>CP141143.1:25487091-26087091 GCA_035235625.1 Saururus chinensis | reverse complement strand
ATGAAGGGTGTCCTAATATGCAATGTTACCCCAAGGATAGGAATTGAACTCCTCTGCATCATCAGCTAACAAAACAAACCACCGGTCCACCTTATCCTCCCACCCTCTACCCACAATGAAAGAAGCCAAAACTAGTATGCGAGCCAACTTCACCTCACCATTGCCACTTTTTCTTGTGATTATCTTTTGGTATAACTACTCTTTTGTTATGTGCAACTTCTCCTTGCTGAGCACCCTATAAAGTAGGGAGTTATTTCTCAAAACTTTGGGCACTATTGGGAGGGATGGGAGCACATCTGCCATACGCAGACCTATTCCTTAGGTAAATTCGGTGGGAGACAACTTCATCGAATGGGCTTCTGTCACTTGAAACCTATACTCTCCGTGATGCATTTTGATTATGTGGTGCAAGGCTTGAAGGGGGAACATGAACTTCTCTATATCTAATTGCACATATTTTCCGAAACATGAACCTTCAAACAGGGTTGCCTGACATCTATGATTATTGAAATGGTCTTTTACCCTCCTTATGTAAGCATAGGTTGATTTGGGTTGAGGGTCGCCCTCATGGGCTCTACCCTTATTAGCCTCCATTGGCTTAAAGATCACTGAGGCATTACTTGGTATCTTCACCCTGCAATGTTTGACAATTCTATTTTGCAAATGTGTTATACTTTATAATAACCATCTATGCAAATATATGGTGATATACATAACACATACAACATGTTCATACCGATCAAAGGAGGTACTTTTCACATCAAGCTGAGCATTGTCATAATTTGGCATGTAACCTTCCAATACCACAAACCGATAGGCTAATATTTATGTAACCAGCACGTATTTGCATCACACAATGTACTTTGTATAAAAAAGTAACTTAAACTCTACCAGTCAACAACTAGGCACTATCAATTAACTTGGTCTATAACATATATACTTGCTTTAATGGGCTCCCTCTTGGTATTCATCATATCAAATATCACATAGAATGGTTATAAGTAAACTAATGACCATTATTTTCCAGACTTAACCTACTAACAAAATTTCGATCCTCAAATAATTCCGGCACATGCTTTTACATTCCTTGAAAGCCATGCATGTAAACTAATCACCAATATCAAAAGCTACATTTGACAAGATCACTGACATATAATCCTATTAATATACTAATATATACACCTAACAATATCATGTCTAATGCCCACACAAAGTACTTTCCATAAAAAGCAACCTAAAATCTACTAGTCAATAGTTAAGCCCTATCAGTTAACTTGGTCTATAGCATATATAATTGTTTAAATGGTCAACCCCTGGTATTCATCATATCACATATTACAGAGAATGATTAAAAAAGCCCCTAATGAGCATTATTTTTCAGACTTATCCTAGCAACTAAATTTCAATCCTCAAATCTTACGGCCCATGCTTTTATAGTCTTTCAAAGTCATGACTGCAAACTAAGCACCAAACACACAATCTACATTTGACAAGATCATTGATATATAATCCTATTAATCTACCCAAATACATAGACATATTAATATCAAGTCTAATACCCACACAATGTACTTTACATAAAAAAGCAACCTAAACTCTACCAATCAATAGTTAGGCACTATCAATTAACTTGGTCTATAGTATATATACTTGCTTAAATGGGCCCCCCCTTGGTATTATCATATTAAATATCACATAGAATGGTTAAAAGTAAACTAATGACCATTATTTTCCAAACTTAGCCTACCAACAAAATTTTGATCCTCAAATAATTCCAGCACATGCTTTTGCATTCCTTGAAAGCCATGCATGTAAACTAGTCACCAATGTCAGAAGCTACATTTGACAAGATCACTGGCATACAATCCTATTAATATACCCATATATAGACCTATTAATATCAAGTCTAATGCCCACACAATGTACTTTACATAAAAAAATAACCTAAACTTTACTAGTCAACAGTTAGGAACTATCAGTTAACTAGATCTGTAGCATATATACTTGCTTAAATGGGCTCCCCCTTGGTATTCATCATATCAAATATCACATAGAATGGTTAAAAATAAACTAATGACCATTATTTTGCAGACTTAGACTAGCAACAAAATTTAGATCCTCAAATAATTTCGGCCCATGCTTTTGCATTCCTTAGAAGTCATCCTTGCAAACTAAGCACCAAACACACAATCTACGTTTGACAAGATCATTGTCACGCCCCAGCACTGCCTGACCTGAGCCGAACCTGGTCCAAGGGTCAGACCAATGGACGGGGGCAATGGTTTGAAAGCGATTAAGGAAAATAGCGGAAGACTTATGCCCTAACCACAGGCGGTCTAATTTACGGAGTTTATGCACTACTTTGAGTAAGAGTAAATAGGTAGAACCGAAAGAGTTAAACTTTAAATTAAACCACAATCTCAAACCCACATACTAATAATCCATAGCCACACACTTGGCTCTAAAACAAGGTCTCAAACGAAACTAAAGACATAGTATATCACAAATCTAGAATAAGGATCATTCCACAAGGTCCTAACATCAAAACAAGATAAACGAAGAGACATATAAGACTAGAAGCCTCCACGACTACTCCCAAGCTCTCTCTGACCATACATTCATATCACATAAACCTGCATAATAGTGTCTCAATCACACACTTTTTGATCATGCATTCATGTGTCATAAACCTGCATAATAGTGTCTCAATCACACCATTTCTGATCATGCATTCAAATCATATAAACCTGCATAATAGTGTCTCAATCACACCATTTTCGATCATGCATTCATATCACATAAACCTGCATAATAGTGTCTCAATCACACCATTTCTGATCATGCATTCATATCACATAAACCTGCATGATAGTGTCTCAATCACACTATTTTTTATCATGCATTCATATTACATAAATCTGCATAATAGTATCTCAATTACACCATTTCTGATCATACATTCATATCACATCAAACTCATTCACCCTGCGTGACAAACGTGTCAAACACATGATACGCAATCATGCATAGCATTTATCATCAACGTGCATCAATACAAATGGTGAATGCCTCCATCAAGGAGTAAACACAAATATTGCTACACAGGTAGGACACGGTCAAGGCCACGAAGGCGAGACACAGTCGAATTTCCACACAGGAAATGAAAAAGGGTCGGGGTTGTCAATCCCTAAAACAACTCACCCAGGGACATCTCCTATGGAGGGGAAAGCCCGAATTCCCACACAAGGAACCTTAGAACACGTGGTAGTGGGTGCACACGGCATACCACTCTGGATTCTCAGGGTCCAGATAACACTCATAATAATCTCAAATCCGCAAGACAAGTATACAACTCATCCCCACATAATTCCATTTCACTAGACTCAACCCGGGGAGTATACATGTTCCACATAGGAATTTAAATCAAAAACATGTCCTTTCGGACCAATCAAGTTTCGATTAATTCACCGAGTGATTAATCCGGCACGCAATCTCAACCATTGCATACAATCGATCAATTTCGATTAACCAACAGTAAAACCTCATTCATGAAGTCTGATCTATGATGCATGCTATCATGATACATCCGTGAGCAAGATCTACATGGGTTCCAACACATGGAATGTGGTCCTAATCAGTCCCCTCATGCATCATAATTATCTCATAATTAACTATAATGTCATAGTAGATTCCCCATACGTGTGTGTTTATGTATGTCCTAAGCATATAATCAATGTTTTGATATAAACTCATAAGGCAACCTATGCATGCTTAACACATTTGAAATAATAAATTTTAACTGAAATCAAAACAAAATCCACCATGAAACTTAAATCTATCAATGTAAAATCGAACACTCATTCCCACAAACATGACTTTCCACACAATAAGTCACAAAATGATCGCATCCATTACCCATAAACCATCCCTATTATAAGAGAACACATTTCACCATTTGCTATATAACATCCCTACTGGAACATATTCAAATCACAAGAATTCCAACATTCTGAGTTCCAATGTAATTCAATATCAGCATGTATAATTGTCAACGTATAATATAATACCCCATGATAATCACTTAAACATAATCCATAAACTTTCATAATCAATTCCACACCTCCAGTAGCCCAATTCAACATAATACACTTTCCATAATCATTAGAAACATTAAATGGAATAAAACATAGAAATGAGCATAATTTCAAAAATAGCAAAACTGTAGTGTAGCCGTTCGAACGCCCTGTAAGGCCGTTAGGTTGGCTATACTGAAAATCTGTCAAAAATGCAGTGTTGTTGATGCCCTGACAGGCCGTTTGATAACCAACAAAGCAATTGTGACCTTCTTCTTTATTTCGAATTTCAAAACTGAGACTCCAGTAAAGCAACTCAAAACCTTCATCTATAGGCCCAAACACCATTAAAACTCCATCAAACTTTCCAGAATGCTAATCTACACCATCTAAAGGCAAAACCCTAAGAAATCAGAGCAAGAAATTAACATCTACTAATCCCACCATTAGAGCATTAAATCAAGCAAATCTATTCCATATAAATCATGAAAAATCGAGATTTTACTATAAGAAAACTGAGATTTGAAGACTCATTACCTTGTCACTTATTTAGATTTGGATTTGACCTTCACCCTTCTTAGAAACCTTCCAAAAACATAGTGTCTAAGTTAAACTCCATTAAAAATTAGTTTAACATTAAAAACCTTAAAGAAATCTTAGATCTAGGGTTTGTTAAGCATAAAAAATAAATTTTGATAAGTAGGGTTTGAAGTAAGCGAGTAAATCAGTGACTTTGATGCTTGAAATCGAATCAAATCAAAGGGAAAATGATGGATTAAGAATGAATTAGGAGAAGATCTAGGGTTTAAATAGGTTAACTCGAAGGCCGGATTTTGAGGCCTTAGTTAAATAGGTTAACTTGTCTAGCAAAAAGGGCATGCAATTGAATGTTGCAACATGGTTGAATTCGACTTATTTGATACTAAAGGCTTCAAGAGAAGCGAGACAAGCTTTTGTGCACTTAAGGGGAACATATAAGAATGAAAAATGGTGCCCTTTTGATGAAGATTGGAATAACTATGAAGGGGTGGAGTAATTAAAAATATTTTACACAATCACTCAATCTTTTTCAGCAAGCAACCTACCTCGAACATATTCTTACCCTTGATTTAAGAAGTTGGATTCCATGTTCAAAAAGAAAAAAGATATGAGTGGATCCATGGGTGCATTTTACGATAGACGTATGTTAAACATGGCAGAAACAATGAAGTGGAAGTTCAATAAATATTGTATAGAATGTAGCTTGATGGTAAAAATTACATGTGCATTGGATCCAAGGTACAAGATGACCATGGTTAAGTTTGTGTTTACTACAATTTACATTGGTTAACAAAGGGTAAAATGTGAAATGACAATTGTCTGGGGGGCTTTATTCAATATATACACGTTTTATGGCGGAAAGAATGTAGCTTTTCATTGTATCTCTTTTTATTTTGTCATGTTCAAGTGGTGAGTGCTTGACTGATAAAATTTTTGTGGTCATTAGATGAATAAAGTTTGTGACTTATGAATAGGATTGGTTATATTTTGGGTGAAGGGTGACATTTTTTTGGCTCATTAGACCTTATAATCATGAATATGATTCATACATTTTTGTGATTAGTGAAGTTTTGTAGGAACATTTGTTGATGGATTTATTTTATATAAGTTCTTGGATATTAAAGTGATGCATAGATATTATTATGGAATCATGGTTGCTACTTGCTATAATCTTTCTATATTATAATGTTGATATAATTTTTTTTAAATCAATAATGGTTTATTTTGTTTATGAGAAATTGGCATATGTAGTGCTTAGTCTAATGCTTCATCTAGTTTTTGGATTAGCACTATATAAGAATTCATGTATAATTTAATAAAAAAATAGTTAAATGGGATTCGAGTCGGGATCAAGCCTCCATATAGTATGCATGCACCTTCAAGCCAAACTCGAGCTTTGAGTTTCCTATTTAAACTGATAATGAATCAAACCCTTAGAAGTTTGATCAAACTAGAGTCAAACTAGCACCATACCTCCAATAGTCGAGCTTGATTCAAAAAATCCTAAAACTTGATTCAGATTGGTTTATTAGAACACTTACTTCTGGTCAAAAAAATAGACTTCGATGCTAAGGTTTATATATATCTACCATTATAGTAGGTGACAAAGGTTCTCCTATGACGCCTAAAATTTTTAAAAGATAACTTATAGATTTTAAGCCCCAAATTAAAAATGATGCCATGGTATTTGGGTAGAATAGTCAAAGACAAGTACAATGGGCTCAAGAATTCAACAAATGGGCTTGGGTACAACCTAGGAAAATTTTAAAAATTTTGGGTACCAAGAACGCATAAATCCGAGTTTGAGAGAGAAAGTAACAAGCATTTGAGTTATAAGGAATTTGTAGACATGTCGAATAGCTTGTCTCAAATGTGTTGACGGGTCCTTAGATGCATCAAAGACCTATAAAAGAGAGCATCATAGAGATTTCTTCACTAGGAGGGTTTCTCTCTCTTATAAAAACACCTCTAAGGTTCCCAAAACTTGGTTGTAAGCTCCTGAGAAACCACCTAATGATTTGGATAGGAAATTCAAAGAATTTTGACATCGGATATGCAAAAAATACATGAGGAGGAGAGCGAAGTAGGATAGTCATACATCAATATTATCTGATTCTTGATGTCCAATCCTATAAATTTTTTGCCCATTTTATGAAATTTGGAGATTGTGATTTTTATCAAACATGTAGCAATTGAATTTCCACAAGCTTATATAGAAGTGGCTTTCATGGTAAACTTTTTAAATTTGGCACTTTACCATAGTGGCTAAGCCTATTTTAAACCAAAGGTTAGATAGGACAATATTATTGAAGGACTTTGTACTGTGGAGTACACTTATCATAGTCAAGACATATTTGGCAGTAGGTCTCATTTGATAAAACTCAACAAAAAATTTTAAATATTATAAAAAATGTGCAAACCAAGCATGTAAAATTTAGGAAAAAGTATAAAAATGTTATTATCAAGAAGTGCGTTGTATACATGGGACCTACAAAAATATTCAAGAAAATAAACTCCTGTGGGTTTTCATTTGATAGAGATCATCGAGAGCTTTCTAATTGTAAAAAGCAATCCGAGTTCAAGAGTGGAAGACATAACCTTGCAAAATTAAAAGATGTAACATAAAAAGTAAGGACGTTCATGTCTATTAGCCACCAATATAAGGCAAATATCTAAAAGAATATAAGAGACCCATTTAAAAACACTCCGGCTCACTCGCAATTACGTGAGTTAGGGACATTTTTAAACTTTTTACTATAAGTAAAGGGTCTTACTAAAATATACTCAAATCATGTACCAATTTAAACTTATATTAAAGGCACAAGAAATGTAACAATAATATAGACAATTTGGCAAAAATTTATGTCACCCTTGGCTCTTTTTGTAATAAGTATGATTTATTTACACCCTGACCTTTGGCAAAATAGCACTTACACCCCTCACATTTCAAAAACCACACTTACACCCCCACTCATTAATAAAAATGTTAGTAATTATTTTAGAATGACAAAAATAACACTATTTATTTAACCATGCTAGGGGTCGAAGGGGGCCACAGGCCCACAACTGACGGGGAGTGTGATAGGTGTTCCCCCTCTTCCACCCGATCCCCCACCATGCTCCAATTGGTTATGACTATGAGTTTAATAAATTCAATACTTGAAGGTCACCATAGTGCCCTAGCCCAAAACTACAAAAATATATGGCCTCTTGAGCAGGAAATTAAATTGCCAACTGAAACACAAAATCACACAAAGTTCAAACTGAAAGATCATATGTGTCATATGTTATGTAATTGGCTAATTTTATTGATGAAAACTATGTCAGCAACTTCTCATATGTAATTAATATTAGAAATCTAACTAGATGTAGTTGTGGTTGAATCCGATTTAGAATTGATAAACGTGAAAAATAAGAGAAGACATGTTCTTATGGATAAAGACTGAAGACTAAAGAATGTGAATGGAAACAGAAGTTTTTTAAGTACATATTCTCATACAAAAGTCACTTGGAAAAGTTTTAGAAGCGATTTTTAAGGTTTTAGATTGATTTAGGGTAAAAAGGGTAAAACTATAAATAAACAATGTCATCAATCAATCACTGGAATAGACACTCGAAAAGTCGATCAATTGCTTATGAACTGCTACATGGAAGAGTTATATTGATCGATCGCATAGTCAATAGATTGATCAGCACCTAAATCGGCCTTTTTGTTAAATGAAGTTGAGAATTTATTAATCAATCGCTTTGTCGATAAATTGATCGATCAAGGAGTCGTGCCATAATGAAATAGTAAACGATTAATCACTATTTGGAATAATTGACCGCTAGCAGTTTTAGTTGCCTTAAAAAGCCTTTCCGGAAGAGTTTTTATTCCTAGTTAAAGTCAATTACTTAAACCAACTTAGAGACCTATATAAAGGTTAAGTTATGACAAATTTGAAGAGAAAAAAACCTAACAAATATTGGAGAATAAATAAGAGATCTTTACTCATTATTTTTCAAGAGAATCCACAAAAAGCTTCATGCATATGGTGATGATGGATTCATGGTGATGTACAACTAAAATGAGAAGATTTTCGCTCAACAAATATAAGATAAGGTATAACAAATTCTTCAAGAGAGTTAAAGAATCTCAAAAGATAAATTAACAAACAAAGAATGGTCTTTGATTGAGTTGCTAGAAGAAGAGGACGAAGAACAAAACACCAAAGGGGAAGCTTCAAGTATTGAAATAGGAAGAATTGAAAGTCAACAATAACAATGAAGAAGATTAAATAAAGGAGTTTGCGTCAAGTCTAGAGGTTGGTTGGTTATTTTGTGTCTTGTAAGTTCTATATCTTACTAGTGGATTGATTAAGCTTTGGTTGAGGATGTTATAGTTTTTTACCCTGGTTAGGGTTTTCTATGTTAAATCCTTGTGTGATCTTGCATGTTTTATAGTTTGATTGCTTCTTAGATTGATCGCGAACGGCTCATAGTAATTAGGCTTATTTATCCCGCCTCCAAACAAATTCCTGTGCATTGAAGCCAGAACTCGTAATCTTTATCTTCGTAAGATAATTGGACTAGGGGCAATTCAGTGATCCGTTACCCTCATCTAAATGAATATTAAACTATTACACACAAGAAATTTTTACGTGAAAACCCAACCGGAAAAAAGTATGTGACTTCTTTAGGTCAATTAACCAATGCACTATAAAGATTTAGAACTTACTAGACTCTAAGTTATCAATTTCTTCTTCTAAAAGTCCAAGATTTTTGACACGAATCTTCTTCTTGGTGCTTGCAAAATTTGTCTTTATCTTTCTCTTCACTAATACAATTCTTTGTTCTTCTTGAAGCTCTAATCAAAGCCTTTCATGATTAGCTTCAATAATCTCCTCTTGTGTTTGATGTGTTTGTAACTCTCACAACTCGTAAAATCAATTTATAAAGAATTATGAATCAGTCACTCACATTGCTAGTTATTTTCACTCTAAGTCTCTCAAAGGTGGAAGATGGAATTAAGGATAAAGCTCTCAATTTTTTCCTCTAAATAAATCCTTCATTCTCTCCTTAATTTGTCTCTTTCAGTCCTTATAGATTGGTCTAAGTAGGTTTAGGTCTTTATCTTTTAATAGAAAATAAAATATTCCTGTAATGACCTATTTGAAGTAACACTATAGTCTGATCAATCACTCCTTATTATGTTCCAAAACCCTAGCAAATTGATTGATCATTTTATCAGTGTGATCGATCGATTTATCATTCTTTGTTCTGGACTTTACAAAACTTCTCCCTATTGTTCTATTCACCAGAATGATCAATCTTTCAATGTTCTAAAAATATCTCAAAGCTTATTCAAGCCCAATCAATCATTACTCAAGGACGATCAATCACTTTTGAACTAATTTGCGAGTATTATCTCAATTAATTATTACTGAAGGACAATCAATCACTTTCGAACTACTTTGCAATTTTTTTTCTTTTAGTTCATTCTTTTCTTAACACTCATAATATATTTTCTATAAAAAAACTAAAATTGTTTGTGACTTGTGTGTGTAATATTTACCTTTTTCTCTTCAAACTTCAATAACTTTGAATGTCTTCCGGTTTAAATTTTCAAAACACATTCACTCCAATTATTTAAGTCATTTAATTATAAATCTAGCTCGACACATCACTAATTTAATCAAACTTTATAAGACTTAAATTACACACACAAATTAATATCATTTTGATAATCAAAATGCAACTATGCCACATATATTCTAAGGGTAACGCTCTTAGCGATTAGGTAGATAAGGGTGCTTTTATTATTTGAAAATAACTACCAACGATTTTGTTAATGATATGGGGTATATGTACAATTTTTTAAATGTTAAGGGATATAAATACTATATTTCTGAAGGATAGGAGATGTAAGTAAAATTTACTCTAATTTTTTAATATTTTTCATAAACCAAAAAAATTTGGCTCTGAATGGTGGGGGCCCTGGGGCCAGCCAACTGCCATAGTTATGAGTTCTAGTTAGTTTTTCTGGGTAAACAAAGAAAGAGAACACATCACCCGCCATTTGGCAACAAGCAATTACAGGGGCGAATGGAAACAGGGTAACAGCATATGATGACCATTGGAGCTCACGACACCAAAAACCTTTTCTTTGTTGCCCTCCCCAAGTGCAAGCATTTACTCCAATTCAAAGAACTCCACTCTCGTCTCCTCCGTTCCGGCCTCTTCACGTACTTCCCTTCATCCGTCGACCGCCTCCTCGCCGCCGCCACAGCCGCCGGCGGCTCCACCGATACGGCCCTCTTCGCCTACGCACTCTCACTCTTTGAACATTCTTCTGTCCACCGTAACACATTCATGTACAACACCGTGATCAGAGGCCATGTCAAAAGACAGTCACCACCTCTGTCTGTTTCCTGCTACACTGACATGGTCAGGCAGGGTATTATGGCCAATAATTACACCTACCCGCCGTTGATTAAAGCTTGTAGCCTCCTCCTCCCTCTACCAATTGGACATGCGGTTCATGCCCATGTGGTAAGGTTCGGGCTTTGTGCTGATGGGTTTGTCCAAAGTGCGTTTGTCGAGTTTTACTCTCTCGTTCCTGACATTGGGGCCGTAAGGAGATTGTTTGATGGCAGTGCAAAGAAGGATGTTGTTGTGTGGACAACAACGATAAATGGGTATGCTAAGATTGGTAAATTAGAGACTGCAAGGGAGCTGTTTGAGGAAATGTTGGAGAGAAATGTAGTTTCGTGGAGTGTTTTGATAGCTGGCTATTCACAGGCCGGGGATTTCAGAGAAGTGTTATCTCTTTTTGAGCGGATGCA
Organism: Saururus chinensis; assembly: GCA_035235625.1. Taxonomy (NCBI): domain Eukaryota; kingdom Viridiplantae; phylum Streptophyta; class Magnoliopsida; order Piperales; family Saururaceae; genus Saururus; species Saururus chinensis. The sequence continues at coordinate 26,075,654 of CP141143.1, read as the reverse complement.
GCACAGCGGACTCGAGCCTAACGAATCTATACTAGTGAGTGTTCTCACTGCATGTGCACAGCTAGGAGCACTTGCACAGGGGACGTGGATTCATTTGTATGTGAGAAGGTGCGGACATCTGTCTAATGTCATATTGGCAACTGCATTGGTCGACATGTATGCCAAATGCGGTTGTGTTGAATCGGCATTGCAAGTTTTTGAGGACATACCCAACAAAGATGTTAAAGCATGGAATGCCGTTATCTCAGGACTTGCGATGAATGGTGATGCAAAAAAGTCACTTCAGTTTTTTGACACAATGGTTTTAAGAGGAGTCCAACCTAATGATGTCACCTTCTTAGCTGTCTTTGGAGCATGCAGACATGCTGGTTTGGTTGAAGAGGGCATGGGACTTTTTGAACAAATGAGAAATTTGTTTAGAGTGAAGCCTCAAGTAGAGCATCATGCTTGTATTGTTGATCTTCTTGCTCGAGCTGGTCATGTGGAAGAAGCAGAGAAGTTTATAGAGGCAAAAATGGGAGGTTTTGGCGGGGGAGATGCTAACTGCTGGGGAGCATTGTTAAGTGGGTGTAGAATTTATCGGAAATTCGAAGTTGGAAATAGAGTTTGGGAAAAAGTACTCGCATTAAGACCAGCTGATTGTGGTACTTATGTTCTTCTGCACAATATATATCTTGAGGCTGGCCTGGAAGTGGAGGCCAATAAAGTCAGAGGATTGATAACAGAAGACGGACTGAAGAAGAAACCTGGTTGTAGTGTGATAGAGTTGAACGGTAAGGTTGAGGAGTTTCGTGCGGGCAATTTTTCTCATCCACAAGCGAAGCAGATACGTTGTGTTCTTGATGCCTTAATCAAAGAGGTTAGACATGAGGTGCTAGTATGACAAGTATTTGTAGCTTACATGCAAGTCACAAGTCAGCACCTCGATTTTGCTGATAAAAAGCTAGAATCTGCCTTTCTGAGGATCATAGATGCATGAAGATACCTTTAATGAATTTTCGGCTTTGATACCAGTTACCTGATTTTGCTCACAACGCAGAATTGAATTGCCTTTCAGAGGAGCAGGCGTACCTTGCTTTGAGGTACTTCATTAAGATAGATAATTTTTTAAGGTATCATTAACTGTTAGCGGATTCTTTCCATTTTTTAGCATTTCCATCTTATTTGTATCAGTGTAAGATATTGTATGATTGTGAAGCCATCAAATAATGAATTTAAAATATTATTTGATTACGCAATGTATGAAAGATAAAGAGATGTAGATCTTTTTAGACAGTGCTTACTTGTCAACATGATTTATTTTTTTAACGTGATGTCAACGTATATATATCGAGTCACGAAACATAGCAGCTGTACCATTTCTTTTCGTAATTGACAACAACCACTTAAGCTAGACTGGATTAACATACTTAAGATTATTAAACAAAGCTTGCAACTAATCATTAATCATTATATTTTGTGCATAAGACAATAAAGAAGGAGAAATTAGATAATAGCATTTGATTAGGATAATCAGCTCTAGAAAAATCTCTATATGTTCAAAACAATTTGTACTATGAGGGTCAATTAACAATTGGGATGGTGATGAGTTATATTTAATTGCACCTTAGGAAGAGCTTCCTGGCATGGCTAAAAGGGGTCTTTTTGAAAACCATCAACGAAGTTTTACCAACAAGGCTCTGTCTGGAACCGTTATTTCTTCATTGTCACCCTCATTAGAAAATCTTTTCCCAGATTCTAATGGTTGTAATAGAAAATTAACAAAAGTTCAATCGGAAAATGGATCATTGTGACCCTCTGCAAAAAGAAACCAAAATGGGACTGTGAATTCTTCAGAGTGTGCACTGATCATCCTCTGCCCTAATGGCTCAGACGTGATTTAGGTCTGTCTTTTGTCTCCCCATTAACTTGTTGTGGAGGAAAATTTTTAACACGAAACCATCACACATTTAGCCTTAATTTTTGTTTCCAAATTGAAGAGCAAGTAGAAAGGGGGAAGAAAGTCTGACAAGTAAACCACTCCCCTGCCAATAGCTACACCTGAAGTGTTATAACTCTGTTAAGCACCATCCTATTTCAAAGTAACCAAGCACATGTCATTTAATAAGTTGTAAACTATCCAAGTTGTGAGCGCACGACATATGTTTCTTATAAGTTTCTGTAATTTTTCCATACAATATGCAGGATCAATGATACAGTGATTCCCGCATCTCTACAATTCACATGTGTCTGAGTAACCAAAGATTGTATAACGGTTGTTTGCAACATTGTCATATGCAAAATCCCTTACGAACCTACCCAAAAGAAAGGAGGTTCATTAATAAGAAGAATTGATGGATGGAAAGCAGTGAACAAATTAAGTGCTCACTTACAGAGGTACTAGCTTCACAAAGAATGCTAACTGAGGGAATGGCAGATTAAGGTAATCCATGATCTTTAACACCGCTTCAGATTTTATATATGATCTGCAACGCAAAGAAATGAAACTATTCTCAGTTCCTGACAAGATAAAACATACAACAGTGTGTTAGGCTGATCTCAATTTGCCATATCGGTACAATGAATGCAAAGTCATGTCTGAGTTTTTGGTGCAATGTCGGAAACTTTATGGTGCTCAGCATGCATCTCATTTTTTTCTTCATCTCTGTAACCAACTATTGAGTCTCAGAAGATACAAAATAGTTCTCAGTCATATTAAGCCATAGCAGCTAACAATTAAATCAGGTTTACCTCTCTTTCTCTACTAGGACAACACTGGAAATGTCATCTGGGGCTCGCCCAGATCTCTGCAGCAACTTTTTTCCTGACTCGCTTTGCAGCGGTTCAAATCTTATTCGCCTAGTGAAATGAACAGCAGAGATGAAACACTGGAACTAAATTCGGAATAGATTTGGAAATATGTAACAAGAGTACGAATGCATAATTCCAAGTAAGTACTGCGTATGTCAGTGTTGGGTTTACATTATAACTAGTGGAAGCTCGTCATTAGACTTCATAAGCACTATAATTATACATACCAAACTTATGCATACACTACAACAGTTTGCTATAAGAAAAGCAGCTACTAAAAAGTGTGAAATGATTTGAATTTCATTTAGAAAAATGTAACTGATTAAACAACTAATGATCAACAATCGTTCAAACAGAAAACGCACCTCCTACTATCATTATCACGGACAAATTTCACTCCTCCATTGCATAAATTGCAGACACCTATCATAAAAAAGCAACCGTGATAGATTCATAATCACATTAAGAAACCCAGAACGGTTCTGGTCTAAATTCAAGTAGTGAAGGCGCTGAAAGGGAGACCATCGAATAGCATGATGGGCCGGGTGTCATTCTCGAAGAAGCTGGCCGTGGCCTTGACCCAGTCGACTTCGCTGCTGCTGGTGCTGGCGACCCCAGCAGTGGTTGCGGTGGTGGTGCGAGGAGTGGTGATAGAGGCGCAGGGGCGGAAACTGGGTCGCACTCCGGCATGCAAGGGAGGCCCAGAAGTCGACCGTGCACGGCTCGGCGTGGGGAGGAAGAGCGCCATCTGGGGCGAGAGGAGGCTTATCAATTTTGATCTTCTAAGAGGTAGGAAGAAAGAAAATTTTTCACATCACATTTTTTGCCAGTTGAAATGACTAGGATAGCCTTATTGCCATAGGGGACGAGTGAACAGCGTCGTGACAACATGCAGGATTATGTGTGAATTATGTTCGGTGGCTTCAAGGCCCCCTTAACGATCTTACCTCACTTTACCAGTTTACCTCAGCGTCCATGGTCTGGTTGGGGTGTAAATGGGTAAAACTCGCTCCTCGGCACGGGGATGAGAGAACTAAAAAAGGCGTCCGTCATTTGCACACTCGGGCTTAGGTAATGCTGAAATTGGGTCAAGTTTGGTTGGGCCAAAGTTGGGCTCTAACTTTAGCCTATTAGAATAGTTTTAGGCTCAGACTCGGCCTAAGCCCTATACAAGTCTTAAAAAGTCCCGCGTTAGCTCCTATTTTGATAAAAAAAATTATAATTATTTAGGTTAGATCCCACTATACCTTATAAAAGTCTTTTACAATTGACTTAAGTTTAAAATCTCTTCAATTTCTAAAAAATATACTATATCTTGATTTTTTTCATCTCTTTCTACTTAGTTTATTAAAAAAATAAAATAATATTTTTTTATACTTAAGGCTGGGTCAAAGGCATCCCGCCCCCCATCCAAGCCTTACCCTATTTAAGACAAACTTAAAATTTTTTAGCCTAAATTTAAGACCAGGCCCAAATTTTTCTGGCTCTAACCCATATTTTTACTAGCTAGATAAGGTCGAGCTAGCCATTAAATATTTCACCAGTAAATTTAGGATCCATATTCATGATTAGGATTTGGATACCATCCTTTCTTGAAGTATGCAAATGCTTCTACCATCCATGTATCATGTTAGAGTATATTAAATTATAATATAAAGTAAATTGAGGGACTATAAATTTTTACCAAATTTTTTATGTTGCTCTCTAATGTTTTTAATACTCTTTAATATAAGTTCGAATGGGTATGAAATGATATGAAGATATTTTTGCAAAAAAAATTACATAAGATTTTTAGATAGTTGTTAAATGTCAACCTAATACTAATTCTTAATATAATATATTTTTTTATTTTTTATCTTATGATTTTAGTTTTGTAAATTGTAAGTGTCACACCCCGGCACTACCCGACCCGAGTTGAACCCAATCCAAGGGCTGGTCAAGCGCATGGGGCAACGTAATTGAAAACGATTAATGAATAGCGGAAGACTTAGCACCCTACTACGAGCAGTTTTACTAGCAGAGTTACGCACCACATAACCTTTGAGTAAGAGTAATAAGGAAAAAACAAAGAGGATAAGATACATAATATAATCATCCTCATCACACACAAAACCCACATAAACATATCAGAAGCCTATACATGGCTTAAAGTCTAAAAAGGTCAAAGACATCTAGCCACAACAAGTAAGCTCTAGTAACAAACATGATCCACCAAATAAAGTTCTCAAGGTCTAAAAAGATAAAAATAGGGAAATAAAACTCCATTAGGACATGACGGAAATTAATCCAATGAGTAGTTCCTCGTATAATGTATCCTGCAAGTCTGCGCATCATACCGCACAATCCCAAAACAAAACAAAGAAAGTGGGGTGAGTATAAAACTCATTAATGGTTTGAACACGATGACAATAATTAGAAAAACATAACGGCAGACAATATAGCAATTCAAATCCATAATTGACATGATATACTAGTTATTGATCATTCCCTAGCTAAACCCTTATTTATCCATAAACTTAAGAGTTAGCATACTTATGACACACATATCAAAGTCAAGACATAAATGATCGAGTTATCACCTAACATCCATTCTACATAGGTAATAGTTCACATCTAATCAAATCAAGCATGATAACACCATAAACCGCATAAGAAGTATCTTTCACACACTTTCTGATCATGCAATCATATCACATAAACCTATATAATAGTGTCTCATTCACACGATTTTCAGATCATGCATTAATATCACATAAACCTATATAATAGTGTCTCATGTACACAATTCAGATTATACATTCTTATCACATCCTCATTCACCTTGTATGACAAATGTGTCAAACACATGATACACAATTATGCATAATAACTCCTAATCACATGTATTAAATTGTCCCTACACAATCCGTGCAATCCTGGGCATAACATTCATAATACACATACATCAACACAAATGGTGAATGCCTCCATCAATGAGTAATTACAAGCATTGCCACACAGGTGGGACACAGTCAAGGCCACAAAGGCAAGACGTAGTCCAATTTCCACACAGGAAGTATAAGAGGTCGGGGTGGTCAGCCCCTAATTATGCTCCCCCGGGATGATCCTGGCTAAGGATGTCCGATTCTCACACAGAGAACCTAGAGCAGGTGTGTTTGCCCAGGGACATCTCCTACAATGGGGGAGAACCTAAATTCCCACATAGGGAACCCTAGAATATGTGGTAGCCAATGCATGAAGTGTACCACTATAGATTCTCAGAGTCCAGATGACAATCTCAATAATCTCATTTGTAAGACAAGTACATAACTTGTCCCTGCATAACTCAATTTAACTAAACTCAACTCAACTTGGGGAGTATCCATGTTCCACACAGGAACTCAAATTGAAATCATGTCCTTTCAGACCAACCAAGTTCCGATTAAGTCACCGATCGATTAATCCGGCACGCAATCTCACATCATTGCATACAATTGATCAATCTCGGCTAAACATCGGTAAAATCTTATTCATGAAGTCCATTCCATGATGCATGCTATTATGATACATCCATAAGCAAGATCTATGTGAATTCCAACACATGGAATGTGCTCCCGTCAGTCCCCTCATGCATCATAATCGAATCATAATTAACTACGGTTTCATAGTATATTCCCCACACGTGTGTGTTCATGTACATCTTAAGCATATGATCAATGCTTTGGCATAAGCTCATAAGGCAAAATACACATGCTTAAACACATTCAAAACAGATTTCCTACTGAATCTATGGTGAAATCCATCATAAACTACAAATCCGTTCATGTGAAATCAAATGCTCAACCCCTACAAGCATGATTATTCCATACATAAAGCCATAACATAATAACATCATTTACCCACAATCCATTCTCATTATAAAATGACATATCTTAGCATTTAACATGTAATGTCCCTACTGAAAACTTGCTCTAATTATAAGAATTTCATCATTCATAGATTCAAGGTAATGAAATATTAACATGTATAACAATCAACTTATTATACCACAAAATAAATACTTAAGCATATTTCATACATCTCCATCATCAATTTCACACCATTCTAGTAGCTTAATTCTAACATAAAACACTTCCCATAAAGAATCATCAATTGAAGTTAAAACACCGAAATGAGCATAAGAATAAAAAATGGCAGAACTACCGTACAGCCGATTGATCAGCCTAGTAGGCCTTTCAAACGGCCCAATCGATCACCAATATGCAGTTCGAGCCTTCTTCTTCCCTTTGAAATTTAAAACGGAGATACCATTGAAGAACCTTAAAACCTTCATCCCAAGCCTCATACACCATCAAAACTTAATTAAACATTCCAGAAAGCTAATTTAACCCATTCCAAGGTAAAGCCCTAAGAAATCAAGACAAAAAATTAATATTTCATAAATCTACTATTAAAGCCCTAATCAAGAAAGCACATTCAAGTAAAACCATAAAAATTGATATATTTACCACAACAAGGCTGAGATTTGAAAACTCATTACCTCTCCACTTGATTTGAGTCGGATTAATCCTTCAATCACCTTGAAAATCTCTAATCACCTTCTCTTTGGGCCCAATTGGGGATTAGGCTCCAAACACCCTTGCACAACCTATTCCCCATTTGGAAATTGCTCAGCCCTTTTCCTTTTATAGAAAGGAATTGAGTAAACCTAACTAACATTTGGGGTATAAATAGGGTTTTTAACTAAAAATTGGCATTTTAGTGATTTGAGCTCTAATTAAGACCAAAAAAATTCTAAAATTTTTTACAATGACTTCCTTTGATGTTTTGGACCAAAAACCTTGAATTTGCCGATGGGGCCCACAAAGAGGTCCCGCCAAACCCCAATCTCACTTAAAACTCATAAATGTGAAATTAATTTTGATTAAAACATTTAGAAAATCTCATTTAGTTTTGAAAACCATTGAATTTAATCAGAAAAGGCTTAAAGCACACAATAATTGTTAATTAATAAATAAAATTAAATATAAACTGGTTTAATATGAGAGTCCTTACAGTAAGGTAATATCTTGCACCTTAAAATTGGATTCGTGTATTCTTAGGGGCTATTTGTGTGTTTAATTTTTTTATCAACAAACATAAAAATAGAAGCATAATTTTTCAATAATTTACAACCAAATCAAAATTATATTTAGTAATAGAAGTTTTTAGAATAAATTTCGATGTCGCGTCGAACCCATTTTTAAAACTTTAAACCAATATAACTCTCTTTCCTAAACTCAGATATGCACATGTTTGATACTAATGCACTCTTAAATTCAAGCCCTATCAAAACATGTCCCGCAAGGGTAGGTAATTTTGAACTTTTAAAGTCAGTCCCACCTATATGGTATGCATCTCGATGCTCAAATCGATATGAGAGGCAACAATTGAAAAATAACGGAATCTATTATTCTGAAACGGGGGCTGGAAGCCGAAATAACCTCATGAGGTAATTCAGTGATTCCAGCTGATTCTAACTCAAAATGGTTTGGCATCAACTTTTAGGCAAAATTTTTAATTCTACACACAAACATGATTTTGATAATTTAGATCGAAATTGGGGCAGAATCAATTCTGTCCTAATTCCAATTGAAATTACCAGAATCCTAGTTTGATACAAAAGGTGGGTAAAATTAAAATTTCTACCTGAAAGTTGATTCTAGGCATCCAGAATTGGCCATCTATTCCGACTCCCAACTTCCCATTTCAAAATTAAAAATTCTATTATTTTTTAACTGTTACCTCTTATACGGTTTGAGCCTTGACGTGTTATATAAATAGGGCCCATGTTAAAACTTTAAAATACCTACCCATGTGGGATCTTGATTGATAGGGCTCGAATTTTGGAGCGCAACATTACCAAGAACATGCATACCTAAGTTTAGGAGAGAGAGTTATATTAATTTAAAGTTTTAAAAATGGGTTTAACTTGACATCCAAATTTATTGTAAAAACTTCTATTACCAACCATAATTCTCATTTGACAGTAAATTATTGAAATTAATTCCAAAAAGTTCTACTTCCATTTCTAAAAAAATTCACACATAAATAGCCCCTTAGTATCATTTAAAATCTCTTAACAAGCTCAATCAAAAGAAATCCTACTGAGTATATTTTTTTGAACTTTTATGTGAATCCCACACATACAATACACTTTACAATAATTAATTTTTATATTTTACTTATATTACACATGTTTAAGATCATATATTTTTTACACCATTTAAAAATTCTCAATGAGCTCTATCAAATGAGACCCATTGGTAAACTGGTCCTCAATATGAATAACAAGATCCAGTGCAAAGTCCTAAAAGACCATTGTTTTCTCCATCCTATGACCTAATATTAAGCCTATATGTGACATCCTTTTTTTCAAAAAAATATAAATTTTATTTAATCATAGGTAAGCCACTGATGCGTCAATAATAATAGGAATAACTGCCAATAAGTCACTAACATGTAGGTGGGCATGTCAATGAAAACGTAGGACACTAAAATAATAGAAATGTGGGTGGTTATGCAGTTATAACTCTGGTCATATATTGTGATGCATATTTTGATATTACAAATTATCTTTGATATTTTTAAAATGTTTTAGACTAATGATGGTAATCATAAATGGATGAGGAGTCTGCCACCCCATACTTTATCCAGCCCACCCCCTTAACACAGTCAGTAGATTTCTATCATTTGTGTATCTCATGCTGGTGGATATCCACCGAGTGCATAAATGTGGGGTGGGCTAGATAAAGTGAGGGGTGGCAAACTTCTCATCCATCATAAATTATATGGATTAAGTAACACTAATTATTCTTTTAACTAGAAGTTTTATGGTTTAAATGATGTAATTATCATATTTTATGAAAGGAGGTGTTTTGAGCACATGTGTCATCGTTGTTTCTTTTTTAACCCTATCATCAACGTGTTCATTGACACATTGGTGATGGTGTAGTGGTTGGAGGAAGATGAGCAATATCGGCATCAACACATTAGTATACATCGGTAATATATTGGGCATCAACAATGAGACGGACTCGTCAATGACGATGTTGGCAGTTGGTCTCTCACAATTTACTCACTCTCAATAGGGGATTTGACATGTTGAAGAGGGTGTTGATAGTCATTGACACTTGCGCTGACACATTGATGGGTCTACTAATGATACATCATTTTATGATTTTTAAGCAAGGTTTCTACTATTGTTTATATAATCGTGAGATATATATTAACATGATTGTAATGCCCTATTTTTTTATTACGTTTAACCCTAAGGCTTAGTATTAATTATTATTATTTGGATAAATATTAATATATTTTTAGGGGTGAAATCATCATATGTGTATAGAGCTCGAAGAAATAAGTGTGAGTGAAAGCTATGACTCTGAGAAGTGTGTCACATAGGCAAGACCTACTTGAAAAGTGTAGAATAACATAACTTGAGGGGACTAGTTTCGAAAGTCAATGCGAGCTTAACGGTATCAAGAATGCAGAAATCAAAGCACCGGGTAGAAAGATACATACGTTTGAAGATAGAAATGAAAATAAATAATAATAATAATAATATAGTGACAGTAGAGCTGCCACACGCTGTGCACATGTAGGGTGCATCATTGCGGCGCCACTAGGTGCGCATTACTATGGGTGCCACCACGCATCAAGCACACATTCGCAAGCAATTCAGCTCATTCTCCTATAAATAGAGCTCTAGTGTTTTCCCCAAGTATTTCTCTCTTCTCCTAAACTTATTTTGACCATTTTTTAGTCATTTTAAGTCTGATTTTGTAAGATCTATAATTAATTTTTTTTAATTGTGTGAATTTGTTTGTTTGTCTATTTGTTTTGATTTTATTTGGGAAATGAGTTAGGTTATTTATAAATTTCTTAAGGATTAATTTTATTTTAGTTTAGAGTATTAGTGTCAAGCTTGATTCACCCAAGTTCTACATATTTAAAGGTATTTTCTTTTTATTTTTTCTTAGTTGAAGGAGCAGCCCCACCATGGGACCCACGTCCGTGTGAGATGAGGTGCTACCCATTTTAGCAGCCAACCTTCTATTGATTTATCTAAGTGGGCTTGAGTGTAATTAAATTCATTTTTGAGTCAAGGGTGCACTTGAATAGTCATTTAGGGTCTTTTTATCTACTTTTTCACCCAATAAATCAATTCTCAACCCATAAGTCTTACTATAAAAAGAAAAACTTAATCATTTGCCAAATGGGGAAGGGCTGATAATAAGGAGGCTAAACTCTGCCCCTATTTCCCAAAAGAGAAACTCTCCTTAAGGTAAGGTTTTCCCTTCAATCTTCTAATTTTTGTCTTATTCATCTCATTCTTTATTTTTCTTATTTGGATTCTTAATTTCCTTCTATCAAAATCATATTTTTAATTCCAATTTAGAACCCTAATTAGGTTATTTTCGTTTTTAACCTAAAGAGGTTTTGAATCTATTATTTCTTATGTTGATTTGAGTTTATTAGTTAGTTTTGATGAGGACTAACCAAAAGCCCTAATTTTTTGATAGGATTTCTTGAGGTTGAAACTTGTTTAAGAAAATCATAAGCTTGATAGAGGTAAAAGATTTTCTTTCTAAGCGGTTCTCTTACTTTAAATATCATGATTGTGGGTTTATTTGAGCTTTTGATTTATCTTAATGTGTAATGGTGATTTATTTAAAATATGTAATTTATGGTTGTTTTTGTATGTTTAAGCATGAAAATGTTAGATTTATCATGTTTTAAGCTTCAGTAATGATTATATGAAGTTTTGGGAATTTTTATTGATTTTTAGAGGAATTCCATTTCAGTTTTGTGAGGTAGAAGATGTCTATTTAGACAGTTCTATTATGACCGTTCAATTGCCTTGAGGGCTGCTCGAACGGACAGATGTTCAAACAGGATGATAGGCCATTCGAATGGCCAACTGTTACAATGGTCTACTAGGCCATTCAAGCGGCTAAATAACTTTCTTTTTTTTATTCACGACTATGTTTCAAATGCTTTTACTTTACTTTTTATCTCAAATTTAGTGTCGCCTCCGGGTCAGGTTCGGGTCAGTTTTTGCCAAACCCGAATCCGATACCACTTAAGAAAACTGCATCCTGAACCCAACCCGTTTGACCCAAATAGAATAAAAAAATATTTTTAAAAATATTTTTAAATTTTTTTAAAAAAATAATATTAAAAGATACATAAAAATTTTAAATTTTATGTTTAAAATTATATTTGGGTCGGGTCAAGTTGGATCACCTAAAACCCAAACCCAACCCGAATAGCTATTCGGGTCAATTTTCGAAAACCAAACCCGACCCATTAGGGTAGGGTTGGGTTTTACCATTTACTTGACCCGAGTGGCATCCCTACTTGAATTTTTTATGGAAATAGATTACCATGTCTAAATTATATTCCTAGTTTTTAAAAAAATTTCAAAATAATATGTATTTATTATATTTTTTAGATTACATATTGTATAGTAAAATACTTTTTGTTTCCATATTTAGAAGCAAGTTTAGGGATAAAAACATATGATTTTTGGTTCCTTCTTTTTATGATGGATTTATATATGTGCTATTTGTTGTAAAAATTTTAAATTGTTCAGAGCATCATAAGTCAATGACATAGTCATAAATTTGAAGGTCAAGGATGGATATGTGATGCATGCTTAAATTGACTTTTGTGGAAAGAATGCATGTGGTGTTATCAAGAGCTTATATTTTATTTTAAAACCCTTACTATGAGATAAGATCACAACTCTTTTGTTTATGGTGCTGTTTTCGGGTTGTATGCTATGTCATGTAGGTGCTCCATATAGTCTTTACATCGAGCTTGAGTATGAACATGCTCCATGAAATGGGGCTAGATGCTTAGGTTATTTTAAACTTGTTATGTAATATGATGATCTTAGACTTGACTTTATATCATACTTTGGCTAGCCTATAATGACTTTAAACAAGTTGTAGCCTTATGGCTTGAAACTAAGTTCATTATAAATTTTGTGGGTGTTATATTGGATTAAAATAGTTAATCAATCTATTTTACCTTTTGTTATTTCTTTTGCACAAAGGGCATGTGTTGTGCATTTTGATGAGAACCCATGATGGGTTAGTCTTCCGCTTTATTGTGCAATGTCTCACCACTCTAGGCCATGTCTGGGTCAAGGGGTATGGCAGGACGTGATAGATTTAATTCATTCAAAATATGTTCTTAATAAATTGAGGGATCTCTACGCAATGGAATGACCAATTCCTTGATTTAGGCACTCTAAAGGAGGAAAATGGCCCAGGGAAAGAGGATGCTTTATCCTTCACTGTCTAGCCATAAAGAGAGAAGTGTCCCGGTAAGGGAAGGTTCAGTCTGCCTGTAACACCCTTGCCCATGCTAGGGTCCAGAAATCTTAAATTAAAAAATTTCTTCCTTAAACAAGGAAACATCATTTGTGTATGAGAGGTGTAACGTTCATCTACGCACTATGGAGCTTCAAAGCTTTGTCGCGTATAGGCTAGAATAAAGCATATATTTATAATTAATTTGAATTGGGCCAATGTTATTGTACCGTTAGTTGCCTATGTACGTATTGGATAACATCTATGAAGTTAATCTAATATGATCAAATACGAACATAGTTCTTTCTAACGGCTATTACATGCATTAGGCATCAAAAAATCATATACATTAAAATAGCATATCCTTATATTCAAATACATCATTCGGAGTCAGATTGAAATCTCATAAATCATCGGGTCAGACAGAAATCTCATAAATCATTGGAGTCAGACAGAAATCTCATAAATCATCAAAGTCAGATGAAAACCTCATAAATCATCAAAGTCAGATGGAAGTCTCATAAATCATCAGAGTAAGATGGAAGCTAACAAATCAATGACATCACGAATCTCGCTCTATTACATAGCAGAACACAACAGGGTGGCATGGATCATATTAGATCCCATCAGATCACAACACATCGGATCAAAGTAGAGCATATATCTTAATTAGTACATACATTTATATAACCAGATTAAATATGAAGGTAAAAAATTCTTACGCCCTTGAAGTTCCTCAAAAGTAGCGGTATTTAGAGTTGCTCCTTCCATCAGTGCGTCCTCCCCTAGAGACGGCGGACAGAGTTTCCTTTTGCTCCAGAATGTTTCTTTCGTAGCACCTGAAGGCTACAGATAGGCATTCTCCTTTCCCAAGATTTATCATTCTTTGCACGCTCGAAGGTGTCAGACAAAACCTCCATTTATTTAGAGGTAATTTTCACTTTCTGCGCCCGTAGGCAATGAACAAAACATCCCCTTACTAGGAGATGCTTCTCACTTTCCATACTCATAGGCGATGGACAAAACATCCCCTTGCTCTGAGACATTCCACACTTTCTGTACCCCTAAGTGATGGATAGAAGATTCTCTTACCTGGAGACACTTCTCACTTTTCGTGGCGGTAGGCAAGAGACAGATTCTCCCATTACCCGGAGAAGATTCTCACTTTTTGCGCTTGTAAGTGACGAACAAAGCCTCCTCTTCCCCAGAGTTATTTATCCCTTCTAAACTTCTAAAATCAAAGAATCGACTCTTCCATTGTGTAGAGCAGGCTCGATTTAGTTAAAAATGTCTTTTGAACTGACTAAATCATACTCAAAATGACTAGAAATAGAGAAAATGAAGTTTGACTTGAAGAAAAACCCTCTAGAGCCTTTATATAGGCCTTGGTGCCGCAAAAACCGCAGCTCTGCGCTGCGTCAAACCTGGCGCCGCCAGAAATGGCAGCACACGCATGGCATATGTGCTTCACATGTGTATTTCCAAGCATAGATCTACCCCACGATGCATGGGACTGTGCATTTGTCGCGCATCGCGCAGTTGAGTCACTTACGTGCAACCTTTTTCTTTTTCTTTTTTTTTATATACTTATCTTTAAACATCTGTATCTTTCTACTTTGGACTCGGATTCACATGTTCTTGGTACTGTTGAGCTCATATCGATGAGCCCTTTAATAAAAGACTACTTAAGGTAGATTATCCCACTCTTTTTATGTGGGTTGCATGTATAAGACACGTTTCCAGAGGATGTAACTTTCAATCCCGACCTCCATTTTGCACGTTCTTCGATTTGTTATGCTCGTCTCTTAAAACACCCTTAAAACTTATCCAAATTTCTATAATTATACCTAACCCCATGGGTTAGACACAATTGGAAAACAAGGTGTTGCACTAACGCCTTTGGGCGTGTAAATAGAGAGTGTCTTGAATAAGAGGAGCTTCTGTCAGCCACCTTTAGGTGCACTAAGAGTAAAACTTCTTCGGATAAGAAGAGGTTCTATTTTTTGCCCTTAGGCACAAAGAAGGAAATGTGTCAGGTAAGTGGAAGTTCTGTCTACCACCTTCAGGTAGGAATGACAGAAATGTTCTGGAGCAAGAGGAGGCTCCACCCTCCATCTTCGAACCTAAATGGAGAACACCCTAAAGGAAGGAAAAACTCCAAATTCCATTACTTCTAAAAACCCTGAGGGAGTAAACATTTCTAACTTTTTGCTTTTAATGCATGTTTAAATAAATGCATATGCTTCTTAATTAGTTAACTTAATATGCTAAATGAGATATATGTTTTGCTATGATCTGATATATTTTGATATGCTCTGATATGTTCTACTCTATTATGTAAAAGAGTTGTCTAACTTTGATGATTTATTAGTTTACGCCTGATTTTGATAATTTGTTACATTTATGTTTGACTCTGAATGATTTATCAAATTATAAGTATATGAAATATATAATTTTGCATTGCTTGATGCCTGTATTAGCCGTTAGGCATTATTATGTTGAGATCCGATCATATTGAAATAACATCGTAGATGTTATCTAATACATACATAGATAACTAATATTAAATAAAATTGGCCTGATCTAAATAGTAATAAAATATAGTTTTGTTATGATTAGAGCGCACATCCAAGTGTTGAAGCTTCGTAGTGTGCAAAGGAACGTTGCAACTCTTGCACACAAAAGATGTTCATAGCTAAAAGAAAAATTTAGACATTTTTCTAACCCTCAAGTAGGGTTAGGCCATCGAGTTTAAGGGTCAATCGCAGCCCGGGGTGTTACAATGATTTACTTTCATGATAAGTGTATAAACATATGATAGAAATACATATATGATAGTGGGGTAAGTAAACCCTATGTTTGATCCATGTAATTGCATATGCTCCTTGACCCTCGTGTTTGATACTTAAAGACGTATAAGCCTAGTGTTGAGTTGACTCTAAAGTGATTCCTTTTAGCTACATGTAGGAGACTCAAAATTAAGGGCTTACTCATGAGTCTTTGACTCCCCAAATGCTTGGGAGTTTTATTTGTAGAGTTTCTTCCCAAGCCCAAGAGTTCAGTTCAAACATGTTATAGCATTAAAAGATAAATGACCCAACACAACGCAATAAAGGAGACACAATGATGATACTAGTCGAGAATCTAGAACACTTGGGTCTATAAGCCTTGTGGGCCTTAGCTTCATGGAGTAGATAAAGCGGGGTGAAAGTCTTTGGTAAAAATATGAAGTTGAGTGGTGTAGTGGCATAACTATAGGGAGGCGTGGTGAACTCCTTGATGTGGCGACAATTTTAGTAACCCTTTGTCTTCTCTTTTACTTGATATTGCCAAACTAAGTATGAAAGGTTAAAACTTGGTTTATTTTACTTTGCTAATTTATTTGCTTGTATTAGTTTTTGTTAATCATCCCATTGAGTATATTCATGTACTCAGCATCCTTATGGTGCATATATTGTATATAGAAGACATTTTGTAACAAGGACAGGCCGTAGAGTTGAATTCTTTTGTTGCATAAGTTTATTTTTAATTTCTTTTAGGAATAAAATGTTGGCACAAGAGTGTGCCATTTATTTCAAGTTATAACCAAAGTGGTGCAATAACATACAAGTGCCTAACAAAAGGTTTTATGATTCTTCTTATTTTGACTAAGATAATTAGTTGTATAATTATTTTATTAATAATATTACATTGGATTACAAAAATGGGTACTCATGCCCCTAAAGGTTTTTAAGTTATGATTGATAAATGGCACGATAGTGCATTATTTATTTTAGCTTATAATCAAAGTAGTGTAATGGCAAACAATTGCCCAATAATAAATCATGTGGTTCTTCTTATTTTGAATTAGATAATTAGTTCTGTAATTATTCTATTAATAAATTACATTAAATTATGGAAACTAGTACTCATACACCAAAAGGTTTCTAATTTATGATTTGAGCAATCCTATGTTAATTTGTTTTTGCTTTACTCTTTCTACTGCACCATATTTTATATTTATTATATATGCTTTTAAAAATGAAAAAATATATCCTAATGTGTAAATGAGGGAGCATGAGATATAAGATTTAGTCCCGTAGTTTCCTATTAAGAGTGCATATAGGTTAATATAATCCTTATAATTATATGTACATGTTACGTGTACACTATAATAATTATGTTCCTAAAAGTATATATTATAACTATTGCATATAAGGAGACATTTATTTAATACATACTTATATTTTTAATTTCTTGACGAGCTCTAATAAATGAGACCCATTGTTAAACTAATCCTAAATATGAACGATGTACTCTAATGAGAAAAGTTATTCGACATTACTGTCCTTGAGTAGCCTATGACCTAATATTACAGTTGCCTACTTAGAATGAATTTTGGTTAGTTTAGTGCTTATAGTAATATGAGTGTATAATTTATCATCATTATGATCCTAAAATCATGTATTATAATTCTAGCATGTAAGGGAGACTTATGTTCAATGTATACTTTATTTTTAATTTATTTTATATTTTAATTAATTTATATTTATATGTATACACACCTAATATGTGTATATTCTTACAATAATCCCAAAAGGTTAGTCAATAAAACGACATCAACAGAGATATGCCTTTTCATCTACAGCTGGTGCTTGATGGACGACATGAAAGCTTGGAACTTCCACCACAAGAGACAAAAGGGTGAGGTTTTTGTGATTGTTGTGTATGCTAAATGAAAGAAGACTGAAATGGGTGGGGCCTATGGACGATTGATTATGCACAGAGACTAATGGAATGCTTTCATGAACATTGAAACAATGGTAAGAAGAAATTGTCACATCGACCCAATGGTGGTAGGTTGATGCCTCCTTTGCAATCATGAGAGACTTGCACTCAACTGTAGAGGATGCTAACTCATTGTCATTAATGTAGTTTATCTATTTTTGCTAAAAACTAATAGTAAGTGAAAGAACCAAACCAAGATAAGGAAGCGGATATCACCATCTCCTGCCAAAATATATGTTCTGTTGCGGGGCCCTTTCTCCTGACAAGTGTGGATCCAGTAAGTTAGAAGGTAATAAGGTGCCATTATCCTACTTTTTATGCTTCTTTTTTGGTTAATCATTTAAATATGACTATAAGATATTAAATAACATGGAGGGTCATCAACTTAGGTTGATCACAAAATATCAACACCTAAGAAAGCTTTATTCATTCATAATGTAGTTGAATTTTATTGTGGTCCATTACTGTAGTTACACCAAGGAAATTTATCCCCTAAAGACTGCCCAAAGTGCCAGTTATATCCCTGAACACTATCAACTGGGCAGCATAAAGAGATGAATGTTTCTCTAACCCTCATGTTGTTTTTAGGGAAGGCAACGAGTGGATCGGGGCGTGGCGCTGAATTTTCTTTAGTAAGAACAAAAAATGATGGAACTTCCAGTACAAAAAACAAAGAGTTAGGTTTTGGAAGTCGTCGATGTTCAATGAAAGGAGGACGAAATTGTGACACTGACCTAAGGTATAAGGTTGGTGCCTCCTTTGCAAATACGTCACTCTCTTCCATTCAAATGTAGAGTTTTATTCGCTAATATCGTTTTGTCCCATATTAATAGTTTGATTTGATTTCTAAAAAAAATTTATTAATTTAATTTTAAAAATAAATAGAACTATTAATGTGGGACAAAAAATATTAGCAAGAAAAAACTTTACATATAAATGGAAGACAATGTTTGCGAAGCATAGTTGGTTTTTAAAAATAAATTAGAGTTTTAATGTAGTAATTTATTTTAAAAAATCAAATGGAGATATTAATATAAGATAGAGGGAGTATGGTGTATTAAGCTTAGAATAGGCTTAACTCATCTTTGCTAAAGTTGTTTATACTCCCTTTATTCTAAATTAATTGCTCTATTTAATTTTTTAAAATAAAATTTTAATTTATTTTAAAAAATTAAATGAAGCCATTAATGTAAAACAAACATAGCATATTTTTACATCAAAGAGTAAATGAATTTACTGCCAAAATGTATTCTATTACATGGAAGGTCCCTTAACCTAGTCAAGTGTCAATTATATAACGTACAGTTTCAAATCAATATTAGACATATCTAAGTAAGTGATTAGAGATGATAATTACTAGTAAGTTTCTTGTCCTTAGGGCCAAATTTGACAAGAAGGGATCCAATAGGGGCAAAACACACATCAAACCAACCTTCCATGCCACCACATGATGAACTCAACCCATTGTAGCTGCGACCATTGGTGCTGTTTCAACGTCATAACAGTGGAAATTTTAAAAGTGATTATGGTGCTAATAATACAAATTGACTCCTAATTAAGTTTTAGTGTACGCGACTAGGCATGATGCCAGAAGTTGACCAACGGTGTTTTAAAATAAGCAGTGACTATTACATCAAATTTTAGAAATTATAAATCTATGTCATGACCCTGCATCCTTAGCTAGACGTCTTTTTAGCATTTTATTCCATCCAAGCCATCTTACCAACAATATCATTAAGAACGCATCCGTATGAATTGGGTATTTCTAATTTTGCCCTCACATATAAAAAAAAACAAACAGAGGAGATGCAATTAGCTAGTGAAGGTTCACCGGCAAAGTCGCTAGCAAAACTTTTTCGGTCATCTATCACAGGGGATAGGAAGTATTTTTTATGCTGCCTCCTCAATATGAGCTAGGAATATATTAGAAGTGTTTATTTTCGAGATCAATGGCACATACACTAAATTATTTATGTTAACATATACTAACATGTGCATCGTCGATCTCGAAAATGGACACTTCTAAGACGTTCTTTACACTTGGCTCATTATCAGAGCGGAGCATAAAAAACGCTTCCTACGAGATATCCAAGCACATGCATTAGTGTACACACTTCCCTATGTACACCGTCAATCTTTTGCGATGGGCGGGCGGATAGAAAATTTTTCAAAAGCTGCTTGGTGAACTTCATCAGAGATTATGTCTCCAAACAGAACCAATATACAAATCATTTATCAAGCTCATAACTTGGTGAGTTTTTTGTCAAGCTCATTACTTGGTGAGTTATTTGTTTACAAATTTAGTTTGTTACCAAAAGTACATTAATGAGTATTAAAACCCTAATTTAGTACATAATTACTTGGGCATCGGCATATCTTTGATAGTGAAACCCATGTAGTTGACGATTCCATCTGCATGTACCAAACCCAATTTTTTTTCTCTTGTCTCTTAGCTCAGATCTGCCAGCAATAATACAACCATAGTGAGGACTAGACTAGAAATGGAAGACTTTTTGTCACCGGGAATAGAATAGAAACTCCCCAACTGCTGTTAAGGGCACGGCACAGAACCGGTTCCTTCCCCATAAAAGTACAAAACAGCAACACCTCATAAATGTGTGAATTGAAGCTCCAAAAGTCTGAAGCCCAACCAAAAAGGTCTCACAGACATCCCTTTCTTCCATTAGAAGAGAAATTTCGCTGTGTTTTCAATTGACGCCTTTGCCCAAATTCAGCAGGAAATATAACAATGAAGCCATCCAATTTTCTTGGAACCCATAATTGGATAGGAAGCAAATATTTTTGTTCAATACCAAAGAAATTTGATATTTCCTTATGTAGGAATTGAGGATCTCAAAACTTCAATTAAACTAATAATTTTGTATGGAAAACGCAAGTTGAAATCTTTAAT
The DNA here is from genome assembly GCA_035235625.1 of Saururus chinensis. Lineage (NCBI taxonomy): Eukaryota > Viridiplantae > Streptophyta > Magnoliopsida > Piperales > Saururaceae > Saururus > Saururus chinensis. The sequence goes on along the minus strand of CP141143.1, from coordinate 26,054,846 downwards.
ATCAGCTGTGCTGGTTGAAATTTCTACTGGAGTAGTCTTAAGTTTGTGACATATAGTGAAGAATATGTGAGTTTTAGCTATAAAAATATTTTATTTTAATGAAAGATAAAAAAATTAATTCAAAAAGATGAACTGCCAACGGTCCGGGCAGCTTAAGGGTTGGGCGATTCCCTTAGGTACTGGAACAGTGCCATTAAACTTTAAAACTTTAGAAGGAACACAAAACTTAATAAATTAACTTTATATATTTATTATATAAAAGTTTGTATGAGCCTAAGTTCATGCATGTTAATGTAAACTTGTGCATTATGTATTGTCAAACTAAAGGAGCAAAAATCCAATTTACCACATAAGTAATATCTACTATTAAATTTTTTATCAAACAACCAATAATATCTAGGATCATGCTGATGTACATGTTTATATATATATATATATATATATAAAATGCATCCATGCATAATCATTAGGCATACGAGGCAACACAATTTTGATCATGTGCCATTTATTAAACAAGGAGATGCCCATTAAAACATGTGCATATATTTGAAATAAGAATCAGGGCATACATTAACCTTTTCCTTATTATTACTAAGCTATTTTTTATTTTATATCAATATATTTTTATTAAGTACTCTCTCTATATTATATTAATAATTTTATTTAATTTTTAAATAAATAAAATTTAAAAATAATATAAAATTATTAATATGAAACAAAGTAAGTACAATCTTATCTACCCTTTATTATTACAAAATATAAGTAATTAAAAAGACTTCTATATTTCCTGTACCACTTTAACAAAAACAACACGACAAAGCTAAACATATCTTTTCAACTGCATCATAAAGAATTGTACCCAAAAAAATCGCATCTATGTACCAAAAAATAATAATCGCATCTGAAAGTATTTAGATAGAATTAGAAATTAAGCATTCATCAAAATCTAATTAGCACAAAAGCGTAGTTCTAATCTCAAAATACCCAATCATAATATAGCCCTACCCATGGACGGGCATTATCGCAATTAGCAACAATCATAAGGTCACTTTTACTACCCAAAAATATCGGTCCGTTTGCTTTCCCCGTCCCAACTCCCAACGGCGTTTGTTCTTTTTTCGAATTCGGACGGGAGAGACGTGGCACGTGATTCTTCCCCATCGTACGCATGCCGGCCATCTGATCTTCCTTTCTTCGCCTACAACGTGGACAAGTACACAATTATTGCTCCCCAGAAAACGTACGTTCTAACTTACGCGCTTACGAGTCTCATCGTGATTCGTTCAACAATCTCACCAAGCGATCCACGTCAGATGCGTACCCACACATGACATCTGAGGAAGCTGTTATGGGCTGGGCCTCAGACAAAAGGCCCATCAGACTCCCCAGAACCGCTCGTTGAGCAAAATCTCACATTTCACATGAATTTTGCTTCGTCCACGCCACCCCTCCGTACGCGCACTCCAACTTCGTTCCTGTATATATATATTTCTCCCCTCCCAAGACTTCTGCCGTTCTGCGTCTTTCCAGTCTCCTCTCTCGGCGGGTCTTCCAATTCCGCCCCGGCGACCTCGGCGAGGCTCCGATCGGATCCATCTAGGGTTTGGGCTTTGCAACTTCTACTCCGGTACTTCCCACCACCGAGTGCGATGGCCAGCGGCGCGACGACCACGGACGACGGCGGCGTCGGCGGAGGTGGCGGAGGCGGCGGGGTGCTGAAGAAGGTGCTGCTGAGCTACCTCTACGTGGCGATCTGGATCTTCCTGAGCTTCACGGTTATCGTCTTCAACAAGTACATTCTGGACCGGAAGATGTACAATTGGCCCTACCCCATCTCCCTCACCATGATTCACATGGCCTTCTGCTCCACCCTCGCCTTTTTTCTCGTCCGCTTCCGGGCGGTCGAGCCCACCGCCGCCATGACCCGCCAGCTCTACCTCGGCTCCGTAGTCCCCATCGGCGCTCTTTACTCCATGTCCCTCTGGTTCTCTAACTCCGCCTACATCTACCTCTCTGTCTCCTTCATCCAGATGCTCAAGGCCCTCATGCCCGTCGCCGTCTACACCCTCGGCGTTTTCTTCAAGAAGGAGCCCTACCGCTCCGACACCCTCATCAACATGGTCTCCATCTCCTTCGGTGTCGGCATCGCCGCCTACGGCGAGGCTCGCTTCGACGTCACCGGGGTCCTCCTCCAGCTCGCCGCCGTCGCCTTCGAGGCCACCCGCCTCGTTCTCATCCAGATCCTCCTCACCTCCAAGGGCATCACCCTCAACCCCATCACCTCCCTCTACTACGTCGCTCCCTGCTGCCTCGCCTTCCTCTTCGTTCCCTGGGTCTTCGTCGAGTTCCCCACACTCCGCCAGGCCGCCTCCTTCAACCCTGACTTCATTGTCTTCGGCACCAACTCCCTCTGCGCCTTCGCTCTCAACCTTGCCGTCTTCCTCCTCATCGGCAAGACCTCAGCCCTTACAATGAACGTCGCCGGCGTCGTCAAAGACTGGCTTTTGATTGCCTTCTCCTGGTCCGTCATCCGTGACACTGTCACCACCGTCAATTTGATAGGCTACGGCCTTGCCTTTCTCGGTGTCGCCTACTACAACCACTCCAAACTCCAGGCTCTCAAGGCCAAGGAAGCGCAGAAGAAGAGCGCCCAAGCCGACGAGGAGGCCGGCCTGCTCATGGAGGAGAGGAGGGACGGGGACGGATTGGGGAGGAAGACCGACGCCCAGGCCTGATACTTCGATTTTATCTTCTTCATCTTCCCCAATTCCCATCTAATTTATTCGCAAAATAGAGAATGAACAAAAGAATGATCTTTTTCCACGATCGGGATACACTGGATATGGTTCGTGATTGCAATCGGATTCGGATGGAGGAGAAGATGGGTTTTTCATATGGGGTGTGTCTTAGATTAAATTTGCTGCGGTTTTTGGTGTCTTGGTTTCAATTGCTTGTTAGTTTTATTAGTTTTTTTGATCATGATCCGGAGAGAACTGAATAGATCTATTCAATCGTTGTTAGTTTACATAATTTTAGCTAAGAGGTTAGTGGAAATTCCTCTTCAGAGTCTTATTGACTCCATGGCTATTTTAATTATTTTTTCCCTCTTATTTTGAGACTCTTGTAGAAGAAACTCGGTTCCCTTCATGGGTAATTTAAATTCATATCTCAGTTAATGATGATAATTTATGTTTCTCTTGAGTTCTGTCGTTGTATTACTTCTGTATCACTGGCTCCTGAAACGATAGATTTGTCCCTACTTGTTAAATCATGTATTGAACAAGAAATAGTAGGTTCTGCTGTGAATGACAGTTTGAATTTCAGTTCTCTTATGTGAGAAAATATGCCGGGACATAGGAGTGAAAAAGCAAAACTTTTTCCCTCCAATGCGATGAATATTTCTAATCTATGTGTTGTTACTCAATTTTAAGTAGCTCAAGATAAGTCTTGATGATACTGTGGCAATGTCGTCAAATTTTTGGCTCATTAATGCTATAAATTTTTACTGTTTTTCTAATTTCCTAATTTGATGTCAAATCAACTATAAAAGATGGCATGAAGTATCTTAAATATTCTGTATATTAAGCTAAGCCATCCATGTGACATTGATGCTTACCTGTGAGAATCGTGGAAAAAACACTTGTTTCTTTCAACAACAGATAACAGGAGAAACTCCTATAAAGTCTTTACTGCAATCATTATATTATATGCTGAGTGTAATGCCAAATTGTTGAGTTATCTTTCTTTCTTTCTTTCTTTTTTTGCGAAATATCAATGATAATCATATATCTGCTTATGACATTATTAAGTGTTGCATGTTTTGATGTGCCCTCGTTCTTGTTCTTCCTAAAGTCTAGACAAGCCCTTTTCTTTTGCTGATATACCATATCTGTTGAGTGCAGACTCTGTTAGGACATGACAATATTTTTAGGAGAAAATATTGATGGTTTAACAAAATTGTTCAAGTAACATGTAGCTATACCAAGTTCTTGTAAGCAATGTGCTGCTTCAAAATTTCTGCACTAATTAGTAGGTAATATGATTATGGATGGAACAGTATGGAAGTGCTGCTGTTCCCTCGTATCTGAGTCATTTGGATTGATTGGCTAAATTAACAGTATGTGCGAGTTTCAATTTGCTGAACACATAATTTGAAGTTTTAACTGAACTCTTTCGCTGCACTCTTGCTTTCAATCCAGGATAGAAATGCTTATACAATTGGTAGTCCGAACTCTGAAAGGGAGATTTGGGAGGATGATCCTCGTAGTCAATTTGAATAGTTTCTTTTGACATGTAGTTCATGATAGGTCTTCAAGGATTGTTCGCTTGCTTCTTTGGTGCATATATCATACCTTTTATGAGCATTTACATTGGTAGTGGATATGAGTTCTTATTGCTGCTTTGTAAGTTCCATTAGAATGGTTGACCATGATATGTATATTCTAATTGTTGACCATTTTCTTATAGAAAGTGAATAAAGTTGCTGATTTTTGTATTTAGTATGAAGATAAAAGCATCATATTTAACGTGTTTGAATTCTTTCCTTATCAAGCTTTTTTAAACTTGAGATTAGTCCCTTCTCATGGTGTAAAATTTGAAGCCTGGAAACATTCTATTGGTATCTTGTTCTGGTCGATTTGTCTCTAGGAAAGAATTATTCATCCTTCGCCTGCTTCTGAACTGGGTTTGCTAATCGTTTATCTTTTTGTCCTCGTAAAATTTGAGGCCCCTTGACAGAGTCTTGACTTTCCTAAGATCGCCTTAGTTACATTGTGTGAAGTTTGTGTTCATGGGTTTTTTTTCTTGCTATGCTGTGTTTTTTACCATCCATTCTTGTTGGCAGTCAGTTGGATTTGGGGCTTTGTCTATCATTGCAATTTGTAAGCAGATACAGATGGTTTCCAGACCCAAGGCCCCAAGTCCGTGACCATGGTACATTGAGGACTAACATGGATCATGCTATGTATCTATATACCATGTTAGGCCTCTATATATTAAGCTAGAACCCCTATATGCCATGGGGAGGGACCATGGTCATGGTTTTTGGTCAGGCTAGACTCCTACTTGATAAAAACTCGATCGATATCCACCTCCGAATCTTTCAGGATCAACTTCACTAATCTTGTAGAGTTTAGGTATGCAATGCCACTGGTTTTTTTCAGTCGTTTTGCTCTCTGGGAATGTGGTTCTTTAAGTATTAAAGAGGTATAAAACGTCTGTTACATTTTGTTTTTCAAAGAAACATCTGTTACATCGAAAGTATGGACAGTGGTTCTTCGAATATTAAAGAGGTATAAAAACCATCTGTTACACCTAAGTAATGCTTACAGATTAGTTAAGTAATAAAGAGCTTCTCCTTCACCTGAAATAAGTGTTCTTTTGTGGGTGCGTTTGCATGGGATTTAATAGTTACTAACCAAAAAGGTTAAAGCCATCTTTTAAGTACTGAAGAGCTCTTCGATAAATAAAAAAGTGCTCCATCATGGATCCCAGCGAAGTGGTTTGCTCCACCAGTATCTAATCGTTTTCGGTGGGGGTGTTTGTATGAAATTTCCTGCAAGATGAACTCTAATTTCTGCCGCGGTGGATAAGATTTCCGCTTATCTTTTACAACGTCTGGGCCTCTTTTGTCTTGGAACCTCTGTTTCATTGGGACAGCCGTTCCAAAAACTTGGTAGGGATTTGCATCAATAGATGATAAGCATTTGTAATCTTGCGTTTGGCTTAGTTTTTTATTTATGTATCAATCACCCTCAATAGCAATCTTGTGCACTTTAAATTGAATCTAGTTTTTTAGTGCCGGCTATTTTAAATTGTTCTCGTACGTTAGCAGTTCCAAATTCCGATTAAGGTTTCAAAACCTACCTCGGCTCCGACCCGGTTTGGTGGCTATATCTGTTGTAACCCGGTTCAACCGCCGGGAGGGAAACGTCGCCGGGACGGGCTCTGGTTGGACCCTGTTTAACTGGCGGGGGAGATGGGGTTTTTAAAGCCTTAATTCCAATTTGTGGAGAATGATTCTATTTTGTCCCCAAGACTCAATACCCCCAAATATGGTTGAATGAAAAGTAAGTAATGGGGTATAATGAGTTTTTATTTCTTTATGGAAAATGTTTTCTTGTACGTATGCCTGTGACCAAGGACGTTGTAAGCCCACATTTATCACGCGTTGGCCATGGTGATCTGATCTAATTAGACAATGTGAAATTTAATTTTTTATCATAAGAGATATGCTTACATGATGATGTTCTTACTAATACGACGAAATTATTTTGTTAAAGAATTACATGGGGTTCTTTTGCAACTTAAAGTTTGAAATTGTGACTTTGTTTTTGGGCAGTCCACATAGAGTTGGGCACTTTTGTATGATCTACCAAACCTAGTCAACATCTCTAGTACTGTTTCAACGTTTTGGTGCCACGGGGACGAGATCAGTTAGCTATGAATTAAAAAAGGACAGTTTAATTTGTGTATTTGTTATTTGCTCTGGCCTTATGATATGCTCGGCTACATTTTGCTAGGCTACTAGGGTTCCCTCTGTCTTGCGGAATTACAGGCTCGGTGGCAGGCCCATTTATCAAATTTTGTGGGTTTCTAATCTGATTGGGTCTTCTCCCTATTCCCCGTAAGTACTCATCTGTATATCATGAAGTGATTTACCGATGTTCAATTTAGTGTGTAAAGGATTTTAAATCTTTAGTATTTTCAGAAAGAATTACTATTTTTCAACCCTGCACTTTATTAGAACCTATTTTCTCTTAATATTTTATATATCATCCATTTAATGCGGCGTTAAATATACATGCTTCACCATAAAGACAAACAATGTATATCAACTATTTCGTCTGCATTGGCTTCTGTGCCCCTTGCCCCTCCCCCTACTCCTCTTGCCCATATAATTCTTCCAAACCCTATTCTTTCACCCCTCACCTCCTTTTCAGTCCATCTCCCTTCACCCTTTTGTCACAGACATGCCTCTTAGCAAAAAGGGAATTGGTAGGGTGCCCAGAACACAGTCCGTGACACCTCGTTCCTTCCAGACCTTCTCCTTTCACCCCATGCCCCTTTCGAACCTTCTCCCTTCACCCCTCATCCCTTCCGAGCCTTCTCGCTTCACCCCTCGTCGCTTCTTGACCTTCTTCCTTCGTCCCTTCTTGGCTATTGCCCCTTTCGGTCCTCCAGCTATTACTATTTATAAGAGTGATTCTACACACCAGTTGGTAGAAGAGGCAACAAATACATTCGGGGAAATGGCCATCAACATATACCTATTGTGGAAAACATATATTATTATCTAAGTCTATAAATTTTTACACATGTATTAAAAAGTTTTGATATGTTTTCTAATAAGTTTTGCTTCCTTGATTTTGATGTTGTTATCTAAAAGGTTTGTTTTAGAAAAATATGTTTTTGATTTTATACTTCTAAACAGTTTGGATAATTTTGTTTTTAGAAGAACAATAATGTTAACATGATTTGATAATTGCTTCAAAATATTTTAACATTGTTGTCAACTCATTTTAGCTCATTGTTAGAATGATTCATAGTGTTAAAATATTTTGACAACGTTGTCAAATTATTTAAAGAATGTTTCAATTTGTTTTAATACTGTTGTGAAAATAATTTAACATAGCGTTTAAGTGTTTTTATATTTTTTTAAAACAATTCAAAACGTTTTTTTTAAATAATTTGCTAAGCTACTAAGGTTCCGTTTGTCTTGCAAAATTACAGGCTGGGTGGCAAGCCCATGCATCAAATTTTGTGGGTCTCTCTTATCTGAATGGTCTTCTTCTTATTCCCTGTACTACCCATCCACATATCATGGAGCAATTTACCCATGTTCAGTTCATTATACGAAGAATTTCAAATCTTCATTGTCTTAAAAAAGAATTATATTTCCTAGCTTTGGACCTTATAAGGACCTATTTATCTTTAGTATTTTATATGTCGTCTACTTAATATAGCTTTAAATGGGCATGTTTCACCAAACGGACAAATATTACATGTAACACCCTGTTTTTCGATTATGTCTAACCAAGGGGGTTAGAGGTAATTAGTAATTTTTTTAATAAATTATAAATAATTTTAACTATTGAAACCTCTGTATTTGAGTAGAGCTCGAAGAAACGAGTATAATGAATCAAAGAACAGGCAAAACGGAGGTTGGGACCAAAAGTTACAACTTTCGAGAAGCGTGCAAAATAGGTAGGACCTACTTAGAAAGAGCATGATTTATTGCTTTAAGTGGGTTGGTATTGAAGGGCTCGTCGATATGAGTCCAACGGTACCTAGAACGCGCGAATCCGAATCCGGGGTAAGGAGATACGCATGTTTGAAGAGAAAAGAAGAAAAAAAATAATAAAAAAAGGGGAAAAAGCGGCGCGCGGCTGGCACGCGCCTGCAAAACCGTGGGCGCCTCCGTGCGCCACGCCATGGTAACGCGGGCACGACCCACGTAACCCACGGGCGTGACCCGCGCCGCGTGGTTTCGGCAGGTGCTGCTGTCGCAACTGCGGCGCTGCCATGGTTTTGGCGGCTCGGGGGCCTATTTATACCCTTTTTTTTTTCTATTTTCAGTCAGAACTTCTCCTCCCTCATTTGTGACTGTTCTGAGGCTGATTAAGGTCGTTAAAGACCCATTTCCTACTAAATTGAGTGTGCTCTACACAATGGAGCAGTCATTTCTTCAAGTTGGAGTCCGTATAAGGAGGAAGTGCCCCAAGACAAAGAGAGGTTCTGCCCGTTATCTTCGTGCACTGACCAACTTCGTTTTCTCTATTTCTGGCCATTCTAACTCTAATTTAGTCAATTTAAGAGGCGTTCTTGACTAAATTAAATATGTTCTACATGATGGAGGGTTCCATTTTCTGAGTTCGCAATCGTATGAGGAGGAAATACCCCGAGACTAGGAGAGGCCTTGCTTGTCATCCTTGAACACCGGAGCAAGAAAAAGAGACCCGGAGCAAGACAGGGTTCTGTGCGTAGTTACCGAGCCTCAACAAGAGAAACAATCTAGTGTAGGGGAGGTTCTGTCCACCGCTCACGGGCACAAAAAATGAGAAGAGTCTTTGGTAAGGAGAACGTTTGTATATAGCTCTTCAGTGCAAGACGAGGGACATATAAAGGTTAGAGAAAGTTCCGTCTACTACCTCCAGATCTGAAGGGGAGGACGTGCAGTAGGAACGAGTAACTCCGAATACTAATACCTTACGAGACATGATGGGAGTAAGCATTTCTGATTTCCCATTTTAATTATAGAACGGTATGTGCTAGTTATGATGTGTGCTATGCTACGATCCATATGCTTGATGTGTGCTTATATGCCATGATGTGTGCTTTATATGCCATGATGTACGCTTATATGCTATGATGTGTTTGGTCTCGCTCTAGGGTAGAGTGAGACGTGTAATCTGTGTTTTCGGTCTTGGCTCAGTGATAGAGCGAGACATGTATATGTGATTATGATCCCACTCGATGGTACAGCGAGATATATGATTTCGTTGATTTATTAACTTCCACTTTACTCCGATAGATTACGAGTTTTAGTATGATTTCGATTAAATTTTAGTATATATGTATTTTAACGTATATGATTTTATGATGTGTGATGTATGTAGTAGTCGTTAGGCAGAACTATGTTCGGATCCAATCGTGTTGGAAAAATATCCAATACATACGTAGGCAACCAACGGCAAGGCAATGTTGGCCTGATCCAAATTAATTATAAATATATGTTTTAATTATGTTTTACACACGACGAACTATGAAGCTTCGTTGTGTGTATACGTTCGTTACAACCTAAGTCTACGTACGAGGAAGCTTTGAAGCTCCATAGTGCGTAGATGAACATTGTACCTTTCGCACACAGACGATGATTCCTGGCTCAAGGAAAAGAAAATTTTCTATTAGTGATTTTGTGGGCCCGACTCGAGTCGGGTCGTTACATTACATGACAATTAGTTCATCCATATTAGCTTTTGTGCCCACTGCCCTCGCCCTTCTCCCCTTGCCCCTATATTTCTTTCGGACCCTCTTCTTTCCCTCCTTGCCCCCTTTCTGGTCCATCTCCCTTCACCTTTCACCCCTTTCGGGCCCTCTCCCTTTGTCCCTCGCCCTTTTTGGTCGTTGTCCATCGCCCCTTGCCCTTTTCGGTCCTCCAGCTATCATTGTCACGCCCCGGCACTGCCCGACCCGAGCCGAACCCAGTCCAGGGGCCGGTCAAGTATGCGGGGGCGACGAGGGAAAATTGAGATACGGTTTAGCGGAAGACTTAACCCTAAATACAGGCGATCTAACAGAATTAGGGAGTACGCATATTCCTTTGAGCAAGAGTAAATAAGTAGAAAAGAAAGAGAGTCGCTTAATTCAAAATAAACAACTAGTCTCAAACCCACATGCTTAGTCAACCAAAGCCCATTCTGGCTCTAAAATAGGTCTTAAGCAACACAACTGTATAAAGTAACATAAATCCAACAGAGAACCATACACAAAGGTTCTAAACATAAAGCATAAACCAAGGAAAATAAGTCACGTAAGAGTCTCCACGATCACATCCAAGTTGTCTCCGATCTTTCCTCAAAGAGGAGATCTTGTCCGTTTGCGTATCGTGCCACGCAACCCCAAAGCAAAACACAATAAAGAGGGGTGAGTTTAAACAAACTCAGCAATGGTTTTTAATATAATTATCATCATCGAAAATACGATAGCATAACAATAAAATAATTCAGATCAAAGATTGACAAGATATAACATTTTCTGATCACATATGCACATCACCTAAACTTGCATCATAGTGTCTAATCCACATAGTGTCATTCACATCATATCAACCTGCATGAAGTGTATCTCTAACATACATATCAATCATGCTTCAACATCATATCAATCCTGCATGAGATGTATCTCTAACATACATATTCAATCATGCATCACATCATATCAACCTGCATGAAATATATCTCTAACATACATATCAATCATGCTTCAACATTATATCAATCCTACATGAGATGTATCTCTAACATACATATTCAATCATGCATCACATCATATCAATCCTGCATGAAATGTATCTCTAATATACATATCAATCATGCTTCAACATCATATCAATCCTGCATGAGATGTATCTCTAACATACATATTCAATCATGCATCACATTATATCAATTTGCATGAGATGTATCTCCAACATACATATTTAGTCATGCATCACATCATATAAGGAATGTCTCCCTCAAGGAGTAAACACAATCATTGCCACAAGGCTAGACGTGGTCCAAATGTCCTAACTGGAAACCTAGGGCATTGCCCGCTCAGGACACAATCCGAATTCCATAAGAGAAACCAAGATGTAGGGGTAGTCAGCCTCTCTGCTCGCCAAGAATAATCCACACGGGAAATCCAAATTCCCCAAAGGGAACCTAGAGCAGGTCTGCTCGCTAAGGACAATTCTGGCCAAGAACGTCCAAATTCCACATAGGGAACCTAGAGCAGGGTGTTCGCTAAGGACCTCTCTGCGGTGGGGAGAGTCCAAATTCCCGCATTGGGAACCTAGAACACGTGGTAGCCAGTGCATGAAGGCATACCACTCTAGGTGCTCAGTGTCTAGATGTGACTATTCTCAATAAATAAATCTCAACCGCAACAAGTATACGACTCGTCCTCATATAATCTCATCTTGACTCGACTCAACCCGGGGAGTGCACATGTTCCACAAAGGAACTCAAATCAAAACATGTCCTTTCAGACCAATCAAGTTTCGATTAAGCCAACGACCGATTAATCTGACACGCATTTTCACCACATTGCATCCAATCGATCAAACTCGGTTAATCTCGATAAAGCTTCAATTAGAAATCCGTTTTCATGATGCATGCAACATGGTACATACGTGGACAAGGCATACACGAATTCTAATTCATTATAAGTGCTCTCATCAGCCCCTCATGCATCATTCATAATTATAATATCAATGCTCATCATCATCATTAAACCCCCACATGTGTGTGTGTGTACATAGTAGAAATACTTCACTCAATGTATATCAACATACTTGTAATTAACTAACCATCACACTACACATGAGCATTAACATCTAATCATGAATTCTAGCGGAAATCATAGGAGAAGAATCATTAAAATTGTAACTCAAATTAAAGCTTAACCACGAGCTAACCACATATAATTTCATTCACTTCATACTTGAGTCAAGACATAACACTAGTATTCACACATTAATTAACCACATCTTAAAATGACATATCAGCCCATTGGTATGTTGTAGCTCTACTGAAAATACACTTAACCATAGAGAATTAACCATTCATAACTTCAAGATGGTAATTCCAACATCATATAACCAACCACAAGCCATTCCACATAACTCTAAATATATATACCACAACTTCTAACATCAATAGAATACTCTTCAAGTAGCTTATTATAGATCAAAATACTCCACATAAACATAAAAATGATATTTTGAAGTAGATATGTCAAAATAAGCATCATACATAAAAGTGTAAAATCTTGCAATGTAGCCGTTCGAACGCCCTCCAGGGCCATTCGATCGGCTAAACAGGAAAAATGCCAAAATCACCATCTAACAACCTAAATGCCATTAAAAGTCCACTATAACTTCCAGAATGCTAATCCACATCATAACAAGATAAAACCCTATGAAATCGGGATTAAAGATTACCATTTACTAATCATGCTATTAAAGCCTTAAATCAAGTAAAACCATTCAAAATAAACCACAAAATCAAGAGTTTTACCATAGGAAGACTGAAATTTTGAAAGTCCATTACCTTATCCCTTGATTAGGCTTGGATTTGATGGTTACCCTTCTTGAAAACCTTACAAAGACATAGAGTTTGAATTAAACTCCATTAAAACCGATTTAACATAGAAAACCCTAATAAAAAACTTATATCTAGGGCTTGTTGAACATAAAAATCAGATTTTTAGAACTAGGGTTTGAAGTAAAGATGTAAATCAGTAGTTTTGATGCTTAAAAACGAATCAAAATAAAGGGGAAATGGTAGATCTAGAAAGGATTAAGAGAAAAGCTAGGATTTGGTGCTTAATTAGAAGGGACTTACCTTAAACACCTTCTAATCCGGGCCTAATTGGGGATTAGGCCTGACCTCTCCTTCTCAGCCTATTCCCAAAATGGAAATGGCTCAGGTTTACCCTTTTATAGTAGGGTTTGGGTTGCACTAACTGAACTAATGGGGTGTAAGTAGAATTTTGGGCTAAAAATCGGTCTTTTACAAATTTGAGTACTAATTAAATTTGAGAAAATTTTAAAAATTTTTGTATGAGCTTAAGTTGATGTCTGGGTTCACTTGGTTCAAAAACCCAAATTTCAACGGTGGGGCCCACAGGGGGTCTCGCCAAACCCTAATGTTTGGAAAAATAGTGAAAATTCAGAAAAATCCCAAAAATTCAGATTTGATTCAAAATCACTTAAAACCAATATCTGTAAAGTTTATTTTGATTAAAACCATGAGAAACATCTCTATCTTTGAAACCACCGAATAAATCAGAAAACATGTTAACCTCACGATAACCGATAATTAAAGTAAAACGAAAACCGGTTTATGATCAGAGATCTTACAATTACTGTCCATAATAGTGATTCTATGCACTAGTTGATAGAAGCAGCGACATATGCATTTGGGGTAGCACTAATAATCAGGCCAGGCTTGAGCCCTCCTGAGCCTGTTTAATTGAAGCTTAAACCTGTTAAGCTTGACTACTAATAACTCATCTAAAAGCAAACAATCATAAACCAGTTTTGGGCTTTTAACATACTATAACTACATTCAACTTAAAAAGAGCTGTTTTTAGCCTCATAAAAAGATGTAACTTGAACATATGGTGAAATTTAATTTTTGGGGTCAAATATTAGTTAGGAAGTGCTATTCTACTATTTCTGAGATGAAAGACAAATACAAATTCCTAAATTCCATTTAGATATGAAACTATCTCAATGGATCGAGCCTAAGAAAACAACAACTTAATGCACTTCCTAAATGGGTTTTAATTTCCGCAGCCTGATGTAGTTACTGTTTCATGTTTTTTTTACCTGGTTCTTCTTGGGAATATGGGTACTACAGTAATTTGATATTTTACAATATAGCAATATAGTTAATTTTCTGTTCACTATTTTTGTGTCATTGCCATTCTTCATAGTTCAATAAAATGAATGCAATTGATAATAATAAGTATTAATAATAATATAGCTACTGCTGTTTTTATATTTACTAGGATTATAGAGTAGAGGTAGTAAACATCTCAATGGATCGAGCATGGTGACCTTTTCATGAGAATTGACCAAGAAAAAATCAATTTAATGCAACTTTTAAGACCCAAAGCAGAGCCCAAGTTCACATAAAATACTTGAATCCTCGCTTCTAAAGTTGTTATGCTTTTAATATTCTCGTTATCTTATTAGCCCTACGTAATTGATGATTTAAGCGGTTTTTATTAAATTTGGGTTTTCTCCTGTTGTGCTATAAAATGTGGATTTTATATGTTGAGATTTTCTTACCATTATATCATATCATGAAGATGACCTTAGCCATTAGTAGGCTTTTGTATTTTATTCACCTGCATCAAATCTTTGAACTGGGGCTAGTATCTCGATTAACTTTACCTGCTTAAACAAAGTCTTCAGCTAAACACTATCAAGAAGAGTGCAAATTTACACACATCAAATGCCTATTTAGATATAAAATAAATATAAAAATAATTTGGCCATATTCTTTAAATTCTTAAAACTGCATCTCCCATAACCTCCTTTGATATAAAAGGCCAAAATAATTTCTTATGAAGCCACTAAGGGTATAAATAATTCTTTAAACAATATTGCCATAATAGCTTGCAATCATTCATCTCTGATAAAAATAAAAAGGAACACAAATCATTCAATTCTAATAAAAGTTTGACATGCATCTCCTCTAAGAAACCAAAAATTAGAATTAGCACCAAAACAATATCTGGGCTGGCATGAGTTTTGACATTAAAAGCTACAATGACACAAAGAGTTCCATATCACATTTAATTATCACCGAATAATTCAGGAATGGAGACATTCAGAGAGACCGATTAGTTTATTGGTGAGGCTTAATTTTGAGCTCAAAACCCTTTGATCCTGTATACAAGCAACGAGAAGGCAAACATCAAACTTTATAAAGCTTTTTTAATCCTCTTTTGACTCTTTTGGTTCCAGACAAGGAGTAATTTCCTTGCCTTGCTTCTAAACAAAAATTTGGCAGTAAATCTCACAAAACCTTGCCAAAGTCATTGGTGCAAATCTTCTTCCTTCACACTTAAATGTAAACACATAGTCTTCAATGTGAGCATATCATCCAACTTGTGAAATCAAGGCTTTTTCAATATTAGAAATATTTGTTGAATCAAACAATTGTGCCCAATCTAGAACAAAAATCCATCAAGAATGATCAACCTGAGTTAGCCCTAGCCACCCATATGTAGACTGGACAATGAAAACCTATAACTGTAACTCATAAACCAGGGTAACAAGCTTTAAAATTTTGGTCAATCATCTACTTAACTTTTTTCAAATTAAACTACACAATTAATGAAAAAAAAAACAAGTCAATGAAGTGCAAATATTGCAATTAACACAACAAATGACCAGAGAATTCAAAAGCTACTAAAACCACCTAGAACAAAGAATCTTATCACTTTTGCTAACAAAAAATATATAAGAAATTTATAAAATATAGAGAATATAATCAAAAGACTAATAACCTTGAGACGCAAGGTATCAATAAAAAATAGAGAAAGATCAAACTCTAAAGGAGGACATTCGTCGACTTGGGTTGCAGCAATGACTTCTCTGCATTTTGAGCTTTGACAATAGCCCTAAGAGGAGTTCAAAAGAAGAACGACCACTGTCACAAGCCACTAGGTGTCGAAGGAGAGGCCGAAGAAGCTGTCCCAACTGCTCGTCCTTCACAAGCTAGTAATCGAACAACAAAAATGAGGAATGAAGGATTCGGGATCACCAGACAACGACAGTGAGGGACTTGGGCGAAGGAGGATTAGGAAGAAGAGAGTGAAAATAAATCTCAGACAACGATGGTGAGGAACTTGGGAGAAGGAGGATTAGGAAGACAAGAGTGAAAATAAATACCTAATGGGACTTGTCGGGCTCCCATGGCGGAGCCCGAGCCTGATTCACTTTAGCACAACTCAACAATAGCCAGTTTGTAGTTACTTAAATGGGCTCAGACCGACCGTTCATACAGGCTCAAGTCTGTTTGCCAGCCCTTATTCAGGGAAATGGCCATCAGGTACCTATTGCGGAAAATGTCTATCATTGTTCAAGTGTTATAAATTTTTATACATATGCGCTAAAAAGTTTTGATATGTTTTCAAATCGTTTAAACCTTAGTGTTCAAACGTTTTGATAATTGTGTCAAAATTTTTAAGTGATTGTTTTGATGTTGTTGTAAAAAATGTTTATTTTTGAAAAAATTGATTTTGATTTTATTCTTGTAAAATGTCGGGATAAAATTTATTGGTTTTGATGTTATTATCTAAAAGGTTTGTTTTAGAGAAAATTGCTTTTGATTTTATACTCCTAAACGGTTTGGTTAAAATATTTTGATTTTGCTTTTAGAAGAACAATAGTGTTAAAATGATTTGACAACCATTTCAAAATATTTTAACAATATTATCAAATCATTTTAGCACATTGTTAGAATAATTCATTATGTTAAAATGTTTTGACAATGTTGTCAAATTGTTTTAAGAGAGTTTCAATTTGTTTTAACACTACCATGAAAAAAAATTAACATAGTGTTTAAACATAATTTTGACATTTTTGTTCAAATAGTTCAACAAAGTGTTTAAATGTTTTGATGTTTTTGTCAAATCGTTTAATATTGATGTTAAAACATTTTGTATTACTTCTGAAATAGAGCATGTCTAGTCTTACATGGCTATTTGAGGGAGTGCCTGTCATCTAGGTAGCTTGTTGCAGGTAATGATCATACTTCTATACATAGTTTAGTCAATTGACTTACCTAAGGTGTTTTTGCTCAACTTAATTGATGGAGACATTGGCATCTTTTCATGCTTAACATATTATTCTTTAGAAGGTCTTTTGAAATCTTTGTTTGAGAGATGGATATCCCAAAATTTGTCTATTGTACCTGCAAACCAAGAAAATAGGTTAATAATCCTTCCATACTCATCAAATTTTTTATTCATTTCCTGTACAAAAGCTTTAGCAAGTGTCATGCACAAAGATTTTTAAACTTGCTTTTATAACTAAAATAATGGAAATAATTTTTTTTCAAAAATTTTTGTCAAACATTCGACAAGTTATCTTGGGGTATGGGCTAACCATTTTTTAAACATATGGGTACTAAATCAGAGCACAATAGTAATCCAAGTCAAATCACATCTTAAATTGA
The DNA here is from genome assembly GCA_035235625.1 of Saururus chinensis. NCBI lineage: Eukaryota > Viridiplantae > Streptophyta > Magnoliopsida > Piperales > Saururaceae > Saururus > Saururus chinensis. The sequence goes on along the minus strand of CP141143.1, from coordinate 26,037,387 downwards.
ATAGGGTCTTACCTGAGTACATGTCTAAATATCTTGATATATATAAATACAAATAGATTGGCACTCATAGGCCTAAACTTATCTACTTTAAGTAAGAAAACATAAAACATGTCAAGTGACCTAACAACATTGTCATTGCCAAATATTTAGAGTCCTAAGGTAACTTTAACCCTATAAAGAACCTACATCTCATGGATGCTGAGTGTATGAATATACATAGTGGGATGACTAAATAAGTATTATGAAATGACAATGTATATAATTTCATCACACCACCATCAATCAATAACAATTTTATTCAATAGAACATATCACTAAGGTTAAACATGAGTAAAAATAAATATTACCTTCATCAATGTTTCCATATAATTTCTAATCCATAACATGACCTCACTTGGGAGTCTCTTGCTCCATAAGTGTAGGTCATAAGGTTTTCTATGATATAGGAGCCACGTCAAGAAGTACAATCATGCCTCATTAGACCATGAACTATTCACAATTGAACTTTAGTTATTCAGTAACTTCCCCACTCCATCATCGTCATGAAGCTAAGACACAGAGGGGCTTATGAACCCAAGTGGTTAAGAATTTGATTTTTGTGATCATCGAAACCTCTTATACTACGCTGCATGAGACTAGTGATATTTTAATCCTCTAGTTCATTCAAAATTTTATGTTATTAACAGTGTCCAAGGATCAAATTAGTAGATGTTTGCAAGTCATTGGTACCTCTAAGATCCAACTTCAGACAATCATAAATCCTTCATCTAAACTCTGATTTGCATATTCTTAGAGTTTTTTTTAAGATATATCCGTCTAGTTTCTTTCCTTAAAGTTTTACTCTAAAATTCAAATCACAAAGGTCAAATTTACTATTTTTCTAATGTATTCTAAAAATTTTATGGTGTTACATCTATTATAACTTCTTCATTTGAGCTTCGATTTATTCACTCTCGGTAGCTCTACAAAGCTCTTTATGTTTACTATTTAATAATAAAGTTTTATATTCAAACCCTATGTATAAAGAAAATTACTATAATAAGAAGACCTAAGGTTAAACTTACTTATATCCACATAGCCAAGTATAAGGAAGTTAGAAAATTCATGAGTGTTCAGTCAACTCATCATTTGTAGAGCTAAGAATAATATCATCAACATAAATTTGTGCCATAATACTTGCTTTTCAAACTTCTTAATTAGAGCTTTGTCAACACCACATATTGAATAATACTTATTTGTTAAGTATTGTGTTAATCCCTCATACTAGGCTCTTGGAGATTGTTTCAACCTATACAAAGCTTTCTTCAATTTATACACATAATTTGGATGGCGTAGATCAACAAAGCCCTTTGGTTGTTCAAGATGCACTACTTCTTAGAGATTCTTATTTAAGAAAGCGACATTAACATCCATATGATAAACTTTAAATTTTAGATGGCAAGCCATAACAAGTAAACGTCTAATAGACTTAAGTTTTACTATAAGAGCAAAAATCTCATCAAATTCAATGTATTCTATACGTGTGTAGCCTCTACAACCAACCTAGTCTTGTTCCTAACAATGTTGCCTTGCTTATCTATCTTATTTTTGTAAATTGATTTTGTGCCTATGACATTTCCTCCTTTTGGTCTTGATACATGAAACCTAAAACATAATTCCTTTTAAATTGTCCCAGTTCATCTTGTATTGCATATGTCCAATTTTCATCTTAAAGAATTTCATTAATCTTTTTTGGCTCAACATGGTGACAAGTAACAAGCAAAATTTACTTGAACTTCAAGTTGGTGTCTAGTCCTTACACTTTTGTTTATGTCACCAATTATATTACTCTTAAGATGAACTTTTTGTAGACAATTTGGTCCTTAAAATTGTTCAACCTGTGCTTCCACATGTTCTTCATTAGAATGTTTTTCTTCCTCCTACTCTATATGGCCATGAATATGATCATCAACATGTTTTTCTTCAACGTAAATTTCTTTAACATGATTTGTACCACTAAAAATATAAGATGAATCATAAATATCATTAAAACTATCATCAACCTTTTATTTATCTTTCTTACTGCTTTGTTGTTGATTCTCAATCTCCTACATTTCATTGAAAATAGCATTAGGAGATTCCATACTAGTCTAAGTTTCTTTTTAGTACACATTGTAAACTCTAATTGTCAAAGAATAACCAAGAAAAATTATATCATCACTTTTATTGTTAAATTTGCCTAAAACTTCTCTATCTCTCAAGATACGACAAGGATTTCTAAAGACTAAAATGTTTATTACTTGGTTTCTTTCATTTTCACAACTCATAAGGAGTTTGTATTGTTCTAAAGACTTGTAGTGTTTACAACTTTTGCCAAAAAATGTGTAGCCAGACTTTTCTCATGGAGCATAACCCTAACTAGCTATTTCCCAAATACTCCTATTTTTCCTCTTAACCACTTAATTCTACTATGAAATAGAAAAATTGTGGTAAATTTCATATTTGTCACAAAATTCCTTAAACATATGAAAAAATTCACTGCCCCTACCACTCCTAATGTTCTTAATTATTCACCCCCTTAGGCTTTGAATGTTTAAATGTATCAGATTTTTCTCTAAGAAAATAAACCCACATGAATCTTGATAAATCATCAACAATCACCAAAATGTATTTTTTCCTACCTAAGTTAGCATTTTGTATAGGTCCTATCAAGTCCATGAGAATCAACTCCAAAGGTCTCTCAAATTTGACATGTTTTGACCTTTTGTGTAAGGATTTTGTTTATTTACCTTTTTGATAAGCACCACAACCAAAATTTTGTGGGTTTTCAAAATAGGGGCACCTCTAATAACTCTATTCTTAGTTATCTTAGTCAAAATATCTAAAGTTCACATATTCAAGTCTTTGATGTCATAGAAAGGTATTATCAAGCAAGAACAAATTAACAAAATAAATTGGATCAAGATAATAGCACGTGTCATGAGTCTTAATACCTTTCACACATGTCATTCAAGAATCATCCCTAATGTAACAAAATTTTCTTGTAAATTTCATAATAAATCTAGAATCACATATTTAACTAATGCTTAATAAATTTACTTTCAAACAACTAACATACAAAACATTAATAAAGTCAAGCAAACTAGAAACACAAAGAATTCATACTCCATCAACTTACAATATTCTTTTATCACCAAAAGTGACCATACTATCATATTTTTCCACTAAGTGTGTGTCGTAGTCTTGTCATCTATCACGTGCTTTAAAAATCCACTATTTAGGTACCACATGTTAATGTGTTGGGTTTTTAGAATAGATTGAACAATAATGCATGAACTTTACATTTTATTTCTTAACCCAAACACTTTCATTTTCACAAACTCATGATTTGTTCATTTTCAAATTTTCTAGGAGGTTTTGAACTTAGTAATCTCTCTTGTGTTGTGCATTATGAGGGTTCAACATGTCTACAGATCTTAGAGAATTTTGTATGTGTGCCTTATGTCCTAGGTTTCGAACCTTGTTACTAACTTCTCTAAAGTATTTGCCCATCTAAGTAATTTATTTTAGTAAATCTCTTTAAATATTGTTTCTCACATTAGGTGACTTCTTCACAAACTTGTTCTCCCGATTTTTAATTTTGGACACTAGTTCTTTCTTAGGAGTAAAATTTAACCAAAAGTTTAGAATTTGAAGAACTGACACTATTCTTATTTAATTTACTAGCTTGGACAAATTTAGTGATTCCTAGGGAATTACAGTTTTTTTGATTGGCATACCCTAACCCACTTTTGTCATTCCCATATTGACTAACATAGAGTATTTTATCAAGTTTTTTTTCCCTTTAACAAATTCTTGTAGTTTTTCACTAGCAATTTTTGCCTCTTTCTATAATTTTTCTACTTTTAACACCAACTCTTTAATTTCAACATGATAGAAATTTTTGGCTTGAAAGATTTCAGATTGAACAATCAATGACACAAAATTTGGATCTAAGAGCTTGCATTCATTAAAAATTTGATTGTTTCTAAAAACTATGGAATTACAAACAAAGAAAGACAATCATTTTTTTTTCAAATCTATATAAAAAGAGAACATGTTTAAAGCACACAAAATGATGAGTCTTAGGTCTCATCTACCACTTGTTCATTTGAATGTGGACAAACCGAGAAAGAAAGTGTTTGTACTTCGCAATTAAACTACAAGATATTCTCCTAGTTTAGTAAAAATCAAAATTGGATTTCTTTCATAAGCATGAATTCCTATGTGCTTATGAAGCATGCAAATCAAATCAAATAATCAACATAAGAGAATTTTAAATAGAAACCCTCCTCTAGAAAAACTACAGGGACCCTCTATCTAGACCAAGCATACACTATATAAACACAAAATACAAAGTTACCAGTTTACAAGGAAAAAATTATTTTTTTCTTCAATCGGTTGGCTTTAACACCACTTTAAACTCTTAGACCACCACCCTTGGTCATTTACTTGTATCAATTTGGTCTTCTTAACCTAGATATATTACTTCTGATAGATTTAGATCTTCAATGCAAGTCCCTGTAGCATGAACAATTATTTCCCTTTAATCTTCTTAGCAACTCCTCTAATACATTTAATCCTTCAACTATTTTGTGCTCTTAACTCAAATCACTCTTTTAATTATTATTATTAAGGTAGTCAAGGAAGTTATTTCATTCTTGAATACATTAGAGAAGTTTCACTTTTTTTCTCAAGATTTTTCAAGCTTTCCTTACTCACTTTCGCACATTTTTAACCCTTTTTTATAAACTGCAAAGGTGATTAAGTAGTTCTACTTTTAACAAGTATATAATTCCACTCAGAATATCCTATTTCAAGAAATTACATCTTGAAGCGAAATATCGTTCTATAGGGTGATCAATCACTCCTTTTTTTTAACAAAGTTGTGCCATTGATTGATCCTTTGAGTGAGCAATTGATTGTTCACTGTTATTGAATCTTATGAGACTGGCACTGATTGACTTCACCACCTAGTGATTGATCATTTAACTTTATGGAGAACCTTGTGAATAACATTCAAAGTTGATCAATTGAGCATTCATTAGCGATTAATCACTGATGAAAAAAAACACAATTTTTATTCAATTGTCTCCTATACTCTCCACTATAAAATAAAGTTCTCATAACTTTCAAATGTGTGAGTGTGTGTGTGTGTGTGCATAGTTTACTTGTCAAAACACATATTGAGTCTGTTGCTCTACTTTATCTTCATCATGTAATCTTCAACAATAATGTAACTCAAATTACATAATATTTGACAATGTTTTGATCATAGAATTATGCTAATTCAATACATATAACCACATATATATTTTTATAACAAGAAATTTGCTTCCTCTTTGTGGACTTCTTCCAAGTATATATCCAAATTAGTGTTCTACTTAAGTATAAAAAGACATGTTCTAACCCTAAGAACATATGAGAGAAACTATTCTAAGGCTTCTTTGTTCTCCATTGAGAATTGTGAGCATTATTGTCGTGTGCTTGTATTATCCTCTCTAGCAACTCTTTCAAAACATAGTAAAAATTGCTCGTGTGCTATGGTATTAAGCAAATTGTCAAAATCCACCTAATTCCTCATAATGTTTCTTTGTTTTTTCTTGGTTTATCGCACTTCTAGATCGATAGTTGTGAAACATATGCAACAACTAAAGCATGATAGAAACATTTTATATAAAGGACTTAAAGAAACTCAATTTGGTTTTGACAACGTAGGTTTCTCTCATACTTCTCCAATGATAAGGCTCCACTCATTAATAATCTCCTTTATTTGTTTCATTAAAACAATCACACCTATTTAGAAATAACTCATCTTATGCATGAACTTGATGACAACGGCATTCACTACTCATATTCCTCAAAAAGGAAGTGGGTCAATTAGAGTGATGTTAAAGTTGTTTTATATGGAGATTCTCTAAGATATGCTCACAAGCAAAATTTGTAGTGGCAAATCGCTTTGTGGACAAGATTCTTCTGTAGTGATTGCACTTCGGACACTAGCAAAATGATCCTCCACAAAATTATTATTTAGATGAATTTACTAAACCCATTTTGACGGGTTGTTCCTTTTGAAGCCTTGACAATAAGTTGGACGCTCAATAAACCCTTTCCTCAAAAGTCATATTTTTAAAAAAGTTTATTCATTTACTAAATTGTCATCAATATTAATAAAATGATAATATTACCCTTAGGGTTCACCTATCTCAAACTAATTTAATATTTTTATTTTTAAATAAAAGAAGGTTGTGGTCTAGTCAAGGCTAGGCCGGTGGTGGCACGTTTCTCTGGTTGAGATAAAAATAGTTGAGGATTTAAATTTATTTGAAAATGAAGTGAAATGAGTTATGAAAGAGTGATATATTTGTGAGGACTTTAATTCTTTAACTTTTTCCTTTTTACTACAAATGAAAGAGAGTCTCCCATTTAAGGGGTTATTTGGGAGGCCATTTGAAAAGGCATAAAGAGTCTTTCGTCTCCAACCCTCCTCGTTGGGACGGTTAGTAAAAATCTCCTTTCCTTCTCAAATGACCTCCCAAATAGGCCCTAAGTATAGCGAGTCCACGATCCGATCCTCGATCCTAGCACTTGATGCATTGATGTGTAAGGTTTAGTTGAGGTCGACATGACGAGTTACAGGATAAAAGCGTGCAGTGACTGAATAAGTTCTGTTTGTTAGCTTCTCAGTAAAAATGTACGTCTTTGCAACTTAGTAAAAACCAACATCAGGGGAAATGCTTAACCAATTGATATGATCCCTAGCTTCATATATTAGAGCTATTTTCATAATTGGTATACTGGAAACATGAATCAAACTCTCTTTATCTGAAAAAAGGCACTGATTCAAGGTATATATGTAACAAAAGCAAGAATCTGTGTCCAACATTTTTGGTAGTGATCTTTATGCGCCAAAATTTGGAAGAAGAGTTTATTACTTAAAATAATGTAACTGAATTATCTCAGTTGCATGCAAAGCCCATTATATGGGCTTAATTGATTTGTGACGAAACACGGCTAATGGGTAATTAATTACTTCTCATCATATGACAACTGCCAATAGGGAAAGAGGGAAGGCATATGATACAACTATACTGCAAATCATAGATTATCTTCACTTCATAGCTTTATACTCCTTCTGTCTTAAATTAATGGCTGCATTTAATGATTTTGTTTATAATATCTTTAATTTTTTAAATTTTAGTAATAATATACATAAAAAAGAGTATCATAAGTTTGTTTTTTCTTCTCTTAGACATGAGTTTCACCATTTAATAAAAATTAATATTTTTTAAAATATAATTATTAATATAGAACAAAAAAAATACATATAAATATATTTTAAACTTATTTGGTGTATAAAATGTCACAACAACAATGTCATTTCGGAACCATGACGTGGGTTACTTCATTCAACTAGCTAGCTTATGAGAGATTTTTATGATGTTGGGTTTTTCATCATTATGAATTCTGTTGACATTTGAAGATTTTGGCTGACGAAGTTTCAGATATACAGTCATTCAATGAAGAAACGACCACACATTGAGCTCAACATGATCATATGACGATGATATTTTAACCTTCAGTTTCTTATATCCGGTCCCTGTGAATACATGTGTTGATCTCAATTTAGTGTATGTTTTATTTTTAAAAGATGCTGAAGAAATGAAACTTGCACGAGTAAACCACTTTGAAAGTGAATCACTTTCCAATTGACAGTGCCAAATTCTTGTTGTCACCCATTATATATGTATCCTAGTTCCATTAATGATAACGAGTACTCAACCTCATTCCCTACTGCAAATGTCCGGACCATTAAAGTATTATAGGACAATACATATGCGGTGATGGAGGTATGGTGGGAGTCTTAAACCTTCCCTTGCACATTCTGTCTAAACACGCTGACAATGTCATCATCCTTTTTGTTGTAAAAGCAGAAAAGTAGCAATATAAAGTAAGGACCAACAGTGTATATGTTAGCATATGTTAATATAAGTGATATATATGTTAATACTTCTTTCATCTTATATTAATAATTATATTTAAAAAAATAATAATTTTTATTAAACGGTGAAACCTATATTTAAGAGAAGATAAAATAAGCCTATAATACTATTTTTTAAGTACTTAATTATTTAAATTAATAAAATAAAGCTATTAATATAGAATAAATTTTTTTATCAAATGAAGCTATTAATTTGGGACGGATGAAGTATATGTTAATATATACACTATAGATTAAGTAGATAAACAACTTTCACATGTAGCTTATGCTAGTCTTATTGTCTATGAGGAGCAAAGAAATCCCTTCTCCCATTGAATAGCAGGAATAGGTAAACAATTTTTTTCTTTGCTCAGTGTATTTTTCTAGGTACGTAAAGGCAGGTATAGGTGAACATCCAAATTTAACTTAGGACCAGTCATATTTGTGACACTTGAAGAGGAAAAGTTTTTTATATTCTCCTTTAATAATAAGCCTAATGTAAGGTACATATGAAAGTTATTGATATTTTAGATCAATAATACACATATTAACACACATTAGTGTAAGTACTAATTATGTTAACATGTACTAACGTATCACTTGTGTTAACATATACTAGCATATACAACATTAATCTCGTAGATGAACAGCTCCTATATATATCTTAGACTAGGTTCATTGTCACAAGGAACATAAAAATGCTTCCCTTAAAGAATTAATAACTATTTGCAATGATAGCAAGTGTTATGATTGAGGTTAGAGAAACGTTGTTATCTCCCTTACTGATCACTTTTCACACTAAATATTATAAAATTATTCAAACAAATATATCTCATCCCACTTTTCTTTTTTCAACACTCTATGAAAGCATTTTTCATGCTCTATTTTGATAATAATTTAAACATAAAAAACACATGTGAAATATTTATTTTTAATATTAAAAGCGTAAACACTAATGTATGTTAGCGCAAAAATTACTCATACTAGCGCTAATATATTTGCACTGTCAATCTTAAACATAAATAATTTACATGCATTCGTTGCGTTCCGCTCACGGTGAGCAAGGAGCATCCTTAGAGCCGTCATAGCATAGTACGGAGTAAAGCATCCTCTTCTCAATCTACCCCTCTCCCACTGTCCTGACCTCCTTTGCCACCACCTCTTCCTTTCTTTCTTCTCATGCCTCTTATTCCTAACAGCTGGCTAGCTGACTGTGTGTGACCCCCGCAAAGCCACGGCCATGCCAGATTTGGCCATAGTCCCACAAATTTGAATTGGCCACATCCTCACAGCTCGCACCACCTCTCCTCTTCCTATCTCTTCTCCTCATCTTCCTCTTTTTCTTTCTCTTCCTCTTTTTTCTGAGCAACCAGGGAGTAAATGCGTGACTGGTGGGAATCTCAGTAGTGGCACCATCATCAGAGGCGAGGCACAAAAAGAATAAAATACCCACAAAAACTTGTACAAGAGTTTGAGTTTTTGACGTGAAAATATCATTTTCCTTACAAGTACAAGGGGAGTAAGAAAAAGACACGGAATAAATTTTTTTAAGGAAAGTGAGACGGTTGGGAAATAACAGAGTTCTATTATGAAATATGGAGAGATTTGACGAAGGAAAAGCACCCAGCTTTGAATCGCAATTTCATTTTGAGTTAAACGGACACCACATTCCATAAGAATATTTAGGCATCAATCCAGAAATGATAGCAGAACACTGCATTAGTTCTATATGTGTTTTACATAAAAATACTAACCAGTAGCTTCTCATTCATAGCAAAATTTAAAAAAGAGAAAAGAAGCCCTGAACTGAATCACACATATGCACCTTCTATTCTTTACACCACTCTTCATGCATTTAAATGTCACACATTTCTTCTGAAGCATATGCCTTAAGGGTCTCCATCTCCGTAGCATTCTGAGGTTTCTGTGGCTTGTACCAGGCAGCACAGAGAAGGAACAAGCACATATTAATGAAGCTCAAGATTGTGAGAAGCCCATAGAAGCAGTCCAGCCTCCCATGGTTGATGTCATTTGCCAGCCATCCTTTCCCATCCTCAGTCCCAGTCACGCTCTTAACCACAGAGACCAAGAAGGTGCTGACGAAGAAACCAAGTGACAGAGTTGTAAGGAAAAGGCCTGTGCTCATGGTCTTCATCCCTTTGGGAGATTGTGTTATGAAGAAGTCAAGCTGGCCGGTGTATATGAAGGCTTCTCCGGCACCCACAAGGAAGAACTGTGGGATCAGCATGAAGACGCTGATTGGAAGAGTGGAAGGAATGTTGGTGCCAAAACTTTTTGCTACTGACAGCCTCTTCACCTCCACAATGGCAGAAGCTGCCATCCCTAGCACAGACAGGAGCAGTCCTAAGGCCATCCTCTGAAGGTTGGTGAATCCTGCACATAAAAAGACATTACATATTTTGATATAGACATATAATATATCACCATTAATACTCCATTCGTTCTGGATTGAATTTCTCAATGAGCTAATCAAATTTAATAATCTGGATTGGATTTCATAAATAAACTAAATGGGAATATCAAATTTTCTTAGTATTTTAACCTATATATCATAATTTTATTTATTTGATTAAATTTCTTTTTTTCAATTTCATTAAAAAATTTGTTCCTACCCTCTTTTCCTTTCCATTGCCTCCACAGAGGCATGATGAGGCGATCATAGACGGCCAAAGTGATCAAAATGGCCCCTACAAAGAAGACTGTTAGTGATCCAGCAGGAATTTGGAAGCTCCCAACTGTTCTTCTCATTGTAGTTGCCTGCTCGACTGAGAAGGTGATCATTTGAGCATATGTGGTCCAGAACATGATTGTGGTAGCCCAAATTGGGAGAAGCCGGATCATCATCTTCACTTCCTCTACTCGAGTTACCGACGACAACTTCCAAGGGTTCAGATTGGATGAGCTTTCAGAATGAGCTTCTTCTTCAGTGATGATTGCAGCCTTATCCAAGAAGCTGACATAAGTAATCCAAGAGTTAGAAATAGATCATTAATTATCACACTAAATGAAAATTTTAAAAAGGTTAATTATTTAACTCACCAAAATTGATCTGTGTGTTGGATTCTGGAGGGACCAGTGCTATCTTCATACAAGAACCGGGCGCTTGAAGGAAGCTGGAGCTTCCTATTCTTCATAGCTGCAGCTATAACTTGGAAGATATGAACAATTGGGCTTCCCGAGCTCTTTTTGTACCTGTACCTTCTGCTACCGGATAGAAAGATCAAGATGGCCAGGAGCATGGAGATGGAACATATCCCATACGCCCAGCTTCTGCCCACTTCATCCTGTATGTAAACAAGCACTGTGACAGCTAGAAGAGTGCCTGTGCTGATGAAGAAGAAGAAACGGTTGAAGAAATAGGCCATCTGGGCCCTCTCCTTGTCGTCTTTTTCGTCGAACTGGTCGGTCCCAAAGCCTGAAACACTTGATTTCAGGCCCCCAGTGCCCAGTGCAATCAGGTACAAAGCCACGTATAGAAGTCCCATCTGTGACCCGCTTGCTTGCTTGCATTTGTGGGCTGGAGTGGTGTTGCAAGCCGGCGGACGCATCCGTGGAATCATAGTCAATGCTGCTAGCAGTCCAGTGCCCTAATAGATGGCAAAAAACATTTGACTTAAAGATGGCTAAGTATTAAATAACTATTGATACCGTGTTTTTTTAATAATTAAAATCTTTCATTAAGAAATAAAAGAATTTGATACCCTGTTATTAAATAACAGTTGTTTCTCTATTTCTTAAGAAACTTAAGCTGTTAAAAAGGAGGCCACTTTTATATTTACTCTATATCTCAACAATCAAAACAAATGAATTGAACTTGTTGAGGTTGGTCATTAACACAGTTTTGTTTTCATCAAGAACTATAAACACAGTTAAGTGTTGTCCTGGTAACTTACTAGTGCCTGGACGACGGCAAAGATGGCAATCGTGAAGTACCGGCCAAGGAAAGAGTCGGCAAGGAAGCCACCAAGCAAACACAGGAGGAAAGATGTGCCCATGAAGTCAGTCACAATGTTTGCAGAGGCTGCACTTGGGAGATGCATGGTCCCAACTAGGTATGTTACAAGATTCACTGCTATGCCCATGGTGGCAAGCCTCTCGCATATCTCAATCCCTGCAAACACAGCCACGAGGACAATTTAGAAGCTGATTAAGCAATAACATATCAATAATTCAAGCAAATACAAAATTCATGGAATTCCTTTGTAGTAATTATTTCTTAGTAAAAATAAATCAAAAGGGTAGAACATATGATTTTCTCTCATACTGAGAAACCCATGTAATAGAAGGGTTATTACACATCTGAAATATTCCAGGTGAATAGGACCGGGCAAAACATGTCCCATTTTATTTGGTTGGCACATGAAAAGGAAAGAACATAAGCTGAGGGTCCCACTCAATAGGGACTTGTCCCTGGTTATTTGGAGTTTACTTCCTGGTAGGTTGACAGAATTCATTTTCCATGAAACTGAGTGAAAGCACCTTGTTAACCATCTTGACATTAATATTGTACTTAAACCTCTGAAAGCCACCATGTCACAAAAATTACTTCAACACCTCGCTTGCTTTCATCTGCGTGAGCTATCTACTTTCAAGCGGCTTCAGCCAAAGCTAGCACCAGCACAGAGCTAGCATGATTCCATTATGAAAAAATAATATGTTTTCATGGTTGAGAAGAAGCATTTCAGACTATTAACTCCAGGATGTGAACAAAGTGCTGCTGAAAAACTCTAGAAAGGCGTTCATGTTCTGAGGACAGAAAATATTCCAAGGAAGATTGTAGAGGAAATGGATGCAAAAAACCTAAGATTAGAGCTGCAGAGACCCATCCTCCGGTTTTAGATCTATCAGCAGGGAAGCCCTTGTAATTGACTGCATCGTCCACTGCCCAAGTCATCTTCCCATTTTCCTGCATGGCAGAAACCAGTGTGTAATAAAAGATGATCATATGGACAAAAGATGAACGAAGTACTGATTCCATTGAACAGTTTAGAGTTTGGAAGAGGAGGTTGAGCCCAGTAAAGGGCCAAGTCCTAACCATTTTAAAAGAGCCTGAGAAGCTTGTGGAGAGGAAGGAAGTAAGCAAGACACTTTCTTTCCTCGGACTCTCAAACTGGTGTGTGTGATTTCAGTGACTAATTAGATGAAGCAAGTGGTTAAGTTGGCCTTGCTTATATAGGCTAGCTCTCAAGGGTCTTGTTCTAAGGCATAGTGCCCCCCCCTCCTCCCCACCCACTACCCATGTGACAGAAATGATACCTGTTTATTGATAAGAGTAGGGAGATTGGAAATATGAGGTAGAGATTTGGAACCTTCTAGGGGATCTTTAGGAACTCATGTTTTGCTTGCAATATCTTTATCAAAGGATGTTGCAGATAAGAAAGTGGTGAGGAATTATTGGGGGTGGAAGGTATGTACAAAATGGAATCTTATACATGCATTGCTTATTGAGTCTAGAGCTTCACCCTGCCTTTGATGGATCGATGGGTAGGTCTTTGGTTAGCCACAACTGTTACACTTTTGAGTGGACTTCCTACCCCACATTCCATACCCACCTCCTTTTGTTTCTCCTCTTGTAAGTATGGGCAAAAAACTGGGTCCTAAGGTACCGCCATTTGAAATAAATCTATAATTAATAATCAATCAACTATATAACAAAGAAGAACAAAGTAGATAAATGTTATTGACCTTCAGGGAATCATACCCCGGGATGCCGCCTTTCTTCCTTCACCAATGCCCTAATATAAAAGCGCTATATTAAAGATTAAATTAGTTTTGTTGATTGATATAGAGATCCCTCAACCCACTTGCATAGAAAGATCTACATAGTTGTAACAGTACTTTTTTGACTCTTTAGATCTATAACAATATCCCTCCAGAAGAGGGAGAGGCCGCTGGAGAAGGAAAGCCACAACCCAAGGCCAAGCCTTGGGTGTTTGCCAATAGAAGAGAGGAAGCATGGGTTGGAGGAGAGGGAGAGTGGGGGGCTTCTTGATTAGGTTAAGAGAGTAACTGTAAGTGTTACAAGAGTGCTATTAGGGCTCCCCTAATCACCTCTAGTTATAACCTTCATAGCCAGACTTATGATATGGGCCTCCTACATGAACTTTGTGTCATATCTCTAGAGGGTCTATTACAATGAGTATGAGATCAATCACACTGAGTTCATGGAGGCCTGAGCCACTATACGCACCCATGCATGTGACAAGGTAGACCCCTCTACAATCAACTCGCTCCCAATATGTGTATGCTGATTAGAAATTGAGCCCCACAAGGTGCACATGCCAAAACCTAGCAATGCCTAGTGAGTGTATGTTAACATGATATGGGTCCCATAGAACATGTAAGCTCCAGTGTAAGTGGGGTTGGTGCAACCACCCCCACTATCTTTTGACCCAATGGACCTCTTGTGGCTCACCCTAGCCGATCAAGGTGGACCATATAGGATTAGGGATGCCACTCGGGTCGGCTATATAGTAAAACACGACCCAAATAGCTATTCAGGTCGGGTTCAGGTTTACTATTTTTTAAATAGTATCCAGTTCAAGTTTGGCAAAACCTGACCCAAATAAGGTTATAAATATAAAATTTTTATATTTTTCTTTGTATTTTGATAAAACCCAACCCTACCCTAATGGGTCGGGTTTGGGTTTTTAAATTTAATTCGAATAGCTATTTGGGTCGGATTCGGTTTCACCATTTCTTAAATGGTATTGGGTTTAAGTTTGACAAAACCCAACCTGGTGGCATCCTTGTATGAGATCATGGTCCAACATCCCCCACTATTGGTAAATGACTCATATAATTCACACAACTTGTGTCAGTTCTACCTCAAACAAATACTATGAGCATGTCTACGAAACAACCACTGTTAAGGCCATTGTGAATTGATCAGCCAACAACTTAGATGTTGGAATATGACTCACAATCAACTTTTTCCTTTGTAGCATGTCAAAAATGTAATAGTAATGCACCTCTATATGCTTACCCGGACTCACAATCAACTTTTTCCTCTATAGCATGTCAAAAATGTAATAGTAATGCACCTCTATATGCTTACCCATGACACTGGTCTCACCATTTATAAGTATCAACATTGTTGTCAGATTATTGTAATAAATTTAGACATGAACAACAATCTAGTCTTCTAGCCCCAACCTAGCTAGAAAATCTTTAATCCAAACAATCTGAGAAGTTACAATATTGTATGCATAGAACTCACTCTCATCATGGATTTGAAAACACTCTTCTGTTTCTTTCTTGCCCATGATATTGTTCTGCCTCCAAACATGAAGACAAATCCGATATTAGATTTTTTGTCATTTGTGTTCCCTGCATAATGTGAATCAATATACCCATGACAAACTTTTGGTCTAATATGTGAGCTTCATACCCTTATTACCTAAAAGGTACATGAATGCCCACTTCACTACTTGCCAATGTTGCAATCTAGGACTTTATTGGTAATGGCTTATTAAACCTACCTCAAAGCTCAAATTTGATTGTATACAAGTCATGACATACATTAAGGCTTCCAATAGCATGTGTATATAGTACTGATTTCATTTGTAGTATATCCCATTTATTCTAAGAGGACATGCCCTTGGACAATAGTGTTCCCTTACAAATTGAGGACTCAATAGTTTTTCATCCTACGACATTAAAACATTTGTGAACGCCTATCTATTTTTACCCATAAGATGTAGGAAGTTTCACCCATCTCTTTCATTTCAAATCAAATTTTAAGTCATTCTTTTATACTAACAATCATGTTCTTGTCATTCCCTATTAAGAGAATTTTATCTATGTATAAAGACAACATCATATACTTTTTCTCATCCTAGTAAGTAAAAATACAATGATCTTACTCATTCACTATGAACCCATATTTGCTAATCACCTTATAAAAATTAAAGTAGCATTATCTTGGAGACTGTTTAAGGTCATATAAAAATTTTATTATCTTTCACACCTTGAGTTTCACTTTAGGAATTACAAAACCCTCAAGTTATTTCATGTAAACCTCCTCCTCTAAATTTTTATTTAGAAAGACAATCTTTACATCTATTTAGTGCAGCTCTGTATCATAAAATGCCATAATAGTTAAGAGATATCTAATTGAGTCAAATCTTAACACAAGAGAGTATATCTATTTAAAGTTCATCCTGTGGACCTAGGTGAACCCCTTGGCCGCTAGTCTCACCTTACATTTGTCTATTGATCATCCACCTTGAGCTTTCTATTGAAGTTCTATATACACTCAATGGGCTTTCCCCCTTCAGGTGAATTTACTACCTCCCATATTTTAATTTTTAGGATTAAATTCATTTCCTCTTGAACAAAAATCTTTCATTCTTGAGAGTTTGGGTCATTAAAGGCTTGCTCTTAGGATTTGAGATCATCTAGAATAGGTTCATTAATAGCGATAACATCTTCTCTAGAAGTGTTAAAGGGTCGAGTACAACCTAGGCCCGCATGAGAGTCGAACCTGGTCCTCATCTTCAAAGTCGGGCCTAGCATGGCCCTAGGGCCCAAAGTGCTGATCAGGTCGACCCTGGGGCCCATCTAAAAAAATTTAAAATACATGGCTAGCCTACATATAGGGTAGTGCCCTATTGTAAACGAGTCAGTCTCAAGCCTAGCCCTTTGCCACCTTTAGTTTTCCCCGAGCATTGTTTAGAAGTCCCTAAATTAACTTGAGAGTCTCATTTTCCTCAATGCTCTGGGTTCAAAGTTTTCTTCTATTGCTCATGACTCTATTACTTCCTCATAGGTTGTTTTAGTATTATACTTTTTCTATTTAAAATAGTTCAACTCTTTTATTAGAAATTTTTTTATTTAATTCTTACTATGAGAAATAGGTGTCTCTAGACTTCATGACCCTCATTGTCCTATCATTGTGGTGAACGACAAATTTGTATTCCTTAGAGTGATTGCAATATTAAATAAAGTTGCACTTTTATGTCTTGATGTCTAGTGTAGACCGGTCAGACACTTTGACATTGCTCTAGACTCTAAGATGTCCTAAGTTTGGACGTCGACCAATCTATAACTAATGAGGTATTCACTTGACTACCTAGTTGGTACACGATTTAAACTATAAATATTGGTATTAAGTGTCTCATCCCAAAAAATATATTCTAATATAGAGTGATTTAACATGGAACTCACCATGTCCATTAGTGTTCTATTGTCTTTCAGCCACTCTATTTTGTTGTAGAGTGTATGCACTATTTCCTTATTTCCTTATTAAATAAATTAGAGTTGTATTATCCACCGCTATCAATCCTTAAGACTTTTATCTTCTTCCAAATTGGGTTTCTACCTAAGTTTAAAATTCTTTGAATTTATATAAGACATGATTTTGCTTATAAGATATATGTACCCAAATCTTAAATAGTCATCAATAAAAGTAATGAAGTAAGTAATCTCTCTTTGATTTTAGACATTTAAGAGTCCACAAACGTCCGAGTCAACTACCCCTAGCAGTTCATTAGCTCGTTGTCTTTTAGGAAAAAATTGTCTACTCATTTTGTCAGACAAACAATCCTCACACACACACACACACACACGAAGATACTTAATGATCTAAGGTAATAACCGTACACTAGACCTTCTATGGAATTTTCCAATGATCATATGGAAGAGACGAAAGTTCCACATTAGAGCATCATCATTAGACATACAAGCAATATACTTAGAATTAACTACTTTATTAATTAAAGCAGTAGAGTCATAAACATCAAGCTTGAATAGCCCCTCAACTAAAGTAGTAGACAATAAAACAAACTTATTCTTCCCAACTATCGCCTTGTTTCCATTGAACTCACCTCAAATCTATTTTTAGTCAGCAGAGCGATTGAAATGAGGTCCCTCTTGATGGATGGAGCATACAAGACATCAGTCATGACCAAGATCTTACCATCAGCTAAGGTAATCATGTAGCTCCCCATTTTCTCTACATCATAGTAAGAATTGTTGCTCATATATACTTTATTTTGTCTAAGAAGTAGATTCACTATCTCTCCCCTAGACCCCATGCATGATAAGTGTAACATGGACAATGGCTATAGAGTCAAGCCACCAGAATTTCTCTTTTACATCTTCCATGAAGTTATTACACATACCATTCTATCTTCTTTCCTTTGTTGTTCCCCTTGTCATTCTTTTGTGGACAATTACCTTTGAAATGGCCCACCTAACCAGACTTAAAGTAGGGTCCTTGAGGCTTTTTTTCCTCTATTCATATAGTTTATTTTGCAGCTTCTTGCCTTTCTTCATGAAGAATTTCTTTTTAGTAGGCCGAGGTCCATTTTCACCCTTCTTTTGTTCAGTAGTGTTTTGCACCAGGTTGGTAATAGCACCCCCAATCAAGTTCATATGATTCATTGTAATGTGCCTAATTTTTCTACTATTTTTTGTAATTTATTTGCTATTGTTTTTATCATTTTTGGCGAGAAAATATAACGTTTTGGCGTATTTGGCCTCCGTATTTGTACCCATAGTCGGGTGTGGGGTTCAGTCATAGGCCACAAGCTTGGACGCGCGCTTACGGCGTGAAACATTGAGAGAGAATAAGAGTGCAGAAGATAAGGGAAAGGAAAGAAGAAAAAAAGAACAAATCACGCTCAACCGAGCCCGATCCGGAAGACACCAGAAGAAATAGTGCACACCTCCCCTCTCCAGTTTCTCTCTATTTCCCAGCCACCGCCGGCCGCCAGTGGGCCGCAGGGCTGCCGCCACCTGCTCCGCCCCTGCCGTGCGAGGATAGTGGGCCATAGCTCCGTCCCCCACGGGAGCTCCGCCTTCCTCGCTGGTTTACACTCTCCCCTGTTTATATCTCACTGTGTTTTGAGTTTGAGCCGCTGTCGTGGGCCGGTAAGGGCCGACTAGCCACCCATGGCTCCGCCCTGGGCTGAAAATGGTGAGAGGTCATCCCTCCCGGCCCCAGTGGGCCTCCTCCACCGCCCCACTCCTATTCTTCCCTTCACCCCTGTTTCTTCCGCCAGACTATTTTGATTAAACAGCAGCCATCAATTGCAAGTCGTGGCCGACCAAACCTCCATCCTACCACGCCTGGGTTCAACGAAGGCAGTGGGTCACCCCACCCGGACCAGTTTCTCCTCCCCCTCCAATCTATCCTTTGCTCAGTCCAGATGCCCCTCTGTTTTTGGTTTGGTTCGTTTTGTTCGTTTGGGATTGTCGGCACTGGAAGTTGCCGCCTTTAGCTGAAGACGGCTCTGCCCGACTGCCACAACCCTAGAGGAGCTGGCCAAGGCCACCACCTTCCCTCCTTAGCTCTCTCCTCTGGCCAGACTCTCCCCTTCCATGTTTCTATTGTGATGGAATATTGAAGACGCCGGCAAGAGCCAGCCTTGGGCTGGCGATGGTAGGGCCATCCCCTCAACCCAGCCCTGCCACCCGTGACCATTTTTCTATTCCTTTTCACTTTTGATAGAACCGATGTAGCTGGTACACCCTCCCAGTTCATCCCAGCTCCTTTTTTTTCCCCGGTTAGCCCCTCTATTTAGGATTTTGATGCCGCCAGTGTAGGTTGGCAGTGGACGAACAACCACCATGGATTCTGCCCCTACCTAGCAATGACTAAAGATGGTCCCACCTGGCCCGGTTTGATTGCCTTTGACCCGTGCTCCTCCTTGTGGCCCGCAGCCCTAGCTAGTTCTGCCTTACTGACGTGTTTTTCGTTGACACCTCTTGCCCATTTTACGCCATTGGTACCAGACGGCCTCTAGCAAGAATCTATATGGCCTACCTTGACCGAAGGTGAATGATTTCACCTGCATAGGCCTTGGCTAGTGATGGCTTTGCGGCCTTTGCTCAACCGGAACCTTCCCCTTTCCCTCGGCCGTGTGAGATGCACAACCATCCGCACCATTAGTTTTGGTTGTGGGTGGTGATCGGTGATGTTGTCGCTTTGATTGGCTACCACTTGGGCTTTAGCCCTATCGGCCCTTTGTGAGCCTTGGACCGCCTCTGTCTAGCCTCTCCCCCCTCCCATTTGGCCATGTGTGCAAGTAGTCGTGCGTGCGGTTTAGGTTTTAGGTGCTACTTTGGCACCGCTTGACCTTCAGATGGCTCCGCCATTGTCTGGATTTGACCACCAAAGTCCACCACCTCTCCTCTGTCCTTGAGTGTCACCTCATGCCCTCCGTCCTTATGTTGGCCCTTGTAAATGCGAAATTGACGCCATTGGGTGCTGTCCATGGCTAGTTTCAGCATCTTGTGGCCGGTTGAGTGTTTTTCAACTGCTGGTCGAATTTTAGTGTGTACACCTAGACCTTTGGTCGCACCTACCACTCGTTGGCACAACCTTTCCCCAGCAGCCCGTAGTGTGCCACCGTGCATCGCGGATTTTGCCACATTGACTTCTGACATCCCATTTATCCGTGAGTGCTTCTGACATTTCCTAAACCCTAGGGATAGCAACTCTCTCAACTTGGCAAAGCTATTGGCCGCCAACTCCGCCGCCAATGCCACCACCGTCGTGTGCTCATCATCAAACTTCATGATTACGAGGTAGGGAGCTTTGAACTCGTAATTTCATAATTGCATGCTTAGAATGTGTAGTAGCATGCTAGGATTGTATGATTTAATGCTTTGGATTAAATCATGATCCATTTGCATGATATAAGAGAATGAATTATGCCACGTTGAGATACATATGATATGTATATGAGTTGTAAGCATGTTGTATGTATGTGGAATGTGTATGTGCTAGTGATGGCTAGCGAATATGTTAGTATGCTACATATGTGTATTGTGTATGTGGGTAAGTTACGTATATGGACTATGTGTGTGGACAGAAGTTTGGGCGATGAATAGTATAGAGGGTTTGGTATGGAGTTGGATATGTATGTGGATGTGTAAGCATGTCATAGAAGACGGCAGACATAAGTGTGATAGGTAAGTAGTGGAGCGGATTGGTTTGATTTAGTTTGGAGCGTATGTCAGGGGTTCAGTAAGTAAGAGGACTTAGGCTTGGAGCCTTATGGGGGGGTTTATTAGATAGTAAGAGCATGCATAATTGTACAAGCATAATGTACAGATTATGAATTGAAAAGTGAGCATAATAAGTGAGGTATTAAGTAAGAGGGTAATAACAGGGATCTACTATGAGGAGTTCAGTTTGATGATGTCGAGTAAGATATTTTGGTTGTAAGGTGGATAGCAAAGATTGTATTATTATGTAAGGATTTGATGTACCGTGAGTTATGATCATGATATGGACGGCGTAAGTGAAGTCTACTGCCCTGATGAACTAGGGTCTCGGATCGGGCTCAGCTTCGGCTTGATCAGTCAAACGAGTTTGTGTGGATTAATTTTATCGCATAATTTACTTAAATCAATCTTGAATTATAAGCAAAGCTAATGATAGCGTTGTGAGTTTATGACCTGAGGGTTCAATTGATTAAGTTCCGTGTTTGAGCTAGCCGATAATGAGTCGGCTGAGCATTTCTTATGTCTTACCATGGTGTTTATCCTATGGAATGTTGTCTGTATGTTGTATAGAGCACCAAATGTCTAATGCTCTATTGAGAGCGATGTGTGTTTTCGATTTTGTCTGTGTGTTGTATAAGCCCAGACGTTTGATGCTATATTAAGAGCGTTGTATGATTCTTGCCCAAGAGTGGCTTTGTATGATTCCGCCCAAGAGTGACACTGGTACTATAAGACTCATAATGGTGGGCAATTATATGACCCCTTATGTGTGGGTGTTTATGTTTGCGCGCTCAGGTAAATAGTATCATGAACCTGCTCTTACCTGTTTGATCTTGTGCCCCATGAGCATTGATGTGTTTTACATTCAAAAAAGTCCATGGCGTCTAGTCACTCCCCAGAGGTTAAGGTGATGCCCAGTGGCATTCTTTTCCATTTCAACACTAGAACTTATTAGTTGTAATGAGCTTCAGTGGTCGATAGTATATACACGACTGTAAGAGTATGAGTATGACTGTAAGATTATGAGTATGTGTGTCGTAAGAGTATGAGTATGAACACAAATGTAAGTTATGATTCTGAGCACGACTGTAAGTATATGATTCTGAGAAGGACTGTAAGTGTAAGATTGTACGAGTAAGGTCGTATGAGTATGTGTAAGGTATTGAGTATGCGTATGATGGTATGAGTAAGTTGTAAGACCCTAAATAAGGGTGTTTGTGTAGGTTTGATTTGGGCATATGTGTATAATTATGTTATTTTTCCTGCTTCATGTTTGAGTTACATTAACGCATCTATTTATGGACTTACTGAGTTCATTGTTTAGACTTCCCCTATCCTACTGAGTATGAAAATACTCATTACCATATTTTTTTAGCCTCGTGGTGTGGGAGGCTTGTGCAGGTTGTATTGGAGAGCTCCTAGAGATGAATGCTCATTTTGCAATGGATTGTTTCCCCTTTGATTCAGGTATATCCTCAACTCAATGCGAGTATATTTTGTGCCACGATATGATGTATTGGGTGAGATGAGATTTAAAGTGTTTATATTTTTGGACTTGTAATTTAGATTAGACAATGGACAATTTATGGGACTTGTATTCCGGGATGTCTGGGATAGATTTGTATTTAAAATCCATGATTATGGTATTTTAGTCATACATTTGTTTTCGAGTAGCGCTTGAGGATATTTACTTTGGTCGTATGATATTTGACTGAATGAGGAAAAGAAATTGGATGGAAAATTAATGTGTGATGTTTTAAATTATAAACTGCTTTCACATGTTTGATTTTGTCATTTTTCTTTTGATTTACAGTCATTTTATTGCACAAATTTTCTCTGAATTTTAAGAAAATATGATGAAAAATTTCGAGCATTACATTCATTCTCTTATGCTCTATGACAAACTTAGCAGTGAGGATCTCTATGGTCAACTTCTAGTCACTATGTTGAGGTAAATTATGACACTTTCCCATCACTTGGTAAGACAGTTCAAGATTGAGGAGACATAGACCCCATCACTAATAGGTATCTTAAAGACCTCGAAGTCATTAGCTATGATTGACATAGCACTAATATGCTCTAGCACATCGTCTCCCTCTTTCATTTTCAAATTATGGTACTTAGTGTGTAATATCCTCATATGAGCCTTTGTGTGCTCCACATACCTTACAAACACTGCTTCCATCATTTCTTTGACAAACTTATACTTTTCAAAGAGCTTGTCAACCATAGGCTCCATGAAGGTAAGGATTGTGGACTTGACCTTTACATCCTCTTCTTTCAATTTGTCATAAGCCTTTTTATGTGCAACTATGTCATTTTCTAGAGAAGGATTTAAGACCTGATCCAACACATGCAACAAATAACAAAAAGTAAGGATGTGACAAATTCTCCTTTTCCAAACCACATAGTTTCCAACATTAAACTTCTTAATCTTACTTAGTATAGAGGCAACTACCTTGGAAGCCACTGTGAGTAATAAAAAGACTACAAGACAAAATAACATGTGATGAGTGTACTGTATGAGGCAATAATCAAATCCTGCAACTTTCAAGATCAAGCTTAATTGACTCTAAATTAATCAGCAACAAATTACTTATTTATTTTACTTCAAGCGAACATCAAATTATAGCAAACTGGCCCTCTTTCCTACAAAATGAAACATAAACCCTTAGGTTAATCATATAAATTTTACTATAAAGATACAAAGACCTAGCATATAAATAAAGCAAGAATAAAACAAGTAAGAACTGAGGAGAAGAGTAAACAATCAAGTATATAATCACTGCTAAAGTATGATTAGCTAGAATACTATCCACCGAATGAATAGACTAGAATAAATGCCCTTAGGCATAAACCAAAATTCTTTCATGAATTAATTTTCTAGATCATATAAATATTATCCAAATATTAACATAGTACTCTCAATTCATTAAGATAAAAAAATTAAACATGAATCAACATGAATGGCTGACAAAAAGCAAATTCTCTTCAATTATCAATTGTGAGTACATAGTGGTAGATCGATCCAATTACTAGAACTTGACATAAGGTTGACTGATCGATCTTTGTGGCAGTCGATCAATCCATCGGATTATTGGAACCCAATAGTTAGTTGATAAATCAATCGATGATTTGGGATACTAAAACCCAATAGATGGTCGATTGATCAATCACTTACTTGGGCAATCGATCTCCCTTGAGCAAGAAAGGCAAAAAAATTGCTCAATAGAGAGCCAATCAATACACAAAATTTCCCAATTTCATTATCTAATCAATATTAACTCTAGAATTGATATAACAAGAGTACATAATATTGAAATTCGGTTTACCTCAATTAGCCTAGAAACGCTAGAACATGGGAAGCCCCCCCCCCTCCCCGCGCCCCGCCCCCCCAACTTTTATCAAATAAATGCTCAATCACCAACAACCAGGCTCCAATACCACTAGAGTGGTGGGTAGTAGAAGCGGAATGCAAGCTGACCCTTGGTGATGGTGCAAGTGACGAAGGGTCTACTTTTTCAAAATTCACTCCACACATGCAAATAATATAAATAATATTATAAGCAATATACAAACCTATAATTAATCAACTATATAACTAGGAAGAACAAAGTAGATAAATATTAATTGATCTTCAGGGCATTGTAGGATGCCACCTTTCTTCCTTCACTGATGCCCCTATATAAAAGCCTTATATTAAAGAGGGATTGCCTTTGTTGATTGATGTAGAGATCCCTCAAACCACTTGCTTGAAGAGTTCTACAAAGTTATAGGAGTACTTTCTTGACTCCTTGGAATTGTAGCAACATTGCTCTAGAAGTGGGAGAAGCCACTAACGAAGGAAAGTCATCACACACGGCCACACCTTAGGAGTCCTCCAAGAGGAGATAGGAGGTGCGGGTTGGAGGAGAGGGAGAGTTGGAGGCTCCCTAATTAGGTTAAGAGAGTAAGTGTCACAAGAATGCTAATAGGGCTCCCTTAATCACCTCTATTTATAACCTCCATAGTTAGGCTTATGACTTAACAAGCCTCCTACCTAAAGTTTGTGTCAGATCTCTAGAGGGTTTGCTATAACGGGTATGGGCTCAGTCACATTGAACCCGTGGAGGCCTAAGCCCCTACACATGCCCTTGCAAGTGACAGGATCGACCCCTCTACTAGCCACGTACGTCCCACCATATGTATGCTAATAAAAAAAACTGGACCCTACAAGGTGCACATGCCAAAACATACATGCCTTGTGAGTGTGTGTTAACATGCATGATGTGGGTAAACATAGTGGGGTTGGCGCGACCACCCATTGTCTTTTGACCCAGTCTTCTAGCTCACCCTAGCCGATCAAGGTAAAGTTTTCCTTCCTTAAACAAGAAAGCATCATTTGTAATGTTCCTCTACACACTAAGAATCTTCAAAGATTTGTCGTGTTTAGGTCAGATAAAATTATATTATAACTAATTGGATCAGGTCATTGTTACTGTGTTGTTTGTTGCCTACGTACGTATTGGGTAACATCTACGATGTTATTCTAATATGATCGATCCGAACATAGTTCTGCCTAATAGTTATTACATACATCAGATAATATAAAATCATATATTTCATATACTTATAATCCGATAAAACATTAGGAGTCATATGAAAATCACATAAAATCATCAAAGTCAACCGGAAGTTAATTCATCAGTCAAACAATTCTTTCTTTCACAAAATATAGCAAAACACATTAGAGCATAACAGAGCACATCAGAGCAAAGCATATATATCATTCAACATCTTAAGTTAACTGCTTAAGATATGCATGCATTTATTTAAATATGTAATAAAATTTAAACATAAAAAATGCTTACTCCCTTGAGATTTCTTGAAGTAGCGGCGTTCAGAGTTTCTCCTTCATTTAGAGCATCCTCTCCTTCAGGTCCAAAGAAGGTAGGTAGAGCCTTCTCTTGCTCCAGAACACTTCTTTCTTTCCCACCCAAAAAAAGTGGACAAAAAGCCTCCTTACCCCATATGTCTCTTGCTTCATATGCTCAAAGGTGACATACAAAATCTCCATTTACCCAGGCCGCTACACTCTTTACGGCCCGACAGTAGCGAGTGGAACCTCTTATTTCCTCGAATCATTTTCTTCCTCTATATTGTATAACTCAAGGAATGGATCCATCAATTGCATAGAAAACCCTTCATTTAGTTAGAAATACATTTTGAACGGACTAAATCAAACTTAGAATGACAAAGAAATAGAGAAACCGATCTGGTCCTGAAAAATCCTCCCTTCCCTCTTATATAGCCTGCGAAGCCACCTTTTTTTGCAACACCTCCTTTTATGAGGACGCCACGTGCATAATGTCAGCGTGTAACATGCACACTGTGGTGCGCAGGTTTGCTCCACGATGTGTGGGGTCGTGCGTGCCCGTCACATGCATCTCTTCTTCTTTTTATTTGTTTCGTTTATATCTTTAAATGTCCATATCTTTTTACCTCAAACTCGGATTCACATGTTTTTAGTACAATTAAGCTCGTATTAATAAGCCCTATAAAACTAGACTACTCAAGATAGGTTATCTCGCTCTTTTCAAGTAGGTTCTACCTATAAAATATGTTTCCCAATATCGTAATTTTACTCCCAACTTCTGTTTCTTATGTTCTTCCACTTATTACACTTGTTTCTTCGAGCTCTATTTACATAGAGGAGTTTTACTCCTCAATTTTAACTAATTTTTTTTTAAAAAAGTTAATAATTATTTTCAACTCCTCACATTTAACAAAATCAATAAATAGGGTTTCACAATATAAGACTGAACCCATATTATAGTCCAACAAGAAACCCGTTTATTTTTGCTGGTGCGTTTTTCTAAGTATAGTCTACATGTAGTGTGCTTTGGGCTTTGCGTAATTGTTTGCAAGGAATGGTCATTTTGTGGTCAACCTCTCCTATGGTGTATGTGGCTCATTTGCTCCCTAAGTTGATGGGTAATGATTCAGGAAAGTCATGGTTGGAGTTCTTTATTATGCCAGTGTGTTCCTTCATCTTGCATTGTATCAGACAGTGACTTGTAGTGTGTTTGTCCTCGGAGCTCGGGCTACTTTTGGGTGGTCCTGAAGCTCTGCTTTCTATTGGCTCTATGTTACAGCATTGGCGAACCTTTTGAATATTACCATTTGGATATGAATTTGAGGTCCTCTATAGCAGAGGTGTTCTCTTGTGCATGTCATCGACTCGATTGATTTGCTTGCTATTAGGAAAAGACCAATTTGATGCTTTGGATGTGAGGTTGTTGCATGTTTTTCCATGTGTTGTAATGTGTATTATGGGTGGTAAAATATGCTTTGTTTCCGTATGGCTTCTCGCAACCTTCATGTTTATAACCAGCGGATTGTAAGTTTATGTGTATAGAAAATTTTCAAAAAAGAAAAAAACCAGTCATCAATGTTGTGATCAAGGACTCATCACTATTTGCCTAGTTTGTGGTTGAGAGTGGAAGTTATTGAGCACTTGGGTCGTGAAGAAGACAAATTTAGCCCATTTTGTGAACTTAAAAAAGGACTGGACTACAGGTGTAGCAAATTGGGGCGTATCTTAGGGAGACTTGAGGTAGGTGCTGCATTTATTTATTTATGTTTTAGAATAGGTGCTTTCGGAGCATTTGTGGTCACAAAACAAATCAGTTTGATGCCGACATGAGATACAGTATATACAACGAACCTAATTCAGACTTTAAGCTAACACTTTCAAGGCCATGGTTGGTGGAGCCTGTGATCGGTAAGTCCTACTTTCAGCTTCGGAATTTTTTTCCTTTGCGTGGAAAAGTCTATTTGGTGGCTCTTACTGAACTCGCGCACC
The DNA here is from genome assembly GCA_035235625.1 of Saururus chinensis. Taxonomy (NCBI): domain Eukaryota; kingdom Viridiplantae; phylum Streptophyta; class Magnoliopsida; order Piperales; family Saururaceae; genus Saururus; species Saururus chinensis. The sequence goes on along the minus strand of CP141143.1, from coordinate 26,009,566 downwards.
AAAATGTGCATAAAGCGTGGCAAAATTTTGAGCCGTATGTTTTCTGACCTTTTGATGACGCAGATAATTAAGGCGTAATATGGACGGAGCTTTATGACCGATTTCCCTCAAAACTTGTTTCAGCCTAAAACCCCGTTTCTACTTAAAATCGACTTTAATTAGTTTTTTAGTCAATTTTTACTTTCTATTAGCTTTTTAAGTATTTTTTAATATCGATCATGTCACACAGTTATTTCTTGAAAGCCTCTTTAATTGCCCTTTAAGAAGAAAAAAAACCTCTTTCTATGACTTTTTATGGAATGGAAGTTAAAAAGTCAATGGTTTGACGGAGGAAGAATGACATAAAAGAAAAAATTATGGAAAGGAAAATACAAAACTATATAGGCATAAATATGCCTTTATCTAAAAAAAAATATCCTTAGTTGTGATTTTATTGCTTCTTGTGTTGTGGCCTTCCCTAGCGAGAGCATCCAAGCTAGGATGTTTCACTTTCACAAGTATGGGAGCTTGGATAAGCCCGATGATTAATTATAGTATTTACCCTTTTAAAGGTAATTTAGATATTAAATTTTTATTAATTATGTCTTAATTTTAGTTTGAATTATCAAAATCATGTTTAAACGCAAAAGGTACCCAAAAGTTGATTTTAAGTCATTTTAAGCCAAAATCGGCTGAAAGTACAAAATCACGTGATTTTACTAATTTTGACTCCTAACTTTTATTTTGAAATTACAAATTATATTATTTTTCAACGGGTTCCTCTTATGCCCATTTGAATCTCAAAAAACATATTGTATAGTTGGTGCTTATTTTAAAACTTTAAAAACAAATTCTATTATTTTTTAACGGGTTCCTCTTATGTCAATTTGAACCTCAAAAAACATATTGTATAAATGGTGCTTATTTTAAAATTTTAAAATTACTTACCCTTGAGGATTTTATTTAATAAAATTTATATTTAAAAGCATAATAATATTAAAAACGTACTAGCATTCTCCGTGAATATATTGAGATTCTATGAGAATATATTGCTTAGTTTCAAACCAGCGGTACCGACAAGGGTCAAGGACAAAATCCACTGCTCACCACGTGTAGTTGCCATATACTCAATGAAGCCCATTATGAACAGTAAAACTCAATTATTGGCTCAAAGGCTCTTGCATATCACTAAATTCTCTGAGAAAATATTGCAAAGTCATGATGTTATCGTCAAGAAAGACTTGCCGCAATTTATGTGAAAAAGTTTGCTCCACGTGGATAGTTTTCCTTTGCAGGAACCAATGATATAAATTGCTTTTGTTTTAACAAAAACATATAAAAATTATTGCACACTTAGTAATATAAGATAATCAACAAAAGATTATATTCATACGATCATTAATTAATAGAGTTATGTAACAATACTTGCATGTGGGATACTACTTCGACTTTCTGAACAAATTTATGATAGAAAAATGCTTTACTTAATTATGTTAAATGTGGACACGTGAATTGAAGTATTACGTGATGCATCACAATTCACAAATACGTTAAAAATGGTACTCATGTTTTAAAAAGGAGACCTTCAAGATCAACAACTGTTTTAGTATGATGAAGTTAAATTCTTCACATAAGAAATTGTCGCCTGTGTAGCATTACAATTGATGATATGTATTGGAGTCTTCTTCAACTCAGTAAAGACTCCAAATCTTGTCAACGAAATCGTCAATTTCAAACGTGGCCAGGCTATTTTTTTAACAAAAATTAAAAGTGAAAGGAAATTGCATACGCCACATGCAATGCCGATGAAGATAAGCAACAGCAGGATGGAAATGATCATCACTTACACCGTCCAACAATGTAGAGTGGGATATAAAATAAAAGACAAACACACACTAGTGCTCCACCAAAACCCTTGAGTCTCGACCCATACTGCCCAGCAAATGCACTTGGTCCCGCCACCTGCACAGTTTTGATCCATGCCCTTCCAACTCCCTCTCTTAACGTTTAATCTCCATGATGCAGGTTACTGTCTCAATAGCCATCAGCTCCATTATTGTTTTCCCTACAAATTAAGATGTGAGCATAGCTTGTAACAGTCATGAAAAATCTACCCAAAAGAGGAAATATTATATAGTTGCGTGCATATCTCAGTAGTGCACTACAGGGACCAGCTGCTTCGAGTAGCTTTTCACGTTGACTTGCCATTCTTTCTTCTCATGCCACTTGCATATCTGGGAAAACAACTGTTCCTAAACAATTATCACTTGCTCCCTGCTCTTTGAAGTGGCCAATGGGGTAGTTATCTTTTGTTGGCATAAGTTGCGGTGTATCGATTATCAAGGAAGATTTCATGAATACAGGAATGTACTTGGACATCTCTCTCTCTCCACTCCACATGTGTCTGTGATGGGTTGGATCCGCTGACCAATCATGTCTACCAAATTAATTAAACACAACTATGAACATAACATACTTTCTGAACACAGTATGCTTTCTCAGGCCCAATTCGAGGTTCACACTCTACACAAGTAGAAGCACCAGCTTGGCTCAATGGTGATGTTATTGGAAGAACTTCCTAACTCCTTGAGAGCCTGTTACTGTTTTGAACCTCTACCAGGTCTATTATCTTTGCTTTGAACTAGACTTGTGTTGCTTCTCTTATGTTATATTGTGATCATTATAATCATAAATTAACATGTATTAGCTTCTTTTGTGCTACAATCTTTTTTATTCAATATAGTATATGTAATTTTTGTGCGTGTTACTTCTTAAAAAACATATGAATATGATTGATTGACATTTGCATAGTGTTCTCGAATTTCCAGATTTAGGGTAGTCCCCTCTGGCTTAAGACTTACCATTCAAGTTCGATGATATGCGAGCGCCATTTGCCAAAGCTGTCATCCTCCAAGTATCAATCAGGCATTATCTTGGTACAGAGAATCAGCGTGATAAAGCTTTATGACGGCACATGTTTCTGATCAGTTGTCAATGTTCCTCATTAAATTTAATATTGTCTCCAGTTGATGAATATCGATCATTCATTCTGTGAATTCTATGACTGTAATCTTGCTTTTGCTTTATTCCCCTCTTTCCTTTGTCATCTGTCTGACCTTTGAACATGACCTCTCCTGGGCTCTTTACTGATTCTATAAAAACTCTCAGAGCCAAGAGATGTGGAATCGAGGTGACCTCAACCTGCGGGGCGGTGACCCCACCTTGCAGGATGTGTGTTCTCCACTTCTTACGTCCTAATTTAGCATTCTGGATGCCAAGTTCACAACCACCACAAGCTTCAATGGTTTGGCTTTTTCTCCAGGAAATCATTTTCTTCGTCGTTTTCATTCCCTTCCAAGTTCCAGACAGACCAGTCTATTTAGACAGGGCTGTTGCTAACCAGGTTTATGCGCACCATCATTCCGTTGAACTTAAATCTTTCACTTAGAATAATTTTTTTTTTCAGAAGTGCAATCTTCAGCTATGCAATTAGTCAATGGAAATTGCACACACGTACGATGGATTAAAAAGTACGCAGCTTAGGGTATGGAACGTAGGATATTGTAATTTTTCTAAGAATTGATTACTTCTAATTTGATCAGTCGGATGGAGTTCCATGGGGGAATCCTGAATATCCGAGGCTGGTCTTCATGATATTGATGCTTGATCATGATTTCCGGAGAAAGTGCGCACTAATTATGCATTTAGCCCATGCAAGTCTTGAGAATTCTCCTGCTTCATTCACCCGTCTAATGTAATCAGTGACGTATGCAAACAAAACTTATTCATTTAGGAAGAGATTTGCATGGCCTGATTAGTGCGATAAATATGAACCACGCATACAAACGAAGTCTCACATCAATGAGCTAGTATGGTAATGGCACTTAACGAGTGGCTTGTAAATGACAAAAGATGATTGCTTTTAGTTTTCTTTTTAGAGGAATTGACCAAAGTAGGAGTCTACTTTGGTCCTACTTTGGTCAATTAACCGAAATATGAGCAAGTTTCTACTTTTTATCAAAGTAGACTTGTTCACGTGAGAACTTGTGCACGTGGGAGCATTTTTTACTAAAATACCCTCCCCAAATGTATACTCTTCCCGCTTCTTGGTGTCTACTCCCGCTTGGTCGTGTTTCCTTTCAGTCGGTCGCAACTGTTCATCTCCGTCACCACCATCACCTACCGGAGAGCATCATATTTGTCATTTCCGACTTCATCTTTCCATTCGTTTCGCCCTCGCCAGAGAGCTTTTAATCTTCTTGGCTGCATTCCCTTCCGGAGCCATCATTCGCCCTCGCCTTCAGTAACTTTACTGCCCTAATCTCGTCGTCGGTCATCTTGCCGTCGCCATCACCGGTCTCACTGCCCTCATCCCGGACTCCGCCATCTTCCCCTCGCCCTTACTGCTCTCGTCTCGGCGTCGCCCACGCCTACAGTGCAATATCTTGGCCTCGCCCTCATCTGAAGGTATGATTTTTCTTATTTTTCTTATAAATTTGTTATTTTTTCTAATTTTATTCATTGGATTTTGCTTACATTTCCCATAAGTAAGTTGTTAACAAATTTTCTCCAACAAAACTAGTTACAAATTGCATGTTGTGATTAGTTCATAATGATTAAATTTTATATTTTTGTTATGAGTAAGCATCAATTAGTCTTAAATTGACCGCTATGAAGAAATTCTGTTATATGTTACTATGAAACTGCAAACTGAATAACTACAAAATTGGAAAAATGTAAATTTTAATTAAATATACGTGTTTAAATAAAATTAAATGGAACTGAAATTAAATGAAATTTAAAATAAATTTTCTGGTTATTTGACATAAATATGTGGATAAGTGGAAAAGCATGAAACACAATAATTGGAAAACTATAAAACTGGAAAACTATAACACTGGCAAACTATAAAACTGGATCATTGAATAAAGAAAAAAAGATTCTCTTTATTTTATTTGAACATTGTCTTTATTAATATCTTGATTATACAATATGTTTATATTCCCTTTTCATCTAACGTATTTGTGTAGGAAATATGTCTAAGTCTGTCGAAAACTATAAAATTGGAAAACTATAAAACTGAAAAATTAGAAAACTATAAAACTGGACAACTATAAAACTGGAAAACTATAAAATTGGATCATTTATCATAAATAAAAAATATTCTATTTATTTTATTTGAACATTCTCTTTATTAATATCTTGATTATACAATATGTTTATATTCCCTTTTCATCTAACATATTTGTATAGGAAATATGTCTAAGTCTATCGAAAACTATAAAACTAGAAAGTTGTAATACTAGAAAACTATAAAACTGGATCATTTATCATAAATAAAAAACATTATATTTATTTTATTTGAACATTCTCTTTATTAATATCTTGATTATACAATATGTTTATATTCCCTTTTCATCTAACATATTTGTATAGGAAATATGTCTAAGTCTGCAGGAAAAACAATGAAAAAGGGGAATCTGCCGAATAAGCTTTATGAAGGGGACCCCCAATGCAAGTCAAGTTATTATTATATTGGTAAATTAAAAGACCACTTTGACAGGCACAAAGTGCAGAAGAAGTTGTTTGATAGGACATGTTTTGGTAAGTTTATGGAATGTGAGGTTATGAGAAACATGTTCTCTGCCCAGGCCTTCCACCATCTCCTTAAGAGGCATAAGGGGGATTACCTATTTGAAGTGAATGAGAGGACGAGCATAAAGCTTTCCCCAAAGGAATTTTGTATAGTTAGTGGCCTAAAATTTGCTGAATCTACCCCTCCTCTCCCATCAGTGCCCAAATTCTTGAAGAAAGGCAGCCTTTACTATGAATATTTGGGAGGTCGAAGTTATTAATAAGGAAGGTGGAGTTGTTCCAGAAGATTACAGTATGTGAAAATGACAAGGATGCCGTAAAGTTGGCGGTAGTTCTTGTATTAGAAAGTTTATTGGTAGGTAGAGGGTGGAACAATAAGGTGGATAGGAGACACTTGCAGCTTGTAGATGACCTGGATGGTTTTGATGAGTATCCTTGGGGAAACCTTTGCTACTGGGACACCTTACGGGGTTTAGAGCAAGCTGCGAGGTCTATGGGCAATGTAAATTACAATGTCTATGGTTTTGTGCATGTTGTAACGATAAGTTTTACTTATTTAATGAATTTCTTAAAACATTTTAGTAATTAACTGATGGAGAGTTATGTTTTAGGTGTGGGCAATGGAGAGGATTCCGTTGTTGGGGGATTGTTGTGCAAGCAAAACGAGGAGTACTTTTCCTCTGATATGTAGCTGGGCATTTTACAAGAAGCCCAAATTCGATTATCTTGAGGATGTGGTATTTACTGGGAAAATATATACTAACTTTTCATTCCTGTAGAATGATTTATGCTATACACATACATGGTACATTTACCTTGCGATATGTATTGATATGTAGGTAAAGGTTTTGAAGGCTATAACTGTACATGTGGAGGACAAAGAGTCAAAGGCACTTATTCATGAAGCTGCAAGTTTGAAGACCTTCTTGACGAATGAGAGAGTAACATTTACATCATTTGTCAGTCTTCAAACAGCTTCTGATGGTGAGGATGTTAATGTGAAGTCTACCTCTGATGATGACTCTACGCAGGAATAGAATTCCCAAGAGGTGGCTCAATTTGTAGATGAAGATGTAGATGAGAATTTTGTATTGAAATGCAGAGTGGCTGGGGAGACTTCCAATTGGAAGGAGGATAGAAAGGGGAAACATAGGGTGGGGGATGAGGGTTTGCATGCCACATTGCAAGATATATTGTCTTCCTTAAGAAGGATTGAAAATAAAGTAGATAAATTGGAGTTAGAGGTTATGAGCAAGGCATCTAAGGAAAAGGTAAAAAGACTATAGGATTTATGTTTTCATTACAAATTTGCCAATTTTTATATTTGAATTAAAATGAGCTTGAATGATGTGTTTGTAGGTTCCTGATGTTGAAGAAAAAGTTTCTTGTCAAATGGATTGCGATTTGCCGCATGTTAATGAAGTAAGTACAGTGTAACACTATAATACTGTAAAACTGTAAAATAGTTCTAATATTTCTTTGCTATTTTTATGTAGAATGTGGTTAAAGAGATGGATGAAGAGGCGGAAAAGGTGGTGGACGTGGAGGATGAAGAGGATGATGATGAGGCAAAGAGGGAGGATGATGAAGAGGAGGAGGAGAAGGAAGAGGAGGATGAGGATGAGGACGAGAAGGATGACAAGAATGAGGATGAGGATGAGGGGGAGGAGGAGGAGGCTGATGATAAAGAGGAGGATGAAGATAAGGTGGAAGAGAAGATGGAGGCTGAAGCCAAAGATGAAGGTATGGAGGTAGATAAGGACGAAGAAGATCAGGAGGATGAGGAGGAGATGGAGCAGGATGCAAGGGAGGAGGAGAAGGGTAAGGATGCAAATGAGGATGAGGATGATGAGAAGGGAGAGGAGGCAAAGGATGATGGGCAGGAGGTGAAAATGGACGATGCAAAGGAGGATGAGGAGGAGGGTGAGAAGGAGAAGGGGGATGATGCAAAGGAGGCTAGGAAGGAGGATAGTAGGGAGGATGCAAATGATGATGAGGAGGAGGGTGATAAGGATAAGGGGGAGGAGGCAAAGGAGGCTGGGAAAGAGGAGAATAGGGAGGATGCAAAGGAGGATGAGGAGGAGCCTGATAAGGAAAATGAGAAGGTGAAGGGTGAGGATGTAAAGAATAAGGAGGAGGGTGTCGTGGGGACTATTGTTGCCGTTGAGGTACAGATAATTATTGTTAATTGAAGGTAGTTGCATATAACAAGAAGTAATATTTTTTCTTATCTTCTTATATAGGACGAAGAAGATGACAATAAGCCTTTGAGTCAGCGTAAATTGGAAATGGCACCAACGGGAAGGGTGAGGGCTGAGAGTAAATATCAAAAAACCCCCTACATAGACTCACAAAAAAAAGGGCAAAAAAAAAGGCTACTGAGAAGGATATTGATATGTGGCCTGAACCCCTAAAGGTTGATACCTCTACCATGAAGAAGGTGAAGAGCAATAAATTGCTCATGCTAAGCAAGGCTGCCCGATTGGATTTTACTAACCCAGTTTCATTTGAGGCAACAGAGGACGACAAGTTAAATAAGTTTTTAGAGAAGGATGCTAAGAAGTGAGTTCATTAGTTATTATTCCAAATGGGAATGTTTTATTTTTAATACTATTTACTTGGCATTTGTATTTGATTTGAGTGTTGGTATTTATAATAAGCATATATGCAGAACTTGGGGGCATTCTTATAACCCCAGCATTATTGAAGGGTTTTACAAACCCTCAGAGATGGCTAGGAGGTGAAGTATGTGTATTAATTTATGTCGTTTTAATAACCGTTTGTAAAGGCTAAGGAATATGTATTAATGTATTCTGTTTTTGTTTCTATAGCACATTGATGCTTATGTGACACTCATGCGCAACAATGGGCCTCGATGGGTGAGGGACCAAGCATTCCACTCAGTTCATTTCCTGGTAAGTCATCATTTTTTTTAATACACTGAACTCTAAACTGTGAAATGTATAACTATCAATAGGATATTGGATAACTGTTAATCGGATAGTGGATAACTGCCAATAGGATAGTGGATAACTGCCAATCCGATAGTATCAACTGTGAGGATGAAAGTTAATTTACTATGTGTTTGCAGAGATTGCTTGTGCGTGACTGCAAAGATGCACTAGATAAGTGGATGGTATTCAAAGATGCACATGACATGCTGCCAGAGTTAGAGGAATGGGCCAACATGTGGACATCAGTCCCAGACTCTTTGAAGAGCTTGTTGAGTGTCAAAGGAAAACTATTTTCTGAATTTTCAAATCATTACTTCCCACTCAATGTCAACAACAATCATTGGATTTTGGTGGTGCTTCGTATATGGGAAGGTGATATTCAGATTTTGACCCTCTTTACTCAGGACAAGATTTGGAAAAGTATGGCACAAAGGTGGGCAAGCTACAGGTCCTTATACCTCTAATCCTCTATAAGTTTGGATGGTTAGAGTGCGCCAGATGGTGGATAATAGATATTGTGGAGGTAGTAGGTCACCCCAAACAGGTTAACTATGATGACTGTGGGGTTCTTGCATGTTTATACATGTGGTATTTGTCACACCAATATGCTTTTGACTTCACTGGTGAAGATGTGCCCCGGCTAAGGAAGTTACTTGCATACCAGTTATGGACAAAAAAAAGGTTACGGTATAAATTTAGTCATTTATCATGAATTATTTTCCTCCCTTAACATTTAATTGAGGGCTTTACTAATGCAGCTGATGAACCCTTTTTCAGAGTATGACGACGGCCTTCCGGAGACATACAAGCAAGCAAGCGTAGCCTCTGCCAAAATTTGAAGTTTATCTTGTGAAGATATTATTCTTTTATGGTGTATTTAAAATATTTGTGACACATTCAGTTATTGTTCTTTTATGGTGTATTCAAAATGGATATTGTTGTATACATATGGTTAGTTTATGGTGTATTACAAATACGACCAACACATGTAGTTATTGTTCTTTTATGGTGTGTTCGGGTGGATATTGTTGTTGACATAAGGTTAATTTATAGTGTATTTAAAATACGAATAACGCTTTAAGCTATTGTTCAGCAGGAGAATATTGGTAACAGGAATATTGTCCGCTTCGATCTGGAATACTTTCCGCTTGGAACTGTAAAACTATCAACTGTTAACTGTAAAACTGGAAACATCGGACATGAAAACTGTCAACTGTGAACTGGAAGACTGTCATGTACACAGTACACATGGAACAGTTCCAAGCCAAGTTGTCTTCGTGCACCTTTATCTGAACGTAATGTAGACGTAATATAACTCATGTAGTATTTTCACTTACACATGTCATATGATGAAGAAGAGGGTAAGTGCGGTAAAAAAAACACCATATATATAAATAATATTGCAAGTTCCCACATGAGCGTCTCCATCATAAGTCAACCCGATGGGAAAACACAACATCATTCGCTCAGTCGAGGATAATGACTTCATCTTGAGGTGGTTTTATCTGCAGAAAGGGTTGGTTGATCTTCCTACCTACTTTTGTTTGGCCATTTGTTTCCTTCTTCACGACTTTTCTTTGGCACGTCTCAACGTACAGCTCCATATAGTCATTCCATGCGGAAGATTCATTGATGTGATTTGGGATGAGAGAAATGTGTTAATAGATGAAAAATTGTATGCCGGTGAGGTTATATATTGACCATTACGTATTTTATGATAAACAGATTTCTAGCAATCTAGAAAACTGACAACGGGAAACTGAAAAGGGCAGAAGACTGGATAACTACGAAACTGGAAAAGTAGACAACTAGATTGTTGATATGAATCGAGAAGAGCATGGAATGGGATACACAAAGTTTGTTGTGTGTTTGGGATGTACATTGGGATGTGTGTTTGGGATGTACATTGGGATGCAAGTTGTAGGAATTATATTTGCGACAATGCAGAATCAAAACTAATTGAAGTTCCATGCATGGTGACTTATGTTTCTCTCTTGGATATGTTGTACGAAGTGTGTCAGTGGTCAAAGAAAGAGTACATTTTAAAGTTAAGTTTCATATATCCTATTGCAGTGCCTATTGACCTTCCACCTTCTCAAATCAATGACAATGGAACTCTATATTGCTTCTTTCGAGAGAATAAACTGAGGTCGAATGGAATACCATTGATGATAACTAAAGTCCGCAAAGAGAATATTACTGAAGGTAATATTAGTGTCAAAGTGCCGCAATGGCACGAGGAGATGATAAGCAAATGGGCAAAGTGGGAGGTGAATATAGGAAGAAGTGGATCAATGTGGGAGGAGAAGGGAACATTTTCTAATGTACCATACAACACAACTATCAATCTCAGTTGTGATGAAGATAAACTTCAAGTTGATGAGCTATTTCATTTGGAGGAGGAGAGTAGGATGAAGAAAACTCAAACATCCCGAATTGATATTGAGTCAAAAGCAACACTTGATGACATTGCAAGTGTAAAGGAAGAATTCGATATTGATTCAAGCATTAATGAATATGTCCCAAACACGAATATAGATGACTTTCAATTTGGGCAGGATCCTTATTATGTTTCACCATCAGCATATGAAGATGATGGTTGTGGCGAGAAGAATGAGGGTGCAGAAGACCATGATATGAGTGCTCTAACACCCGAAGATCAGCCTTGTAATGATCAAAGGTACAGTCAATACTGTGAATCCAGATATGTAAGTTTGTATTAAGTATGTATATGTATGAGACTATTAATACAAAATATATTGTGTAGATCAAATGGAAGCAACTATAGTCAGCAACCGCCTGTTGATGAAGATGTGGAAAACATAGATAGTCAAAAAATATTAGTTCCAGCTCCAATTGAAAGAAGGTAAGTTTGTTTTTTATTTTGGAAGTTTATAAGTTTTGCAGTTTTACAGTGTGGCAGTTTTCCATATTGGCAGTTATATATAGTGTGGCAGTTTTTTCGCTTGGCAGTTATACAGTGTGGTAGTTTTTCAGCTTGGCAGTTATACCGTTTTGGCAGTTGTTCAGTTTGGCAGTTTTTTAGTTTGGTAGTGTTTCATTTTGGTAGTTTTTCAGTTTGGAACTTTTTCTTTTGGCAGTGTTTCAATGTGTGGCAGTTATTCGTATTTGGCATAAGTTATGGCATGGTTTACTTTTGGTAGTTTCTACTTTAATAATTTGCATTTATGATTTTCAGGAAGAATAAGAGATTGATACTTGTTGAAGAACCCCCAAGTTTGGTGTATAAAATGGACATTAGTAGGGAGGATCCCTATGTAAATAATGACTTTGGTGTTCAATTAGGGAAGGCCTTCTATGATCTCGAATCGATAGAAATTGGTCAACAGTTCAAAGACAAAGCCACACTTCAACTTCACCTTCACAACATGGCCATGTACACCAAATTTCAGTTTAAGGTTATATATTCAAATAAATCAAGGTATACAATCAGATGTGTTGTTGAGAACTGCCCATGGAGACTACATGCCTCGAGAATTAGTGGATGTTTCATGTTCAAAGTGAAGGAAATGAATTCAGTACATACATGTTCGAAGGCATTACTTGGTGAAGATCATTGTCAAGCAAAAAGTGGGATTATCGTTGATGCTATATACAGTCGTATGGAGGGACGTGGGTCTTACACACTAGACGATATAAAAAAAGATATTAATGTCAAGTATGGAGTTTCCATAAGTTATCGTAAGGCTTGGAAGTCTAAAGAGGTGGCTGTGGAGAAGTTGAGAGGAACGTTTGAGAAGTCTTATGCGGACCTTCCAGCATATCTACACCAATTAGAAAGGATGAATCCAGGGACTACCACAAATATCCAGTACGACATTAGAGACAAATCTTTCCAAAGGTGTTTTGTGTGCGTTGAGAATTTTAAGAGGCACATGCATAAGGTAATTGCCATAGACAGCACACATTTAAAAGGGCGGTACAAGGGAATCTTATTTGTGGCATTAACTTTGGATGGTGACAATCACTTGTACCCCATTGCATTGGGGATAGGAGAATCAGAAAACAACTCATGGGAGTGGGTCCTTAAACATCTAAAGCATGTGTTGGGCCACATTGAAGGGCTGGTTATCATATCTGACAAAAACCGTTCAATCATTTCACAGGTTCAAAAAGTATTTTCGGATTGTGTTCATGGATATTGTGCTTATCATGTGTGGTCAAATATGCATGCAAAATTCAAAGATCCAGGCCTCTCCCCCCACTTCTACATTGCAGCAAAGACAAATCGGCCACAAATATTTGAAGAACAAATGACCATCATACAACGGATTAATCCAGATGCGCACAAGTGGTTAGTGGATGTAGATGTAGCTAAATGGGCAAATGTACACTTTCTCGGGAAGAGGTATAATGTTGTGACATCTAATAGGTGCGAGAGTTTTAACTCCATGATTAAAGAGCATTGAGAATATCCAATTTTAGCCATATTAGAGGGTATACACTTAAAGATGCAAGATATGTGGTATCAACGTATCACATGTGCAGGGAAGTGGACTAGTGAATTAACCTTGTGGGCAGAAAATGAGATTGAGGCAATGGCTAAAGAAGCATGTGCACTTGCATGTTATCCAATCAGTGCACATGAGTTTTATACGAAGTCGTATCCTTATGATGATAAAGTTGATTTGGAAGGTAGGACATGCACCTGTGGGAAATTCCAGGCTATGGGTCTACCATGTGAACATGCACTGGCTGCATGCTCAAAAAGACACATTGAATATCATGCATATTGTTCACCATTTTATAGGGCTGATACATATAAGGAGGTTTATAAATGTGGCATATACCCTGTTCTACATAAAGGTCAATGAGAAACACCGGATTGTATCAGTGCAATTCAATTGAAGCCTCCGCATTCAAGGACTCCGACCGGACGACCAAAGAAGAAGCGAATACTCTCACACGGAGAAGAAAAGAGAACAATGAAGTATAGTAAATGTAAGGGGTTTGGCCATAACAGGGCGGCTTGTCAGTTCCCAGTTAGGCATCATGAGCGCGAAGACAATGAACAGAGTACTATAATAGATATATGCGAACCTCAGGCAGTTAGAAATCATACAGGAAAGAGACCAGCCCCAGCAAAGAAGAAAAAACAATAACTTGTTGAAATGTGTTACATGTTTAGAGAGAAATGTCTTTTTGTAGATATGAAAGGTGTATAATGACAATTTTTTGTTTATATTACATTTTTTTTGCGGTTATCAGGTTTCTGTTCAGGTTTCCAGTAGATTGCTTGTTTTAAGTTTGACAGTTTCCCAGTATCCGGTGTACCAATTGACAGTTTCCCCATATCCGGTGTACCAATTGACAGTTTCCCAGTTACCAGTTGGCTATTACTCTGTTTCCAGTGTTCCAGTTGACAGTTTACCCATTTCCACTTTTCCCATGGACCTTGTTGTCAATGTTGAAGTTGCCGGATTTCTAGTTTCCAGCTAGGTCCATAGATAGAAAATTTGCACATTCGTGTGATAGAAAATGGAAACGACGAAGACCTGCTTTTCTACTATTAGTATTTTTCATATAATATAATACAACCATTGAACATAATTCAAAAACATTGAACTGAGTTTTATGACAGCGAAGATAGTTCAAACACATTCAATTCTGTTTACATCAACAATAAATTTCATTATTCTACTCAAGTCACCAGGAGAGCTAAGCATAGATGCAGTCTAACTTTGGAGCTCCAGGAAGCCTAGACATGAGCTGAGCTCAGCTATCATGCGATCTACGAGGGGGATCACAGTAGGTGGGGCACGTCTCAACTGAGGATCTTCCTCACTGACGTCAGCGAGAATGGCCTATGCCAATTCCTGTCAGTGCAGCATAATTTTATGATGCGCTGAGAGAAATTGTCATAGACCAATCGGCTGTCGTCCGGAAGGAAGATCCTCAGTTGAGACGTGCCCCACTTACTGTGATCACCCTCGTAGATCGCATGATAGCTGAGCTCAGCTCATGTCTAGGCTTCCTGGAGCTCCAAAGTTAGACTGCATCTATGCTTAGTTCTCTATCTCTGGAAGGGCGTTGTCATCCTCTTCATATAACTTCTTCAACAGTTTCCCCTTTCTGATCGATTTTCTTTTCTGCAACCTTTGACATTTCCTATACAAACATGTTAAATTAAAATATCAATCACACGGTAATATACATACTTTCTTATCCTAATGAAGCTCTTTCTCATCCAATTTTCCAGGTTTTATAGTTTTCCAGTTTTGTAGTTATTCAGTGCACAGTTTTGTAGTTATTCAGTTCACAGTTTCATATTAATATTGCTCATACGTACTAATCACAACAAGCAATTTGTAAAAATGCTTTATTCTCAACAAAAAACTACCTTTTCAGTTATTCAGTTTTTCAGTTTTATGATTATCCAGTGTTATAGTTTTCCAGGTTTTATAATTTTCCAGTTTTGTAGTTATTCAGTTCACAGTTTCATATTAATATTGCTCATACGTACTAATCACAATAAGCAATTTGTAAAAATGCTTTATTCTCAACAAAAAACTACCTTTTTATTATCCAGTTTTCCAGTTTTATGATTTTCCAGTGTAATAGTTTTCCAGGTTTTATAGTTTTCCAATTTTGTAGTTATTTAGTTCACAGTTTCATATTAATATTTCTCATACGTACTAATCACAACAATCAATTTGTAAAAAAGCTTTATTCTCAACAAAAAACTACATTTTTTATTATTATGTGACAGTCACAATCATATGGGAACTACAACCACAAACCAAATAGCCGAAAGCATGAAAATTATGCAATTCGTGGAATAATGAATCAGGAAAAAACATATGAGTGTACCGGTGACAAGAAAACATATGAATCATATATGGGACATGGAGGCAAGATCCAATGACTCTCAACAGAAAATATATCAATTTTGTTTAGATTAAAAATAATACCTTCAGATGAGGGCGAGATAAGGGCATTCAGGGCAAGGGCGAGCTGAGGCAGTGCAGGCAAGAGCAAGGCCAAGGTGAGGGCAGTGAGGGAGAGATGAAGTCGGAAATGCCAAATCGGGCAGTGAGATGACCAGCTGCTCTTCGGGAACTGGATGTGGAGAGGGAGATGAACAGCTGCTCTCCCGTAACTGGCGGTGGAGAGGGAACCCTAAATAGCTGCTCTCCCAGAAGCGGCGGTGGAGAGGGAGACGAACAGCCGCTCTCCCAGAAGTGGCGGTAGAGAGGGAGACGAAGAGACACCAATCACAGAGGAGAAGTATACATTTGGGGAGGGTATTTTAGTCAAAAATGCTTCCACGTTCACAAGTTCTCACGTAAGCAAGTCTACTTTGGTAAAAAGTAGAAACTTGCTCACATTTCGGTTAATTGACCAAAGTAGAAGTCTACTTTGGTCAATTCCTCTTCTTTTTATCGTTGACGTAGATGTTGATATTTGAGATATTTGGATCAGGTTCATTCCTACCGTGCAAACCTCCATAATCCGTATACACCACACTTAAAGAAGCAATCTATCACGATTGGTTGTTCATATCTATCTAGAAACACAGTAAAATTACCATGAACAATATAATTGTGCCAAAATAAAAAAAAAACTAACCATGTAATTGTAAAAGATAATTAGATGAACCTATTAGCTGGTAAGATACTTTTGTTTTCTTCATGAATAATGTTAGGTGTTATCCCTCTAAGTTATAGGCCCATATTGGTCAATTGTGACGGACTAGGGTGAACCAATTAGGGTTTTAGGGGTCTAGGTACTTGGAGGTGGACTCATGGCCTCATACACGTGTCACCTTGGTTTAGTGGGCCCAAATCATACGCATACACTCACTTGTATATAATAGGTGAGCACACATTGCATGCACCATATGGGCCCTTAGACGTGTGTGTGACCTAGTGTGGGACCCACTTAAATGCTCTAAGGGTCACACCCATCCCCTCACCTCCCCTCTCCCAAAGGCATGGCCATGAAGAGTATGCATGGCCTCCATGGGCTCATGGACTTAGCCCATACTCTTGAATGAGACACTACTAGAGAATACCAATAAGGAAGAGTCTTGTTGGGCCTAAAGCCCAAGCCCAACATGGAGAGGGATTGTCCTAAGTATAAAGGGGGCTTCTAGCCCCCTCTTTCTCATGCCCACATCCCCTCTCTTTTAACCGCTCTTCTCTCGTTGGTGTGAAGAGAGAGGCCAGCCCGCTCCTCCCTTCTTTGTGCTCTCTCCCTCTCTTGCCCTAGCACTAGCCATGGCTCTTCTTGGCTTGGGTTTAGCCACTATCCATCTTCTCCCCTCTCTCCCTTGCGCGGTGGTCTAGAGACGATCCACCTCTCTCATTTGGTGTGCCATGGGCAGCATGTATGGAAGACAAAGGTCACTCCAAGTGGAGGATTTTGAGGTGATGTCTTCCATCTATGCTCCAGGGGTTGTGGTGATCTTATTTATATTATATTCAAAGAAGTAATCAGCACCCCCTTTTGTTTATATTAAATTGAGATTGATAAAATGGTCGTGCTTTATTGCTTGTTTATAATTTGGCCTCGTCATTGGGGCTCAGCACCTAAAGTTTAGTATGTATTTAACCTTGGCTTGATTATTGAATGATCTATGATATGATATATTTATTTCTTATGTGTGTCTTGATTGCATGGCGCCTCCACAGCTAGGGTTCACCCCCAAGGCTTCTGCCCTTTTTTTTTCCTGAAATATTAATATCCCGGTTTGTTTCCATAATATTCCAACATATGGTAATTATGTTTAAGATCAAATTCAACCATTGGGTGGAACAATCTTGACAAACAAGTCGTTATCAAAAAGTATTACAAGTCCATGATGGAAGAGATGGCCCTTTGAAACTCTCAAGTCCCACCTAGCTAAATGTTGGGACAAGATATGATTTTGGCCCATGTTCGTCCAAGCGTGTTAAGTTGGCTTATGTGAGCCTATGCACATGCACATTGGTCTAAAGAATGTGGGGGAACCCACGGCCTCTTACTCGCCCGAGTCGCATATGCACACACAACTTATACCATTGTATTAGGTATATGTTAATAGGCATGCATTTAAGCATATCACTTAGTGGGCCCAAACAAGTGCATAACATGTACGGAACTGGTGTGGACTTGACTAGGAGTCGCCTCCCCATGAACACAACAATAAGGAGTGTGCTAGGCCTCCATAAGCTCATGGGCTTGAGCCCATACCCATGAATGAAACATCACAGGAAAAAGCCCATGTGGAGTGTTTTAATGAACTTAAAGAGTCGAAGTCTAATAAAAATGTTTTAATGAACTTAGGAGTCCAAGCCTAATAAAAAAAGGGATTACTGTTACATAGGGCTTAAGAACCCTAACCCCCTTGCTCTCTTTCTCCACTGCCCCCTCTTCTCCTCTCCACTTGCTAGCCACAACTCCCCTCTCAGGTTGAGCCACACCTTCTTCTTCCTCCATCCTTGTTCTCTTATGCACCAAACAAGAGGGATGCTACCCTCTCCTCACTCACCTAGGGATTTGTAATGCTAGCCATATTGGGCTATGTCCGGCTTGGGGGATTTTGACAAGCAATGGCTTATGCATGTTGCATGGAGGTCCTCGTGGGATGAATCTCATAATGGATTTGTTTAAACTATGTAACTAGTCATAGATCAATTGATCATTCCACATATCAATCTATCATTCCATAGATCGATCAATCAATCTCATGCCCTATTATGTTTGAACTTAGTCATTCAATCGATCGATCTTTAATACCAAATGATAGTGGTGTAACTAGGTCATGTCAGTCTGCTAGTCAGCATGCAACCCACTATAGTAGCTGGCTTCACACACACTAACTCGCATGATGGACTAGGTCGGCATGAACATGGGCATCCAAGCCCATGGGCCGATAGGCCTAGTACCCCCAGCCCGCATGCCCAGCCGCCCATGCCTCACAACCCAGCCAACAAAGGGGGTAGCGGGTCACGGCAGAGGCCCTGGCTACTGGCCGCAACCTTTCATCTAAACAGATGGTCAATTATTTAATTGTTCATAAAATCCCAAGAATATTCATCACCGATTGATCTTTTCTTAACTACGATTAATCGCTTATGAAGAATTATTGCGATTTGTTATCTTTTTGTCCAAAACACTTAGTGGTTTTTCTAATTTACCTTTGAATGTGAGTGCATGTGAGTGAGTGTAAATTTTACCTTTAAATCAATCACTATGTTCAGTTTTCCAACTTGAAATTCAAAACTCATCTTATCCTTTTTTTTAATTCAATTAATTCAAAATCTAACTATGATCACATCACTAATCTAATTAGATTCTAAAGACTTAAACATACATTTTTGGATATAGTTTTGATTATCAAAATAAGGTCAATTACATAACATATCCCAATATATTTTAACAATATTCTCCTTTGGTTATTTCATATTAAAAATTATAACTCGTGACAATATGGTGCATTGATTTTCACTTGTATAAAACATATATTTGATAATTTAAGATTCACTGAGACTATTTAGAATTGATCATGAAAAGCCTTAAATTTGTATTTCAGTTGCGCATTAAACAAAAATTATTTGCATAGCACTACTCAATTAAGTATGAACTAATCACATTCAATTTGACTTTTCATAAGTTTTTTCTTCCCCTTTTTCGTCTAAAATAGTAAAAAAGTGAAGTAAAAATAAAGAAAATAAACTTTAAAGCACTGAAGTCAATTAATCATCCATATCATCCATGAAGGCATACAAAAGATACAAACATAAACATAGATATCTCAAAATATATCATCCATCAAACTTTACTAATGTCTAAAATGTATGAATTTTGCCAATTGACTCCTAAACCATTAAATCTCAAAATTAACATGAAAAATTCACTAAAAATTATGTGCTCATAATCTATTGACCATGTGAGCTACTCCTTTAGACATGACTACTACTCCTTTTGGCACGAGTGCTTTAATACTCTTTGAGCATTTTTTGAAATACTTTTTGAAAAATCCAAAAACATGCTAGTAAATCCAAATGTTTAACACTACAACAAAAAGTGGTTTTTGCAATGCTTTTATTAGCAATGCACAAAAAAGCATTGCTAAAAGATTGTAATTGCAGTGTTAAAAAATTTGTCATTAATAATTTTACTTTTATCGATGCTTTTATAAAAGTGTCACTATTAATATTGCAAATACTCTTCATGCCCTTGCCACGAAATCACTACAACAAAATTGACTATTAGCGACGCATTTAAGCGTCGCTAATAGTTATTAGCGACGTGTATAAATTGTCGTTAAATGTGTCGATAAAGCTGTTATCGCTACTACATATTAGCAACGCTTACTTCAAACGTCTCTAAAAGTTAGTATTAGTGACGCTTCTAAAGCATCACTATTAGTACAATATTAATGACACTTTTTATTAAGCGTCACTAATATGATAGTATTAGCAACATTTACAAACATCGCTAATAAAAAATATTTAAAAAAATAAATTAAATAAATAATTATTATTAGCGACGGTTGTTAGTAAACGTCGTTAATTGGTATAATTATTTAAAAACAATTTATTTATAAATAAAAAAAATTAAAAATAAGATAAAATATTCGCTAAAAAAATTAGACAAAAAAAAAAGAAAAATCAAGGATTTTTTTTAATAACCCGGTTTGGGCCGGGTCTAAAACCTAGCCCACGTGCGGCCGGGTCAGAAGCATGTAGGTCAGTAAGGACCCATGCGGCCAGGTCAAATGTGACCTGCTGCACGGGTCAGTAAGGACCCACGCGGGCTGGTTTGGGCTGACCCACGCGGGCCGGTCTAAGACAACCTGCCTGCGCAGGTCGTCTTCAACCTCTCGCCGCGGAGAGGTCTCAGATTCGTCACGCCGTCAACAAGTCACAACCGCCCAGGGTGCCAGAGAAAGGTATGCTTGTCGGCGGAGGTTCCAAATCCGGCCCCTATTACAAGCAGACAGCGGACAACGGAGAGACGACAGCGGACGGCGGCTGGAGGACTGAACTCCCCATGCACAAAGATGAATAGGCGACCACGCATGGGTGGCTGAATGACAACGCACTGGCGACTGGACGGACGCATGGGCAACTGGTCCGGCTCGTTGGGGACACCATACGCGTCTTCATCCTCAAACCCAAAGCAACGCCTTTTCCAACCTTGCCTAGTTCCGAAATCTTGCTGGAGGTGTGGGATATAAAGCACAGGCAAAAATTTGGCCAAGCACGAAGTTTCGTGCCTGGGTGCGAAACTTCGTGCTTGGGCAAATTTCTACCCAAGTAAAATGTATAGTGACGCTTCAGTGAAGCATTGCAAACATTTTCCATTTGCAACACAATGAAGCGCCACAATTAACTTCATTCGCAAATTGTAAATATATTAGCAACAAAGAAATGCAACGTCGCTAATACAGGTGATATTAGCGACGCGCATTTATGACTGTCGCTAAATGTCTTAAATTTTTTTAAGATAAAAAACTATTCAATGCACTTTCTCTCTTTCCTCTTCTTCTCTCTCTCTCTCCTCACCCCTCTCTCTATCCTACCTCTCTCTCCCTCTCTCCTCTCCCTCTCTCTCCTCTCTCCCTTCTCGCTCTCTCTCTCCTCCCTCCCTTCTCTCTCTCCTCCCTTTCTCTCCCTCTCTTCTCTCTCCTCCTCTCTCCCTCTCTCTCTCTCCTCCCACTCTCCTCTCTCACTCCTCCCTCTCTCCTCTCTCCTCTCTCTCCTCCCTCTCTTTCCTCTCTCTCTCCCTTCTCTCTCCTCCCTCTCTCTATTTTATACCCTATTCTTTAAAAATTAATAAAAAATAACAAATATAAAAGTATTAGCGACACATATAAACATAGGTCGCTAATACTAAGGGTATTAGCGACGTATATGCTTATACGTCGTTAATACACAATGGTACTAGAGAGACATAGTCATATACGTTGCTAAAGTATTAGCGACGCATAGTCATATACATCGCTAATACTCAAAGGTATTATCGACGTATATGCCTATAGGTCGCTAATACATTTTATTTTTTATTTTTTTAATTAATTTTTTTGAAAAAAAAATAATAAAAAATTTTCTCTCCCCACCCTCCTCTCTCTCCTCCCTCTCCTCTCTCTCTCTCTAATTTAAATTTTTTAAGATTTTTTATTCTTTCAAATTAATTTAAAAAAAATAAAAAAAATTAAAGGGAATTATATTAGCGACGTATAAATCTATACGCCGCTAATATGTCAAGTATTAGCGACATAGAAATGTATACGTGCTAATACATGTACTAATAGCGACATATAAAACTATATGTCGCTATTAGTATTTATTTTAATTTTATTTTTTTTATTTTAAAAATATAAAAATTAATTAATTTTTTTAAAAAACCAAAATAAATTCCTCTCTCTTCCCTCTCCTCTCTCTCTCCATCTCGCTCTCTCCTCTCTCTCTCTCTTCCCTCCCCTCTCTCTCCACCCTCCTCTCTTCCCTCTCTCTCCTCTCTCTCTCCACCCTCACTCACCTTCCTCTCTCTCCTCTCTCTCTCTCACCCTCCTCTCTCTCCTCCCCCTCCTCAAATTTAAATTTTTTATTCTTTTAAATTAATTTTAAAAAATAAAAAAAGAATTAAAGGAAATTATATTAGCGACGTATAAAAATATACATTGCTATTAGTGTTTATTTTAGTTTTATTTTTTTATTTTAAAAAAAATTAATAATTTTAAAAAAAACCAAAATAAATTCCTCTCTTCCCTCTCCTCACACTCTCTCTCTTCCCTCCCCTCTCTCTCCACCCACTCTCTCTCTTCCCTCCTCTCTCTCTCCACCCTCTCTCTCACCTCCCTCTCTCCTCTCTCTATTCTCTCTCCTCTTTCTCTCTCCTCGCTCTCTCTCCTCTTTCTCTCTCCTCCCTCTCTCCTCTCTCTCTCCTCCCTCTCTCCTCCCTCTCCTCTCTCCTCTAATTTAAATTTTTTAAGATTTTTTATTCTTTCAAATTAATTTTAAAAATAAAAAAGAATTAAAGGAAATTATATTAGAGACGTATAAAACTATACATCGCTAGTACGTCAAGTTTTAGCGACATATAAATGTATACATAGCTAATACATATACTAATAGCAATTTATAAAACTATATGTCGCTATTAGTATTTATTTTTATTTTATTTATTATTTTAAAACTATAAAAATTAATTATAAAAAATTTAAAAAAACCAAAATAAATTCCTCTCTCTTCCCTCTCCTCTCTCTCTCCATCTCGCTCACTCCTCTCTCTCTCCATCTCGCTCTCTCCTCTCTCTCTTCCCTCCCCTCTCTCTCCACCCTCCTCTCTCTCCTCCCTCTCTCTCCACCCTCACTCTCCTTCCTCTCTCTCCTCCCTCTCTCGGCCTCTCTCCTCCCTCTCTCCTCTCTCTCTCTTCTCTCTCTCTCCTCTAATTTAAATTTTTTAAGATTTTTTCCTCTTTCAAATCAATTTAAAAAATAAAAAAAAGAATTAAATGAAATTATATTCGCGATGTATAAAATGATACGTTGCTAATACATCAAGTATTAGCGATGTATAAATGTATATGTTGCTAATACATGTACTAATAGCAATGTATAAAACTATACATCGCTATTAGTATTTATTTTAATTTTATTTTTTATTTTAAAATTATAAAAAATAATTAAAAATTAAAAAAACCAAAATAAATTCCTCTCTTCCCTCTCCTCTCTCTCTCCTCCCTCTCTCTCTCCACCCTCACTCTCCTTCCTCTGTCTCCTCCCTCTCCCCCCTCTCTCTCCTTCGTCTCCTCTCTCTCCTCTAATTTAAATTTTTTATTCTTACAAATGAATTTTAAAAAATAAAAAAAGAATTAAAGGAAATTATATTAGCGACATATAAAACTATACGACGCTATTAATATTTATTTTAATTTTAATTTAAAAATAAAAAAAATTAATAATTTTTTTTAAAAACCAAAATAAATTCCTCTCCCTCTTCCCTCTCCTCTCTCTCCATCTCGCTCTCTCCTCTCTCTCTCTTCCCTCCCCTCTCTCTCCCCCCTTTCTCCTCTCTCTCTTCCCTCCCCCTCTCTCTCACCACCCTCCTCTCTCTCTCTCTCTTCCCTCTCTCTCCTCTCTCTCTCCACCCTCACTCTCCTTCCTCTCTCTTCTCTCTCTGCTCCCTCTCTCCTCTCTCTCTCCTCCCTCTATCTCTCACCCTCTGCTCTCTCTCCTCCCTTTCCTCTCTCACCCTCTCCTCTCTCTCCTCTCTCTCTCCTCTAATTCAAATTTTTTAAGATTTTTTATTCTTTCAAATTAATTTTAAAAATAAAAAAGAATTAAAGGAAACTATATTAGTGACGTATAAATGTATACGTCGCTAATATATGTACTAAAGCGATGTATAAAACTATACATCGCTAATAGTATTTATTTTAATTTTAATTTTTAATTTTTTTAAAATTAATTAAATTAAAAAAAACAAAATAAATTCCTCTCTCTTCCCTCCCCTCTCTCTCCACCCTCCTCTCTCTCTCCTCCCTCTCCCTTTCTCTCTTCCCTCCCCTCTCTCTCTCTTCCCTCTCCTCTCTCTTCTCTCTCCTCTCTCTTCCCTCTGCTCTCTCTTCTCTCTCCTCTCTCTTCCCTCCCCTCTCTCTCCACCCTCCTCTCTCTCTTCGTCTCGATCTCTCCTCTCTCTTCCCTCCCCTCTCTCTCCACCCTCCTCTCTCTCTTCCCTCCCCTCTCTCTCTCTTCCCTCTCCTCTCTCTCTCCTCCCTATCTTTGTCCTCTCTCTCTTTGATCCCTCCCTCTCTCTTCGATCCCTCTCTCTCCTCACTCTCACTGTCTCTCTCCATGCACTCTCTTTTATTATAAATTATGTTTTAAAATTAATAATACATTTTTAAAAAATAAAATATATTATATATAAATAGTGAAAGTTTAATCTATTCTTAACACTAGTTTTTATTGAAAATTTAATATTTATTTATTATATATACAAATAGTAAATATCGAATAAAATATATTATATTTAGGAAGTTTATTATAATTTTTTAAATATTTATTAAATAAAATTAATTAATAAAGCTCATTAGAAATGGTATATGCGCTTATTTAAAAGTGTCACTAATAATTTAAAATTTAAAATATTTTTATTTTTAATTAATAACTATTAGCGACGCTTAAGAAAAACGTCACTAAGAGCTATTTTTTTCTTTTTTTATTTAAAATATATATCTTTTAGTAACGGTTGTATAAAGTGTCGCAAATAGAAGAACTATTAGCAACGCTTATAAGTAAGCATAGCTAATATGATTAATATTAGCGACGCTTTAAACTAAGTGTCGCTATTATATGACTATTAGCGACACATACAAAAATGCGTCGCTAATAGTTCATTTTTTTGCGATGTTTGTTTATATGTCGCAAATAGTTATTTTTAGCGATGCTTAGTTAAGCGTCGTTAATAAATGCATCGCTAATACTACATTTTGTTGTAGTGTCTATTTGTGATGTTTTTATAGTAAATGTTGCAAATTACTTAAAACACATCACAAATAATATATTAGATATATTAAAATTTCTTAGTATATTATTTAATATATAAATACTTTTGTTATTTACAACGCTTTTGCGTAAGAGTCGCCAATAACCAATGTAATTATGATGTAAAGAAGTAAACATCACAAATACTAGGTGGCATTTGCAATGTTTACTAATATACATCACAAATAAGAATATATTAAATTTAAAATATTAAATTTAAAATATTAAATTTAAAATATTAAATTTAAAATAATTTTTAGATTATAAATATATTATCCAATATATACATAATATATAATTACTCAACAAAATTTAAATGAATTTCTTCAGGCCCGTTTGTGTAAGATTGGGGTAGCATCATCAAGAACCTTGACTTTGTGGGTCTTTGGATTTTGATTTAACAATGCACATAACTTAAAAGGTAGGCAAGTTGCAAGCCACCTTGCACTGTTGAATCAAGATCCAACAATTCTCAGAGCTAGACTTCAATAAACATGACTAAAGTTTTTTTTTTTTGCGTAACTATATATACCATGTATTTATATATCAAATAATATATTATTTAATTTAAATAATCTATGTTTATTGGGATGTTTAGTAATATCAGTCACAAAATATGCTTGTGATTTGTGATGTATATCAATAAATGTCACACATTACTTTGGGGCAGCCAGGTTGCATGCCCCTTGTGCCATCAGATCTTAATACAAAGACACTCATTTCAACTCCTCTCAAAGCCCAGGCTCACACAAATATGATTAAAGAAGTTAATTTAATATTTTATATAATTATATATTATGTATTTAAATATTAAATATTATAAATTATTTAATTTAAATAGTATATTAAATATAATATATTTATATATAAAATATTTGAAATAAAATAATTTATATTTGCGATACTTATTGGAAAATGTCACAAATAGTATATATTATTTCTGATGTTTCTTAATAAAAGTCACAAATATGCTTGTTATTTGCGATGTTTATAAATGTCACAAATAATATACTATTTGTGACGTTTTCAAGTAAGTGTCACAAATATAAATATATTTTATTTAATATATTATTTAAATTAAATAATATATTATTAAATATTTAATATATATATATATATTATTAAATATTTAAATATATAATTACACAAAAAATAAATTAATTTTTTTGTTCCCGTTTGTGTATGTGAGAATGGGCTTACACGTGTCATTGTGCACCCCAACTCGTGAATTTTGATCCGACAACACACATAACTTAGGTGCAAGCAAGTTGCATGCCCCTTGAACCATTGGATCTTAAAAATATATATTAATTTATTTAGTTCTATTTGTGTGAGACTGGACTCATGCCTCAACTCTATGGGCCGTCGGATTTCAATTTGACAATGCACATAACTCAGGGGACATGTGGCTTGCATGCCACGTGCTTGCCCCTTGCGCCACCAGATCTAAAAAAAATTAAATTAATATTGTTAGTCTCGTTTGTGTGAGACTAAGCTCTCTCCCTAACTTTGTGGGCTATGATTTTGATCCAACAATGCACATAACTTAGAAGGCAAATACAGAGATGATACGTGCAGTTGTGCCTTTGCTGAGCTCAAAGAGTTGATGTCGGCTGCTTCACGCTCTCGGAGGTGGGATAGCTCCACTGCAAGTGGGTGGACTCTTGTGATATGTAGGCTTGACGGAGGGGCATAGAAATGGAGGCAAACATTGATTCATATTTCTTCCACTAAAGGCAATCGTTGTTGTGTGTAAGGATGCTAAACTCTCATAAAAGAATATTGTTGAAGAAGATACCTCTATTGTTAAAGAAGCAAGAGGCAGTCATGGGATGCCAAGAGATTGAATAGTCTTTCTAATCTCTCACTCGTATAGAATATGCTTCCTTTTTAAGTGCTTACCAAGTGGCCTGGAAGATGGTGGCGGCAAGGTTGATGCCGTTGGTGATCAAGTGGAGCTTCTTGGTGCCAAAGTAATATAGGACTTCTTGATGGAGACGAGGGGGAAGTGCTTGGAGAGGATGACACCCATGGCGCCATTGTTAAGGGTGAGGATGGTGATGATCTAGTGGCAATTAATCTTAGGCAGTGTTTTAAAAACCGGCCCAACAATCGACTAGGAATGGTCGCCGGGCTGGGTCAATTGGGTTCAATCGGGGGCCAACGCGGGTTGACCCAATTTTGATATATATTATATTAAAATAATTATATGTACACAACATCATAATGACACAGTGGGTTTGGTACTTGGAAGAGTTTCATAATGTCGGGAGTTCGAATCCCGCCCCCTCCCTCGTTTAAGAGGTTAAATACGCATTAAATAGAATAATTAAATCTAATATTTAAACAAAAAATGTGATAACCTGGTGGTTAGGTGATAGTTTCTTAAGTTTAAGAGGTTAAATACGCATTAAATAGAATAATTAAGTCTAATATTTAAACAAAAAATGTGATAACTTGGTGGTTAGGTGATAGTCTCTCATTTAAGAGGTTAGGAGATCAATTCCTACCTCAAACAAAAAAGGTCTTAGTCACTTTTCTGTCAAACCGGACCGACCCTGGTCAATGGGTCGTCTTGACCCAGCCAAGTCATCCTCTCCCTGTGAACCGGATTTATTGACTGGTCCGGTTAAACCCGATCCAGTCTAGGTTTTAAAACACTGATCTTAGGCGATCTTAGGCAATAGGTGGGTGACAACCAATGGGCCTCCTTGAGGCTGGAGTTAAAGGGGTCAGGCCGCTGAGAGGAGAGGGAGTCACGAATAGCCTTCGTAGTTGCTATGTTTAATAAAAACCGTCACAAATAATATATAATCATTTGTTTGGTAAACGTTGCAACTAAGGAGACTAATTGCGACGGCTTTACAAACATCGCAAATAGTCCCCTCTCCCGCGCTCCTTTTCGCCCTGCCGCCATCCCTCCGTGCACTTGAAGTTCCCCACCTCTCCCTCTGCTGCCTTACTCCAGGAGGAGGAGAGGAGGGGCTTCTCCAGCCAGACTCCTCCTCCTCCTCCGTCTAGGATCGTCGGTGAGATTCTGGCAAGCAGCCCTTCCCCCCTTACACCTAGCCGGACTCCTCATCCTCGTCTGTCTAGGATCGTGGGTGAGATTTTGGCAAGCGGATCTTGGCCTCATCTCCTCATCAATTCCCTCTTCTCTCTATTTTCCAGCGAGTGGAAAGCGGATTCGCAGCTGTCTGGCGGAGATCTTGGGTGAGATTCACGGGCAAGTGGCATAGGACTAGTGGAGGGTGATGAGGGGAAAGTCGAGCTGAGGTATGCGAAGGGAAGGTAAGATTTTTCCTCCATCCCTCTCCTCTTCTTATGTTAATTTTTTGCATGGCCATTTGATTTTTTTTATAAACATGGTTGTAATATAGTAGACATGAAGCTCGATGTGAATGCTTTGCGATATTGGTCCAAAGATGGTTTTCGGGTTCTGACAGCCATTGAGATGGGAACGGAAATGCAAATTTTGTTTCTATCCAATTTAATATTTTTTGTAATGCATATTTCTGGCAACTTATAGTAAATAAGCTTTGGATCGTCCTTTTTTAGTTACAGCGGTTGCTATTTTGAAGTAAATTCTTTATGGGATTGATGCTTGGGCAGTTGGGCTACATGGTGGGAGAGAGTCATTTTTCTCATATCCCATATTGTTTATAAATTGGTATTATAATATTGAGATTTCTTTTCTTTAATTGGAGTTTTTGTTGCCAATGTAATTGAATCGAATTATGTTATGCACTTGGGTATCATAACAAATGGATTGTTTTGTTGTTGGGTTCAGCATGAAATTGTTCCAGCAGTGCTTGTTGATCAAATTGCTAGTCTCAAGTAAGTATAATTTTCATAATTTTTATTAAAATTTGATTCACCCCTTCTGATTTAGTGTCTTGGATGATAAAATAACTATTTGGATTTAATATATTCTAGTCCACTAATGGGAATATCTTATGTACTCTGGTTTCGACTTTCACTTTTACACATTTTCCAAATTTATGTTTAGTATAAGACATGATGACACGTACAAGGTTTTGAAAAACTTGCTCAAAAACTAATTGGTGCATCATGACTCCTCAAATTGTGGGATTCTATTTATCTCTTCTTAAGTAAAATGGCAGGAACTTAATATGGTTCTATGTCCGAATTACATATTACAGTTTTTGCATATGATGGTTTCCGTTTTACCTACTTGGGGTATGACATTTTGCAATAAAGGCTTTGGTCAATCAGGGTGTATGTAGAGTTGGTCGTCAAATTGGCGCTGGGAAAGAGTCTGGTAATATTGTATTGTTGATTGGCGTCAGGATAGAAATTATGTTGATTATCTTATATACTTTTGGTTGGTCTTTGTAATTTCTAGAACTTGTATTGTTTACTGTATTTGAAATTGAGTAGAATTTTTGTTGGAATTGGCCTGATACATTTTATTACTGTAGCTTATTAACTTATAGTGTTTGATTTGTTGATTTATGTCCAAAGTGTTCTTTTTGTATGTTGGAAGTATGTACGTACATTACTTTAACTCGTGGTGCTACTTGCTGATTAAACTTGATAGCTACTGTAACAACCCGTCAATTATGAAGGCTGCTTTGTAGCCTGTTGTGAAAGCAATCTATTGTGGAGGATTTTATGGTAGGAATACATGGCTGTGTACTTCCTGTTTGGATATTCTTGAGCATTTACTTTCTTCAAAATCTTGTCCAAAGTTGATTAAACTAAAAACATTGGCATCGATAATCTATCTAGCAGGTATTTATATTTGGAGATTGATGAATGTTTCTCACCTCTACCGTGAAAGGGGAACCTTCTTATTTTTTCTATGCGTTGTTTTCTGAGACAGTGTTCAAAACAAAAATATAAGCATGGACTAGATAGACATGTGGGCTTCTATCTGCATATCTTTTGAGAAAAACTCCTTCCCTTCAGTTTGATAACTATCTATCTGCACGTTTATCTCCTTATAGCTAATGATAGGGAGTTTTTATTTCCTTCATGAGATTGATGGTGATATTAACAAGACAACCAACATTTTAGACTAAAGAAAACCTAGTAGCTCTTTCAAGTTGAAATCTAAATGTTTTTCTACTTCTAAAATTGAATATGTGACAACCAAAGAGACTACAACAACTGATAATTGCAACAATGAGGCAGATAGTGACGAAGTAGATGGTTGTATTCTAGTATCCATCTAAGTTGACTTGAAGGGATGTTAGGGTAGTTTCTCAAACTGCCTTTGTGGAACAATTACATGATTGTTCTATAGACGGCGTGGTGGGCAGATTAAGTACTTACCAAATGGACATTCTCGTGACATAAATAATGAGCCTACCATTATTGCTCCCCATTCATCAGGAGGTGGAGTAGGAGATGCTCAAGGAAGAGGAGGACCAGAGACGCTCAGTAGCATGCTTGTTGCAGCTTCTCTGCAACACCAAAAACAGATACTTGGGGAGCATCTCTTTCCACTTATTGAGAATAAGAAGGTTTGCTTTATTATGCATACACATATAGTGCAATAATCTTTGTTTATTTTGATCAGTCTCAGATAGAACAATAATTATTTTTTAATTTCTTTAGCCATGTCTTAGTTTGATCATTATCCTCCGTGTGTGCCTTAGTTGGAATTAGGTATAGTTTTTTTAGGGGGCGAGTCTTAAGAAATAAAGGCTTCTATAGGTTCATTCCCTACTGAAGGAGATGTGAGACAAGCTGATGTTGTATTAAAACAAGGCCAAACAAGGGGCAAGGGTAAGGGTTTGATTGAAGGCGGTAATGGCTTGGAGGTGCCTCCTCACGCAAGTATGCTTCTTGAATTTCAAAATGGGGATATTTTTTTCCTTATTTTTTGTTTGGATTTGATGGACAGATTGCTGTTATGCTATGAGGGTTATTTGGTTTCATGTTTTTATTGAAAAAAATGTTTCTTGGAGTGATGGTGTTGTGTATGCCTTGCTGGAGACAGCACTACGTGCCTTTGATTGTTTTGATGTTACTTTCCATTTATAGGACTTATTATGTTTAGGCCATTGCTTTATAGTACTTTCCTTTCTAAGTTTGATAAGCTATAATGTAGGAGAATAATGGATTCTAGGTTGTGGGCCTGCCCAATTGACTGACATCCCATAGCTAGCATGCCCTCCCCTTGGGAGGCATGCCACCCTTATAAGAGGGTCTGCTTCTTCCTTTTGTTTTTATGAAAAAAGAATAGAGCTTGCTTTCTTCCCCCTTCATTTACTTCATTCCCTTTCTTATGATCTGAAGCTAAGTACTGCTTGTGTTCAAATTTGAAATACAACATTGATATCAAAACCTCTTATGGAGTCATGGTTAGAGGCAAACAGTATGCAATAGCTCTGGAGAGCCAGATTGAGAAACCCACTAATGCCATTGAAGAGCAGCCACCCCAGACTTCGAGCATGGATGTTGCCACAATTTTGGCTATGCTTGTATAGATGAATGTGAACATTCAATAATTGACTGCAACCTTTGTTCAGTATCGACTAGCTCCCTTGGTTTCATTAATGGCCACACCCCACCAGGTTCGCGCTAAGATGGGCGAGCCTCTTGAAATCCTAGCCTTGTAGACATTTGCTGAAAAGCTTGTTCAACCTCCTCCATCGGTTGTGTGGTTGGCTCTATTGATTGATTCAAGAAGAAGGCCATTCAGCTCAGGTAGAATGAGAAACACCAAGTGTGAGAAAATGCCTCAATGAACACCTACTTCTGAAACTTGCTTGGGGAGTATGAGGATGATTGAGATGACTTCTCTAGTCCTCACAGATGGTGAATGGGTGGCGCTGAACCTATTTGGCTTGGTTGTAATTCCCTCATTACAATGGGGATGAGGAACTTGTAGAGTGGCTATACATAGTGAAGAAATTCTTTGCCCTATCAAGGAACTTTTTTTGACGATGAACGACTTTGGATAACAACTTTCCACCTAGACAGAGATGCCTCTATATGGTTCCAAAACTATGAGGAGGTTTGCTTTCCAACATGGGTTTCTTTCTCTGATGAGCTCTATGTTTAGATTGGCCCTAATGAGTTTCAGGATTTCAACAAAATGTTGCCCACCCTTTATCAGTCTATTAATGTGCGTGCCTATTACTTAAAATTTATGAAGATTGCCAATAGGCTATTGGATTGGCTAGTTGTAGCTCTGATAGGAACGTTAAAAAAGGGGGCTCAAGATGGAAATATAAGATGAGATACACCACTTTCATTGCACCTCTCTGCTTGTTGTGGTGTGTCATGGCTCGATTAAAGAGGAGAGCTTGTCCTAACACAGAAAAGGGGGACGTCTTAGCTTATTTCAATGGCTCGAGCCTTCCCCTTGTGGGGTAGCCCAATCCATCCTTTGCTACAAACCCTCTAGTTTGTTGTCTTATTCTCTCCCAAATGGAAAAATGGTGCACTAAAGGCTTATGCTTTAAGTGTGACAAAAAGTATGTACCAGTCATTGCTGCTCAGTTCTTGGCAATTTATTTGTTAAGGAGGTAGAGGATGAGAGTGACCACATGGCCATTGATGACACACACATATGATAGTGCCATCCTAGAGAATTCAGTGCATGCCTTTTCTGGAGCCTTCACTCCACGTACAATGAGGGTTCGAGGCTATCTTAAGCAGTAGCATGTTGCTCTTCTCATTGATAACAACTCCACTTATAACTTTGTTAATGACAAGGTGGCACAAGGACTTGGATGGTTTGTCTTTGACTCGAAACCCTTTAATGTTCTTATAGGGGATAGCAAACACCTCTAGTGCATTGGTGTGTGTGCATTAGCGTCCTCTCCATACAAAGGCATACTTTTGTCACTGATTTATTCTTGCTGTCCACAAAAGGGGTAGATATGATGCTTGGGGTCTAGTGGTTATAAGAACTTGGGGACGTCATCTGGAACTTTAGAGATATAATCATGGACTTTTAGGTGAGCGGCCAACGAATATATATTTAGGGCTCTCAACTTGGGACGTTACAATCAGCCCAGTTAGTGAGTTCTCTCTTCTATTTCGCACTTCATGACTTGCTTTTATAGCAGTGCACCTTTATAGAGGTGAGCCAAACTACCCTATCGGATGATCTACTATACCTTTTGGCCGATCATGAGGATATATTTGTTGAGCCATACCACCCTTGCACTGTCATGACCATTAGATTACCATTGTGCCTGGAGCTTGTTCGGCTAATGTCCGACCTTATCATTATCCTTATGTTCAAAAGATTGTGACTGAGTGGTTGGTACAGGAGATGCTCCATACACATATTATCTAGCCAAGTACCAACTCTTATTCCTCCTCTATGCTCCTTGTTAGGAGAAGGATGACTCGTGGCATTTCTATGTAGACTATAGAGCCCTCAACATCATTGCTATCAAAGATATGTATCTTATTCTTGTTATTGAGGAACTGCTTGATGAGTTGGCATGTGCTATAGTTTTCAACTAGTTGGATCTTCGTTCGAGTTAGCACCAAATTTGAATGAATTTATGGATATTCATAAGACGACCTTTTGTACTCATGACAACCATTTTAAGTCTTGGTCATGCCATTCAGTTTGAAGAACGCCTCCTCCACATTTTAAAGCCTCATGAATGGTTTGTTATGGTTTTCTTTGATGATATTTTGATTTACAGTGTCCCATGGGAGGACCACTTAGAGCACCTTAGGTTTATTCTCTTTATTTTGCGAGTTAACTCTTAGTTTCTTAAGCGTTCAAAGTATTGCTTTGGTAGTAAGCAGGTGGAGTACCTTAGCCATATTATATCTAATCAGAGGGTAGTTGCCGACCCTTCAAAGGTGAATGCTATATTATCTTGGCTGACACCCACTTATGTAAGAGTACTTCGAGGCTTTTTAGGGCTCATTAGATGTTATCGTTACTTTATCAATCAAAATGACGCTATTGTTGGCCCCCTCACTACTTTGCTCAAGAAGGGGGGATTTATGTGGACAGAGGCTGCCCAAGATGCCTTCAATAGGTTGAAGTAGACCACGGCCATTGCTCTAATGTTGATTTCACCAAATTTCTCCTAACCCTTTGTCATGGAGATCGATGCTTCTAATGGCAGTCTTGGGGTGGTTCTACTGCAAAATGAACGGCCTATTACCTTTTTAGCAAGACACTTTTTTGCCAGTCTTTGTTGGAGTATGAGAAGGAGATGTTAGCCATAGTTCATGTCGTTACTGAATGATGACCTTACTTGCACATCCATCGTTTCCTCATGCGTACTACTAATAAGTCCCTAAAGTATTTCTTGGAACAATGGGTATGTACTCCAGTGCAGTAGCATTGGGTTAGCAAACTTTTGGGTTATGACTACAAAGTAGTGTATTTGAGTTTAATATTTGTCTAATCATTTAGTAGATCACCACAATGCCCCTAGTTTAATGATCCATTAAAGATAAAGACTACGAGATATGACTTTTTGCGCAAAATTTTTTATTAGCGGAAACAAATGAATATTCTCTCAAAGCACATTCCCAAGATGAATCAATTAATTAACCATCATTCAATCAATCTACATATGAACACACCAATTTATATGAAAAACCTTAAACAAATAAAAACTATGGTAGTTCTAAAGGAACCAAATCAATACATTACAAACCATAACTTTACATTACACAAGTAAACCATTAACCTTGTTTAGACTCTAATACAAACTCTTCTTGTTTAAATTGTTGTTGTTAGTCTTCGAGTCTTCTCCTTCAAGCACTTTGAAATTCTTTTTTCCTTACCTTATTTTTATCTCATTTCAATATTCAATAAACACATATTGTTGTATTAACATTGGCCTTACAGAATCCTCCATCTCTCATTGAAGATATGTTATAACAAGCCTTTGAAAACTCTATGTATAAGTTCCTTTAATTGTCGATTATCTTATTTAATTTATTATGAACTTTTAACTTAAAGCTTCATGTGAATTCTCATTCAAAAAATAATAAGCAAATGTACAAACCCTTTTTCTCTAATTTCCTTTAGGTTTTTCCCTCTTTAATTTTGTGATTTTATAACTTTTATATAGTTTCTTAAGTCGGTTTAGGATTTTTACTTGAATGAGGAAGGAAATTGAAATTCGAAGGTCATAATTTGGGTAACCTTATTGAAACGATTGATTATTCGATCGGTCACTGTTTGTAATGTTCACGATTCATGAGAGTGACTGATTAATAACTCCCGACTTGGTTTTACATAGAGCTGAATCAAGTTGTGATAGATTATTTTGTTCTTTCTTATGTTCAATGATTGATCGTTCTACCTATCTTTTTACCCTTTTTCTTTTTTTACCCAAAATCCATTTGAAACATTTGAAATTACTTTTGAAACTTTTAAGTGATTTTTGTATATAAATATTATTTGAATAAGCTTCAAACACCTTTAACATTCTTTTGTCTTTTACTTTGATCAATAAGAACACGTCTGTTACTATTTTTAAAGTCTATCAATTCCAAATTTTACTCAACTACAACAATCTCAAATCATATTTTGAGACTCAACACATACATAAGGTTTCTTGACATAAATTTGATTAAGAAATTAGTTAATAAACTAGATATATAACTCATATGCTCTTACAGTGTATAAAGAGGGCGCAAAGAACATAGTGGTCAATGTCTTATCTTGCTGGCCTTCAAACAACTCTTGCATGGTGATGTCCCTCCCCTTTTACCCATTCCTTTTATATCTACAGTGAGCATATACCGAGGACACTTTTGCTCGTGAGCTGGTTGTTCATATTCAGCAATACCCTGACACCTTACTATTCTTTGTTTTGCAAGATGATCTTCTCTTATGGAAGGGACATTTATGGGTGTCAGATGTCCCTTATCTTTGCCACCACATTATCTCTTACTTCCATGATACTCCTTTTGCTAGACATGATGGTTCTTTCTATACATAGAGGAGGGTGACTCAGAGTTTGAATTTATAGCAGTGAATTAGGTAGGCAGTCTAGGAGTATGTGGTTGCTTGTGACATATATTAGCATGCCAAGGCTGTGACCAGGTCCCTGGTAGGTCTCCTTCAGCCTCTTCCTATCCTTGATAAGTTTTGGGAGGATGTTTTCATGGATTTCATCAAGGCCTTACTAGTTGTGCAAGGCAAGTTTAGGATTTTGGTGGCTGTTGATCGGCTCTATAAGTACACTCATTTTTGTGCTCTTGGTCATCCATTCACTGCCAAGATAGTGGTAGAACTCTATGTTCGGGAGGTGACAAAGTTGTATGGGATGCCCATGCCCCGCACTATTGTCTCCGATGGGGATTGCATCTTTTAATCCAAGTTCTGGCAAGAGTTCTTCAGGCTTCAGGGAACAACCCTCCACATGAGCACTACATATAAACCTTAGTTAGATGGCTAGACAGAGGTTGTTAACCATTGCTTGGAACAATATTTACATTGTTTTACTAGGGATCAACCTCATAGTTGGCTTCAACTACTTCCTTGGGTGAAGTGGTCACTTAATATTGCTTATCACACGTGCTAGATTCATACCATTTGAGGTTGTTTATGGCCACCCTCCCCTATAGTATTGTCATATGTACTTCAGCATTCCTCTATGGATGAGGTTGATTATGTGTTGCAGACTCGGGATGAAGTTCTGTGTTGTCTTAAAAGTAATCTTGTTGCTGTACAAACTTACATGAAGCAAGTGTGTGACAGGAGGCAATCCGACAGGGAGTTTTAGGTGGGCGGCTTGGTTTATGTATCAGTTCTTCCTCGGCACCAGACTAGTTTGTTTCAGGCAAAAAATTCTAAGTTGGCCCCACTTTATCATGGTCCTTATCTTATTTTGGAGCAGGTTGGATTGGTGTCTTATTGCCTTGACATACAGGGCGGTCCTTTGGTATATCCTGTATTCCATGTCTCTTGCCTACAATGTTTTATTGGTGATCCAACCTGAGTATCTCAGGTCCCTTTGCTGCCACTCATGGGCTTTCCCGCGCCAATTTCTCCTATGCTTGTCTCTATTATTGATAAGAGGAGGGTGTGTCGCTTGGGCCATATCGTTAAGGAGGTACTAATTGTGTAGTAGGGCCAACCTCTAGAGGATGAGTTCTTGGATCAGTTTCCTACATGGTCACCTTGAGGATAAGGCGAAAGTGGAGCATGGTGAAGTGTTGTGTACGCCTTATAGAGATTAGTCGGAGACAGTTCTATCCACCCTTCATTGCCTTGATGTTACTTTCCATTTATGAGACTTGTTATATTTAGGACTTTTCTTTGTAGTACTTTCCATTCTAAGTTTAATGAGCTGCAATGTAGGAGAATAATGGATTCCAGATTGTAATAGACTGGTTGCGGGCCCGCCCAATTGGCTGGAGTCCCACATCTAGTACACCCTCCCCTTGGGAGGCATGCTACCCTTATAAATGGGTCTTCTTCTTTTTGTTTATATGAAAAGAGAATAGAACTTGCTTTCTTCCCCCTTCGTGTGCTTCCTTCCCTTTCTTATGATCCAAAGCTAGGTACTGATTGTGTTCTAATCCGAAACACAACAGATGAAGGCTTTATAATAGAAAGGGTTGGGGTTTGTCCAACTGCCGTGGACTTGTTATTGTCGTTCTTGTTCTTGATTTCATATATTTGAAAGGGCTTCGAGCACGTGATTTTATTCATATACAAATTCAAGATATGATAAATTATATATGCTCATAAAATTAGCTGAGCCTTCTCTATGTTTCATGAGTATAAGAACAGATAAAAAACATATAATCCACTTCTTCTCATGTGAAGTGCAAAAAATATAGCATTTCTTTTGTACTAATCGTATAGTATGGAATTAACAGTGCTCTTGTTATAATGATTTTGACAGGTTTCATTCTATTTATGAGTTCATTACATATTGAAAGATTATGATTTTCCTTTACTTGAGTATAATAAAAAGTTGTTAATCACATAAGCCAAAATCATATTATAGTTGCACAGAAAATTATTTTTTTGGTTGTTTCAACACCAAGGTTGGGTCCACACATTTACTATTAGCTATTATCTTATTTCTATGATTTTATACATGCAATGACTATGCCAAAATTTATGATTTTAATTGGTTTAATGCTTTATCATGCTAATCGGTTGATATTATGAGATTTTATTATTTGCGAAGTAAATTTTATCCCATGACACTACTAGGCCCACACACCATTAAGTAGCTAAAAGTGGGTTTTGTCCTCATGTGTGCCCCTCTAGTCTCTCTCCAGCATGTGCCATCTTTATAAATGGTGGTCTACATCTTGAATGACATTAAACTTTTGTGTGCACTAATAGGAAGTTAATGGCTTTTTAATCATTAAAAAGTCCTATGTCGAGCACCTTTTATATAGTGTAGCTTGTAGATCTAATTATTATGTTGGTTCAGTTTTCTTCCATCTAGAATCTTACTATTTTCAGTTTTTTATTTGGCTAACGAGGTTCTTATTGTAATCACTACTTCTTACATATGTTAGTGTTAATTGGTTGGGAGCATTATAATTCAGGATTTGATGCATGCCAGTTGTGTGTTCTTTTGTAATTAGCTTCTTGTCGAATTTAGGCACCACTTTGACGGTGGATGCCTTTTTTGTGTAATGAAATGGTCTAAGCATTGGACTTGTGACAAACTCTTTGATGTTCCCTAATTAGTGTTATAGCTTACTTTTTTATTGTTTATCTTTCCTCCCTTAAAAGTAATTATTAAAGTTTTAATTGTCCTATATAATTTTTAAAAATGAAGTTGTTTAGGAATTTTGTTAATTATGTTTTTTCTACATTTTAATTTTTTAAATAATATCTTTATTAGCAACACTTATTAACATCTACCCAAACATCCGGTATTAAAATCTATATTTTTAGTAACATTAAAAAATACACGTGGCTAGAAAGAAAGATACTAGCGACAATTAATAAATGTCACTAATAGAATCATTTGCGATGCAAAAAAAATTGCAAATAATTATTTGTGACGCAAACAAAAATGTCGCAAATAAGTATTTGTGACACATTTTTTTTTGCAAATAATAGTTATTTGTGATGCATTTCCATTACCATTGTAATTTACTAGTTGTGACGGGTCTTTTTGCGGCACTTATAGCAACTTTTTTTAAATGTCACAAATAGGTTTTGTAATATTTTGAGGATTATTGGTGACACTTTAATGCGTCGCTAATAGTTTGTTTTATTGTAGTGTAAAAACAACTATTTTCCATTGAAAGCACCTTATTCTGATCTAAAAAACTCAAAATAAAAATCAAACGAGTAAAAACATCTAAGGTTGAGCTCTTCAATTGAATTTTGTTAATTGCACATTCAAGCCATATACATCCACAAATTGATAGTCACTTAAACCTCTCCTTAGATTAATTTGCTCTATTAGAGTATGAATTTCAATTATCATTTATTTATTCAACATTTTAATTCTTATTTATTGAATTTTGAAGAAACGTTCAATTTTGACTCTTGTTTCCTCTAATTATGAATTTTGCAAGGTCCACCTTATTCCAAGGAAACAAAATCATCTAGACTCTAGCAAACAAAAAAAAACTCATATTTACTCACTTAGCTAGATTCTTTCTGCATCAATTCTTTTAAAAAGGAAAAAATAAAACCTGACCAACAAATCTAAACCCATTTCTTTTTTAGTTTTGTTTTTTTTAATTTATTTTTTTAGGGCATTGACTTTTTTGAATATTTTAAACTTACATAATTTTTTTTATTTTGTGTCAAATTTCTAAGATATCAAGTGGACGGGAGTTTTACACTAGCCTTAATAAAGCTAAATAGGTAGCTCTTCCCTATTATTTTTATGAAGATAATTATTTTATAAAAATAAAAAAAAAGATACATCTTTGATAAGTTCATGACATATTATAAAGAATTTTTAAGCTTTTAATCCTATATAGAAGTCTAGCAAGTTTCTTTAATTAGATTATTAAAACTCCACTAAAATCGAAACTTTTAAGTCAACAAGTGTTTGCATATTTTTCTTTTGAATTTCAATCTTGAATTTGACTTTATGATGTGTGTAAGTTTTTAAAAAATAGACAATTATAAAATAAAATAAAATAAAATAAGAAAGATTTTCACTCTCTTTGGTGCATTTCTCTCTTAGTTAAAGTACATTGACCCTATGTCATAGTTTTTTTTAGTTTAATTGGCAATTAATAACCATTAATCCTTGAGCTGAACATTTAAAAACGACATAAAACATACTATGAACAAAAATCATCAACTAATTTTTTGAATTTTATCACTTTTTTTTAATGTTTTTTCATTCAAAATCTATTATGAAAGAAGACCATGAAAAATAAAGTAAAATAAAAAGAAAGACATGTGTATGTCCAAAATATGGAAAGAATTAACTCATAGACACTTGACACATTGCACTATAAGAAAAAAGACTATTAGCATTGCTTAAAAGTGTCGCTAAAATTGTTGATAATAATTCCATCGTAATTGCTTATTAGTGACATATATATGAAATCATCGCTAATAGTACTAATATTAGTGACACACTATTTTTTTGCTAATAAGAGTTTTCTTGCGACATTTTAAAAGCGTCGCTAATAATATATTATTAGTGAAGCTTATTACAAAGTGTTACTAATAATATAGTATTAGGAATGCTTTTTAAAGCATTGCTAATATGATAACATTATTTAAAAAATATTATTAGAGATTTTTTATATGTTGAAAAAAGTATTTTTAGCAATGTTTTAGAAAAATGTTGCTAATAAAAAAAACCCAAAGTTTTAAACAAGTGTCGCTACACTAACTGTTGCTAATATAGAGTTTTAAAAAATATTAGCAACACTTCATTGGCATTTCTAAAAATTCAAAAAACAATTCCCTCCCCCCCCCCTTGTCTCCTCTGGCAGTCGGGCGGGGGGCGATGGGCGAGGGGGGTGTTGAGCAATGCCCCTCCTCTTCTTCTCCTCTTTCGGTAGTCGGGGGCAAGGGGGAGGTAGAGGGAAAGGGAGGGGCAGCAGTGGAAGCAGGAAATGGAGAAGGGGGTGGCCCGCAGTGGAACCGGGGTGGCGGCGGTGGAGCCAAGCGACAGCAGCCGAGCCAAAGTGAGGGGTAAGAGGGGAAGGGGGGTTGCCAAAATCCGAGGATGGAGCCAGATTTGGCGTTGCCCCCTCTTCTCCTCCGGCTAGGGGGGCTGGGGGGCTCACTGTAGGGGGGGGATAGAAAAGGCGAGGGGAAGGAGGAAAGGGAGGGGCGGCGTGGGGTGGTTCCGGAATCTAGGTGCGGAGCCAGATCCGACGCCGCCCCCGCTGCTCCTCGTCTTGAATGGGGGGCGAAGGGTGAGGGGGATGAGGGGCTTAAATAATTTTGCCCGCACTCCACTTTTTGCAATGCTTCAAATTGAAGTGTTGCAAAAAGGGAAAGAGAAAGAGTGTGTGTGAGGAGAAGGGATAGATGGATGAGAGAGAGAACAAAGAGAGATCTAGAGAGAGTGTAAAGAAAGAGTGTGAGGAGAGTGTGTGGAGAAGAGAGAGTGAGGAGGAGAGAGAGTATGTGTGAGGAGAAGAGAGAGAGGGAGAAAAGAGAGATGGAGATTTTTTTTCAAAAAATTAAGCCTATTTGGAGTGCTCTTAATTAAGTGTTGCAAAAATAATTGTTTAATAAAAAATATTTTCATACTATTTGTGACGCTCATATGTAGCATCACAAATAATATAAACAATAGTGACAATTATGATTTAGTGTTGTCATGATTGTTTTAACTATTTGCAACACTCAATCACTACTTTTAACTATTTGCAATGCTTTTTGTAATTGTTGTAAATAGTATAAAACTATTTTTTTAAATGTATTGTTTGCAATGCTCATTGAGTGTCACAAATATTATAACTATTTGCGACGCTTCTAAATGAGTGTCGCAAATAGGCTAAATTTTTTTAATCTCTCTCTTGTCTCTCTCTCTCCCTCTTCTCTCTCTCTACCCTCTCTCTCCTCACTCTCTCTCCCTACCCTCGCTCCCCTCTCTCTCTACCCTCTCTCCTCTCCCTCCCTCTCTATCCTCTTCTCTCTCTCTCTTCTCTCTTCATTCTCTCTCTTCTCCTCTCTCTCTACCCTTTCTCTACACTCTCTCTCTCTTCTCTCTTCACTCTCTCTACCCTCTCTCTCTATCTCTTCACTCTATCTCCCTCTCTCACTTATCTCTCTCTTCTCTCTTCACACTCTCCTATCTTCTCTCTTGTCTCAGCTCTGTCCTCTCTCTTGCTCTCCTCTTTTTCTCATGCACATCAACGCGATGCCAACTCTGAGGAGAGGGGAATTTAATTTTACTTTTATTGATTTTTTTAATTTTATATTAGATTTTAAAAATAATAATTATT
The DNA here is from genome assembly GCA_035235625.1 of Saururus chinensis. Taxonomy (NCBI): domain Eukaryota; kingdom Viridiplantae; phylum Streptophyta; class Magnoliopsida; order Piperales; family Saururaceae; genus Saururus; species Saururus chinensis. Next base: position 25,967,206 of record CP141143.1, on the reverse strand, counting down.
AAATAAAATAAATATATTAATGACACATAGGGAAAATGTCGCTAATATTATGCATACCTAATACCTAGAGTATTAGCTATGCAAATTCCTACTTGTCGCTAATAATTTTTATTTTATTTATTTTATTAATTTTAAAATATAATATTCAATAAAAAAATCTAAAAATTCAAAATAATTCCTCCATCTTTCTCCTCTCTCTTCTCACCTCTCTCTACCCTCTTTCTCCTGCTCTCTCATCTCTCTTCACTCTCCAATCTCTCTCTCCACTCCCCCTCTTTCTTCTCTCTCTTCTCTCTTCTCTCCTCCCTCTCTTCTCTCTTCTCTCTACCCTCTTTCTCCCTCTCTCTCATCTCTCTTCACTCTCCAATCTGTCTCCACTCTCCCTCTTTCTTCTCTCTCTTCTCTCCTCCCTCTCATCTCTCCTCTCTTGTGGCACCCCGTATTTTGATTACGCTTAACCTAAAGAGGGTTAGGGGTAATTGTATAATTTTAGTTAAATGTTAAAGGATTTTTAGAGATGAAATTCCCGTATTTAGTTAAAGCTCGAAGTAATAAGTGCAATGAAGCAATGAACACTCAAAATGGAGGCCGGGAACAAAAGTTTTAACCTCGGGAAGCATGCCTTATGGGCGGGACTCACTTTAAAAGTGTGAGATAATCTACACTTGTGGGGCTTATTTTTGAAGGGCTCGTCGATACGAGTTCATCAATATCAAGCTCGTGCAATTCCAACTTCGGGATAAAAGTTATCGCGTTTTGAAGTTGGAATTGTATTTGAATAAAATAATAATAAAATATTCAAGAAAATGTGAAATAGCTGACGTCATCGAGCCGTGTCAAAACCGAGCCACGTCAGAGCTTAGCCAGGGAGCCGCATGATCACAGCCATCAGCGCAACTTGGGTCCCGCATGATTGCGCGACTGACAGTGCGACGTGTGGCGCAACTGTGCTCGCAGCGCGTGGCATGAGCGTGACATGCACATCACGCTCATTGACCATTGTTGCAGCCCATTCATCTTGCGCCACAAGGCACAAGCATGTGTGCGTGTATTCCAGCTTTCCCCGTTCGCTCGCACACTAGTTTTTTTATAAATTCTCATTTCTGTTCATTCTTCAAGAGAAGTTTTAGTTAATTCGGGGGTGGTCTACGCAATGGAAGTATTCATTCTTCGAGTTAGCGACCTTATATGGGGGAAATGCCCTGGGGTAAGGGGAGGTTCTGTCCGCCGCCTACTGGCACAGAAAGGGTAAAGTGTCTCTAGGTAAGGGGAGGTTCTGTTGTTATCCGAATTACTCTGAAATGCTCTATTGTGATTTGATATACTCCGAAATGATATGATTGATATGGTCGGATGAAATCTGATATGATCTGATAGGATCAGATATGATCCAATATGCTCTGTAGTGTGTTCTACTCCACTCTATGATAGAGTGAGATGTGTGTTTTTGCTAGTGTTATGCTCACCTATGTGAGATATGTATTTTATTGATTATTGACTTATATTTGACTCCGATGATTTATAAGGTTTTCGTCTGATTTTGAATGATTATTCGTATATAAAGATATACGTATTTTAACGTATATAGTTTTGTGATGCCTGATGTATGTATTAGCCGTTAGGCAAAACTATGTTCGGATCCGATCGTATTGGAATAACGTCAGAGATGGTATACAATACGTACATAGGCAACCAACAGAACAATAACGTTGGCCTGATCAAAATTAGTTATAAAATTAGGTTTGTTCTGATCTAAGTACAATAGAATACTATAGCTCGTAGTGGACTCTCGCACTCAGAGTATGTAGCTCCTAATCAGTTGGTTTTAATTTTTTCACTTATTTTATACACTCCAATTTTGTCTTCCGAACTAACTCCCGGTCCAGGTTGGGTTTTTCGGGTTCGGGTGTTACAAAATGGTATTGAAGCTTTGCTCTATCTGTGAGAGAAAAATATTTTAAAATATATTTTGATTTGTTTCAAATTCTAATTTTTAAATTGAAATTTCTTTGTTACGAGTGTGTTATCGGATTTAATATAAAGTTCGATTGTGATCATCTTTATGACAAACTCTGATTTTGAATGTGTTGTTCTGCTGTTATGACATCGGAATTAATATAACCTCTGATTATGTTTTTATTGTTCCACATATGTGTCAACGGATAAAATAATATATATATATATATATATATATATATAAAGTAAATATTGATTTTTCATGTGTGACATCGGAATTAAGGAAAATTCCGATTGTAAACCTCCATTTTTTGTGATTGATATCAGATTTAATACTTACTCCGATTTTGAATTTTTGTTTTGTACGTGTGATATTGGATGTAATGCCTACTCCCATTTTTTAATTTTATGTTCCACTATATCTGATTAAAGGAAAATTTTGATTGTGGAACTTTCATTCTTTACGTGTGATATTGGATTTGAGGATTCCAGTTTTTGAACATTTGCATGTGTTGTATCATTCTCTGAGTGTTGCATCAGATATAATATAAACTTCAATTTTTCGATTTTGGATCAGAAATAATTTTAAATTTATGTCTTACATACTTTGCAAGTAATTGATGCAAATGTCGATTTTATGAATTTTGGTCTCATATATATATATATATATATATATATATATATATATATAATGTCTGTCTAAATTTGTTGCAATGGATTTAATATGACAATCAAGTTTATAAATTTTGATCTTGGATTCAAATAAATTTGAAAATTTTCTTATAAGCCGTAACGGGTTTTGATTTGTAATCTTATTTTACTAGTGTGACATTGGAATTGCTCTTAATTTTAATATTTATAAATTCTAATTTATTTAATAATAAGTAATTTAAAATTTTTGTCCTACTTGTGTTGTATCAGATTAAGATTATGAATTTTACATTTGAATAGTTATTATTTAAAATTACTTTTTCGAATATTAGTTTGATACAGATTCCAATTTTAGAAGGAATTAATTTAAAATTTTGTTTCAACTGTGCTACTTGAATTAATATGACTTATGACATTTGAACTTTCTATTTGATATATATGCAATTGGATATAATATGAATTTTGATCTTATGAATTCTAAAATTTAATTGAACGTGATTTTTAGAATACGAATCTTCTGTTATATTGAAATTGATAGGAATTATGTTGCATGTGTTACACCAGATTTCTAGTGGACTCTGATTTTATGAATTCCAATTTATAATTTAGGAATAATTTGAAATTATGTTTCTTTTGTGTGGTATCTGATTTGATTTAAACTTTGATTTTACGAATTCCGATTTCGAATCAATCGAAAACATTTGTTCTGAATCTGTTACATGATTGTTTTAGTAACTTAAATTTTAAAATCTATTAAATTTACGATAGTAGAATTACCAAAGAATAATCATCAAATGTGCTTTATATGGAAATGGGCGTTAATGGATAGCTCCATTGTTAATTCTGCTGGGGGAAAATTTTTTATTTCAAGTTTGGTTTGAAATTTTGTTCTAAGTGTGATGTGAATTGTAAATATATATTTTGACCTTCTAATTTAATATGATTTATATGAATACACATCTTAATTAGTAATATACTAATTAAGATATATAATTTGATGATTTGATATATGCTGATATGTTCATAGTTAATTCACTTTGATTTATTCTTTTGTGATCCGAATTACTTTGAAATGTTCTATTGTGATTTGACATACTTCGATATTATATGATCAGTATGGTAGGATGAAATCTAATATGATTTGATACGATCAGATATGATCCAACATGCTCTATAGTGTGTTCTACTCCACTTTATGATAAAGTGAGACATGTGTTTTTATTAGTGTTTTACTCACCTATGTGAGATGTGTATTTTACTGATTTATTGACTTCTATTTGACTCCAATGATTTATAAGGTTTCCGTCTGATTCCAAATGATTATTCGGATATAAAAATATACATATTTTAACGTATATGGTTTTGTTATGCTTGATGCATGTATTAGCTGTTAGGAAGAACTACGTTTGGATTTGATCGTATTGGAATAATATCAAATATAGTATTCAATACGTACGTAGGCAACCAACGAAATAATAACGTTGGCCCGATCCAAATTAGTTATAAAATTAGGTTTGTTCTGTTCTAAGTACAACAGAACGCTATAGCTTATAGTGCGTAGAAGAACATTATGACTCTCAGACTCATAGTCTGTAGTCCTGGTCAGTCGGTTTTAAATTTTCCACTATTTTATACACTCCAATTCGGTCTTTCGAACTAACCCCCGGCCCGGGTTAGGTTTTCTAGGTCGGGGCGTTACATCTCTCTTCTCTCTCCTCTCCTCTATCTCTTTCTCTCTCTCTCTCCTCTCTCTCTTCTCTCCTCTTTCTCCCCCTCTCCCTCTTCTCTCCTCTTTCTCCCCCTCTCTCTCTTCTCTCTATCTCTTCTCTCTCTCTCCTCTCTATCTCTCTTCTCTTTTCTTTCTCTCTCTTCTCTCTACCCTCTCTCTCTCCCTTATCTTTCTCTCTCTATCTCTCTTCTTTCTTTTCACTATCTCCACTATCCCTCTTTCTTCTCTCTTTTCTCACTCTCTCCACTCATCTTTTGTCTCTCACTCTCTCCTCTTTCTATCTCTCTCTTCACTCTTTTTCTCCTCTATCTCTCTCTTCATTCTCTCTCCACTTTCTTTCTCTTCTTTTCACTCCTTTCTTCCATGTCTTTCACTCATACGTGTGAACGAGAGCTTAGCTCTGAGGAGTGGGGAGAAAGTAGGCAAATTTTATTAATTTTTTCTTATTTATTAGTTATATATTATATATTTAAATAATAAATATTAATTAAAATATATTATATTTAACTTTTTATTAAAAATTAATACTTATTTATTATATATTATATATTTAAATAAGATCTATTAAATAGAATAAAACTACTGGCAATGTTTTTTAAAATGTATCACAAATAGTAGTACCAATGATAACACTTTTATAAAAACATCGCAAATAGTACTACTATTTGTGATGTTTTTTAAAATGTGTCGCCAAAAGTCTTAAACATTTAAAAAAAAAAATTTAATTTATTTGTGATGCATTTTTTTAAGCATTGTTAATAGTATCACTATTTGCGATGTTTTTTAAAAGTGTGTTAATAGAAGTACTCCATACGATGCTTTTATAAAAGTTTCGCAAATAGTTTTATTTTTTTTATTTTTTTAAACTTGTAAGTTTTAGTGATGCTTTATAAAAATGTCGTTACATATACTATTAGCGACACTTTTGTGCTAATAGTACCACTATTAGTTATGCTTTTTCAAAGTGTCGCTATTTTTTTTTGCAACACTTTTATATGTGTCGTAAATAGTAGTTTTTAGTCATGCTTTGTATTGTGTTGTTAATAAAAGCGTTACTAACAGTCTGTTTTGTTCTAGTGTCACCTTTAAGCATAGATCTTCTCTCTCTTAGGCTTGCCTAACCAACCAATCCTAAAGCATTATAAGGGTTTCTTGTTGAGATTACCAAATTAGACTTAATGTTCTCTAAGTTATATTTTATTATCCAAACTTTCAAAAGTTTTATTTTCATTGATTTGAGTTACCTCCTTTGGTATGAAATTAGGTGTTTGCTTTCTAATCCACATACATTTGGCTTGAGGTTCCCTATGATGTGAATTAGTTCCATTCTTCTTCTTAGACAATTTATTCAAGTTTGAATTACCATAACTTTCTTGAGTTTCTTATTATCTCATGATACATTAAGGTAATTTATGTTCTATTTCATAACTTGAATTTGTCTAAATAAAGACTTCTAATTTTCACTTTTGTGATGTATCTTCCTATGGTTAGACTTTGGACCTTAATTCCTAAGAGGATTTCTAGGTTTTAACGCATTGTTAACTTGAGGAACAACCTTCCTAGTGTGCATGGTTTGCTTAACCTTGCCAAACTTAGCGACACCCTTAGAGAACTAGAATAATTCAACTCTCTAAACCCTAGTCTACGATTATCACTAATATCTTGTCCCATATGCAAAATCTTGTCCAACTTTTCTTACCCTAAGATGTAGGATTTCACTTTATTTTAGAGACTTTAACTTCACTCCTAGATCTTCAATCTTTGGCAAATATGAATTATTTATCTCTAATAACTCATGAACCTCATTCTCTAGAAATCTCATCTTCTCAACAAAATTTATCTTTTATATTTGAGTTCATTAACTTCATTAGTAGACTTGAGTTTATCATCTAAAGATCTAGATTTTTTTATTTCTTTCTCAAGTTCATTCTTCAACATCTAAACCTCTTTTTCTAATGATTACTTTTGTTCAACCAATTGGAATTTTGACATAGAAATTCAGTAATTGTCTCCTCATTAGATGATAATTTTATCCAATTTTTTAATCTTTTTATCCCATCCAATTGCTTTCCTAATAAGAGTTCATGATCCAAATCCTCATTGTCACTAGAATAAATTAGAATCATAATGAATAGATCAAGCACAAGTAGAGACAGATTCTAGCAAACACATACTAAATAAATTCTACTACCTTTGGAAAAAATTAGCAAGAACACATGTAATTTGATAGCACAAAATATCACAAGATCAAAAACACCGTCTGTAAGTACCGGGCTCTTTATTTTTTTATTGGGTTTGGGTATGGATTAAACCAGACCCAGAACCCATTTTATTTTTTTTAGGGCACGAGGGGGGGGGGAGAGAACTCATCCTCCCCCAGCCCTAAATTCTACTGGAGGAGAAGTTCTCCTCTCCCAGCCAGCAAACTCCTCCCTCTCTCCCTGTGTTCTCTTTCTCTCAGCCCATCTCTCCCTCTTCTCTCCCTTCCCTCCTTGCACTCAACTCGCCTCCACCTTGCCTTTTCTCTCTCAAATCGGCAGGCAACAGTGTTGGGAGGATTTCGACGGGCTGAGGCAGCTAGAGACGGTCTGGGAGGCGAGGGTTGGGTGGTGAGAGGGTTGGGATAGACAAAAAAGTAAGCTTTTTGGGTAAAATTTTGTAATTCTTTCCCTGATTTGGGTTAACCCTTCTTCCCCCAAATTTAGAATTACTATTCACATTAGCTTTTTGGGAAATGGAAATGCACATAATCATGTCTTCTCTTCCTCTATTTTAGCTTATTGAAATATATGTTTCTCAGCCACTAATTAGAGCCTTGAATTGAATTTTTATGCTAGATTTTAGAGAGGAGTAGTAACTTTTGGACGTTAGGCATTGGAGTAGGCCAAGGTGAGGACCCTCGTGTAAAACATGGATTGTCTTTTGAGCATGCATCGTCCTATGTATTTTTGGTGATATATGTATGAAATGAATTCCCTAACATATTGTCTAATATAAAATTTTCTTATTTGAATAAGTGATATAGGTCTTCATCTAGTCTTATGCACCCCTTTTATAGTGTGATCTGTTTGAATTGGATATGTATAATGTTAAAGATTAAAGATGTAAGATGAGTTAATTTTAGGCCCTTCCCAAGGTATGCAATATACGATTGGGTTACTCTATGCATTGCCTAATGTATGAAAATAAATAGAGTGAATTTGTATGCACTCCTCCAGCATCTAATATGTGAACTGAGTTAGATATGTATATTATTTTAGCATATGTTATATGTATGGATTTTAATTGAACATGTACTTTGCTCCAATGTTGGGATTTGTTTTGGATTAAAACATGCCTTGCCCCAATGCTGGATAAATGTGTGAATTAAAGTAAGTCTAATTTAATGGTTTGATGGATGTTTTGTACCAAATTGCTTGAAGTATGTTTTATTCTAAAATACCTATATAGGTTTTGCTCTAATTGGTTTAGTATGCACTCAAAATATGTTTCGTACATGTTTAGGTTGAAATGATGAATGTTCTCCTGTGTTGATAGAGTGATTTATACATGATGAGGTTGGAAGATATATATTGGGGAATTGTGTGACTATTACAAAGCTGTGATTTAACTATGAGATGTTATAGGTTATACTCAAGAGGGAAATGCAAATGTTGATGTTTTGATATAGATGTGTATGTATATTTTCCACTTTATGCAAGTTATGATAAAGTGGGTTAAATACCAATTATGGATAGATAGTGCATGTTTATATTATGAGAGGTTGATGAATTTAATAGACAATATGGGTGAATCATAAGAGCTATTTGTCTTAAATTAAATTTTATAGAATATATTTTTTTCTCCTTAAGGACATGTGAGAGTGTTACATTGCATAAATGGTAAATTATGGATTAAGAACCAACCTAAGAGTGAGAGGTTGAACAAGGGGAGTTAAGGTCAGGGTGTAGTGCCCAAACTTTAGGAGTAAAATAATAATTTTATCCATGTGCCATGTAGGGATGAGGGTGGACCTTAGCCTTTGGCAACTCCCTCCCGGTTTGCACGGGTCATACCGAGTACACACGGATAACCACCCACAATGCTTTTGCACCAGCGCAACTCACGGATCACATAGCTAATTCTCTAGGTGATATAGGGAATGAGTTGTGTGTGTACTATGAGATATGATGTGTATGGTGATTATGTAAAAGTATGACATAATGAATGATTATGCAAATGTTAAGTTAAATTGTCATGCATATATAGTGTCTATGTTTAGATATATCATGCTGAGCTTGAATATTGAATCATTGTCATTGTATGATTGGTGATTGCTAAATTACAAGACATGTTCTATTTGAGGTATGATCACAGAGCTTTAGCTCACAGGTATGTTCATTCCACCGGGCATATTTTTGCACATGTTTATTTGCTGATTTGGATGTGTAGGAATGTCAAAAAATGATAGAGTTACTGTTCACAGGGATGATCAGGGAATTAGGAGTAGTTTGATTATTTTTCTTATAAGGAGATTAAGTAGTTAAATTATAGTTGCAGATGAACACCTTTAGTTAGGTGAAACTCAATTTATTTTGATTCAATAAAAGCTTAGTAGGAAGGTTATTCAAGTTTTAACATCAATTCTTTATCCCTTGCAGATTATTTTATTATCTTGTCACAGTTCGAGTTTAGGTGCACTTCAATGGTATTGATGGTCTTTGGGCTCTACTTAAAGCTCGGGTCGTGACACCCTCAGCTACCAATTTTGAGTTTAATATCCATATAATGTAGTGGATCACCACATTACTCATAGTCAAAATACTTAATCAATAAGCAAAGAACTACAAGATAAGATAACCTATATGCGTAAGAATCTAAAACAACCTTATGATCTATGAAACAATTAAACACTATCAGCACATCAAGTATGTAAGCAACACAACAAACCCAAAGATTTTTATGTCAAAGCCCAACATGGAAAAAAACTATGACCAACCAATCTTTCGGCTAAATCAATGTGCTATAGTTGTAGAACTTACAGGACACAAAACTACCTACCTCTACCCCAACACTAGAAATCCCTTTTCTAAATGAAGTTGTTGGCCATCAAGTCTCCACTTTGACATTTTTCCGTTCGAGTTTGCTCTTTGTCTTTTCCAAAGTACTTATTTAATCAAAGCCCACCTTGATTATTAATATATAAACTTCTTCAATCTCCCTTGTGAAGAACCCCTCTTTAACTCCTTTGTGTTGTGACTTGTGATGAGTTTTAATCACTCAATATTTATTCCATAAGATGTTTACGAAACAAAAAGAACTCTACACATTAAGCTCTTTTTTTCCTCTCAGAAATTTTGCTTCCCCTTTACTCAATTTGTCCAAAACTAGTCTTTAAATAGTGTCTCATGTTGGCTAGGGTTTTAGTCTCCTAGTTAGAAAGTAAGTCATTTTGGATTTGCTTAAACTAGATAGCTAGCCATAGATTGATAGATTTTTCAACATGGCAATCAATCATTTCTTATTTTGTTTTGACTCAAACACTTAATCAATCGATCTTTCATACAAAACGATCTATCAATAAAGGTTGTGGATTCATCTATCAACTGTGTGATTGATCTATTAGACAACCAATTGATTGTTCAAGTTTATGTGAATAATGAAATATATAACCAGTTGATCCCTCATTTAAATGGACCATTGATTGTTCAATTGTCAAAATATCTCAAGAGCATTCCCCATTGATCGATCTTTTCTCAAGGATGATCAATCGCTAATGAATAATCATTGTAATTTTCTCCTGTTTGTCTAAAATACTCAAAAATACTTTTTAAAATCTAAGTGTTTTGTGCATGTAAGTATGTGTAAAATTTACTTTTGAATCAACCACTTTGTTCAATCTTCTACCTTAAAATTTAGAAATCTTCAACTTCTTTTTTTTAAGTCAATCAATTCCAAATTTGACTTTAATCTCATAACTAATCTAATCAAATTTTAAAGGTTTAAACATATACTTTTGGACATATTTTTTATCATCAAAATAAAGTAAATTACAAGACATATCCCAATGTGTTCTAACATAAATAGCTAAATTTCATGGTTCTTTTTTGTTTAAGAAATAATTGAACAAAACATGATAAGAGTAATAACATATTATGATTAATAAGAGGAATATAATTGGTATATCAATAAATGACATGTCATAAAAGTTCCTAATGATTGATAAGAGAAACTTGATTGATTATTTAATATTCATAAGAATAAAAGACATACTCACTAATCAAAATATTGAAGGAAGTTATAGTGTTGGCACTAACTTAGATGTATTTGACACCATGGGAAAAAAATAAAGTTTATGCTTTAGATATTAGTATTCATATATCAAACATGTGGACTTCAAAACTCTTGTGTATCAAAATTCAATATACTAAAACTAACAATTCAAAGTCTGTAATTTTGAAAAGCTACAAACATGCAAAAATTACAACTAATTTTGAGGAATTTCCACAAAAGTCTAAGAACCAAGATGTGGTTATATTGCTTTAGAAAATAAAAAGTAAACTCAACTAGATATATAACATTTTAAAATATTAGGTTTTATGGTTATTTGAATTTTTCTTATATATCTTGCATTATGAATGTGTTTTTGTACGAACATTAAGCACAACTTGGATAATATATTTAATGGATCAATAATACATTTAGAAAGTAGCAAAAATCTTGTGATCTAGAAAACATACCATATACAAAATTTTATAAAATGCTATTAACATAGAGTCTTTAGATGCAGGAGCATAGAAAGGCTACTATGTGCTTAAAGTAGAAGGGAAGTAGTATTTCCTTAAAGCATATCATATTTTGATTTTTTACAATAAGCCCTAGGCCTATAAAGGTCTTATTAAACTAATATTTTGTGGTTCCCATCATTAGAAAATGATAGGTATCCTTAAGTTTTCCACCCTTATCTCCTTTTTACTGGCTATAATTAGTTTTGCGTGCCACATTGACCCCTCTAATAGGGGCTCATTTTTTAAGGGAGAGCTAAAAAAAATAAGTTGTAACATTATCTAACCTCGCAAGACCTATGCACATGATTTGGTCTTACCCATAGTCGCCCTACATTCCTTCAAAAAGAAATGGACAAACACCAACTACTTACATTTGAGGACTCTCCAGCAAAACTTCTCAAGTCTAGGGTCTACATGTGCATCTTAATTGAAAATTAGATGGTAAAAGTTTAACTATAAACATCCAAACATGTGCATAATTTTGTACTTTCTTTCATAGCAAAATAAAAACATTAGATGAGATTAATTGCATCCACTTGACGTTCAAATAAGTTTATACCAGTTAAAGTGCAAATGTCTTTGCAAAACCAAAAGAAAAAACAAACAATGTCATGAATGTTATTTAGTTTTGTGATTCAATATAAGATATGGGTAATGGTAAATATATCCTCCCAGAACTCTTGATGACCTTGATGTTAGTTGATGTCAATGACAAGGGGGATGAAAAGCATTGCTGCCCTTTAAATATTCAAAGTTCCTTTCTTAAATAATGGCATGCTTATGATAGTGAGAAACACTACAAAAAATGTTATCATCTCATTAAGCTAAATTATATGCACAAGGAGGTTAATTAGTCCCCACTTGTATATGCAACTTAAATAGTGAAGTACAGCATAACATGCTCTTGCTAACCAATCTTTTTTTCTTTTTTGGTAGCAAAAAAAAAAGTTGTACCAATTGTTCTAGCGTCCTACTTCTTATTCTTTAGAAAATGTAGCTAACAACATATACAAAATAGTTGTATAATACACCCAATAGGCTGCTAATATCAATTTTGATCGATAGTCATGATTTAATAGAATATAACTAATAGATCATTGGAGCTATGGTTCTAAAGAAGGAAGAAGGGCTCATATTTCATTATACAAAAGCATGTAGCCATGTTACTCTATAAGACCTCTAGATTAGAATGAAGCCTTTATGATTCAATTTTGTATCCCAATGGTTTGTTAGCTCATCCTAAAAGATGCAACAGCCTGAAGGGAAGAACACCTCCTTGAGCAAGAAATTGACTTATCATCACCTCTAATCTATATGCCTCTTCTTTTGCTTGCCCATTAAGAGCTTCATTTGTTGCTTTTCTTCAAGAACTTCTCTTTTTCATGTCCCTTCCTAGAACCATTACATAAAGATGTATACTAGTTCTGAGCAAAAAAAAAAAGAACGTATACTAGCTTATTTAGCAAAATTCCAAAGGGATACATCAAGTAGAAGAATTTTAAATAAATTAAGCTTTTGTCTTCTTCGCAATCATAACCTGCCTAAATTGTACTTTACTTTGATGTACTCTCTTTAAGGGAGTCAACGGTGGGATAAAATAGAATAACTAATCAAGAGGGGGGAATTTAGATAATATATAAAAACCTCTGTTCCCCTTCTAACTTTAATAATAATATATATTCAACCAATTCAACAAATTTACAAAGGAAAACATCTAGTGAAAAATTTTCTAATAAATACTTAAACTTTTGTCTTCTTCACAATTAAACTTGCCCAATTTGGACTTCGTTGTTTTCTCCTCGAGGGAGTCAATTAGTGTGGATAAAAATAAATTAAGTAACTATTCAAAAGGGGTTGATTTAAGAAATATATAAAATTCTCTGCTCTTCTTCTAACTTTAATAACAGTATAAAATTAGAACGTATATAAAAACTTCTACTCCCCTTTTTACTTTGATAATAATACAGATTCAGCCAAATTCCAAAGGGAAACTTTTATTGGACAAATTTTAAATAAATACTTAAGCTTTTGTCTTTTCCACAATCAGAACCCACTGAAATTGGACTTTACTTTAATATTTTCTCCTCATATGTGTTAATTGTCAAGTAATACTCCATCCGACCTAAATTAATAGCACCGTTTAAGAAAAGAATATTGTTTGCTATCAATAACTCCATTTTATTAATATAAATAATTAAGTATTTAAAAAAGAGTATTATGAGCTTTTTTTCCTTATTTTATATGTGTATTTTACCATCTAATAAAAATTACTAGTTTTTTATAGGGCGCGTGACCTATTAGGACTAAGATTGAAACTTTATTATCGTTAAGTCCTGACTATTTCAATTTTGACTACTAAGTAACTAAAATATAAGTAACTTTTAAAAAACCTAAAATACCCTTCTCTCTTTTTGCATTGAATTGCAAATTTAAGGCTCTAACCGCCCAAATTTGGGATTGCGCGCTATTTGCTCCTGACGAAAACCGAAGCTCCGGTGATTAGAAGCCTCGTTCCGGCGATTTCATGCTCTTGTGATCCATTGCTTGCCGTCTTCCTCTCTAATTGTTGCTGCTCTTAGGACCCCCACCGAGCTTTTCGACGGTGACCACCTTCTCCGGCAATACAACCTCCACCTCCACCGCCCCCAATTCATTGTTCCGTTGCTCTCACATTTTCTGCTAAAACCAAACATTTTCCACTCTGTCGACTACAAAGTTTTTGGTTCGGATTCGAAGTTCCGTATTCAGGTACTGTAGACTCTTGTTTGTCTTTCTCGTGTTTGTAGGTCATCTATTAAATGTTTGAAGTTGAAGTTTGCTGTTTTTCGTTTGTCATTTTTTGGGTTTAGTTGAGTGAGCTACTTGTACTGGGGAAATGCCTGGGTTTCTATTGTTACTGATAAACGATGTGATCCATTTCACTTATGTGAAGTCAAGATTGTTGCTTTGAAGTTTTCATCTTTGCTGTTTGTGATTTTGAGGTCCGGCTGATGCCGGCTATTTCTCATTTTGCGTAAGTACCTATCATTAGTCAGATTCTTTACAATAACAAAAAAATGACTCCACCGAATGACATGAAAACAAATGAAAAAAATATTGGTTTTTTCTATATATGAAATTAAATTATAAATTTGTTGTTCCATACACAAGGTCAGAGTATAAATTTATTGTTCCATATATGTGTAATAGAGTATAGATTTATTTTTCTATATACGAAATTAAAGTATAATTTTGATGTTCCATATATGTGAACAAAGTATATATTTGTTGTTCTATTTTTGTGGTTGATGTAAACAACAGAATATATATTTGTTGTTCTGTTTTTGTGTTTGATGTAAACAACAGAGTATATATTTACTGTTCTGTGAATGTAATTATAGTATAAATTGATTGTGATTTATATGTGAATGTAATTATAGTATAAGCTCAGAGTATAAATTTATTATTCCATATATGTGTACAGAGTATAAATTTATTTTTCTATATACAAAATTAAAGTATAATTTTGATGTTCCATATATGTGAATAGAGTATATATTTGCTGTTCTGTTTTTGTGGTTGATGTAAACAACAGAGTATATATTTGCTGTTCTGTTTTTGTGTTTGATGTAAATAACAGAGTATTTATTTACTGTTATGTGAATGTAATTATAGTATAAATTGATTGTGATTTATATATGATCTCTGCCTTCAATAGAGTATGAATTGATTGTTCCTTCTTTGTTTAAGGAATATTAATCTAAACAATTTTATATCTATTTTTTGTGATTTCAGACATGGTTCAATACAGATCCAATCTCATTTCAATGTGGCGGTTGTTCAATAAGTATAAAGGGCTGTTTGGAGATGAGACTAGAGAGATTCTAAGAGAGACTCCTTTTTGGGGAATTTTTAGTGTGTTTTTAAATGAAAATTTAAAATATAACGAGGTTGCAAAGGTTGATGAAAATATATGGGATGTCTTGGGTATGTATGAAGCAAATAGTGGTAGATTTAGGTTAGGCACGAAGTTAGTAGAATTAACTTCAAAAGACATTTCTCTTATTTTTGGTATACCAATGGGTGAGGTAACTATTACATTTAGTGAGAAGAGGAAAAGAAATACAGATTTTGTAAATAGGCAGCTTATGGAAGTCAAGTCATTAGATAAACAATCTTTAGAAACAGCCATTGAAGAAATTATAAGAATAGATGGCCAAAATGAAAGAGAGGACTTGGTCCGACTTTTATGCCTTTATGCATGTGTGACTTTGTTTTTCCCTACAAAGGGAACATCTATTCCATGGGATTTCACAAAATACATTGAAAATATACAAGACATGCGGACGTATGCTTGGCCAAGGGCAATCAAAGTTAATCTCATGCATTCAATTGATTTACATGGAAAGTCCGAGCATGTCACAGGGTGCACCATGGCACTTTTGGTAAGAATAACTTCTCTATCCTTCTCAATACACTTTTACGTTTTTAGTTGTTAACATATGGCTTGCTTTGTAGTATTGGATATGTGAACACTCTACTATTATTCAAAGGAGGGACCACAATGTATCAGTCCCTAGATTGATTAAGTGGAGCATGGCTAATCTCTCAAAATCATTTGGACAATTGGCTGATTTGACAGATGAAATGGTAATGTTTGTTGATTCATAATAAAACTTTGAATTATTGCTTTCACAAAATTAACAAAATATTCTAATATTTAATACAGGTTAATGATGCACAATTGAAGAAGTCCAATGAAGAAAAAGAATTTTTTGAATTTTATGGGAGAGAAGAAGAGACCGATGAGGAAGTGGATAATTCTGGTAATAGTATAAATTTATTATTTCATTGTTGATATAATTATGAACTATAACATCTCAAGGTATAGGTGTATAATTATATATATAATATCAGAGTATAAATTTACTCTTATGTGTATGATACTATTATTGTTTTATAATTTAATATATAAAACTAAAGTATAATTTTATTGTTCCATATATGAGGTTAGAGTATAAATTTATTATTTAATATATTTGTATATAGTATAAATTTATTATTCCTATATGTGAACAGAGTATAAATTTACTCTTTTGTGTATCAGAGTATAAATTTACTCATCTGTGTATGATACTATTATTGTTTGATAGCCAAAGCATTAAATCAGAGTATATATTGTTCCATATATGTGTACAGAGTTTAAATTTACTGTTACATATATAAGGTTAGAGTATAAATTTACTATTCCATATGTGTACAGAGTATAAATTTACTGTTTCACATATAATATCAGAGTATAAATTTACTATTCTGTGTATGATATTATTATTGTTTGATAGCCTAGGCATTAAATCAGAGTATAAATTTATTGTAGTATTGTTTTTATTATCTTCATTTCCCAAACATATAAATTTGTTATTCTATTACTTACACATACAAATTTGCTTATCGATTGATGTAAACATATGTTGTAGGTAACAATCAACAATGCTTAGTTGATGAGTTAAAGGCAGTTGTTGAAGCAAAAGATGAAGAAATGTTGAAACTTAAAACAGCTTTGGAAGAAAAGGAAAAAGAAAAAGAGGAACTAGTTCAACAAATTGAAGAGATGGTAGTAGCAAGGGTAGAATCAGAATGGACTAGTTCTAAAACTAAGGGTAAGGAGGCAGTCCATGAGGCAACCCCTTCTTCTTTACCTTTGGTAGTTGATGAAGCACAATCACAAAAATTTACTTCAAAATATGAGGGTGAGATGACAACCAATGAGACACCCCAACATTCAATCCATTCAGCAACCGAGGTGCCATCAAAGATAACAAGAATCAAATGCAGGGCTCGAAAGACAAAGAACCAAGATGAAAATGATTCAGTGCATATTTATGAAAAGGTTGAGAAGAAAGTAAGGGCCTACAAAAGGAAGTTTGCAAAGGGGTCTGATGATAAGGAGCCTAAGAAAACAAAAAGAAATAGTGGGATTGTGTGGTCCTATCTTTCAGAAAATGACTAGAAAAAAATCATTGAATTGGAAAAAAAACAAGAGCCAATGTAAGTATTTCAAAATTTCTTTTTTAATTTTAATTACAAGGTATAAATAAACTCTCATATTAGATGATGTGAATGATTTTATTAATATTATTAATAAATAAGCTTTTGTTAATAAACAAACTTTGAATGTGTTGCAGATCTTCAATATGGGTTTCCAAAAGTGCTGGACAAGTAAAAATCACAATGGAAGATGTGAAAATTTTGCTTGATCAAAAAATTTTGAACATTAATGTAAGTATTTGAGTTTTCAAATATTTTGTTTAATGCATATGAACATAGTAGCTTGTTTTGATCTTTTATTAGGTCATAGATGCCTTTTTGGAAATTCTTTTAAAAGAAATCAAGAAAGACATAGAAGATGGGAAGAACTGGTCAGAAAGTGCAACATTTTTCTTCCACAACTCCTTATCCTTTGTAAGTATTTATCATGTAGCAAGTCATAAATTTTAATGCATGTTATTTAGTTTAAATAATTCACCAATCAGTCATCTTAATAAAACATAGATATTTGGAAAATGGATAGAAATGTCTGGTGATTATTGTTGTGGCTTTTCTCAAATGACTTTACTTCAGCATGGTTTTGAACATTTTAGCCTGTACGTTGAAAATATACCTCATCAAAGTATAAATTTAATATTCTATGTATGAAATCATAGTATAAGTTTACCATTCCATGTTTATATACGAAGTATAAATTTATTGTTCCATATATAAGGTTAGAGCATAAATTTATTATTCCTATAAGTGAACAGAGTATAAATTTATTATTCTATATAGTATAAAATTATTAGTCTATAAATAAAATTAAAGTATTAAGTTTACTTTTCCATATATGTGACCAAGAATATAAATTTATTTTTTTATATATTATTAGACATGATATAGCTTGAGTAATTGACTAATGAGTTCTTGTTAAAACAGAGATATTTGGAAAATGGGAAGAAAGAGGAAATGAGAAGGTTTATCTTTGACCCATATTTAGATAAATGTGGGAAAATAAGATATCAAATTTTTCCTATTGCATCAAATCTAAAGGATAATGGACATGGACTATATCATTGGCACTTTATGTTAAGTGATGATGAGACAGGAGAATGGATGCACTACAATTCGTGTAAATCAAAAAGACTTTCACTTGACCAATATGAAAAAGATGCCATGAAGTTGGTAAATTTCCTTCTATTGCAAGAATAAATTCTAGTTTACTTACAATAATAATTATGTATTGTGTGTATTAAGTAAAATTATACTTTCATTCTCTAACATGTGATTTTTTTTTACAGAAAAATGAATTGGTTGAATATTCAAAAGAGAAGATGAAAAGAAGAGTTGAATTAGACATTTCAACGCAAGACTTGATGGGAGAGTTCATTGAAGTAAAAAATATTGCAAAACAGTCAAAAAAATTGTAAGTTTTGAAAAAAAAATTGAAGAAACACATGTTAACAACAAATAAATTATATGGGTCTAATATTAACTTACTATTTGCAGAGATGATAGTGACATCTTCATGTGCTACTATATATATGAAATAGTCAAAGGACATGAAGTAAAGGAAAATTTAGAAGATGGATCAATTGAAAAATTTAGAGCCCAAATGATCCATATGTTCTTGAATGATGATCAATAGGAAGAGAAGACCTTACAGGAAAAAGAAAAGGTAAATGCAGTGACATCTATTTTTTATGAACATCTATGTTTGTTTATATGTGAAATTAAAGTATAATTTTGTTGTTCCATATATGAGGTTAGAGTATAAATTTATTTTTCTATATATGAAATTAAAGTATATATGTGAGCAGAGTATATATTTACTGTTTTGTTCTGTGGTGCTCAGTTTAGTGCTTTCATGGGCATTCCCTTTTCATGGTTTCTCCTTACTATGATCCCTAAATCAGGAAATAGCTAGCCAATTTTTGCCACCACGCTCTTCCTTATGGGCCTCACTATTAGTTAGTGGTACTTGTGCAAATAATCCCATGTTCGCAGAGGTGGTCCCAGCAAAGCACCGGACTATGATCTATGGCTATGATTCATAGGCTGTGAAATTGATGTATGGTTTAGTGCCTGAAGCTTTGGCCCTCTCAAGAGGACTATTATCCATGATGGTAATTCCATTTGGTTTGTGCTGCCTGTTTTATAGCCCCTTGTATCTTACATTCAAGCGAGACAGGGAGAACACTAGAATTATGGGTTTGAAAGAGTAGGAATTTACATAAGGAGGCTTATGGAGGATAAACTGGTGCACTCATCTGAATTTGATCAACACATAACAATGTTGGAGCACTATATTTGCTGTTCTGTTTTGTGGTGGATGTAAACAACAGAGTATATATTTATTGTTTTGTTCTGTGGTGGATACAAATAACATAGTACATATTTATTGTTCTGTAATTATAGTATAAATTGATTGTGATTTATACATGATCTCTCCCTTCAATAGAGTATAAATTGACTGTTATGATGATATATTACCTTCTCTTTTGAAAATTAAATTCTTAATTTTGAAATTTTGGTTTTTATTATATTGTGGTGAATGTTGAGCGCAGTTGTTCTTGTGTGTTCAGTATGTAGGAAACGGGCCCTAACAATATTTTGGTTGCACTTGATTTTCTTAATCCTTGGATAGTTTTCAGCTTTTCAGAACTACAATTTGATTAATCCTCACTTTCATCTCAAATTTTACCTTTTCTAATTTGCTAATACGCTAGTTTTCTTTGTTGGAAGAAGCTTATTCAATAATTCCTTTAGTACCTACTGATAGCAAATTGATCAGAGAATAAATTATTTATCATTTTGGATATGTTTAAACCTTTCTCGGCTTCCTGGAAGAGAGCAACATATGAGTTGGTATGTGGGAATCAGATGCTTGTGCATGGACAATAAAAATATGTTTGGATTAATGTCAGTCATAGCAATGTGATGTTGATTATAGAATTAAAGCATTTTTCTTCCTTGAGATGACTGTCATGTCTTGTGCCTAAGTGTGACATTTGTCTATGCAGGAGCAACTTAGATGATCATCCAGAAGCTTCTTGTGGTAAATCACATAGGGGAATGATTCAAGTGCAGAAGCCAACTTCATGTGAAAACTGATTTTGTGTTGTAAAATGTATTTTGTAACAAATGACTTCATGATGAAATTGTTATAGCAACCGTTTGCTAACACATATAGGAACCATTTGCTAACACATGGGGGCTATTAGCCCATTAGGAACCATTTTATTTGAAAACCTATTCAAAGCATTATGCTCATGTGCCTTGGTAGCTTGTGACTCCATATCAACAAAAAAAAAACATTTGCTATATATGTTAGGCTGCCAATACCATATTATTTGTCAAAATAATCATGGCTGTTGGTTTTAGGGTATACCCATAAAAATAAAAATTGGCTAAGGGATTACAATAAACTTGGCCTTTAAATAATTTTTTGTGACACCTAACTTCATGATAAAATTATAATTGTGTGAATTATAGTATATTTATACTATGATTCTAACAGAGTATAAATTTACTATGGTACCTGACTCTAAGGCATGACCTTTTAATAATATGAAATCAGAACAGAGTATAAATTTACTATGGTAGATGACTTTTCAATAAAAAAATAATTTATAGCAGTATGAATTTACTGTAAGGCATGACCTTTTAATATGTAATCAGAACAGAGTATAAATTTACGGTGGTACATGACTTGTCAATATAAAATCGTAAAGTGAATAAAAGTAAATTTATACTATGATCCTGACAGAGTATAAATTTACTGTAACACTAAATTAATGGTTTAGTACAGGAAGAGAAATTAAAATGTCAACTAAGCAATGCCTTTTGAATATGAAATTATGATTTGCATATAAAAATTGAAAATTATGTATTCCTAAAACAAAAATAATAAAAAAATATCTATATATGAGGGACTACAAAGCCTCTTTACATGATTTTTTGTTGTGGTGACCAAGTTTACCACATCGACCACATTTAATTTTTCTTTTTATTTTCTCACCAAGAGAAGGAATCCTCTTCTTCTTGGGCCTCCCAGGTTGCCTTCTTGTTAATGGTGGCAATACTAAATTTTCTTCATCTGGCTTTTCAAAGGTAGGAATAGGATTGATCGGCTGAGAGTAAGAGTTTTCAAAAAACTCTTTTGTAAAGTACTCATCACAATAAGAACGAGGATCTTTTCCACTCTTCATCAGCGCAGCAATTGCATGTGAGCATGGAAAACTATTTATCTGCCAATGAAAACAGGAGCACTCATGAGTTTCAATATTCACATATGCAGATGGGGTTGACATAACTTCATACACATTTGCAGTAGAACCAACCACCACCCAAGTGATGCAAGTATTGATATTATCAGACAATTTTTTCTCCATTATTGGACAAAGAACACTTGTCCAGCTGCTTGCCTGATTACTACGCTCCATCATCATATTCATAATTTTGACTCGTATAGAATCAATCATCTTCATAATTGGTAAGTGTCTTTCATAATTGATCCATGAATTGAAGCTTTCTGCAACATTTGAAGACAAATCACCATAACGCTTACCCTTGAAGTAAGCATTTGTCCAATTTTCATTAGGAAGATTTTCAAAGAAACTAATAACTTGTTGACCACCCTCTATTTTTAGCTCCTCCAATTTCTTGTGAAACAATGTTGGTGTTGTTGCATTTGCACACTCTATTAGCATAAAATCCGTTTTGTTACGAACATGCTTGGTCCTTCCTCTCAAACAATTCCTCAAATTTGTCCTTAGGTGATATAAGCAATAGGCATGTGGAAAATAAGGGAACACTTGTGTCATTCCTTCAACAAGTCCCTTGTTTCGATCTGAAACAATAGTTAGCTGACGAGAAGGATTTAATATTTTCTTCAATTCTTCAAGAAACCATCTCCAATTATCTAAATTCTCAGAATCAACAATAGCATATGCTAGTGGAAAAATACCTAATAAAATAGACAAAAAAATATAACATCAAGAGCATGAAAAAAATGATCTACTTCAGAAAAGAATAAAATTATACTCTATAGTAAAAAAAATAATTAAAGCAAAGTATATTGAGAAATATACTAATAACAAATAACATATAAAATGAAAAATATATAAACAAACTCTCTAGAATAAGAGATTTTTTTTTACCTTGGTTACCATTTTTACCAGTAGCAGCCAACAAATGTCCTTTATAATGACCGTTCAAATGAGTACCATCCAAGAATAAAACTGGGCGACAATATTCAAATCCAGAAATGCATGCAGAAAAGGACACAAATACCCTTCTAAAACGTAAATTCAGATCATTAATATCCAATACTACATGACTACCAGGGTTAGTACTTAAAATAGCCCTGGCGTACCAATGAAGATCATTGTAAGATGTTGCATGATCACCATAGACCTAATTTTGAGCCTTTTGTACAGTCTTCCAAGCAACTTTATACGAAATATCAACACCATAATTAGTATTGAATTCACGCACCACATCAATTGGGCGAGTAAGGGGCTTGTTCACAACTTGGCTCAACAACTCATTAGAAACAATCTTAGCTGTCATCCTCGAGTTCTTCTTTGTTCGCACAGCAAAACCACATGTATGAATAGTATTTAGATTAAGAATATAGAAAAAATTATTCCAGTTATCTTTCCTTCCATGAACTTGCCATTCACATCCAGTGGATTCCTTGAATTTACATTCTGCAGTCACTCTATATGCATCATTTTTTACATACTTAAACTGGAAGCCAACTTGAATAGCATAGTGACACAATTTACGCCTGAACTCTTGAACTCCTCCAACAAACTTTTGCCCAACATGACTTATTTCATTGGACCAATTTTTAGTCATAAGCATTGAATTTTCATGTGAGGAGGAAGGAAGATCAAAGTTAGTCACCTCATCAAACACACTGCCATCAATACTCTGGATATTGCTACTTGACAAATGATTACTAAAACTGGGCTGGCAACCAATGGACACATCACTAGAAATTGAAATATCCGTAACAGAAACATCAATAGTCTTAACTCCAAGATTGGAAGCAAGTAAGAATAAATTTTCCATGTCAACATCATTGTGAAGATTACAACATGTATGGCCTGATAAAGAGTAAGACAACCTCACATTCTCAGCATTCAAGTTGTTCCATCGTTCACAAATCATAGAAATCAAGCCCTTGTGCGTGTTCTTGATATCAACCCGAATAACAGTAGTATTAGTAATGTATTTGCACATTAAAAGAAGAAATGAATCCATTAACCTACATATAATGAAACATTAATCATTATAATGAAAAAGAAATATTTATAATAATATGGAGAACAACTATACAATTTTGATTCATAATAAATCACAAAAATTGGTAACAAGGGAAAAAATCAATTCAATGATACACAATAAATAATGATTCCAATTGATGAGAATAGTAAAATTATACTATGTAATAAACAAAGTATGAAACTTATGACTTCTGCATCATAATCATAATTATAATTATAATAAAATTGTACATTTTCCCAACAATTTCAAGTATAATGTAAGTGTAGGTTTTGCTAAACTTAGAAATATTAATCTAAACAATTTTATTAATAAAGTATAATTTTTTTCCATATATGTGGTTAGAATATAAATTTTTTATTTCATATATGTGTACAGAGTATAAATTTATTATTCCATATCTGTTTACAGAGTATAAATTTACTATTCCATATATAAGGTCAGAGTATAAATTTATTATTCCAAATATGCGAATAGAATATAAATTTATTTTTCTATATATGAAATTAAAGTATAATTTTGTTCTTCCATATATGTGAACAGAGTATATATTTACTGTTATGTTTTGTGGTGGATGTGAACAATAGAGTATATATTTACTGTTGTGTGAATGTAATTATAGTATACATTGATTGCTATTTATATTTGATTTCTACCTTCAATAGAATATGAATTGATTATTCTTCCTTTGTTTAAGGAATATTAATCCACCTTAATAAGCAATTCTAAAAAAAAAACATAGAGTAAAACAACACAAATGACCAATGTCATTACAAAGGAATATAACGATGGATTACAAGAAAGTAATATATAAAAGAGAACAAAACTCTAATATTGGATAGAAAACTCACAAAGTGGCCTCCTAAGGACTATCCCTCAATTTTCAAATAACATTGAAAGATTCTAACTTAATTCCAACTAGCTCTCAAATCAGAAGAATATTTTTAGTGTAGTTGCCCCAAGGAATCTTCTAATTCTTCACACTCCCTTGTATGTACTCTGCACAATAAGATGTATCTTAGTGAGTCCTTGAAACATAGAAGTCTAGAACATATATAGAAATATCAACAAAAAATTAATTTCAATAAACATCTAATTATTGCATGACACCCAACACCAAGCACAGATCTAGATCTAAACAAGGCTAGAAAACAAATGAAAAAAATTGTTCTTTCTTTAAAAACAAATAAGTAAATAATCTTATTATTGAGCAATATAAAAAAATAAGGTCACTGGTTTAGTATAGCCTTGAAGGAGTTACACATGAAATATCTACAACATGAATCTTAACACCTCGTGCTTTTGTGTAGCAAATAATTAATAGTTCTAGTCAGGCTTTGTTACTGATTTGACCAGTTTTGCTCCTATAACCATCACCTCCAGAAAAAATTTCTTCCTTGTCATGGAGTGATGTTAGATTAGGCAATTAGCATAAAAATTGTCAATCGATTGCACACAGAGAAAATAGAATCTGTATCACCAATCAGAAAAAACAAATTTGTCAGTACTCCATACTGTCAGGCAATGAAACTTACACTTGTTCACTTATTATAATGGTTCACTAGGGCCTCTTTCCTCATCCCTTTTCTGTTCACGGGTCCGGACCAAATTAACGAGACAAAACAACAACACATCTGAGAAAAATCGAAAATCAAACTCAACAGACATGAGATGCTCACCAAAAACTCCATCGTACAAAGTGCCAAAAAGCATATGATGTCTAACAAAGGGTTCTGGAGAGGGTTTTGGAGAGGTTTTAAGCTTGAGATTGGAAGAAAAAGAGGGAGGCGAAAAATGTGTAGATGGGGGAATAAGCTCCAGTGAATGAAATCATTTACACATTTGAGGAGAATGCAGGAGAAGAGGAAGAGGGAGGAGACGCCAGTGGAAGAAGTGTCCGTTGAAGAGAATGCTGGAGAAGAGAAGGATGGAGGAGACACCAGTGGAAGAGGTGCCCGATGGTGGGAGGGGACGCCGGTGGAAGAGGTGCACTGTGGTGGGAGGAGACGCCGGTGGAAGAGGTACCCGGTGTTGGGAGGAGACGCCGGTGGAAGAGGTGCCCGGTGGTGGGAGGAGCCGTTATAAAAGTGTGGGTATAAGGATGATAAGAAGAGGGGTATTTTAGGTACAATAAAGGTCAATTAGTAAGATTAGGGTTTTTTAAGAATAAATAAAAACTAAAAATTTAAATGAAGGATTTAATTTTCAAATAGGACCTAATGGGAAATTATAGGTATTTTGGGGTTCTGGTGAGAATTTTCTCTTTTTTATATATAATTACTAATATAATCCGGAGGGAGCATATAAAATTTTTTACTTTAATAATAATATAAATATAAATATAAATTGAGCTAACCTGAGCTAAACCGGGCTGACCCGCCAATTGAACTTGGTGATTCCGGCCCGGCCACTAATGCCGTAGGTGGCCCAGTCAGTTTGAAAAGGAACTTCAGGATCGCCGCTTCTTACCTTTGGTTGCCCGTCTCCCTGACCCGCCGCCGCGGCCGCGGGCAATGGCGCCGCGTTTCTTCCTTCCTTTCCCCTTCCTCACCGGTCTCTCCGCTTTCTTCACCTCCGATATGGTCATGTCTTCCCCACTCGCCGGAGCAACGAGCGAGGCCCAGTGTGAGCTATGTGGACCTGCTCGCCAGGTGCTCGACCAAACTCCTCAGCGGTGGAATGAGCCTTTATGTAAACCCATGTCGCCATGTTGAGCCGTCTGGGCAAGTTTCTCCCACACAAGGCTCTCGAGATCCTGAACAAGCAGCTTCTCTCTAGCTGGGTAGACGACGTCGACCCGGTCACTCTTTCCGTTGCTCTCAAGTGCTTCAGTGGGGATTTCAATTTTGGTGCTCAAGTCCACAGCCTGGCCATCGTTTCGGGTCTTGATGCTTTCCTTGTTGTCTCAAATTCACTCATTAACACGTACTGCAAGGCGGGGCAGTTTGGGGAAGCGTTTCTGGTCTTTGAAGCTATATCTTGTCCCGATATCGTTTCATGGAACACAATGTTATCCGGTTTCGACCAACGCGGTCATGCTCTGGACTTCACGTCGAGAATGCACATTTCAGGGGTTAGGTTTGATGCCGTGACATTTACGACCGCGTTGTCTTTCTGTTCAGATGTCGAGGAGCTTCCTTTAGGGCTGCAGTTGCATTCTCTTTTAATGAAGACCGGTTTTGAGCATGAAACTTATGTTGGGAACTCGCTTATATCAATGTACTCCAGGTGCGGACAGATTTATGATGCTGAAAGGGTGTTTGTTGGAATGTCGAGGAGGGATCTGATCTCGTGGAATGCAATGCTTTCTGGATATAGCCAAGAGGGAAGTTATGGTCTGGACGCTATTCAAATCTTTGTTGATATGGTGAAACAAGGAATACAACTAGATCATGTGTCTTTGGCAAGTGTCATCTGTGCCTGCGGTCATGAAAGGAGCTTGGAGGTTGGAAAGCAGGTACACGGATTGGTGGTAAAAACAGGACATGAGACACATCTTTCTGTCTGCAATATTCTGATTTCAATGTATTCCAAATGTGAACTCGTCGGTGATGCAGAAAGAATTTTTGAAAGCATGATTGAGCGCAATGTCATCTCATGGACAACAATGATTAGTATGCCAGAATCAAATGCCGTGCTCCTTTTCAGAAGGATGCTGAAGGATCAAGTGTGTCCAAATGAAGTCACTTTTGTTGGATTAATCCATTCCATTTCCAGAGAGAAGTCACTACTAGATGGTCAAATGATTCATGGGTTTTGCCTGAAGATTGGATTTTCAAGTGAAATCAATGTTGCTAATTGTCTGATTACCATGTATGCCAAATTCGAATTGATGAAAGATTCTAATAAGATTTTTGATGGACTAAGTTACAGGGAAATTATTTCTTGGAACTCACTTATATCGGGGTATGTCCAAAACAACCTGTTTCAAGAAGCTCTTGAGGCTTTCTCTATCATGATACTTGAATCTCACCCAAATGAATTCACTTTCGGAAGTGTGCTAAGTGCCATTGCCTCAGCAGAAGCAGTTTCTCTGAAGTACGGTCAACAGTGTCACTGCTGCATTCTTAAGGTTGGCATAGTCATGGACCCCAGTGTCTCAAGCGCTGTCATTAATATGTATTCAAAACGAGGGAGTATTGAAGAATCTCAGTTGGTGTTTGATGAAGCTCATCAGAAGACCCAAGTGGGTTGGACTGCAATCATCTCAGCACATTCAAGTCATGGTAATTTTGAGAATGTCTTGGAATTATTTACTCGGATGGATGAGGCTGGTATTCTACCCGACTCAATCACCTTTCTTAGTGTACTATCAGCATGTGGGAGGAAAGGAGCAGTTGATAGAGGATGTCAAGTATTTGAATCCATGGTAAGAGATTATGGAATTAAGCCATCTGCGGAGCATTATGCATGCATGGTTGATATGTTGGGACGGGCAGGTCGGCTGGATGATGCAGAAGAATTTGTGAAACAAATTCCAGGTGAGCCTGGACTGTCAATGTTGCAGAGTTTGCTAGGGGCCTGTCGAGTTCATGGGAATGTGGAGTTGGGAAAGAGAATCTGTGAAGTTTTAGTAGAGATGGAGCCCATGGAATCAGGTGCATATGTCTTGATGTCTAACATGTATGCAGACAGTGGGGACTGGGAGAAGGTGGCGCAGCTGAGGAAAGGGATGAGAGATAAGGGGGTCAAGAAAGAGGTAGGGTTTAGTTGGGTGGACGCAGTTGATGGATCCATGATGATGTATAGGTTTTCTTCATATGATAAGAGTCACCTAAGATCAGAGGAAATTTGTACAGTGGTGGAGAGTTTAGGTTTAGAGATGAAAATGTTGATGGAAGAAACAGAGATATCTATGGCTCAGGATAATGCTTATGGAGGTTGACTTTTTTCTCCTCTTAGCATTGTTCTCTTAGAACTTTTTCTCACTTTAACTACACCTTTTCCCCTGATCTGCAATTTGCAATTATGGGTTCATCATCCTAACTGTACCACCGGGAGTGGAAGGCTTCTGTCAACTACATAGATCTGCATTTTCTGCCACTCTTCTTGATGCAGCCATGATCTTCTTCATGCTTGTATGTTCTTCTTTACATTTCCCTTTTCCTTTTTAGTCCAAATATTGAATGGCCTATATAGTAGCATGATTAGGACTTAATGTACAGTATGATGATGCTGTTTCTTTTAAACTTTATATAAAACGTAAACTGTCAGTGAAAACTAGCCTTCTGTTCTTATCTAATTGATTATGTAATTTCTATGAATGCTAAGTCCTGGAGACTTTCAGGAATTAGGTACTTCACTACTCTAGAATACAATTAAAATGAGAAAAAGGTGGTTAAGCACACTAACAGTGATACATTTCTTGAGATTCAATTTCAATTTCAATTTCTCAAGTTTTCATGCAATGAAAGTTCATGTGAGGAGTTCAAATATAAATCAGCAACAAATGCATAATAATGTCCACCCTGATCAGGAATACTTCTAAAAGAAATTAGCGTATACAATGTGAAATTGAATACAGGTTTCATAAGTAGAAAGTGTAATAGATTTCCGAGAACTAAGAAAGATTTGACAAACAGATGAACATTTTTTCTCCCACATCAACGTCATGATGAATAATTTGCCTATGTTATTAACCTTTCAAATATAGTGCTTGTCTCGGTTGTAGAAAATTTAATCACTTCAAATAAAAAAGAAAATGAAAATTTGATCACTTGATTAGAAATAGTAGACAAGAGTGTGGAAAAGATAAATTCAGATCCCAGGATATCAGACTCAAATGAGGCAGATTATGTGGTTAGTAAGGAATGATCCTGGTTGGAGAATGCACAATATCCAAATCTGAGAATTAGCTGAAAATAAGAAACATGGACAAAGAATTTCAAAACAGACATAGATGAAGACTTGATTTTTTTCTATGGGGTACAAATGCCCTTTGGCGCTGAAAGGTGAACAGAAGCTGCTCTTACTACCCCTGTCAAAAAGCAATTTGGGTGTCAGGAGTCTGTGGGCAATAATCTCAAGATTCGCACCACATTTATGGTGGCCATTAAGCATATCTAAATTCGCTTCACAACTGCATGTTCAGATTTTTTATTAAAGTTATAAATAGTGATACCGGAAACTTCATCAAGTGGACCAGTACCAAAGAAGCATTAAATACTTTAATATGAAGACTTATATCTTTGTTAAAGTAGAGTTAATGTCGTTGATGAGGTTGAATGAATAGGATAAGAGAAAAAAAAACTAAATTCTATATTATACCTTGTAATGCTTTGAATAAAAGTTTTTTCTATAAATTGACTCAATTTTTCGTTAAAGGAATAGGATAAGAGAGAAAAAAAATTGTATTCAATTCTATATTATGAATTGTATGCTTTGAATAAAAGCTTTTTCTGTAAATTGACTCAGATAAAAAGTGTACTGCCTCTGTCCGGTAATAAGTGTCTGGATTAGAAAATCAAAAGGAACTGATTAGTTCAACCGGTTCATTTTGATTTTCTGACACATTACCGGAAGGGGGGAGTATGTCAGAAGTCCTTCCCTATTAGTAAATAGTGCAACTATTTACAGACACAGCTACTTCACCAATGCAGGTGTCCAAACATCTTAAGAGAAGCTGGAAACGGTTCAGAAAACATTTGATATTAATCTTTACACTTCTATACTTTTGACCTTGTGATTCTGAAATTGATTGGTATCCTACTTGGTCGATGTGTGTTTAGTATTGGATTTTATGATATAATGAGGTATGATGCATGCTCCTTAATCTCAATTATGTACTATTGTGTTTTGTCCCTGAATAATTGTTGTCCTTATGGCAATAAATACTTTTTTCACCTTCTTTTTTGGCTCTTTTTTTCCACCTCAGGTATGCTGTTGTAATGAGGCAAAGCAACAAGCTATGGAAATTTGTGCACTTCCCAAAGGCTTAAACAAGTGAAAAATGTTGAGACCACCGGTGCTGAGGGGCAGTTTTTTTGGATCTCTCAGCATCTTGCTAAGGTGACTGATCATTGGGGAAGCTGATAAGCTGCCTTTTCTCTCTGTGACTTAAATATATTTATGTTGGATGAGAAGCTTCTTTGCAATACATTCAATCATGGACTCTTCTACTTCCAATTCACCAGATATGTCTAGGGAATGAGCTTTGTAAGTTAGACCGCTTGCATATGGAATCAGTGAACCATTTTCACTTTCATTCTCATCTTAATTTAATAGAAAGTTCTTTTTTTTTTGTTTCTACTTCGTATTCTTTTGAGTAAAAAGATTATTATTTGAGCAAGCCACATCCGAAAATGTTGTGCCTAGAGGCATCAATTAATGGTAAATATGCATTCAAAAGAAGTATAAACAAGCAAATTATAATTGCCTGTGTTGGGCCATGATATGGGTTCGGCCCATATTAGTCCATGTGTAAAGTCAGCATGGTTGAGCCCGTGCACATCCACAAGGGTCCAAGGAATGTGGGAGAATGTGGGGGTGGACCCATAGCCTTTTATTTGTTGTGGAACACATGTTGAGGGTGTGTGTGTGTGTATTATATATATATATAAAGTTATTAGATGTGCATTCATACGCATCACTTTGTGGGCCTAAAACAAGTGCAAGGCATACATGGGACCCATGTGGACTTGACTAAGGGTTGCCCCTGCCTCCCAACCTTACCCAATGGGCATGGCTATGAAGGGTGTGCTAGGCCTCTACGGGCTTGAGCCCATACCCATGAATTAAGACACCATAAGAAAAAAACACCCATGTTGGAGTGTTTTAATGGACTTAGGAGTCCATGAAGAATTAAGGGATTAGGCTTAAATAGGGCATGAGTAATGACCCCCACTAATTAATTCTCTCCCTTCCCACTCACACTAGTTGTCATCCCCCCTTTCCTTCCTATTGTTGACCACAAACTTAACATAAAATTAAAATAAAAAATAATAATTTTGAGATCATAGATCAATCTCGTAAATGTCATAATTGAAACTTTACACAACCAAATATCGTTGTTCTTATGTTCATTTTCCTTGATTAGTTAGCTCAATTTGTGAAAATCAAGTTCCTTCTCCTCACATTGACATTTTAATCTCTTTATTTAATTTTAAAAGTTTCATCAGTTAACCCTTGTCTCTTTCAATCAGAAAACTCTCTTATTCAATTTAATCCAGATGAGACAATTTTTTCTAAACCCTAGAAGAGAATGATTTTTCTTTTTGGACTCACTTCCTAGACTCCATTTTTATCGATTGAACTTGAGTATTAAAAATTTTCAAATTTATGCCCATGTTTTTTTTCAACATGATGGCCTTTTCTTTATTTTTTTTTTCAAATAATTTTTTTTGAGATTCACTTTTTTTAAATCCTCTCAACCTGCATCAATTTTTTTCTTTTGGATGTCAAGTGAATGATAACTTTCACTTTAAGCAGATTCCTCCAAATAAGTAGCCTTCTCCATTGTCTTTATGAGGACAATTTTCAAAGAATTTTTTAAAAACTTGTTCAAGGAAATTTTTAGCAAGAATCTAGATAGTGTGTAGAAAGTTCTTCTAATTATGATTACCTAGACTACTAAATCTAAAGTCCTAAGTCATTAAGTGTCAAAGATATCTCAGTTAAGTTTTACTTGAATTTGACTTAAGTTTCATGATGTGTGTAATATTTTTTAAAATAGAAACGTGCAACATCAAGATGAAAAAAATTACTTAATATTCACTCTCCTTAGTGCATTTCTCTCTAAGTTAAAAGAATAAAGAGTATATAAGAAGTCATATGTCATGATTATTGGCTAATTTTTTTTATCAAAATTATGTCTAAAAACCTTGTGTATATATTGAGTCCTAAAATCTGATTAAATGTTGTTGTGGTCGAGTCAGATTTAGAATTGATAGACTTTAAAAATAGGAGCAAAAATATTCTTATGGATTGAAACAGAAGCTTGAAGAATGTTAAAGAATTTTGAAGCATATTTAGATCACATTTGTATACCAAAATTATTTGGACAACTTTCAGAAGTGATTCAGTGGTTTTAGAAAGTTTTAGGATAAAATGATAAAAATAATGATCGATCTCTAGACATACAACTGATTGGAATGATTGAGAAGCACCTAATTTAGCCATGTTTAAAATGAAGCCAAGAGTTATCCATTGATCGCCTTTGTTAATCGATCGCTCACTTAAAGTATCATGTATAAAACAAAGAATAAACGATTGATTGCTTCAAATACTAGTTACCCTAATTAAGCCCTCAAGGACTAATTACCCTAATCAAACCATTCCAATTTTAAGTTTTTTCCTTATTCCAGTCAAAGACCTAAATTGACTTAAAGAGCTATACAAAGGTTAAGAAATTATGAAATTTGAGAGAGGAAAACCTAGAGGAGATTAGAGAAAAAAAATTATACTTTTTGCGTATTATTTTCCGAAGGGGATATACATAAAGCTTTGAGTTGAAAATAAATGAAGATTGAGTTGAACATTGAAAAACACTACAAAAGCAGAGTTGTAACTAATTTTTTTGTGGTTTGTGGTTAAAAAAAAAGATATTTGTTTCAAATGATTGAAAGAATTAAATCATGAAAAAGAAAATTATTTTTTGTATTTTTTATAAGAAACACTCATAGCTTTGCTAAGCCAACTAATTAGGCACTCTTAAGGGTTTCTTAGTCATCTTCCTTACTTGGCTTCTCAAGTACTTAAGGTCTACTTTCCCTATCTAAATTCTCTTAGTCTTACTTTCATACACCGGTAGGTCCTTAGTTTCTTAGGATTCCTTTCTCTTCTTCCTAAGGTTTTCCTTTTGAAGGTGATTGTTAGGGCAATTTTTCCTAGTGTGTGAGTCCTTATGGCACAAGTCGCAAATACCTACAACACTAAGTTTAAGCTTCATGGTTCTTCCTAAACCCACATAGCTTCCTTGAGAGGACATAAGTTATCTTTAAAGAGTACTAGATTTAGACTTTTCCCTCACTAACTCAACCTTCAAGTCATCTACATCTTTATCTAATTTCCTTCTCAATTCAGCCAATTCAAAGTTTTCTTAAAGTGTGTGAATTGTCAAATCTTTATTTTTGATAATCTTCTAAAGCTTCATCATTTTCCTACTCCATTATATGGCATGTTGAAACAACTTCTCTTGTTCATCTTAAATTTCCTCAACTTCTAATGGCTCAAAATTTGACTCTTTTGAGTTTGATCTTTGAGATCCACCACTAACAAAATGATATAGGTTAACACTTATATGAAATGTAGTGTATTTACAAGTGTCTCCCTTAGGTTCACTAAAGTTGTTAGAAAAGAAATTGGATTGATAAACTTTCCCCTTCTTCGCAAGATCTTAGTTCTTCCTAGGTTTTTCATCAAAAGATGTGTCATCTTCCTTGTTAGGGCACTTAGAATAAAAGTGTCATAGCTTGTCACATATGAAGCATCTTCCACTTTTTTATCAACTTTGTTAGCTTTCCCAATTTTTTTTCTCAGCTTGCCGATGTTTTCATGAACCTTGACCTTTCTTTCCTCCTTTCCCAATATTCTTTTGTTTGAGAAACTTACTAAATTGTTTAGTCAACATTGCTATTTGTTCATCATCACTAGAATCCTCAAAATATTCCTCCTTTAAGATGTTCATAGCCTTAGTCTTCTTTGTAGCTTTTTTAGATGTTTGAAAGCCATTTGTTTACACTTATCAGAAAATTTTGTCTTTTGTTCATATGAATCATCTTGTATTTCAAAAGTTCTAAGGTTCTCTACAAGTTCTTCTATGTCCAAAGTGTATTTTATTTGTTTCATTTATTGAAATCACCTTCATCTTTAATTTGCTAGTTAGGACCTAAGAATCTTTTTAACCACAAGGTGATTGGTTCACCTAGTTGATCATAAGTATTCACAATATCTGAGAATTTAGCGTAATAGTCTTTGAAAGTTTCTTACTATGTTCTCAAATTCAAGGGTGAACATTTGAAGTCTATAAACTTTAACAACCTTATTTTCTTCCTTGTATTTTACCAAGCGATCCTATGAAACTTTTTTTGAAATAGAACTAGAAATGAGCTTATGTTGGTTTTTCCTTATAATATTGAACAAGGCACTAAAAGGCTTACTATTGTAATTAACCAATTTTCACTCATATTCATCCAGATCACACTCAACTTTGAGAATATTATTACCATCTTTATCCTTGATCATTGAAGATTCCAACCTTTTCCCATAACTTTATAAGAGTTACCATTTAGGGCTTGAGTGAAAGCTCTCATCCTATTTTTCTAAGAAGAAAAATTTTGACTGTCGAATAAGAGTGGCTGATTCATAGAATTCCCAAATCTAACAAGATAAAAAGCTTAAGGTTTAGCAGCAAATATTAATCAAAATCAGAATCAAATCGTCAACTACCAATCGTCAAATCACCAAAAAACACCAATGTGTAGAATACCACAAGTTGTAGTCTCTTTTCACATAAATTGATTTTCTACTATATATTAAGGAAATTAAACCAAGACATTACACCAAAAATCCATACAAAAGATGTTTAATGTGGAAACCCTAACACAGGAAAAAACCACATAATGTTGGAGAGATATTGACGCTCATAATGTTGGGGAGTATCTATTTAGTTTGTTAAGATAATTCATTGTCAATACTTGGAGAGATATTGAAACTCGTAATGTTGTCTTATATCCCCTTTGTTATAATAAGTTTGATTGTCAACTGTCGGCTATCTCGACTGTCAATTATCATAATGTTTGGTGCCAAAACCACCTTCTTTTCTTGTGCTAGTAGTGAGAATCTTCTTCTCTTATGCGGACAACATTTTACTGATGCATTATAGTCGTACAATCACGTGTTTAGAATTTATTTTATTTTATTTATTTGTTAAAATAGTTCATTGTAAATACTTATGAAGGTATTTTTACTAATAATATTGTCTTATATCCCTTTTATTACAATAAATCTAATTGTTAACTATCGACTATCAAAGTACCAATTGCCAAGTGTCTATTGTGAGAACGTGGTTTTGCTTAGCGTTAGAAAAAGCTTAGAATCAAGTAAAAAAATCACTCTTAGTTTTGAGTATTTTAATGTATTGATGGGTTCATTTATAAGATTTGAGCTTGTAGAGACAAAAAATGAATTCTTAATAGCTTTGCCAGTTAGTCTTGTGACCGATCTTATCAGATTCCAAGAGGGAGGAAGAGGAGGCGATCGAGGAGGATAGAGAGGAGGGGAGGAGGAAAGGTGAGAGAGAGAGGAGAGAGGAAGGTAGGAGGAGGAAAAGAAAGAGGAGGGGGAGGTGATGGCTAAAAATGGAAGGGGGAGAAGACAATTGTGGAGGAGGAGGTAAAGACGAAGTTGAATGAAGTTGTGATGTCTGCCATTAAATAATATATGATATAATAATCATAATTATTATTCCTCTTGGCACGTGTTAACATCACATGCATAACCAAATGTGACTACCATTAGTACGTATCACTATAAGAAAGACATATAAAATAATATAAATCATAGTAAAACCTGAAGTCGATGCACAACCAACATTTTATATAACACAATAATACCTAGTTTAATAAAACATCGTCAAATTATTACATAGTCCAAGTACACTATTCGTAGAGCAGTCAGATAACAAAATGTGGGCATAGCAATCCCTTACATGATAGTCACATAATTACATAATTTAGTGAAATAGCATTCAAGAAATTATATAGAAAATTCTTCTACCTTCACCTCTTATTTAATTGCATTATATGTAGAGTCTAGAGGTGGGTGAGTATATTTATACTCAGTAGGCGGAATCATAATCTAAATTAATGCTAAGTAGAAAACTCATAAAAGTAACATTTTTTGCTAGAATAGAATTTATCTCAAAAACAAATTAAAAATTTTTGTAGAAAAATATCGGTTTGTCCGATGATGATAAATCTAAAGTCGTGATACCGAACGATATTCCTCCAGACGCTCATGGGGAAACGAGAAGCTCAAAAGGCTAAGAGCTTACCCATGATGCTCCACACCTATGTATGCGCACCAGATACCAATTATTTCCTCGGTAGGTATTGAGACAAAATATGATAATTCTAGGTTTAAACCTAGAACTATCCAAAAAATGCACATACCATAACACAATTTAGTGTATGTAAAATATAGCACAGTATGACATTTTAAAAAAAACTAAAGCAAATAAGCATAACGGAGTAAAAATGGTGCATAAAAATTTGATGATACGAGCATAGCATAAGCTAGAGTTTAAGACCCCCTACCTTGGGTTTGTGTAGAAAATTCATGGTTGTAGAGACCTCAAACTGAAAAACTGACCCCGCCACAACGTCTGACATAGTTGATTTAGTTAAAAATGTACTTTGACTTGCTAGATTTAGACTCAAAATGACATAGAACGGAGGAACGAAAGCTTGACAAGTGGTAGAATGGGAAATGACCGAAGTAAAAAAAAGAGGTAGAATTTATAAATGAAACGGGTTGCATTGCACGCAGTGTCACCACAATGCGGTGGGACCCGCCATGCAGGTCCCATGTGTCATGCGTAGATGACCCATGCATCACGTGATCATACCGTGTGACGACGCATCGGTTGATGCAGCTGATGTAGCTCTTGCGTCAGCCACCCTAAAATATTTTTTTTTTCAAAACTTTAAAAAACATCATAACTTTTCAACCATAAATTGGAATCATGTGTTCTTGGTACCGATGGACTTATATCGACGAGCCCTTCAAAATAAGACCACTCATGGATAGGTTTTACCTTAGTGTTACTATGGGTCCCGCCCATGAGGGATGCTTTCCACAATCATTACTTACAACTTCGTTGTTCAATTTAAATGATTCAAAAGTCGTTATGTTTGTCTTTTAGAACCCTACCACAACTCTTTAGACATTGAATTCAAAGTAATATTCTATTAATAAAATATATTAAAATTTTTGTTATTGGTTAAAAAGAGCGTACTAAAATCAGGGTTGTCACAATCTTCCCCCCTTAATGAAATTTCATCCACAAAATTGAACTTGCTAGTCTTCAAATAGTTCTGGATATTTTTTCAACATTTCACTTTCTAATTCCCATTTTGCTCCCTCAAAAGAATGATTCTACCATAATACTTTTACTAATGGAATCCTTTTTGTCATCGGGATTTGTTCCTTATATTCTAAATAGTTTTTCTTCAAAGGTCAAATCAGGTTCTAAGGTGACCATTGTTTGATCTAGAACATGAGAAGAATCTTGCACATATTTGCAAAGCATAGACACATGAAACACATCATTGA
Source organism: Saururus chinensis (assembly GCA_035235625.1). Lineage (NCBI taxonomy): Eukaryota > Viridiplantae > Streptophyta > Magnoliopsida > Piperales > Saururaceae > Saururus > Saururus chinensis. Next base: position 25,929,529 of record CP141143.1, on the reverse strand, counting down.
CATTGTCTAGTTGAGGGGGCAAAGTCAATATGTAAGCCATTGGCCCCACCTTATCCAAAATTCCAAATGGCCCTACAAAACGAGGACTTAGCTTTTCTTTAACACCAAACCTCATAATTCCTCGAGTTGGTGATACTTTTAGTAGCACATGATCACCTATGTAAAAGTCGAGGTATTTCCTTCTTTGATCATCATAGCTCTTTTGACGACTCTGAGTCATCACTAATCGATTCTTGATAAACTTTACCTTATCAGCACACTGTTGTGAGAGTTATAACTTCACTAACTTTCTTTCCCCGATTTTACTCCAACAAGTTGGGGATCGATAGGGTCATCTATAAAGAGCCTCATATGGTGTCATGCCTATACTTAAATGATAACTGTTATTATAGGAAGATTCAATCAAGGACAAGTACTCATCCCAATTACCCTTCCAATATATGGCACATGCTAGTAACATATCTTCTAATGTCAGAATAGTTCATTCAGATTGACCATCTATCTGCGGATGGAAGGTTGTACTAAATTTGAGATTAGTACCTAATTCTTCTTGAAGTCTCTGCCAAGAGTGTGAAGTGAATCAATTGTCCCAATCTGAAATGATCGACAATGGTACTCCATGTCAACTCACAATTTCTTTTATGTAACATACTTGCCAAAGCATTAAACGTCTGTGTCTTCTTTAGGGGAAGAAAATGCACACTTTTAGTAAGTATGTCCACTATAACCCGAATAGATTCATGACTGGATGAAGTCTTGGGTAAGCCTGAAATAAAATCTATGGAAATGTGCTCCCATTTCCATTCCAGAAGTTCAATAGGTTGAAGGGTACCCGATGGTTTCTGATGTTCCGCTTTAACCTACTGACAAGTTAGACATTTAGAAATAAATTCTCCTATGTCCCTTTTCATCCCCTTCCACCAAAAATTTCTTTTTAAGTCTTGGTACATTTTTGTTCCTCCTGGGTAGATAGTGTATTGAGATTTATGTGCTTCATGTAACAGTTCTTGTTTTAGTTCAGGTACCACCAAAACCACTAATCTTTTTCTATATATTATTCCATCATTAGAGTTTTTATTAAAGTCAGGCCTATCTAAGAAGGTTTGTACCTCTGCATCCTCTTTTTGGGCTTCCAGAATGCATTCAACCAGTTCAGATTTCACCTCAAGATTAGCTACAAAAGCCTCTTTGTTTCCTGATTGTATCTTAGGTTGCATGCCTATTACTTCTTTTGCCAATCTCCATTCTTTTACCAATATTTGAGCTACCTTCCCTGTGGCCTTCCTACTCAAGGCATCGACAGCCACATTGGCTTTTCTTGAGTGGTATTAAATAGAAAAATCATAATCATTAAGGTATTTAATCCACTGACTTTGCCTTAAATTAAAATCACTTTGAGAGAAAATGTACTTTAGACTAATGATCTGTAAAAACTTCATTTTTCTCTCCATATAAATAATGTTTCCAAAGTTTTAAGGCAAAAACTATTGCTGCCAATTCTAAATCATGAGTGGGGTAATTACCTTCATGCTTCTTTAGCTATCTTGTATGCTATTACTTCCTCATTTTGCATCAAAACACATTAATTACCTATTCTTTAGGCATCACTGTAAATCACAAACCCTCCACTACCAGATTGTAAGGATAAGACTGGGGTAGTGGTTGATTTTTGTTTCAACTCTTGAAATGCCTTCTCACATCCCTCATCCCATATAAATCTTACCCATTTCCTGGTTAGCTTTGTCAAGGGTAAAGCTATTCTTGAAAATCCTTGGATAAACCTACGGTAGTAACCCGTAAGCCTTAGAAAACTTCTAATTTCTGTGACGGTTTTGGGCCTCTCCCATTTTAAAACTGCTTCGATCTTTATAGGGTCTACTGATACTCCATTTTTAGAAATAACATGACCCAAAAAGACAACCTTTTTCCAACAAGAACTCACACTTACTCAACTTAGCATATAGTTGATGGTCTCTTGGAGTTTTAAGAACTATATATAAATGTTCTCGATGTTCCTCAGGGTTGGAAGAGTAGACTAATATGTCATCAACGAAAACAATCATAAATTTATCCAAGTAAGATTGAAAGACTCAATTTATAAGTTCTATGACTGCTGAAGGAGTATTCGTCAATCCGAATGATATCACTAACAATTCGTAGTGGTCATATTGGGTACGAAAGGCTATCTTTGGAATATCTTCATCTCATATTCTTAGCTAATTGTACCTTGACCTTAAATCTATTTTTAAGAATACTTTTGCTTCTTGTAATTGATCAAACAAGTCATCGATCCGAGGTAAAGGATACTTATTTTTAATAGTTACAGAGTTAAGTATCTTATAATCTATACATAGTCTCAAGGATCCATCTTTCTTCCTGACAAAGAGGATTGGAGCTCCCAAAGGTGATACAAGGTCTCATAAATTCTTTATCTAATAATTCATGTAATTGACTCATTAGTTCTTTTAATTCTACAAGAGCCATACAATAGGGTGCCTTAGAGATAGGTTATGTCCCTGTTAATAAGTCAATATTAAAATCTATCTCTCTTTGGTGGTACCCCAGGAAGATCGTCAAGAAATAAATCTGAAAAATCCTTTATCACCTCAATATTTTCTATCTTGGAAGGTGAAGACTCATCAGAAATTACACTAGCAAGATATGTTTAACATCCTTTAGATACCAATCATTGTGCTTTCATAACAAAAATAATACATGCCCCTAAAGGATCTCTGTTTCCATGAAAGGTAAATTTTTCCTCTCCTTGCCGATTAAACAAAACTTTTTTTTTCTTATAGTCTACTAAGGCTTCATTGTTGGCTAACTAATCCATTTCTAATATGACATCATAGTCAGTCATACTTAAAAGTATAAGGTTAGCCTTCCATTTTTGGTTATCTAATGACATGGACACATCTTGTAGAAAATTATGAGCTATAAAAGTTTTCCCCATAGGAGTTGACACTTCTAAGATATATCCTACTTCAATAACTGGATAACACATGTTTGAAGCAAAACCATAGGATATATAACAGTGCATCAGTCTTGGATCTATTAAAACCTTAGCAATTTTATCGAAGATTTGAAGTGTACCATATAAAATTCCTGCTAAAGTTTGGGCTTCTTATGAAGTAATAGCATACACTTGCCCCTGAGCCTTAGGCTTTTACTCTGGCTTGATTTCTTCTTAGGTCTTCTTCTTGGGGCATTCCTTGATCTTGTGTCCAGGGTCTCTACATGTAAAGCATCATTTCTCAAAGAAGTAATAGATTCTCGATGGATGAAATCGGTTACATTGAAACACTTTTCTAATTTTTTCTCTCTTTGGTTTTGGGGCAATAGTCCAAAGGTCCTTTGAAATTTTTGGTTATTGGCCTGGTTAGGGGCTATCATTTTCCTTTTCTAGTCTTCCATCTTGCTACCTAGTCCGCAGTCCTTAATTTCAGTACAAGAACTCTAATATTTTTTGCTCCAGCAGAGGGGCCAATTCTACATCTTTGGCCAAAGCAGTAGGTTGAAATCCTACTATTTGACTTTGAAGTCCATTATTCAGTCCCCTAACAAATTTTCAGGCTTTCTTTAACTCTGTGGGGTAAATTTCAGAAGCAAAACATTGTAACTGAACAGATTTATTTTCATATTGAAATACTGTCATATTTCCCTATTAGAGATCCAAGAATTCTTTCTCTTTCTTCCCCTGAAAATGAGAGAAATATTCGTTATACAATATTTCTCTAAATCCTTCCAACTTGATATTTCCTTTATTGGGGAAGAAGTTTCTCTTAGCCAATGGCCACCAGAAAGTTGCTTATCCTATCATAGTGAAAGTGGCTACATCCACTTTCCTATCTTTAGGAACTTTTAGTGCATTAAATATCCTCTCAACTTCGAATATCTATTTTTCAGCAGCTTCTGGTCCATCTTCTCCCAAAAACTCTGGAGTAATTTTCTTAAATCGCTCAAGCAAGTTATCTTTTTCACTATGACCATTTTAAGTCAAATCATTATAGTTACTCAAGTAGTTAGAGATGGGTTGAAACTCTTGAGTATGTAGATGTTGAGTCATTCTTTGAATCATCAGGTCAAGGAAATTGTCCATATGATTTCTAGGTGCTGCTACATCTTGAATAATATTTTTGGCTTGGGCAAAATTGTCAGACAATTGTACTTCCTTACCGTTGCTAGAAGACATTTCAGGGAGCTAGTGGATTGTAACAACCTTGAATTCACAATAAGTTTTTGTAAACTAACAATATTTATTTATAACCATTTTCATACATATTTACATCATACAAGAAGAAGTGTATCCGCTACACTTGACAAGATAACTATTTTACCAAAAGACTCGACCACTAAAAACATAAAACATACACATCTTTTCTTAAAGTTGGAAGAAACATTTTAAGGAAATATTTTCCTAAACGGGAATTGGAAGAAATAGTGTCCTCCCTGTTCACAGATAGGACATAACTTAGGTATTGGCTCTTTGTACCAAGGGCATTAACAGTAGTAAAGGCCTCTCTGCTCACATAAGACACATATCACAGGTAGTTGGTTAGTATACCACACTATTCCCTTACCCTTATCACACCTTCGAGCCCACTCAGCTTCCTCTTCTTCTGCTTCAGAGGGTAGTTTATTCAGGTCAAAATCTCTCACATGGTTTTTTATCCTCTCATCCTCACCAGGGTTTTCTATCCTCTCACCCTCACCTAGGTTTTCTATCATCTCACCCTTGCCTGGGTTAGTGATTAACATTTCTGTCAAAAAATATTCATCATCCAATGGATCCTCCTCAGGCAGTTTCTCTTCGGGTTGGTTTACTTCTAACGGGTCTTCCTTAGGTGGCTCATCCTCAGGTGGTGGGCCTTCCTCAGATGGGTTTTTCTCTGACAGGTCTTCCTCCGACGGGTCTTCCTCCAATGGGTCTTCTTCTTCTTTTGACGGGTCTTCTTCTTTCGATAGGTCTTCTTCTTCTTATGGGTCTTCCTCAACTAAGACGAGTGAATCGGGAATATTTATTACTTCCTCTACTTCTGTTGTTACGTCTGAACCAAGACTATAAAGAAGTCAAATTCAAATTTGTTTTACTTGCCAATTGTAGTAAACAAGGTCGATCCACAGAGATAACCTTGTGCAACAAAGAAAATGATTACAAAAAGAAATAGAGGAAAAAAAATTAAGAAAGAAAGATTGGAAGAGTATTGAGGCAATAAAGAGTTAAGAAATCAATAAGAAATAAATACTTAGGCATTAAGGGTCATTGTAACATCTAATAATATTCTTCATGTGTCATGTTATCTCAGATAGATTCGAATAAAAAATTTATCTAACCAGAAGATATGAACATTAAAATTAAAAATAAAGATAGAAAATATTTTAAATAGATAAAGGATAAAAATAATTATTTCTTCAAGAGTTCTATGTATCCAAATCACAAAGAAACAAGAAGAAGAACAATGTTAAATAAATATCACTTCAAATAACCAATACTTACTTGAAACCATTGATGAAATATGAATAGAACTCTATTAGATTGTTACAAATCACCTCTAGCCTTAGTTTGAGAGCTTAAAAAGTTATTACAATAAAACTAAAAACAAAAATATAAAAGAAGAGAAGAAAAATAGGAGAAGAGAGCTCTAAAGAGGAGGGGATGATGCCTTTATCATGTCCATTCCTCTATTTATAGGAGTAAAAAGTGTTGCTTCAAAGAGAAAAGTTCAATCATATCTCTATATTGCATCCTGATTGATTGCATAATTGGTTATTTTTTTGGCAATAATTAGATAATAAATCAATTAAATAAATCAATGATTTATTTACAAATAAGTATATTTGAATCTTCCTTTAGCTATCTAATCATCCTCATTGTCTTTCCTTATGTGTATCAATCACAACCAATAAAAATATTCTTCATGTGCTAACCTCGGATTAGTTTACTAGCTGTTACTTTTCATGCCGGATTTGACCCATATAGATTCAGAATTATAAATTTCTTCTTAAAATAGATATTGTAGACATGGAAGTCGTCTTTCCAAGGCCATTAGAATCTTATCAATCTGAATTATACATAGAAAGATATAGTCGAAATACTAAGCCTATGTAAATTCTCTGAAATCCAACGGGTCCACAATGTTGTGTTCGACCATTCCATGCATGTTTAAACAATTAGGAGCCTATTCTTAACTTTTAATAACTTTGGGTAGTTGGGCTTCACTTTCTCTTCTAGTTGGATCTTGTTGAAGCTTGTTTAGACATATAAACTCAATTAAGGTTCAACTAACTTATTCAAAACATAAATAGCCCAAATGAGTAATGAATTAACAAAAAATAGGGTTGCAATTTGAGATGTGAGAACATTTAATTGAACATTACTTCAATGCGTCAACTTCCTCTATTGAAATGGGTAAATATAGAATATCCACTACTTCATGAACCTCCTCACTACTTTGGGATAAGACATCAGCGATTTCTAAGGTATCCGAGGGTTCTGTCATAAGGCTAGTCTTCTTGGCTTTTCTTGATGGTAATGGTAGTTTTTGGGCTGACATATGATATAAGGAGTTCGAGATGAGTGTCATTTTTTATTTTTCCATTAACTGACTTATCATTTCAAAACAAAACATGGCATAGCATAGCATAGCATTAGCAAAATCATTGAGGATATATACTAATGTGACTAATCAAAATGACTGCTCTACTAATAGTGAAGTCATGAGCTCCGATACCAAATGTGACAGGCACCATTAAATAATATATAATATAATTATCATAATTATTAATCCACTCGGCACGTGTTAACATCACACCCATAACCAAATGTGACGATTGTCAGTACGTATCACCATAAGAAAGACACATAAAATAACATCAATCATAGTAAAAACTGGAGTTGATGCACAACCAAAATTTTATATAACACAATAATACCTGGTTTAATAAAACATCATCAAATTATTACATATTACAAGTACACCGTTCGTAGAGCAGTTAGATAACAAAATGTGGGCATAACAAGCCCTTACATGATAGTCACATAATTACATAATTTAGCGAAATAGTATTCAAGCAGTTATACAAAAAATTCTTCTGCCTTCACCTCTAGTTTAATTATATTACCCGCAGAGTTTGCAGGTGGGTGAGTATTTTTATACTCAGTATGTGGAATTAAAATCTAAATTAATGCTAAGTAGAAAACTCATGAAAGTAGCATTTTTTGCTATTATAGAATTTATTTCAAAAACAAGTTTAGAAGCAATTTTAGAAAAATGCTAGTTCGTTCGATGATGATAAATCCAGAGTCGTGATATCGAATGACATTCTTCCTAACGCTCATGGGGCAACGGGAAGCTCAGAAATTAGGAGCTTACCCATGATGCTCCACAATTATGTGTGCACACCAAATACCGATTATTTCCTCGGTAGGTATCCGGACAAAATATGATAATTCTAGGTTTAACCCCAAAACTATCCATAAAATGCACGTACCATAACACAATTCAGTGTATGTAAAACATAGCACATGTATCTCATTTTTCAAAAAAACTAAATCAAATAAGCATAATGGAGTAAAAACGGTTCATAAAAATTCTACGATACGAGCATAGCATAAACTAGAGTTTAAGACCACTTACCTTGGGTTTTGGTAGAAAATTCGAAGTTATAGAGACCTCAAATTGAAAAACTGACCTCGCCACAGCATTTGGCATAGTTGATTTAGTTGAAAACACCTTTTGAACAGCTTGATTTGGACTCATAATGACTTAGAACAAAGGAACGGAAGTTTGACAAGTGGTAGAACGGGAAATGACTGGAGTAAAAAAAATGACCCACACGGAGTAGGCCACCACACAACCCACACATCGTATGGTTATTCCTCACGATGACACATCGCTGCGTCGTAGTGTCTGTTGACGCAACTCTTGTGTCAACCGCCATAAAATATTATTTTTTTGAAAACTTTTAAACATCATAATTTTCCAACTATAAATCGGAATCACGTGTTCTTGGTACCGATGAACTTGTATCAATGAGCCCTTCAAAATAAGACCACTCATGGATAGGTTTTATTGTGGGTCCCACCCATGAGGGACTCTTTCCGTGATTATTACTTACGGCTCTAACATCCTATTTAAATAATTCAAAAGTCACTATGTTTGTCTTTTAGAGTCTACCATAACTCTTTAGGCATTGAACCCAAAGTAATATTTTATTAATAAAATATATTAAAAATTCTATTATTAATTAAAAAGAGCATACCAAAATAAGGGTTGTCACTGAAGCAAAGCTAGTGGCAAAGATGAGGAAGTTGATGGTAGAGGTTGCGGTCGATAGCGGAGGTAGTAGAGCCGATGACGGAGTTGAAGTTGGAGTTCTTGGAAATAAGCAGCAATGGATTGGTAAAGTTATAAAGAAGAAAATAAAAAAGGTGTATTTTAGATCATTTATGCCACTTGTGTATTACATTGTATCTTAGAGCTATTTTGTTATATCATTCTAGAAAATATTTTCCACATATAAATTAATATTTTACTAAATAAAAATAATATTTTACTCTATTTTTTGACAATAAAAGCCTATTTATACAATTAAAATAAAGTGAGTTTATTTGGATTGGTGAAAACCGAGAGAAAGGGAAAGAGAAAGAGAAAGTGAATATAGGTGGAAGAGAAATTAGGAGATTCATAAAAATTTTCTATTACTTGGTTGTACAAATAATATTAGAGAAATTTACGCTCACAATGGTGGCAACAATTGTGACAGTGACAGCGGTGGTGATACCAATGAAGGTAATGACAGTTGTAGTTGCATTGGTGAAGGCGGTGACAGTGATAATTGTAGTAATAACGGTAAGATATAAGTCCTTTATATGCTAATTTTATCCCAAAATTGATGAATTGCAATATTTCCCATTTAAACTAGACACTAGAAACTCGGGGAGTTTAAAAACACTCGGGGAGTTTAAAAAAATTTCTTCCATTTCCCCCTCTTCATACCTTAATTCTTCGTATGTGAGTTACACCTTCTCCATCGCTTTTGGTGAAAAGAAACTCGAGCAGGAAAATCAGCTTCCGTCACCAAATGATTTTTCTATCTTGGTTTCTGCCACCTAACTGCGACGTACGTGCGGCCGCAACCGTCACACGACGCCCACCCCAGCTTTGGACTTTCCGCTTTCTTTATTATTTCATGCGCCTGCTTTCTCTTTGTCATTTGCAGACAGTTAGGCGCGGACATCTCCCAATATGTTGAGAAGGCTCTTTGCTACTTGTACTTCTTCTTCCTCTCTGTCTTCTCTCCCCCGACTCTGCTTCGCCCGTTCCCGATCCCTCGCCCCCGGCGCCCGATCGCTGGTCTCCGGTGATATCGGATCTCGGTCCTTCTGCGATGGGCCTCAGACCGCTCCTGATCGTCGTCGTCCAGGTCGCTTCTCTTTTCCTTGCGTGGTTGAAATTTCTGGGATATTTACGTTTTGCTACCATGTGATGTTGTGCATTGTGAATTTAGCCAAAAGCTGGTTTCTGATCTGGGTGTCAGCATTTGCCCCTCTTCTGTGTTTTTTGATCAAGAAATCATTTCGAGGGTTTTTCTTAGGAAGCCTCTGGACTGTAGTGGAGACTAAAAATTTTAAAACCCATTCTATAAGTAGATAATATATGTTCTATGGGGGTTGTGAAAGACAAATCCGGATTCCTAAATCCCAGCCTATATGAACAGATCGTTCTGATCGAATTGCGGCTTCAGTTCAGTCATAATTCCGTGCTAGGTTCTGTCAACAAGCTCAGATGTTTCTCCATGGCTGCAAACTTATTGCCAGCTGGATTATAATGGGTTCTGGCATAATGGCATGAGCTTTTGTCCAAGCGTGCTAAGCCCTGGCAAACGCGTAGATCAATAAACACCATGTGGAAAGAGACGCTACAGAATGCAGTTTATGACTGAGCATTAAGTACGACAGATTTTAGGTGTCATTAATCAATCAACTTGGGAACATACATTGAAGTAATATGATATGCTTTCTAGAGAAATGCAAAGTGTGGGAGTTTCTAGATTCAGTCTAAGGCTGACATTGCCAAAGAATGTTTAGAAGCTATGTACCAAGACAAAAGGTCAAGTGGCAGGTTGAGAAGATACTGACGGTGGGTAGAGGATAAATGTATATTTGCTGTGCCTTTTTTTATTTTTGAGATTTATTAAATCTATAGACAGAATAAGTGGCCGTATTTCAGAACCAAAAACCAAGTCGTTTTTGTATACTGTGGATTGGTTTCTTGGCACTTGAAACTCATTGTATGTGTCGGTTGTAATGTGATTTATATGTAAAGAATACAGCTGTGCATATAAATAGTCTCCTATAATTATTTAAAAAAATTACTTTCTTCTTCGTTTCCCCCCTCTAAATGGTTTCACTCCTCTCATCTCAATCTCCCTCCCCCCTCCTTCCAAATGTCCTGGCTAAGCCCCTGGGGGTTTACTGTTTTTTATTAAGAACTATGGCTCAATTTGTTGGACTAGATTTGATTTGGGGTTATTTAGGTGTGGTTGTTCAGATGTAAAATTATCTGCTTTCTTCAGGACCACTTTCTCGGTATAAGAGCCTGGTGGAGCAAGGTCGTCTTCAGCATGATGTGTACCAGGAGAAGGTTGCATCTGAATTGGAAGACCTACTGGGCAGGTTGCAGCAGTACGATCAACAAATGCAAAGCTACCACGTATGTATCAAAACCGTGCTTGAATATTGCTTAAATTCAAATGTTCAGTCATCCTGCAATTTGTAAATGTAGTAATGTTCTTGTCTGGGTTTGGCCTGGAAGAACATCTTGATGTGTTATGGGTTAAACTGCTTGCTATTTGAATACAAAACGTTGGTAAGTTATTCCGCTGATGACCGCTTCTGTTTTCTTTTGAAGCGGGACTTGAGTGAATGGGAAAAGAGGAGAGAGACTGAACGTCGCAGGCTTTTGATGGATGAGGCGGTGATTAAGCAGAAAGGAGATGAAGTAGAATTGAAGAAGCCCAGATTCGGATTTCTCAGAAATTGGATTGCTGGGTGAGGGATTTTACGTCTTCTCACTGATGACAGAACCATTGGGGTCTACATTCCTCTCAACTGGTTAGCAGTTAGTGCAAAAAATATATTCATTTGCTGAGTGTCATTTCTGCCTTAAAAGCGAAAATGAGTCAGAATTTTTAAGGGAAATTTATAAAAAAATTATTATTAAAATAAATATTTATCAAAATTGAAGAGAGAGAAACTTAATTACCAAACATTCCGCGTAGGTGCCAGCATGGATAGTAGTGCCTACACAACTTTTTTTTTTCGGTTTTTGCTTAATTTCATCACTTACAAAACAAGTATTTCATCGGTTAGAAGGACAAAATAAAAGTATAAGATGATTTCGTCACTTTGAATGAAGACTTCACAACACTTTTTAACAACAACGGGCAGTTCTAAGGCTTCATTTGTAGCTCCTTCATACCATTTACGGCTGTCATCTTTAGTAAAGTCATTTTAACAAAAACGGGCAGTTCTAAGGCTTCATTTGCAACTCCTTCATACCATTTACGGCCGTCATCTTTAGTACCATTTGGATGATTTAGTAGCTGTCCATGAAGACTAGATTCTTGGTCAAGGGCAAGGTCGGGGTCTGAGTTGGAGTATGGGTAGTAGACCACCCCTACTCCAAATAGATTGACTAATGAGTTCACAGTACCTCTCCTACCTATACACCGACCTGGGCCTCTACCTCACCCTTGACCAAAAATCTGGTCTCCGTGGACAGCTGCTGAATCATCCAAATATAGTACTGAAGATGACAAACGTAAATGGTCTGAAGGAGCTACAAATGAAGCCTCACGAGCTGCCTGTTGTCGTTAAAATGACCAAGTGTTGTAAATTCTTCATTCTTAGTGATGAAGTCACCTTATACCTTTATTTTGTCCTTCCAACTGACGAAATACTTGTTTCATCACTCGAAGTAACGAAATTAAGTAAAAAAAAAGCCACACAGAATAGCATGTCTGAACACCTGTTTGGTAATTAAGTTTATCTCTCTTCCATTTTGATGAATATTTATATTAGTAATAACTTTTTATAAATTTCCCAAATTTTAGCATGTGTTTACGATCAAGTGTTGAAATCGGTTCAACAGCTTGCAGGCTTATCTGGTCTGAACTATATCTCACATATAATCTTATCGATGTCTATCTTAAAAGAAAATCTCAAACTTTTGACAATACTTTCGAAGTTTTCTGTTATCATTTTTCTTCTGCACATTTTGTTTTACATCGCCTTACTTATGTTATATTAAATTGAATTAGGAGAAGGAATCGAAGCGTTGAACCAGGTGTGGGGAAAATGGTGTCTTACCTTAAACGAGAGAAGAAACTTGATTCAGTCGTTGGTGCACGGCCAGTTTCTCCTCCAGCTCCAAGGGGGTTGTATCTATATGGAAATGTTGGGAGTGGTATATTAAGAACAAATAGAAAAAAACATATACTTACTTGAATTCAGTCATGAGACCGCTTATTATGGAGCTCATGATTGCTGTCTAAAGAGAAGTGAACTCATTCGCATCTCCTTTTGAACAGGGAAAACTATGCTTATGGACATGTTTTATAGTGCCACCGAAGGTGTTGTTAAACATCGCCGTCGATTTCATTTTCACGAGGTGTGCACTCTCAAGCTGTCCTGTTGTAGTTCTGCCATGTCAAATTGTTATGGATACCTTCAAACATCAGTTGTTTTCATGTTAATGACTGTCAATTGTCATGTTCTCATGAAAATTGCAATTGTATCATTATATATTGTACTCTTGTATGAACTAGTTCATAGCATGACGTGGGCCCCATAATAGTTGACAGCTACTGACTCATATGTCTGCTGACCACGCATTGGAAATATGTTGTTATTTTTATTTGCAACTAATTTTTGGCTGATCTTATTTGCATTCGGTAATGTCCATTATAGTAGGAAATTGTGTCCTGCATAGAGGTGAAGTAGTTGATAGTAAGAAAATGTGTCCTGTGAAGCTGTTCACGTGAAAACATAATTAATAGTGGGGACTGGGGGACATAACCTGTAGTGTTTGCATAATGGTAGCCGTTTCACCATAACATTTTCAGTGTTATGTATGAAGTCACATGAAAAGGTAAAGGATGAAAATAAGGTTGTAGTAGGGAGGTATTGTACTATCCACGAAGAGCTTTCCTGCCAAGTAAAAATGGTTTTAACTGAGAATTTCCTTCACTGGCCATTAAAATTAATAACTTGCCTGATGATTTCGTTTGCATGGGATTTATTTTATTCTATGAATTACATCTTGTTCTTAGCAACTGTGTTGATTCATTTTTTTATTTTCTGAAGTTTATATTTCATGGCAATAGGAAATCTGCTAATGGTACAATTAATTTCTGGCTAAAAAGCTTGTTCAATTGGTTTAGTTTGTTTATTGGTCATGTTTGTTGTGAAGTCAGAATCCTACATTGTTGCATACAGCCTCACTTTATAAAATGCCCTGTTGCAGTTTTCCACTCACAACATTTTGTACTATGCAGGCGATGCTTGAAATAAATGATCGCATGCATAAAGTATGGAAGAATAAAGTAGAAAAAGATTTTCATTCGGTTATCTCAACATGGATAGACAAGCTTCCCTTTGATACAAAAGTGAAAGAATGGTTGGCTGAAGAAGAAAAGTATAAGCAACAAGTGCATATGAAACACATTCTTCCTGAGGTGGCAGATAAATTTCTTATCGATAGGGAAGCTGGGGAGCATGGTGCTAGTATTCTATGCTTTGACGAGATACAGGTAAAAGACTATCAACTACGTATATATTCTGATTTTCTTTTGTCCATTTCATTGTGGTTAAAATTTTATAGCCTTCCAAAACAAAATGTTGAAAGCATTTTTCCACTATCTAGTAAAACAATCTTTAATTAGGCTCAAAATTTTGGATTTATTATTTGGAGATTAATATTTTTTCAGTAGCTGTAGTTGTTATAATGTTCTGAATTTTGAAATTTATTTATCCTGACTCTGCTCAATTTAGTGTCCTTTTTGGAATGAGCCATATTTGTTGCATTGCAAAGGTTGAATTCATTTTCTAATTTTCTTATTTTCAATTGCAGACGGTTGATGTATTTGCAATTGTGGCCTTATCTGGGATTATAAGCAGATTGCTCAGCACTGGGACTGTTCTCGTTGCTACCAGTAATAGGGCTCCCGATGATTTAAACCAGGTAGCTTATGTGTAATAGTTTTTGTGGTGATATATGATATATTACTGCTTGCTTTTTCCCTGTTTCATGTTTCATAAAGGTAATTAAAGTCTTATGTTAAAGAATAAATCATGATTTCGTAGTAAAATATCTGTATATTAAATTTAAGAGACTTTGTTATATCTTTTGAGATCCCCCCTCTCTCCCTTATGCACACAAAACATGCACAAGTTTGCACACATAAAGGGCATTATGATGGTAAGCCTAGGGATTATGACGGTCAAGCAGGTACTTCTCGAGCGGGCTTCATGCTTGTAGTTATTATAGGACATACATTGCATGGTGGGGGGGAGGGAGTTTGAACCTTCTTGGAGGTTTCCCTTAGTTTATTCTTAGTTTTCTCTTTTCTTTGTCACTATTTGAAAAACAAATTACTGTATAAATTCTGTCATGAGTTTCCATGAGCTGGAACCCATACTTAAGTGTCTCTTTGTTGCAAATTGTAGGATGGCATGCAGCGGGATATCTTCCAAAACTTTGTTGCTAAGCTAAGTGAGCATTGTCAAAATGTTCTGATTGGAAGTGAGATTGATTATCGTCGGCTTAGAGTAAAAAGAAGCGTAGATGAGGGAAAACTAAATGTAAATTACTAGTGAGCCTTGAAATCTCTAATGTTTTGAGTAGGTGAAATTCAAGAGAAGTATTTCACCTTCACTATCTCAACTGATCTGCAGGTTCATTACTTTTGTCCTTTGGATGAATCAGCTTTAGCTGAATATGAAAAAATGTGGCGTGAAGTCACCACCCAGTCAGGAGGGAAGGTTATATCTGAAACTGTTTCTGTAATGTTTGGAAGGTGAGAGTCTTCACTCTAAAACAGCATATATGTGCTGCAAGCATATATTTCAATGTTGCTCATATATTTTAATGTTGCACGAAATTAGAAAGATGGAGGTTCCCGAGAGCTGTAATGGCGTGGCACGATTCCCATTTGAGTATCTATGTGGCCGCCCGGTAATATATCTACTTTTTGTGAATGTGTCATATGAGTTTTTCCCCTTTCCAATGAACATGAAGAACTAGAAATAGAAAATTCAGCATGTATCTGTGCACTCCTTTCGTCCCACATAAATAGCTACATTTGATTTTTCAAAATGAGCTAACTTTTATTTTGAAAAATCAAATGTAGCTATTAATGTGGGACAGAGGGAGTATTAAGAAAAGTAAGCTGCGAGTTTCATTTTGGAAGGTGACCAGATTGATATTTCGGTAGCAACCATTATTGCATAAATCTGATCCTAGATAACCAGAAAGACTTATGACCATGGTGTTCAATCATCACCTCATTATTTCTTTGTGAAGAGTCAAGAAGGGCACAAGCATAAAACCTGTCACTATGTTTCTCGCATGGATTTCTTATCTTAATAGAGTGTAATAAATTCATATAAGCAATAAGGAATCCGCCGTAGCCCTGGATCGCTGGATAGGAAGCACATAATAATTTTTTGTTGATCTGGAAAATTCATTGGATTCTGCCATTTTCGCCATGTCTTACTCTGATGCTCTCATAATAGTGTATATTCAACTGTTTGACACCTATAACAAAATTAAACAGGCCTTGGATTTATTAATGAACTGAAGGATCATAATTGGCTGCCACTTTTGCATACCAAACAGTTTATTTGCATTGAATGCTTTTTAGTGTTACAGCTATCTTTTTTTTTGGCAATGTAGTGTTAAAGGTACCTTGGCAATGATAATTCCATCTAGACCCAGATGGCTGCATCTTTATATGTATCTTGTTTTCAATCAATGATACATCGTTTCCTTGGATTGACCCTGTTCAGATTTCTTATATATCTACTGTTTTAGGTAGGTGCAGCAGATTATATTGCAATAGCCAATAATTATCACACAGTTTTCATTTCAGACATTCCAGTGATGAGCATGCGCATACGTGACAAGGTATTCCAATTTGACATGTATTTGAAACATCTTATTATTAGCCAGTGATGCTCTTGCTATTTCTGCAGCTAATTTTGACAAAGGTATATATGAGTTGCTGAGTATGTTGCTGAGTTCGCTCAGTTTGACCTTGATTTCTGTATCAGGTGTAAGCAGTTACTGCTGGCACATTGTTGATAGTAATTGTATGTTGGGTGATCAGTTTGAAGATTGACTATGTTAGAAACCAAGTTGCCTCAAAAGCTCTAGCTGTTAAGGAACGGCCTATATCAAGCCAAGACCAGATTGAACAGACAGATGCAGACGACAGATTATCCAATAAGAGGCAAGCACAATTAAGCAAGTGGGACCTTCATGTACGCATGCAGAGGCAGGGGTGGGGATCGAAAGTGGGACCTTCTAGAGTCTAACCAATAAGATATAAGAAACAAACATAAAAGACAATACTAACCTCTATAATATAAAACCTACTACTAATGACAATTAAATATACACAAAAGAGCAAATACACTCTAACAGACCTTACCAATGGATTTGCTGATTTCTGATTTTAATTTTCGTTCTGGTATAAAAATTGCCCTTCTATATTTTGGTCTAAAGGGAGCTTCATTCTTGTGTCATTTCTGGAAATTATATTTATAGAGTCTAAACTGCTGAGGGATCTGTCTGGCAGGTGGGGCAAATTTTAGACAAAACCAGGGAATAACCCTTTAGCAGGATAGAACTTTGCATAGAATTGTTTTTCAAAGCCAAAATCCAGGGGATAACCCATTAGCAGCATAGAACTTTGATTAGAATTGGTCTTCATTATTGCACCGATTTGTATTAGATGGATAGAGTACACGAAAATCATGATATTGTCTAACCTTGAACTCCATAATATAATATTATGGAAGCTAAATATAGCAAAAAATTAGGTGTTAACAATGGGTTTTTGTTACAGATATTTTTTTCATTCTGTCAAATCAATTTTGTGAGACTGTAAATTCTGTGTGGCTTGCTGAATTGAGCAGGCATGTGGCCATCTTACAAACTTTGTTGTACTAATGAAAGAAACTGGTTCCAGGGGCTTGTCCAATGGAGAATTATTCAGATTCTGATATGACAGCTATTTGTTCTTCTTGCGATGCATTGAGTGGTTTGGATTTTTTTTTTCTTAATGTAATAGGTCATGCTTATGTCTGTCTATATTTGGATCTGATGGATAGGCGGCTGTTATTGAGGAGAGAAGTTGGATGAACTCTATTTGGTTGTAAGAAATTCTTTTTGAAAGATGAAATAGATAAGAAAAATAGGATACAACAAGGTTTTATGTTTTTTGATAGTGATATGATGCAAAGAGAATAAACTTATTTCACTTTTTTTTCTATAAATCCTGGGAGAAGCACCGGGGAGTGTCACGTGCAGTTTCATGGGCTTTTTTTTTTTCCTTTTGAGAATCTATGAATGTTAAAACTTATCTGAAGTTGTTTTTACAATGAAACATTATTGAGAATGACTGTAGAAGTGCTATCATTTATAGAAATTTATGTGCCAATGCAGGCACGGAGATTCATCACCCTTATTGACGAGCTATACAATCACCACTGTTGCCTCTTCTGCACTGCAGCCGCTTCTATTGATGACCTATTTCAGGGAACAGAGGAAGGGACGTTGTTTGATCTTGAAAGGTTGGCTATCTTGTTTGCTTAAAAGCTCAGCTCACCATTGCTCAGACAGTAAATGCCCATAATAAGCAGGAGCAGCAGCTATTAATCATGAATATTAGATTTAGTTTCACCGTCTTCGTTATGGATTTTGCAGTTTCCAATTTGAAACAGAGGCCGAAGATGGAAAGCTTCGCAGAGATGTCTTAGCTGCAGGAAGCACAGGCTCTGGTCCAGCACCTGCAGGCATTGCCTCTCTTTTATCCGGTCAAGAGGAGATGTTTGCCTTCCGCCGAGCTGTATGTGAAATCTGAATCATTGCAGCCTTTGCCTGGAATATCACTATAGGAAAGAAATAAATGTGAAGCCAATCTACACGTTTAGCTATAATACCCACAAACTGTTTTTTGGTGCAGGTTTCTCGCCTAATTGAAATGCAGACTCCACTATATTTGGATGGAGTCCGGCAATTGCATCCCTTTTTTGAGGGGCCTCAGCAACTGACTCATGATTTCAACCCCTCAGAGCGGCTGCAGTTTTTTTGACCGTCTATTGATTCATTAAATATCTGCAATAATTTGCAGGTGCCCAATTCTTTGTCACTCTTATTAAATTTTCTACGGTGAAACATATTCTTGATGATAATTAATGTGAGTTAAGTACTTAATGTAACTCTTCGGCTTTTTGTCCGGGGTTATTCAGGTTGGGCCCTTTTCTTGTCTGTCACCATTATTCTACAAGAGTGGAAGGAGCGAGAAAGATTAAATGAACTCTGAAAGCGATCACTAGGAGACAACGGAGAATTAGAGTTATTAGTTTGGGTAATTAGTCTAAGTTCCTATCCCTCTTCCTAAACCCTAATCCGTCACTTCCTCCCTTTCATCCTGAGCTACATTGTAGATCCATTGCTCTAGATCATTCGGATTGGAATGGTTTATCCTACGGACTGGTGAGTTATCCTTCACGGCACATAATCGATCACCTATGATGAATGGCTGCAACAACTCAAGAGAGACCTCTACCGTGTTAGACTGCTCAAGGCAGCAAGAAACAACTGAGAGAGACCTCTAGCTCAGTGTGTTGTACTGCTCAAAGCAATAGTATATACTTGAGTCTGGCCACGGTTTATGGTTGGTTGGATGAACTCATCTTGAAAGAAGTGGCTGAAGTCGAAACTTCTCTTGCCAAAAAGATGATAGGAAAACTCGATCACAAATACACATGATCGTCCGAGGCAACCCATATACCTTTCTCGGCCTATATTGGCTAAGTGTAGTATCTGTCCTATGCAACCCATGAAGGATCGAAGGTAAGTAATGAAGGCCTCAGCAACAGTCGTTGGAGTACACAGGTAGAGAGGGTAGAGAAGTGAACGTACTTGGATAGTCAGTTAACTACCACAAGCATGACAAACTTGCCCTGCATTTTGGACAAAACCTTTATAAAATCCATACTAATGTCCTCCCAAACCTCTTCAGAAATAAGCGATGACTAGAGAAGCCTAGAAGGGATCGTAGAATCACTCCTAGCTTTCTATCAAATGTGCTATGAAATGTTGCACCACACATTTGAGGCTACTCCACGCAAAGCCTTGTGATACATGTCTACAAGTCTTGAAGACCCTTCGTGACCTATTGTATGAGTACAATGGAAAATATGGAAGATATTGTACTGCAATGTATTTATATTAAGGACCCATGCCAAAGTAAGAAAACACTTCGCAAAACAAAATTTATAGAACAATCAGGGTCGAGCCTAAGGTGGGATATAAGTGCAGCTACATCTGGATTGTCCACATAAGCAGCCTGCAAGTTTGTCATACATGGAAAAACAGGTTCAGAGAGTCTCCAAGAGGCCTCCTCAAATTGTCTAGAGAGGGCATCGACATAACAAATTTTAGAATCGTGTTTATAAACTACCTCACAGTCATATCCCAACACTTTGGACACCAAAATAGTACTGGATTGTAGTTTCTTAAGCGGCAGATAATCAGATGATGAAATGGTGACCTAAGAGATACGGCCACCACTTAGTAGTTGCAGGGACGACAAAGCATCTTGGGCTCATATGATGAAAGGAGAAGTGACCACCCTGACAAAGGCTTACTAAAAAAAGGCAATGGGTCACTTCTTGTATAAGTACTGCCCCAAGGCTTACATTAAATCTATCACTTTCGACCAAACAGTCTTAGTTGAGTCTAATAAGGCAAGAACTAGGGCTAAAATAAATTGTTTTGTCTACATCAAATGCTTGATGTGCCGCATCGGATCAAAGGAGGTTCCATTTGGATATGTTTGGATTGGTGAAAACTAGAAAAAAAAGAAAGGGAAAGAGAAAGTAAATCCGGGTAAAATAAAAACTAAGAAATTCTTAAAAAAATTAATATTTAATGACATCAATGTTGATATAAAAAATTAAAACTTTAATTCACCAATTATAGTAATAGTGGTGGAGTTAGCCATGATAGTGTGAGTGGTAATAGCAATATAGGTGGTAATTACGGTAATGATGATGGCGGTAGTAGTGATAGTTACGATGGTGATGGTGGTAGTGACAATAGTATTGGTGGTGATAGAGGTAGCACGGGCAGGTGTGATTGTAGCGATAGTGGTGATGATGACAATAATAGTAATAATGACAATGACTGTAATACCGGCGGTGATAGCCGTGGTAGTGGTGGGGGTGCAATAGTAATAATAATAGTAATAGTAATAGTGACAATAATAATAGTGATAGCAATAATAGTGATGAGAGTAACAAGATTACACCATGAATATTAAAGGCGTATATCTTTTATATATAAATTTTCTCTCAAAATTTATTAGTTGAGGGGCCAACAAAATTTTCTACCCCCTTTTCCCCGTTTTTACTCTTTTTTTTTTTTTGCCTTTGAAAGTTGAAAATATTTTAAAATTTCTTTTCTCGTCTTTTACTTTTTACTAATCTAACTAGACCCTTTGTATAAATGCACAATAAGAGGACCTGTAATAATGCCGAAAGCAGCAATAAAATACCGCTAGTAGATGACAAGCCTGAGAAAATTGCATAAGTAGGTAGAGTAGCCGAGGACAATCTCAGACTCTAAAAATCTTAGCCGAATTAGTGGCCACTCTCTCAGCCGAAGTAAGATGTTAATTTGTTGGCACCCAAATGATAGGGTTTGCTACTAGTGGACCAAGAAGGCGAGCATAATTGTCATAGTTGGGCCTCCACGTATATCAGAATATGATCAAGGAACACAGAACAGAGCCGCATGACCAGAACTCGTAATGACCAATTCTTGTCGAAATACGTTCTTCCAGCAGTAGCAGTTGTGTGCGTTTTTCACCGTGCTGCCTTTGTTCCGCTATGTATCGCTTCCACTTGTCTCCATAGTGCCTCCCTTCTATGACATGAACCATCTGATCTTTGGACTTGGTGCTTCCTTTCTCTTGCTTTTTCCACAACTCTTGGGCCTTCTCACACATTTTTCCACAACTCTTGGGCCTTCTCACACATTGGCCTTCTCACACAGCACGGAAGGGGTCTCCCCGAGTGTTTCAGTCATTCATTGTCGTTGATCAGATTATGTGCCATTAAGGATAACTCACCAATGATGAACGGGAGGAAAAGACGGATTAGGGATTTGGAAGAGGGATAAGAACTAGACTAATTAAACTAATGACTAGAAATTAATAAAACAAGGCAGAACTCTTACATGTACAGATTTCATTAGAAGCCCTAATTGATAACTAATCAATTACTAATGAGCATCGCATAGGTGGTTTATAACAATTAGCGTCATATCCCATTAACCATAGACGTGAGTGAGTGGTTCGGCAACTGTTTATAGGAAATTAATCAATCAAATGCCAACTCTTGCCATCGATGCTCAAATGGGTCTAAAGGGCCCCACGTCCCAACATTAGCAAAGGGCAATATATATATATATATATATATATATATATATATATATATATATATATATATATATATATAGTTAATATGAGCCCGGGCTCACGTGCGCCGGCATATGCCCGGGCTCATTGAGCTATCGGATTTGCATCTGGCGACTCATCAAACTCACGAGTTTAAATGCCCTGTGAGTTTGATGGGTCGTCGGATATAAATCCGACGGCCGAATGAGCCCGGGCGCAAGCCGGCGTGCGTGAGCCCAGGCTCATACTAACAGGACTCTATATATATATATATATAAAGCAAATTAGTGTATTATAAATTTTTAAATTCTAATATTTAACCCATATTTTATACTATTAATCTCTATTTTACCTCTATTTGACCCATCCTAATCCCCATAAGCCAAAAATATTAGAATCTTAGTTTCTTGTTTCAGGTCATATTAATTTAAATTTTATAATATTATATCTTGCACTCTCGAACTTGGATTTGTGCAATCTTAGCATTGTTAGAAAGTTTTAAACGAGCCCTATTAAATAAGATCCAACATGACTATGTTTTTTCAAACTTTTTTGTAAGCCTTACATATATAGCACAAATTTTTATGATTTTGTGTATATTATATATATTTATATTTACTTATTTTTAATGCCCTTGGAAAACCCTCCAATAGCTCTATCAAATAAGACTCGCTGCCAACCTGGTTTTGACTATGAATAACATGTTGTACAGTACAATGTCTTTTGGTATAATTGTTTTCACTGACCTATGACATAATATTTAGCTTATGAGATTTGATTCACAATTGCCTACTTTTAGTCTATATGGGTTAATATAGAACTTATGTGTATAACTAATGATCATTATGATCCTTAAAACAATGTATTGTAATTATAGCATTAAAGGGAGACCTTTGTTTAATACATATTTTATTTGTATTTTATTTTATCTTATCTTATCTAATTTAATCTATATTTACATGTTGCCATGAAGGATCTCCAGAGGCGGCTATCCATGTGGCACTCGCAAGGCAAACCCTCCAAGCAAGTTAGCCTTACTCGTTGAGGTCATGCCTCGTACCATGTAGCCAAGCGTCTGGCCCGTGAACCTAAGCAACGAACCTGCCCCAAGGTGGACATGCAAATGTACCAAGACATTTTTCAAGTGAGCTAGTTAGAGGGGGACGTAGCCTTGCAATGCACACATGCGACTTAGGCAACCAAGTAGCAAAACACTCCGTTCAGCCAAGTGCATGTAAAGGTTATGAAGGTTTTTATTCTAACAAGGTCATAAGGCAAATGGTCGACCCTTGGGTCAGATAGCCCCATCTCCTAGCTGATAGGGCTCCTGGCATGATAACTAGCAACCAACCAAAATTCATTATGTTTTGTGGCAGCTAATACCCAAGGCTAAGCATTATACCAGCATCTTATACATTTCAACTCAATTGGTCCCCCCTATATAACATAAGAGATTTTTTACATATTGTTGGAGTGGCAGCCAAAGTGGTTATATATGTATGCCTGATCTAAACTTATCCAAACATCCCCAAAATATTTTGCAATACCCTTTAAAGCTATCTAGGGGGAGGGGACATGTAAAAATTCTAAACAATAACCTAGCCAACCAAGTGTCCCAATATGAACAACCATGTGTGCACAACATTATGTGTAACTTGTACAATGTTGTGGGCCTTCCCTACAATGCATGCATACATGTTGTGAATGTTGCGAAGGTTTTGAGTAGTCCCCACAACTCATGCACACAAGTGGGCAACACACCAACAAAAGTGGGCACCCCAGCAAGTGTCACGAGTACTACGCTTTGCTGCTCTGTGACACTCGCTCCCACTTGATTTGTCGATGACCTCATCGACACTTCGCCTCCAAGGGGTCTTACTCTTGTCTCTAACTACAAAACTCAATTGTGGCAAATGTCAAACTTGTTCACACCATGACTTTGAGAATTCTATCTATTACATGCTTTGGCTCAATCAACTTCTACCCATTAGGCCCTTGCTTTGGTAAAACCATTGCATGATGAAGTTTTTTTTCAGCTTCTTATGCCTTGCCCACACGAGTAAAGGCCAAAGTACTCTTCTATAAAGGTTACTAGAATCAGAGAGTGCACCCAAGAGCTCCGTTTGAGTTGGTGTTGTACGTTGACCGGGAAAGGATAAACCAAATGATGCCCAACTTCCTTTTTTGAAGTCGTCCCTGCACTCGAGACACTGACAAGTTGCCTACACTTCAGATGATTTTTGCCTATACTTCAGCCACACTTTGCAACTCCCATCAACAAGTTTACACCATGACGTTGGGTTTCAACACTCTTGCCTGCTTCCATTGACGCTTCCCAAGAATCTAATGTTGCCTTGCTTATACCAAAGCTCTTTTATGTATTGTAGCGCTAGTATTGGGCTAGGCCTTCCCCAACCAAAAGTCTGGCAAAATGACATCCTTATTGTGTCTAGCAACTTTCGGGTCACCACCATTGTAACAACCTGAACTTTTTAAAATTTTTGAAAAAATTATTACTGTCAGACCCATATTGATTTTTAGGGCCTAATAGTTATTTTTCTTAAAATTAAATCATTTTGAGTTCAATTTGTTCAAAGAAGATTTAAGGTTGTTTGTAGAGCTTTGAGAGATGACCGTATCGAGCCTAAGAATATGTAATCGAACACAGAGAAGCATATTATAGGCAGGGCCCACTTTAAATTTACAAGGTAATATACCTTGTGTGGTCTTGTTTTGAAGGGTTTATCAATACGAGTTCAAGGGTATAAACAACATGCAAATCTAAATCTGGGGTGAGGAGATATAGCTTTTCAAATTTTGGATATTTTAAAAAAAATTGCTTCATCATGCTAAACTGGTGTCAGCACATGCTAATGCAAGCCATTTTGCATCATGGCTAGCCCATGTGGCTACATAGCTATAGAAGCATGGTTCTCCTCTAGTAGTTGGATGCACAACATATGTCACGCATCTAACGGCTCTCCTTTCCTATAAATTGATAAGAGGGGGGAGGTTCCAACTCACCCCTCACCTTTTCCTCTTCATCTCTGATGATTTTTGCCCATCATCATAGCATCAAACCTTTGTTTTAAAGCCGTTTCTCGCCCGTTTTCAACCGTTCAAAAATCGATCCTATCTAATTTGAGAGCACTCTACGTTGTGGAGGCATCTACTTTTCGAGTTAGTTGCTCTTGAGGGGAGAAATGACTCGGGACAAGAGGCTCCGTCTGCCACTCACGGGCCAAAAACGAAAATTGTCTCAGCACTAGGGGAGGCTCTGCACCTTGCATTCGAGCCAGAAGAGAGATTATCCCAGTGAGAGGGGAGGTTTTGCCCATTGCTCTTAAGCCAGAGCAAGTAAAGGCTTTGTCACTACCCACTTTTTGGGGGAGGTTCAAAAGTGACAGTAGGTGGCTTTAACATCTAATTCCGTGCTACAACTAGACTATACGATTTCATAATTCTTTTATAAAAACATATTTTGAAAAAGGGTATTTACTAGGGGTTGTATAAATGCTAAAATAATATTGTCATGTACACCTCTAAGTGAGATTTTATCATGATATAGATTTTAAAATATTATTATTATTTAGATAAAATTATGAATGATCTTGATTGGATTTGAAGCGTAGTTATTTGGTATAAAGCCCAAAAACTATCATCAGTTTTGAAGAGTAGTTATTTGGTATAAAACTCAAAAGTTATAGGAGTTATGACTCTTTAGTACTACCTATTAAGTCATATAGCGCGCTTAAGAAATGGGATATCGCGGGAAGATCCCTTCTGTTTTGATCTCATTGTCCCACAAGCACAAGTGTATGTCATTTTGGTATCTGCGACATTCTACGAATAATGATTTATCCAATTTTGAAAAATTTATCAGATTCTACTTATGAATAATTTATCCAATTTTATCGAGTTCTATAAAAGACTGTTTTATCTGACTCTTTATAAAAGAAGTACATTCTGATTTTGTTTAAGTCGAAAAAGATATTTTGAGTTATTTTAAGTCAACTTTTGATTATTAATTATATGAATTATTAAAATAATATTTTATCTATCTTTTATTATATTTTATGTTATAACATCTTAGTAGAATTTAATTCTACCTACTAAGTATAAATATACTCACCCACTGCCAAATGCTATAGGTATAAACAAAGAAGATGATGTTTAATGAAGATAACCTGTTTAACTTCGAAGGATCTACATTTTGAATTTATTTTGTCAAGTTCTTTTGATATGTATTAATTATGTACATTTGCACTACTTTGATTTTATAGAGGCACGTTAAGCTTGTTCTATAAATTTTTAATTATATAAATTAAGGAATAGTTATTCTTTTGTACATAGTTAACCTTGGCCTCCTTTTGATTATGAATTGACAAGATTATGACTTAAGTTTATTTAAAAAGTCAAGACTCTACAACTGCTTGCAAAGTTTAAGGCCTTTTCTTCAATCATGTTTCCTCTCGCGATCCACTCCAAAGGTCTACTCCTACCTAGGAACAACAACTTTATCTAAGCTTTACGTAACCAACATGGTCACCAAACTATTAGGGCCACTTCACCACTTTTGATGTAGCACACTCTATTGCCACCAGCAGATGAGGGCCACTTTGCCCAACTAGTCAAGCCACCGCCTATAGCTAGCATAGTCCAACATTTCACTATTCGTTGGCCTAGGAAGTTATGTTCCAAGAACCTACTATTTCTACCACACCTTTCTCTTTTCCCTAATTTTAGCCTGGAACTGCTCACCAATGAGTCCCATACTTTGTTGGCAAGAAGAAACTAATTGCCCTTCTATTTGTACATTTTATTTCTCCAAGGGTCAGTGCATCAACTCACAACACAACCACCCAACACGATTTTCAACTTCAACACATCCTCTCATTGTGGAATCCTTTGTTTCATCTAAATAATAACTTGGTTGTATAAACATAAGAGAGGGGACAAAAAACTGATTTCAAAATTTAACTACAAAAGTAAAATATATAAAAAAAATCTTCAATTTCTCAACATCTTGCCTATGGTTCATACACTCTAGTGAATTCAACACATGCACATAATAGTTTCTTCAATGCATGTCACAAGAAATAGTTTCTTTATTGCATGTCACAAGAAAACAACATATGAGCACTAGGTCTCCATGAACTACTTGTGGTGGCGGCTGATAACATAAGCCTGTAATAGTTCTTCAATTTGGAACTTACTTCCATAGTGGGGACAAGGGAATGTCTTATCCCCTTTGTGGATGTCGTCACCCTTGTATATTTTAAGTTCTACTAAACTAGTAAAGCCAACATAGCATTTAGTAGCAGGGCAGAAATAAGTGGCAACATGTCTAGGTCTCATGTGTTCCTGGAAACCATTCAGATATTAAAAATGGTTGGTACATAAGTTGTAGTTTAACTTTTCTTGTTCTGCGAGCTGTAGAAACATTAGGAAAAAAGTAGTTAACATTATCAATTTTGCACTACACGAAAATTAATTCTGCTAAGTTATCAATTTCATATAAACAAGAGTTATAAAATCTATTACCAAGTAGAAAATCTAAAGTTGGGTATATTAATAGTTTATTATTAATGTGTACTTATAAGTCCTAGAGTATACAACTAATCCAGTTTTGTAAAATAAAACGAGTTTCTTCTACTTAAGGGAAGTTGCAGTTAGAAGAAAAAAAGAGTGGATGAAAGTACTTTTACCCATCTAAACTGGTTCCATTGTATGTAGTACTTTTGTGTCCTAAATTTTACACTTGTACTTGCCACAACAAAATAATATTGACTTTTTCTATGTTGTATAAATTATTATCTTATAAACTATCTAGGTTTCTCTTATTTATTGTACTAGACAGCTTTACAAAAATTTAGAACAATGTAATTTTATCCTACGAAGGATGCAGTTTAAGCAACTTTGTGTATTTGTTACTCATAACTTTTGTGTATGTTACCTATTTCTACTTTGTGTTTATACATATGGGGAGAATTGAGAGGGTATTTGATTGCCCTAAGTGTGAACAAGAGTTCACACGAGAGAAGTATCTCGAGAGATATATTACACTCTTACATGAGGTAATATCTTATTTTATTCTTTAATCACATTTTTTTTTATAATTACTTCAATTTCAAATTAACTATCGTGAAGTGCAAAATTGATAATGTTAACTACTTTTTTCCTAATGTTTCTACAGGTCGTGGAACAAGAAAAGTTCAACTGCAACTTATGTACCAGCCATTTTTAATATTTGAATGGTTTCCAAGAACACATGAGAACTAGACACGTTACCACTTATTTCTTCCCTACTATTAAATGCTATGTTGGCTTTACTAGTTTAGTAGAACTTAAAATATACAAAAGTGACCACATCCACAAATGAGATAAAGACATTCCCTTGTCCCCACTATGGAAGTAAGTTCCACAGTGAAGAACTATTAGAGGCTTATGTTATCAGCCGCCACCACTAGTTGTTCATGGAGACCTAGTGCCCAAATGTTGATTTTCTGTGACATATAATAAAGAAACTATTTCTTATGGCATGCATTGAAGAAACTATTATGTGCATGTGTTGAATTCACTAGTGTGTGTTTTATTTTTCAATAAATATTAGGCAAGTAATGATTTATAGAATAATGACTCTAAAACCAAATTAGATCCTTTTCTTGTTTTCTCTTTGTTTCGATGTATTGTTCCACCCACAACATCGTCGGGTAAAGAGGTTTGAAGATTTGCAAGGTTTCCTACCAATGATATGGTACATACCACACTCTTAGCAAGAGCTTGCTTCCATTTGGACTATTTTTGAATCCCAACATGACTTTCATTAATTTAGTAGCATTGCTACATCATTAGCTAGAGAACACAAACACTACTGCCATTTGGTCCTTGTACACTATGCCTGTGATGGAAAATTCCACTCACAATCTAAAATAAGGAAGAGAACCATGGGCCATCAACTATTCACATATGTTTTAGCCAACATAACAATCATTTTATATTTTGTATCTCTATCCATCCACCTTGAATCATTGAGGTCAAAGAACGAAACATTTAGCCTTTTATAATGTTTGTTCAAATGTTTGTCTTAGTTGCCTAACAAGATGGAACCTGGCTTTGATACCACTTGTCACAAAGGCGCCCGGGAGGTTGCTATTTGTGTACCACTAACAAGGAAAATTAGTCAAGCGAGTTAGCTTTATCTGTTATGTCATGTCACGCCCCGACACTCGCTACCCCAAGCCAAATCTTGTCCAAGGAGTAAACGGTTACACGGCGTGACTTAGTGGAGTTGGATTGTGGAAGACCTAACCCATCTTTGGCTATATACACTACGAAGTTATGCATTAATACTTTGTACAAAAGTAAAATGAGCAAAGAAAGAACTACTAATTTATAATGTTAGAGCACTCATACCCACATCAAATAGTCTTAACATAAACAAGCCCACAATGACTACCATAAGTCTAAACCATCCATGGCTAACAAAGTGTGAAGTAGAGTCTAAAGTATAATCTTAACATGACATGTATTTAAACTAACATAATCAAGTCATCTCTATAAACTCATCCCCTCAATAACTGGCACCATCCTTATGCTCAACAAATAGCCCGTCCGAACAACCTGCATGACATAACATGCAGCTCCAAAACAAAACACAAAACACAAAACAAAGATGGGTGAGCCAAAGCTTAGCAAGGGTTTTAATGCGGAAAGTAAATTCAAAATGATATCACAAGCATAATCAACATAACATTATCACACAATCATTCATTGTGCCCTTCACCATGGGACAATCACACCTAACCATATCACTTGTACATCATGTCATAATTTATAATCCATAAATATATACTCATGCCACCTACATATCTTGATACATATAACATATTTTATGCATATCATGTTATATATATATATATATATATATCATATTTCATCAACACATAGTCATGTCACCTACATATCATGCCATATATAATGTATTTCATCAATATATAGTCATGTCACCTGCATATCATGCTATATATAACATATTCCATTAACACATAGTTATGCCACCTGATATCATGCTATAATCCACATTCCATAAGCATATATCATGTCACCTGTGCATCAAAGGTTCAACCATAGCTCATAACACATATATACCTCATGTGTAAACATATGAAACTTATCATCATATTCATATCCAACATGAATCCTTTCTCAACATAAACATATCATGTATATTCATTTCACGATGAAAACATTCACCCTGCAACATCAAGTGCATCAACCACACATCATCCTGCATATGCATACAAATCATACCATAATCACATGTGTAACATAAACTTTATTGTTCTAACACAACCTGTGTTAATAAGAATTATCTCTCATATACATGCAACAATCAATGGTGAATGTCTCACAATGGAAAAAAATAATCAACCCGCTCACCTAGGACAATCCCTTGTGGGAAAGGTTTGAATTTCTATAAAAGGAAAACTAGAGCAGTTGGGTATGATCCCTAACTAGGAAGATACCCCCTGCTCACCTAGGACAATCTTTAAAAAGGAAGGTTCGAATTCCAAGAAGGAAAACTAGAGCAACCTACTTACCCAAAACAAACCTTACAAGGGAAAGTCTAAATTCCTCAAAAAAAAAACTAGAGTAGCATAGTAAGCTAGTTCACATGGACATACCATCCTAAATTCTCAGGGTCCAAAAAAACTTATCAAATAAACTCACATAGCAAATGTTTCATCTCAATCTAGGGAGGCACCACGTTCCCGAAGGAATGTAAAATGAAAACATGTCCTTTCAGACCCAAAACTGAATCGACAAGCCTCCAAACGATTAATCTGACATCAAATGGCATCCATTTTCATCCAATCAATCAATCACAACTAATCACGTTAATCTCATTTATAAATTATTTTCATGATGCATGCCACGTGATATATAAGTGAGCAAATGATAAATGAGTCTAAGTATAAGTAAGCATGCTTAAATCAGTCCACATGCAAGAAACATGATCCATTTGTGTACATAAGTGGTAGTGTTCAAACCTAAGCTAAGACATGTGAAACATGAACAAACTATAATCCATGTTATATATTGCGCATCCATAATTTTATCATAGTCCTACACTACTGGAATCATAGAATAAATGTGATGAAAACATTTAAATATGAGTTCAAGACAAGTAATACATCCTGCTTGGCCTAGACAAGTATAGACATAACCATAATTAAGCTAGAACATGTGAAACATGATTCTCCTAAAATTAATATAGCATGTGCAAGCACATATACATGATCATGACTAAGACCTACTGTAATCATCAAGAAATTATGAAGAAGTCATTAAATATGTATTTAAAACAAGTAGAATATCATACTAGAATTAAACAAATTTAGTCTAAATCATGCTTGAGCTAAATCATAATTTAAAGATGGCTCTCATGCAATCACAATAGTATTTATAGGTAATCATAAGTCATTTTGTAATATCCCGAATTTTCCTAGGTTTTGAAAATTAAATACGTTGAAATAGGGTATTTGACACATTAAAATTCTTCATAGAATAACTTTTGACCTAGATATAATTTATGGCTAAAACCTATATTATTACAAAGTAGACAGAAAGAGCTTCGAAACAGCACCAAGAATGCACAAATCAGAGTTTGGATGAGGGAGATATGACTATTCGAAGTTAAACATATCGTATATGACCCATTTACCTGATTTAAATGTGTATTTGGGTTGTTTAAGTCATTTTGCGGGCTTAGTTGTTTATAATTCCGAAATTAATTTTTAGTAGCCCAATTAGGTGGCCTAATTGGGGGATTGGCCCAATTTTTAGTGGGATTAGGAACCCTAATCTCATGCTTATAAAAAGGGATGATTATGGCATAATTAGGGGGACTTTTGCCCGAGGGGAGAAGGTGGTGAATGACGAGGCTCCGACGGTGATAGATCGACAACCAATAGGAGAGTAAGGTAAGATCGTTGTTGTTATCTTTGATGGAATATTAATGAAGATTTATTAAATAAATTTCAATGAAAATTAGATCTCTGCACTATGTAATTTACATAAACAGTGTTTGTAGAAATCATTGTTATGTAATTTCGTTGAATGCTTTTTGCTACTCTATAATTTCATTGAACACTACATATTTTTTTGTAAATTTTCTGATTCTACTGGCCGGCTGCCGATCTGCGAGCACCGACCAGCCAGTCATTGACAAGAGGCAGTTTCTTGCAGGCCGGGCTCTAGCATGCAACCACCGCTGAACAATCCGTCGGACTGGCGTAGAGGAAAATAAAAAACAAAACAAAAACAAAACACAGGGGCACTGTTCCTCCGACCGTCGATGGCTTATGACTGGACCTGGCCTCCCGAAACCGCCATATGATGGCTGTCCGGTTGGGCGGGTCCATCGTCGGGCTGAGAAGGGCGACGAGTCGCCACTGGGATTAATTGAAAAAAGGGCTATTTTGGCCACCGGACGGCGACGGGACCAACCCTGTCGGTTTCGCCTTGCTCTAGCAGTCCGGAGGCACTAGTCTACCCACTCCTCCACCACGGTAGGGGGGCAGCACCACCAGAGACCGAATGGCCTTTAGCAAGTCACGGGGAAGACGGCCCACTTGTGGGTTGTCTGCTCCCTGGACTTGGTTGGCTAACCCGACCAGATCCGATCCGGTAAAAAAATTTTTTACTTACACTCTAATTGAATCTGGTCTGGTTCAGTGAGTTAGAGTAATCATAAAATTTTGGAAAAAATTAAGAATGACCTTGAGCGTATGCCGGGTGTCTATACCAAGTTTCAGACTTAGGGAAAATCCCAAAAACTTTAAAATTACTAATTTACCTTTGTGAGTTGAAACATAAGATAATAATTATTGACCAGACTTAAGGGCTCCGGTTCAAGGGCCTACGAGTGAATTTAAAAATTGTGAAAAATTCCAATATGATTCTAGTGAGTATCATAAATTAGAACTAAGCCACAAGGTTGGGAAAAATCCTATTAAGTAAATAATTGACTATTTTACACAATAGTACTCTATGACAATGCGTAATTCATGTTGTGTTTGTCTACTCGTATGGCCTTAAAAGCCACGTACCTCTTATTTCAAGAAAACCGTCATGATGAGGGACGAAAACGGCTGGCTCAGCTCCATCTCAAGCAAAGAATGTAGATTACATTCACCGTACAACATATATATATATATATATATATATATATATATATATATATATATATATATATATATATATATATATATATATATATATATATATATATATATATATATATATATATATATATATATATATATATATATATATATATATATATATATATATATATATATATATATATAAACGTGCATTCTTGCTAGTCTAACAAAAGTAAGTTGTTTCCTGTGATGTTGAGGAAATAATGACAGGAAGGATTGGCCCGGCATAGCTAGAAAGCTCTACCACAAGCATGTAACAAAGAGGGACATCCAACAACTACCGCGACCAACCAAGAAGTTTGTCAATTTCATCACGCATGTAATTCTCATAGCCAGTTTTTTTGTCGCCAAAAAACGCGACTAGTGAACGGTTTTTGCTCCGCCAAACCCTCTTGCCTAAAACATGACCGGGCAAAATAAAATGCGGTGAGCGTGGATCGAACACGCGACCTTCAGATCTTCAGTCTGACGCTCTCCCAACTGAGCTATCCCCGCTGGCACGTTGCATGTAACCAAGCATCATATTATATTTTTTAAATTTCTTATTATTGTGAGAGATGGATGAAACTTTAACAGCCAAACTGGGACAGATTTTATTGGGGTTAAGGATCTCTCTATGTCAATTGTAAAAGATATGTGTTATGTGGTGATAGGGTGGTTCAAGTTAAAATACAAAGGTAAGCTCCACCTATTAGGGCTGCATCTCGGGTAGGGTGGGGTCGGGTATTGCAATGCCCGACCCTACCCGAGATTACAGTACCGGCCCCTACCCAATATACAACGCTGCAATTGATTTGGGTGACGAAAGGGAGGTTTTTTTTTTGGTACGCAGTAGACAGGGATGACACAAAGGGGGACTCGGGAGGTTGGCCGGTGAAATTAGAATAAGGACTGGGGAGGCCAGCATGTAACTGATGGGGAAGCTGGCCAACGAAGACGACTCGAGGAAGAAGATGGAGGCCGGCCGGCGACCGGAGTCTAGTAGGCCGTAGACGTGGAGGAAGTAGATGGAGGCCGGAATGCCACAGATGAGGATGAAGGGGGGAGTCCGACAAGCTGCAAACGATTGAGACGACGACGACAAAGGGAGATGCCAGCAACCTGTAGACCGGGGGGATGAAGGGCGACCGGGGGAGGCCGGCAAGGGTGGAATGTTGCCGTTGTGCCTGTGTAGATCGAATGGGAGAAAGCTGAAGGATTTAGGGTTTGGCTCGTTTGGGTAAGGAATTTAAGCATCTGGGTCGGGTCGGGTCGGGTCGGGTCGGGTTTCGGGTTTTTTTGTGTGTTAAACCCGACCCGAAATTCATACGGGTTTTTTTTGTTTTAAACCCGACTCGACCTGAGTAAGTACCCGACCCGACCCGAACCCGGTTAATTTCGGGTCGGGTTCACCCGGTTCAAGTCGGGTTCGGGTTTTTTGTGCACCCCTACCACCTATCACATGACATGTTTTTTTAGGATTGGTAATTAAGTGGTGCTTAGAGAAAAACCACCCCACCAGATTAATGCTTCCTTTCCCTATGTTGGTAATATGTCAATGGCTAAGACTGCAATTCCCCAACTGCATCTCTGAACAAGAATTAATTTTGCCTTACCTCACCAAACATGTTCTATAATCACCATCACCACCCACCAGGTTTAACCCTTTGAGGAGAGAAAATTTTAGGTGTGCCTCACAACCCATGTTGGCTGTGTATTTTCCTTAAATTAAAAGGGAACTCTATGGATGGATGGCCCACCAAATGTTACCTTATTTGGAGATGATAGACACACTACGTTAGGAGACATAATTCATCGTCTATCACTAAGGATAATGACACAATTGTTTGCACACGGATTCTACGTGTAGATTATGTTTTTAGGTTCATTTCGTGTGCTAGCAAGTATGCCATTGATCTTATTGATAGCTAGTAAAATTTGAAAAGTCTGGAGTACTTAAATTTTACTCCCTTCATCCTATATTCATAGTTATAGTTACATCTAAAAAGAAAGTTATTTTTAATTAAATAATAAAACTCACATCCAAGGTAAAAGAAAATAAGTTTATTATATTTTTTTAAGTAGTTAATTACTTAAATTTAATAAATTAGAGTTATTAATATAAAATATTTTTTTTAAATAGAACTATTAATTTAAAATGGAAGAAGTACCATTCACAGTTTCAACGACTGAATTTCAAAAGCTTTGGACCTTTTTATTTATTGTGGTCCCATGGTGATGGGCCCCGTATAAGGGGCTGACGTACCGTGTGGTGATGTCCATGAACTGTGACGGTAGTGAAGTGCTGAGAAATTTGGACGCCCGAATCAGCTTGCTTATGGAATGTTTTAACTTTTAGCCAAGTGGATAGAGAGCAAATTTCCGTGGACCACCAACCAAACTATTTTTTCTCTATCCGTATTGTGTGGCTGTCCTCATCTAATGTCTTGTCACCTAAGTCACTGTTACGTGGACCACAGGTTGAGGCCACAAGCCTAGATTCTTGAACACCTTGTGGTCTGTTTTTCATGAAGCAAAACCGGTGTAAGTCGTATTTACACATCTATATCAGGATTATGCTAATAAGCCTAATGTAAGTAATACATGAAAGCTCTTTTATCTATGAGATCGATATTAATGTATATTGGTGTGTGTACTATTTATCTTAAATATTAAGGGAGTTTTTTCTATATTATATATATTATTAAAGAAGCCAATATTTCATATTCTGTAATTTTAAAGTAAAAATATCACAAAACACAGACTTACACGATATTATAGGAAAATCAAACCAAAATACTCTTAGGTTAAGGTTTAGGGTTTTATATTATGTAAACTAGGCAAATTAATGCATTTGTCCAAAAATGACAGACCATGAAGTGACCCATCCGATAGGCAATTTCTAAAGTCCGTTCAGTGAGAAGCAAAAACGCAATGAAAGGTCCAATTTCTGACTCTACAATTCAAAAATCTGACCCATCAAGCGAAGTCCTCACCATGAAGAGAGTTTTGGTCATGAAGTGAGGTTCGGCCTGAGGGTACACATGCGTCACTAGTAGAGAAGTGATTTGCAGAGAAGGTTAATGACCCATCAAGGGGTTAATCCGGTGAGGTTCATCGGCATCAACCAGTCGGCCACTTGCATGGTAATGGCTTATTATTCAAATTCTAGTTTTTTCCATAGGTTCGAATACACGATTGTTCATATATCGTGTTATAGATCACATGATGGGTAATACTTGCATACACACGCATAGTACCTAGTCATATTATGTTATTGATAAAATAATATACGATATACTTCATTGAGAAATCGTGTTTTCATATATGGGAGGCATACATATCATTTTATCAATAGCACGATATGCAATATACGACATTGAAAAGTTGTGTTATTGTATATGAGAAAACATCTTATTGTCTTAACGATAGCATAATCTATGAACTTAGCATGTACTTGAACACTAACTAGTTACATAATATGAATGAATGCGACTCTTTGATTATATATAACATCTTTTATAGACGAAGGCTATAAGATTACAATCAAACGGAAGAATCAGTAAAGGCTTCAGAAAAAAATTTAAACACTAAAAAAGGCTTTACAAATGTTTGATATAAAATTCATTAGAATTTAAGTGCACTAAAAAAATAATTTCATTTTTGAAATTTTTAAAAAATGGATAGCTATAAATTCAAGATTTTTTCTATTATCACTTAATTATTATTGGTAAATACCAAATTTGATTTAGCATATTCTTAGTGTAATACTATAATACTAGTACGCATGGTGTGAGTCATGAGATCAATGAGCACGATTGTGAATGTTAGTGAGGAAAGGAAGTTTTGGTATATTCGTTACAAGGTCAAAATCAAGCATGCTCCATTAATTAGTTTCCACTTATACTACATAAGAAAATAACCACTTTGGAATATTTAATTGGTATAGAAGAAGCCAAGTAGCCAACACAGATGTAGCCATTGTTTACATCAAACGCCAGATGAGACAAACCAAAGATGCTCAAAGTTCTTATTTTTCTTTATGAAGTCAGTATGAAATATTCGCTTCATCCCTTATTAATAGTTCAATTTAGAAAAATAATAATTTTTATTGAATGGTTGAGACCCATAACTAAGATAATAGAAAATAACTTTTGATATGTTTTTTTAAGTATCTAACCACTTAAATTAAACCAAATAGAATTATCAATATGGGATATGTTGTTTTTTAAAATGGAGTGATTAATATGGGACATAAGGAGTTAACTATAAGAAAACAGTGTCAAATTCCAAGTAGAAAAATCTCTATCTTCCTCGAAAATAAGCTAGCAACTTGATGGCTTGCATTAAAGACCCATCACATTTATAAAATTTAATATGTGTGCATGTTGTAATTCTTTATACTATGTTGCTAAGCTTCTATTGAAAATTTTAGTAAAATAGATTGCACATGCATACCATATATTTTCTTGAGCACTTCTTATGGTCTCAGCCTTCACATTCGGATAGATATGTAGAGATAGTGCTCTTTTCTGAAGTGAAATGATGAAAACAAATATCATAAAAACAATAAAAACTAGGTCATAAAGAGAATTTCTCACTACACGAGTTCCAATCAACAATATTAGTATTCTTTCTTTTTTTGCTTCAAAGATTAGAGATATTATCTTGAAGTGAGTGGTGTCATGAACATGCTTGATGTACTATAATTTAGAGGAAGTTATACCATAAGAAAGTCATAATTGTCAAAAAAATATATTAATATTTGAGCAGTAAATTTGAGTTTGCAACATCTTGAGTTGTAGAACTTTGATCCACCATAAATTTATCCCAATTAATTTGTGATTCAAAAATTTATATCTGAAAGTTTTATGACAAAATTCAATTCATAAAGCTTACTATTAGAATATTGAAAATCTCTTTGATACCATGACTTTTGATTGTATAATTTCAATTCAAGTATGAAATTTTAGTTTGTTATAGATCTTGGAAAGATAAGATACTAAAGAACTCCAAAATGTGTTAAAGAAACTTCTCCAATTCAAGTTATGATCATAAGAAGCTAGTACTACCATTAGTTGTATTCAGCTACAAATATGTCATTAAGCGACTAATTTGGTACCATTAGTTGAATATAACTAATGATTGTGCTTACTTTTGATTATCATAATTGAAGCATCTTTTTCTGCAAAAAAACTGAAGGTATAGAAATTCAATAGGTGCATTCTTTGGAGTATTGGAATTGTCTTTCCATGAACTATAACATATTAAAATATCATAATTAAATTCAGTTTATGAAGGAAGTTATATCCGTAGAAAATCATGGATACTAAAGATATTTTTAATATTCTACCAATAAAACTTGGGTTTAAAATATGGACTGATTTATATGAAATTTGTCCAGTTGGATTTGAACTTCATATACATATAGTAAAAAGGTAAGCTTAGGTCAACCTAAGAAAAGAGTTTCTCAAGTTGATTCTCAAAATATAGATCTTGCTAATATTTGTTGAGGGTGGGACAAAAGAAAATAAAAGATACATAATAAAAAATGAGGGGCATCAAATTTAGGCATATTTGATCATATAGCCCCCTTCATCATGACCTTTCAATCTCACCACCAAATTAACGATTAAGAATATATTTTCTAAAGGCCTTTAAAGTTGTAAGATTGGTGCAAAATTAATTAGGATTTAAAAATCTCCTTTGATTATATGGGGGTCTACCAAATTTGGGGTCATTCCAATATGTGGAGCCTATCTATTTAACTACGTCAAATTTAAGTTGTTAATTTGTAGTTAAAACTTTTACCGGTCTTCATGAGTTGAGTCTCACTCATTAATTAAAATAGGACCAAAATGCACAAATTTTATTTCATTTATAATTTGTTATTGATCCCCCTCGGTCCCATACCCTCATTTAATGGTGGCTCATAAAAATGAGCCCTCTAAAAAATCAACCTAAGAAAGAGTTTCTCAAGTTGACCTAAAAGTACTGCATCTCATATATATAGCATACTAAAGTTTCATGACAAAATCTATTTTCTATATCAAATGCATATGATAGTGTGGGAAAAAGATCTCTTATTATGATATCTTCACATTGTTCCTCAATTTGGGGATTTCTTTAGCTCCTTATGTATTTTTCTATAAAAAAATTATTATTATTGTCCCTTTTGAAGTGGAAATCAATGTGCAGGATGTGTTTGAGAGATGATGCCAATATTCTGCTAAAATAGTAGAAATATTGGTCAAGGAGGATGAAAAATTATGACTTGAGTTGCATAAAGTTGTAATGAATATGGGATTCACACATCATCAACGTGTTAAGAGATAAAGATGTAGATGAACGAGAGCAAAATGTTGAAAAGTTTGTTAAATGATGATGTGGGTGTAACGCCCCGAAATTTTATTGTTTGAAATTTGAGTAGTTGGGCCCATTAGCGAGTTTTAAGGCATAATAATAATTTTTAAAAAAATTGGACTATTTTGAGCTTGATTTGTTCAAAAGAGCCTTAAGATATTTTGATAGGGCTCAGACAGGAAAACGTATCGAGCCCAAGAACACATCAAACAGATATGAGGATAGTAGGCTTTGCCTCGAGAAGCATATCATGGGCAGGGCCCACTTTAAATTAGCAAGTGTCTTGTTTCATAGCACTCGTCGATACGAGTCCAATGGTACTAAGAATGTACGATTCCAAGTTCGGGGTAAGGAGTTACGCCTATTTGAGATTTTAAATTTTGTTTTAGATTAAAAATGAAATTTTAAAAAATATTTTTTTTCCATCAGCACTGCTGCTAGAGGCCATCCTACGCGTGTATCAGTGTTGACACATGCATTGGCATGCATCAGAGCTGACGCATAGTGGCTATTTTCAGCCGTTGGATGCATGCCACATGGCACGCATCCAACAGCACAGAAAAGTTATTAAAGGGTAGGGGGTGACGATTTCAAGGCACACCATTCTCACCCGTATGAAAAACTTTTGTCCCCTATTTCTAAGTAGTTTCACATCCGATTTATTCCATTAAAAAATTGTTCCTAGCTAATTCGAGGGTGCTCTACGTCATAGAGGGGTCCGTTTTTTGAGTTAGCTAAAATGACTTAGGGTAATGAGAGACTATGTCTGCCACTTTCAGGCCGAGAGGAAGAAAATGTCATAGTTCAAGGGGAAACTATGTCTGCCACTTCCGGTCCAGACGAAGAATTTGTCATAGCGCAAGGGGAGGCTCCGTCTGTTGCTTTCGTGCTAGAAGGAGGAATCGTCCTGACACAAGGGGAGACTCCGCCTGCCACTCTCGAGCCGGGAAGAGAACTCCTTGGGAGTAAGAAGAGGCTCTGACCGCCCTCTGCTACTCCCGACAAATTCAAGAAGGGTAGGTGGTTTTAAGTTCTAATTTCGTGCTACGACTAGGTGTTCTATTTTATAATTTATTCATATCTTAAATAAAATATTATTTCAAAAAAGGATGATATTTATTAGGGGTCGGGCGAATGCTAAAATAATAGTGTATCGTACACTTCTAAGATGGATTTTATCGTAATATGGACTTTAAGTAATTATTATTATTTAAATTACATTTATGAATAATTATGACCAGATTTGAATGGTAGTTATTTGATATAAAGCCCAAGAGCTATCTTCGGTTTTGAAGGGTAGCTATTTGGTATAAAGCCCAAAAGCAATAAGAGTTATGACTCCAAGCTACCGCCTATTATGGCATATGGCGCGCCCATAAAGTTGGATATCGTGGGAAGATTCTCTTCATTCTGATCGAGCATAGGTGTATGTCACTCTGGTATTAGCAACATTCTGTGAATGATGATTTATCCGATTTTAAATTGTTTATCGGATTCTCGTTACGAACGATTTATCCAAGTTTACTGGATTATGTGGAGAACTATTTTATCTGACTTTTCATATTAGAATTTTGTTGGATTCTATTAGTCGATAATGTTATTTTGAGTCAACTTTTAAATGTAAATTATTATGAGAATATTTTATGTATATTTGTTTATGCTTTATGTTTTAGCATGCTAATAAAATTTAACTCATCTAGTTAGTA
This sequence comes from Saururus chinensis, assembly GCA_035235625.1. Classification (NCBI taxonomy): domain Eukaryota; kingdom Viridiplantae; phylum Streptophyta; class Magnoliopsida; order Piperales; family Saururaceae; genus Saururus; species Saururus chinensis. The sequence continues at coordinate 25,888,497 of CP141143.1, read as the reverse complement.
TAATTATACTCACCCACCCATAGATGCTGCAGGTCCAAACAAGAAGTTGATATTAATGAAGATTGCCTGTAGAACTTCAAAAGATCTACACTTTGAATTTATTTTGTCAAGTTCTTTTTATTTTATATTAATTATGTATATTGCACGACTTTGTTTTTTCTAAGGCATAATAAAACTTGTTTTGTAAAGTTTTTGTAATTACATAAATTAATGAATAGTTACTCTTCTGTACATGGTTGATTTTGGCCCCTTTTTAGTTATGAATTGACGTAAAAGGTTGGGGCATTAGAGTGGGAGTATTTTGTATTTAACTAGCCTAAATTGAAAAGTAATTTTGGAAAAACTTGTGCCCCCAATGTGCAAATTTACCTTCTCACTGCCATTGCCTAATAAAGGAAGATCCATGTTCAAGAGAAAATTCAAAATGAGAGACTGAATTCCTCATAGTTTGACCCAATTTTTTTTTATCACAAGCAAAGAGCTATTCATTAATTCTTAAAACTATACAGATAAAGCATCTTATAAATGAACTGCTATAAGGAGTTAAACAAAAACAACAATCTCCCCTACAAGATATGAAATTTACTTTACAACACAAAAGGTTGTCTCACAATCACAAACATAATCGTAGCAAGGACCAAGGAGGTTGACTAAATTGATGACTTGCACTTGAGACCACTTTAGAGTAGGGCTGTCAATGGTACCCATTTTATCATTCTACCGTCTGTTCTGTACCGTTAAGAAGTTAAATGATATGGTTAAATTTATTTGATGGGTAAATAAGAGGTTAATTTTATCTTACTGTTATGTAAATGGAAGGTAATGGAAAAAGTTCTTCCATACCCACTTATTCGTTATTTGTTTGTCATATTTAAAACACACATACACACACACACATATATATACTCATTAGTCTTACATGGTTTAATTTCAAAAGATTGGCTTATGGTCTTTTACAATAATTTTCATGTCATGATTCACCACAGTGATATATTCAACGAAGATATCATTCAAATTCCAAACATTTATTGAATTAATTTAACTACTTAATATCATTCATTATAGTTGTTACAAGCTACTACTTAGAAGATGATTTGCTATTTATATTTTATATTCTTTTAAACTCACTTTGCTTCAATGTTTCTCATTTGGTTGCCCTGTCTAATTATTCTAGTCTCATTAGGTCATGGTTCATCTTTAATAAAGCATGCTAAAATCTTAACTAGCTACATAAACACTTTGTACAAAATATTTTTGCAACTCTTAGGATAATTTAGATTCCATTTTGATAACTCAAACACATGAGTCTTTTTTTGTTTTTGATAATTAAACTTATAGAGTGTTTATTTGTGTAAGGAAATGATTGGTGGGTTTGGAGTAAGATTGCCGAGTCACCTCTATTATGCTCCAGGCTAGACTTAAGTTTGCTGAAATCAAAGCTTGAACTTGGGCTAATAGAACCAAACTCTTGTTTGGCCTATCTGAAACTAACTTGGTTTGAGTATTGGCTGGCTTAACTTTGAATGGGTGGTGTAGGTGATTTATTTTGAGATTTGATATATATTAGTTGGAATCATGTTTGTATATGAGATTACAAAATTTAAAATAATTTAGTTATTGGAATAGGTTGGAATCAATAAGTTTTGAATGACCAAACATGTTTAAGTGAAACTCTAAATAGGTTTAAGTGAAACTTTTCCTAAAATATGTGGGGTCTCCTTTAAATTTTTTTAGGTGATGATACCATCTGTTCAACCCGGGTTGACCCAGCTCAGCCACTAATCTGGGTCAGAGTATTGGCTTGGTTTTAAAACATTATTTCAAATATACACTAATAAATTATATGCATTACTACATGTAGTCTCATTCTTGCCTACAATATACCTTTGAAGACAGCTGGTTGTGAGAAGGTAATTGTTATTCTTCTCACATTTGAGATTCTTCTCAATCAGGTAGTAAATGGATGTTTTGGAGTTGGACTCATATAATAGGAAATAATTATTAGAAAATAAGTAGTTTTATTATGTATATATGCCTAATATATATATATATATATACACACACACACATACATGTTTCATGTTTAAACATTTAGGATTTATTTACAACAACTACAAATAACATCAGTAATGGTGTTAGTTTTTTACCTTAGTAATATCTAATTATGTGAATAAAAAATATTTATTTTAGTTTTTTTGTGCACATTTAAAAAATATAATAGATAATATCCGATTAATCGGCCCATTATCAGTGGAATGAATGGTTATGGAAGTACCCATACCATTTATTTAATGAAACAATTATAGATAAAGATTTAGGAAATAGTTATAATAATGAAATAAGTTATACCATAGCCATATTGTTCCATTACAGCCCTACTTTAGAGGACGTTGAAGTCTAATTTCAATAAAGGTCTTAAAAGGGTCAACCAAGCACCAATAGATAGCTTACTCCGAGATGCCTCAAAGATGACCCTAGCACCATCAATATTAGACTAGGGATTCCGGCATATTGCAACTATGTACTCAATCAAACACGTTTAAGGAGGAAGGCCAAGGCCACTGTTAGATTCAATGCACAACACAAGCCATAACAAGGTGGAGTGCATGCTCAAATCTCCTTAGAGCATATCCAACTATATTTGTTAAATTTTATCATTGCCTATGTGGCAATTTGAAACATTGGGTTCACAAGGTGTACTCCAACAAGGTATGTCAAATGGGTGATCATAAATTTATAAAAGCAGAGAGGTGAAAGTAAATAAAAAATAAAAAAAGTCAAGCCAACGGTCTCTTGGAGTGGGGAGTATTTTTTATCCCTGCTCATTGTGAGTTGAGCATAAGGAACACACGGGTAAGCATAAATTTAAAAAAGCAGAGAGGTGAAAGTAAATAAAAAATAAAAAAAGTCAAGCCAATGGTCTCTTGGAGTGGGAAGAGTTTTTTATGTTCCCTGCACACTGTGAGCCAAGTGTAAGGAACACATGGGTAATCATAAATTTATAAAAGTAGAGAGGTGAAAGTAAATAATAATAATAAAAGAGCCAATGGTCTCTTGGAGTGGGAAGCGTTTTTCATGCTCCCTGCTCACCATTTGCAAAGAGTAAGAAACGCACATGAAGCGGTCATTTTTAAGATCGACAATACACACATTAGCGCAAGAGTGCAAATGATTCTTACGCTAACATGCACTAGCATGTGTACTGTTAATCTAAAAAATGAACGCTTCACATGCATTCCTTATGCTTGGCTCATTGTCAAAGCAGAGCATGAAAATGCTTCCCTTAGAGTGAGGAGTGAATAAAAATATAAAAAACATTATCCTTTTTAAGACAATACAAATAAGGTCTAAAAAATGAGTTGTCTCGGGTTGGAGTTCATTGTCCCATGCGAACCATCATTTAACGTTTGCCATTGGAGATGCTCTTATACTCCTTCCCATCAACTCAAGAAGGGAAAAGTTTTTTTTTGTTCCCCACTAACAATGAGCCTAGTATAAGCTACACATGAGAACTCTTCATCCACATATCAACAATGCACACACTAGCGCACATTAACGTCAATATCACTGATGCTAACGTATGCTAATGTGTGTGCCATCGATCTTAAATATTAAAGAATTTTATGTGTGGCTTATTCCACACTCATTGTCAGTGAAGAACATGAAAAACTCTTCCCTCGGAGAGTACTTAGTTCTATAAGATTACTCTGCTTGCATATAATAAGAGCACATGTATCGATTCATTGTTTATAAGCACCAATATTTTACAATCCGTTTTGAATGCACCAATATTTTACCACCTAGTTCGGACAATGACTAGAATTGGTGTATGGGCTGGTTCAACTAGGTTTAACCTGAGTTCAAACCAGGTTGACACAGTTGGTATAAAGTCCTCTTCCCTCTTTTCCACCCCATTCCCAAACCCTAACTTCGCAAAAAGGTATTTAGTAGTACCGTTCTACCACTTGTCTATGCATAGGTCCATTCATGTTTTAACACGTACATTCAAATCAAAATTTGTTTACTCACATTCAAACACGTAGAAACCACCTGAATGTGTTAAATAGTGAATGTATGTATCTACCATGTGGCTTATGGAATGGCTCCACTAGATAATTTCTCCTAACTCCACTGCAAATGATTTGAGTGGTGGCAATTTTGGGCTTCCCCTTCTCGACTATCCAACCCCGGCTTCCCTTCCATCTCTTCCTTGGCGACATGGCCTGACTGCTTCCCCTCCCTCTCCTCCTTGATTGCCAACCCTCTTCCCTCTTTCCCTTTCCCATCACTCTCCTCCCTTACCGATCAGCCCCAACTCCGGATGCCACAAAGGCCAAATAGCCCTGACACTTTTCCCTCCTTCCTCTCGTTCTCCTCCCTTACATATATGGCAGCCATACAACTCCTCTCCCTTCCTCTCCACCTCCTCCAACCCCACCCACTTCTCCTCCCTCTACCCCTCTGTCACACCTCCAACCTGATCACCCAAACCCAATACCTCTTTGTAACGCCCCGACACGGAAAACCCAACCCGAACCGGGGGTTAGTTCGAAAGACAGAATTGGAGTGTATTAATTTAAGCAGAAAAATTAAAACTGACTGACCAAGAGTTGTAGACTCTGAGTACGAGAGTCATAATGTTCATCCATGCACTGTGGAGCTTTAACGTTCCGTTGTGTGTATATAAGAACAAACCTAATTTTATAACTAATTTGGATTGGGCCAACTTTATTTAATTGTTGGTTGCCTACGTATGTATTGGATATCATCTCTGACATTATTCCAATACGATAGGATGTGAACGTAGTTCTGCCTAATGGCTAATACATGCATGAGGCATTACAAAATCATATATGTTAAAAAACGTATATCTTTATATCTGAATAATCATTCAGAATCAGACGGAAATCTTATAAATCATCGGAGTCAAATAGAAGTCAATAAATCAGTAAAATACACATCTCACATAGGTGAGCAGAACACTAACAAAAACACACATCTCACTCTATCATAAAGCGGTGTAGAACACACTACAGAGCATGTTGGATCATATAAGATCCTATCAAATTATATCAGATTTCATTTGACCATATCAATCATATCATACCGGAGTATGTCAAATCACAATAGAGCACTTCAGAGTAATTCAGATCACAACGGAATAAATCAAAATAAATTAAATAGGGACATATTGGCATATATCAGATCAGCAAATTATATATCTTAATTAGTATATTACTAATTAAGATGTAAATTCATATAAATCATATTAAATTGGAATGTCAGAAAAGCATACTCCCTTGCAGTTCCGTAAGTGGCGACATTCGGAGTTGTTCATTTCCTCATTGTGTCTTCCCTTTTAGATCCGGAGACGACAGGAAAAACCTTCTCTAACTTCATAATACTTTGCTCTTTCTGTATCCGTAGGCTACAGACAGAACCTCCTCTTAACCCGGGATACTTTTCTCATAACACGCCTATAAGCGGCGGACAGAACCTCCATTTACTTGGAGACACTTTACCCTTGCTGCGCTCGTAGGCGGAAGACAGAACCTCCCCTTACCTGGAGACACTTTACCCTTCTTGAGCCCATAGGCGGCAGACATAACCTCCCCTTACCCGGAGACATTTTACCCTTGCAGCACCTATAGGCGGCGGACAAAACCTCCCCTTACCTGGAGACACTTTGCCCTTCTTGCGTCTGTAGGTGGCGGATAGAACCTCCCTTTACCCAGAGACATTTTAACCTTGCCGCGCCCGTAGGCGGCGGACAGAACCTTCCCTTACCCAGAGACACTTTTCCCTTGCCACACCCATATGTGGCGGACACAACCTCCCCTTACCCGGAGACACTTTACTTTTTTTGCGCCCGTAAGCGGTGGACAGAACCTCCCCTTACCCAGAGAAATTTTACCCTTGTCGCGCCCGTAGGCGGCAGGCAGAACCTCCCCTTACCCGGAGACACTTTTTCCTTGCCACGCCCATATGTGATGGACAGAACCTCCCTTTACCCGGAGACACTTTACCTTTTCAGCGCCCGTAGGTGACGGACATAACCTCCCCTTGCCCTGGGATATTTCCCTCATATAGCATTGCTAAATTGAAGAATGGATGCTTCCATTGCGTAGAACACCCTTGAATTAGTTAAGAATGCTTTTTGAACGGAAGAAAACGGACTTAGAATGACTCCTGAAACTCCCCTGGAAGAATGAACAGAAATGAGTATTTATAAGAGAATAGGGTGCGAGCATGCGACGGAAGCCAAAAATGCGGGCTTATACACTTGCCACGTGTCAACATTTCATTGGGATGCACAACATGGTTGTCGCCACTGACATGTGCGTTAGGGCACTACGCGTGGCGTGCGCAGAAACGCGGAACATTCGTCGTGCGACGAGCACATCTGAAGCGCGTTCCGCGCATGTCACGCGTTCGGTCGTCCGATCGCATGGCCCCGCAGCTGACTCGGCTCAGCTCTGGCTCAACTTGGCTTGATGATGTCAGCTATTTTGTCCTTTCTTGAATATTTTATTATTATTTTATTTAAATATAATTCTAACTTCAAAACACAATAACTTTTTATCTTGAAGTCGGAATTGCACGATCTTAGTACCGATGGACTCATACCGACGAGCCCTTCAAAACTAAACTGCACATAGGTAAGTTATCTCATACTTTTAAAGTGGGTCCCGCCCATGTTGTACGCCTCCTGAGGTCGTAACTTTCATTCCCGACCTCTGTTTTGCGTATTCTTTGATTCGTTGTGCTCGTTACTTCGAGCTCTAACCAAATACAGAAATTTTATCTCTTAAAACCTTTTAAAATTTAACTAAAATTATATAATTGCCCCTAAGCTTCTTGGTTAAGCGTAATCAAACATGGGATGCCACACTCTTCCTCAACAACAACAGTAAGGAGCCACACTGGCTAGCGCCAGGCAGGATCGGAGACATGGTGATGGCCGGAGGCCACAGTAGTCAAAAAACCAAAGCTGGCGTGCAAAACAGTGAAAAAATCCAATTTTTTCAGCCGCTGCAAACGGATTCGAAGGGCTGGCAACACTTGGTGGTGGCGGCTCTAGCCGGCGCATCTGCTCCACCCAACAATTTGGTGGACCTGCAGTCACCTGGTCACAACAATGGCAAGCCAAAAAAAAATTCCGTCGTATAAAACATAGCCTCGATACCGATTGATGGAGTATAATACAGAAGGTTTAGGCATACCTGTAGCCATTAATGCCTTCAACCAAGCTTAATCCTCTTGATGAAGCCTTGTCTTTGCTAATTCTCTTCAGAATCACACAATGAGTTTCTGGTTTAGGACTTGATTGAGAATAATCTCGCTTAAAGTACTGTATTAAGATGACTAATGGTGCATTTATAACTAAATCAAGACACTATTGTTAAGAACCTTAGAATCCTGACCCTCCATCCATAGGTCAGCAAATAGTTCAAATTCACCACTTAAAACTAGAACTTAATGGGTATTCAGACTTAAACTTATTACCTAAACAGTTTTTAAAGCCCAAGATAGTGTCAATTGAGATAGTTAGGCCACTTAATATTTTAATACAAAAATAAGCCCAACAAACCTTGCATTTATAGCTTTGATATTGCCCCTGTTTGTCGAGGAGACCATCCTCAGCGTAGAGCTCACCTGCTGCCTTTGTAGGCTATTCTCGATAGTTCAGATCTAGCATGCTGTGACTCGGTCCCTGCCCCCTACCCCTACCCCTCCCTCTCCCTCTCCCTCTCGTCTCTGGCATCCAAGCCAATTTTTTTTTCACAACCTAGATTGGCCCGGTCATCCACATCACTATATCACTGGTTCGATAGGACGGGCTTGAGTGAGACCCGCCCGAGTCTACTCTATCCGGTAACCCAAACAACTTGGCCGAGATTTTTGTCAAGGCCGAATTGAACTGGGTCAACCGGCCGGGCCGGTTCGGAAACACTCATAAGCACAAATGCTTTCTGATGTGCCCAAAAAAAATTGCACATTATAAGTTTGCAATACTTTGCCCCAACAAACCCACATGATACACCCTTCTGATCGAAATGTCCAAAATATCCTCATAAACCTTCCTTACCTACTATTTTAGTAATTAACACCGTCCAGTTTGGAAGGGTATTATCGTCATATTAAATAATGTTCGCATACTTATAGCCACCTAACTAGAGCACGAGGGGGAGTCGTCTCCCTCAGCGGCAGCGAGGGGTGCTCCTGCTTCTTGTTCTTAAAAAAAAAACGCATTGGATTCTTCAGCCTGCTTCGTGGTCTCCCAGAAATCGAAAGCTTTCAGACATCCGCGTCCCAAAATCGGATTTTGCCTTCGCCCATTTCCTCAGAACTCGTTTTTTTATCAGGAGATGCGTCTGGTGCTGTGAAACGGCAGCAAAAGAGGTAGCTTTATTCATCCGTGGGACGGAGCTATGGGTAGGAGGAGGTTCCAGCCCATCGAAGACAAGAACGCCGGGTTCTTTTCGTATCCGGAGTTGGGCTTCCAATGGAGCCTCCACAACGACTCGTTCTCGCCGACGGGCGGGCTCTTTGCGAGCGTCGGCCAGGTGGGCGTGGGTTTTGGTGGGATTTCTACGAATTCCGGGAGCCCCCGCGACAACGGAGCGAAGATTCCTGGCTCGGAGTTGTGTGTTAAGTATGTCTCCTCGCCGGAAATTGGAGCGAGGATTGTAGGTATTGCGCCAGGGTCAGCCCAGGGGGAGGTGATGGAGGAGGAGGAGAGGGGAAAGAGGAAGGAGAGGGGCAGTGGGAGCAGGTTCAAGTTAAAAATTAAGATAAAGAACCCGTCTTTGAGGAGGCTATTCAGCGGGGCGATTGCGGGGGCGGTGTCGCGGACGGCGGTGGCACCGTTGGAGACGATACGGACACATTTGATGGTGGGGAGCAGTGGGCACTCTACGGCGGAGGTGTTCCAGAATATAATGCAGATGGAAGGTTGGACGGGCCTGTTTCGAGGCAATTTCGTGAATGTCGTTCGTGTTGCCCCCAGTAAGGCAGTGGAGGTGTGTGAAGATTTGTTTAAGAATTTTACTTGTGTTATTATTTTAGTAGTTCACTTCTTATGCTCGTTACCGATAGAATTTCAATTTCCCATTTTTGTTGTGTTTATCCCTTGATTTTCTATGGCTTGAAGGATTTGTTTTCGGTTTAAATTTTGAACTATTTGATTGGATACTTTGATTTTGTTTTGTTCTGACCCATGAAGGAGCAATTTTGATGGTTGAGTGAGTTTTAGTGGTTGTGTTCTATTTTTTTAGCTCGAGGTTGTGACTGTAAGATCAATGTTATTGTACTGCATTGATTTCTGTTGTTGTTTATTTGTGTTGGAGAACCTTTCTTTGATATGAATGTGAAGGTTCAAACTTCGTAGTTACACAATTTGCTTATAATCTACTGGAATAACTCCCTTTATTAATAAAAATTATCGTCAGAAAAGTTATACTAAAGTCTGGATCTACTGAAATGATTTCTCTGTCATCAGTCATCACGCTTTGCTATGGGCTAAACTCGACACGTATGTCTGCAAGTCTCATGATACCAAGTCGGTCCAGGTCTTTGGTCCTTTACTTATTTTGCGGGACTTTCAAAAAGCAGTTTTGGGCATGAACATTGCTTGTTATCGGACATTCTATCTACAGATTGTTATGGCAGTGATGCACGTCTAGGAAAAATGTGTGCCCTTCCATACTCTTGCCCTTCAAACTAGTTTTCTTCCTTTGCTCCCTTTGTTTGGCCTTCCCAGAGTGAGATTCCTGTGTCTGCTTCCGCTTATTAGGGAGGGAATGGATTTGTACTGGATGATATTTCTGCTTATACCTGGTATTGGGTGGCTGCTTGAAGAAACTTACGTTTATTTGGTAATGGCCTTGATATAATATAAATTTACAGAATCATTGGGTCTTTCCTGTGGGGCTATTGTCTGTTGTCTTGACGATGTTCAACAAATGTATTCCCTGAACGGATCAATCCTATTTTTGTCAAAACGATTATTGGCTCTCTTCTCCCATGCCCCATGTTCAGCTTCATGGAAGCTTCTCACGTACTTCCTAATATTCTGCTTCATTGTTAAGCTGTTTGCTTTCTTGTTATCTTAAGAATCATGTTGAATGTTTAGGATTACATCATTCATAATCTTTCTAACTTCAAATGATTGGTTTGTTTTTTTATGTGTTGGTTTATTGAATTGCTCTTCATCTTTCTACTAAATAGCTATATATTTCGATTCATATATTCTAAATCACGTACATTTTCATTATGGTGTTTGTTTTCATTAGTTTTTTTATACTTTGTGCAGAGTAACATTTGTTAGAACTGTAACAAGTTTTTCTTCCCCGGTTACTATCTTCTTTAAGAATCATTAAACTTGACTTCTTTCTTAATTGTTTCATGGCTGAATGTATACTTGCATTTATTGCCAAATGTTTCTTGTATATTTGAAACTAAACTACTATAGTTTTCTTTTGCCGGCAAATTTCATTGTTTCTTCCATGGGTTGGAGCTGAACTTGGGATGGGCTGCCGGCCCTTGAATTTTTTTAACTTCTCCTCAAAGAAGTACATTTAAATCAGACTGATTTTGGTCAGTATCTCTCTCTCATATAAAAAATGGCATTTTGTTTTGACTTTATCGAATGCTAGACAATTTATTTTGGTGAGGCAAATTACTTTTCCCATTTTTTATAAGAGTTAACCTGTTTGAATTATTGGCCATAATGTCAAAGTGGGTTGATGTGTTCAGCAACTTGTTACTTCTTATTATTTAGGAAATGACAAAGAAACATTGAATTATCAAGATCTGCATTTCCTTATAATTTATAGACAGGTACCTGTACAATTTATTTCTTATTGGCATGAGGTGTGTTTATTAAAATGGGAAAGAATCCTTTAATTCCGTAGTTCTTCAAGTAAATTTAAAACTAAGATGACTGAAACTTAGTTTTATCAATGGCATAACACCATTGACTAAGAGCTAGTTCTTTTCATAAAAGGTTTTGTGGTTGATTTACATTTATGACTTTTGCTTTTGCCATAAACGCATTTTGAATTTTTCTCATACAATGTTGAAGTTGTATTGATTAATTATTTTCTCATTGCATTGGATTAGACTCAATTGACTATCTGATGATAGTATTTAAAATCTGGTGCTTTCTGCAGTTGTTTGCATATGATACAGTCAGGAATCACCTGACACCCAAAACTGGTGAAGCACCCAAGCTTCCTGTCCCTGCATCACTTGTAGCAGGTGCCTGTGCAGGAGTTAGTTCTACTTTGTTGACATATCCTCTCGAGCTAATCAAAACTCGGCTAACTATACAGGTAAATTTCCAGTTGAACAGGAAAACTGCTACAGCTACAGAAAGGAACAGAGTCCAACCTATGGTGTCCCACTTAATTTAATGGTAACTATTGACATGGATAGATACTGACATGTTGCTCCCAACCATTTGGCCATGTGATTTTAGCATAGTTGGTGCCATGTCAGTTGCTGAAATTCACAGGGTGAGATGGATGGGCGTGTTGACTCAGTGGGCCCTATAATTCATTACTGATTATATATATATATATATTTTTAATCTTTATGTTTACCTATCAAGCCAGTATTAAAGTTTTGATTATCTGGCTTTTTGGTAGCTGTTTTAATCAGAAAAGAAAAACATTTTAACTATCTGCTTATTCTTCCATGGCTGGGTGTACTGACCGTTTCATGACAATCCAGAGAGGTGTCTACGACAATTTTCTACATGCATTCTTGAAAATCTTGAAAGAGGAAGGCCCTGCAGAGCTCTACCGAGGTCTCACCCCAAGTCTAATTGGAGTGGTCCCGTATGCTGCCACTAACTACTTTGCTTATGACACCCTGCGAAAGACTTACAGAAAGATTTTCAAGAAGGAAGAAATTGATAACATTGCAACCCTTCTTATTGGTTCAGCTGCTGGTGCTTTTGCCAGTAGTGCAACCTTCCCACTTGAAGTAGCCCGAAAACACATGCAAGTTGGAGCCGTCAGTGGCAGGCAGGTTTACAAGAATATGCTTCATGCACTTATCAGTATACTTGAGCAAGAGGGTATCCAGGGAATGTATAGAGGGCTGGGACCAAGCTGCATGAAGTTGGTTCCCGCTGCTGGCATTTCCTTCATGTGCTATGAGGCTTGCAAGAGAATTCTAATAGAAAAGGAGGAAGATGAAGCGTAAAGCATATTTGGACATGGTAGTCAATTAAAGACGTTTCAATACCATGGAAGATGCTCAGATTGGTTTGGAGGAATAGATGGAACACACAAAAGGATCTCAACAACATAAGCTGGACGGATTTCATTATATTTTTGCCGTCATTTTTAACAATACAAAGAAGAGAAAATTTCTTCAACTTTGCAATAATCATTTCGATGTGGCTACAGTGCTACTTGAATGATTTTATTTAAATTATCTGTTGATGGCACGAGTCTGTTTTTGCCTGAGATAAATGTTAGCCCGAAATTGCATGGGCATGTTGATTCGTTACTAGTGACTGAACGGAATGTCTGGTAGAGTTAAGGCTCCATTTGCGTGCAAATTTGAACTAAATCATCCATTTTCCACCATCCTGGGGTGATGGCCGTGTGAAGGAAAAGAACAACGGTACCTTTCTGTGGGTTGAAGGGCTTGTATATGGGGCCTACGCGTCTTTGCAATCTTGGTGTGAGCATGGTGGGCTGCTAAATATCCTAGCGTTTTCATTGTTGAAAAAATGTGCAGTAATGTGAAAATACCACGAGTTTAATTTTAAGTGCCAATTTCACACGGCCCTTATGAAGTTTTGTATAAATGTATTTACTCCCCGTGACTTATTAAACACTCCTGCATAACTCCTATGACTTAACAAAAGTTACACACATAGTGACAAGTTCGGCTTAGATTTGGCGAGGTTTTTTTGGTTTGGATCTAGAAAATTCAGAAAAATATCGAATAACATTCGGTTAGGAGTACTGCAAGAAGAGAGTTCAAATCTTCAAGGGTGTTGGTGTGCTAACAAGTCGAGTTGAATCGAGTTTTGGGTTTTCATGACTCAAACTCAATTTTTAAAAACACGGTTTGAGTTCGATTGAATACCTAAACTCCTAACTCTGGTTCAGAACTTGAAACTCAACTTGAACTTGAGCTTGAAAACATAATACTTAAATTTCTCAAAGAAAGTAGACATGTGAATCTCATTTACAACCCAAATTATATTTCTTTCTGGTACTTAAATTTTAAATTAGTACATATGTAAAAAAATATGTGAATTTCTCTTAGTTTAACCCAAAAAACCTTAAAGTAAAGTCATGCCCATGCCAATTTCTCAAGAAGAAAGTAGACATTATAATATGACTATGCAAGTAATCAACCAATCAATTCAACAAAATCCATAAATTTAATTACTATAAATTCCTCTATAAAAATTATATTAATTCGGAGAATTACATCAACATTACAAAATGGAACCATTATTGCACAGTATTATTGTTGTATCACTATCAAATCTAGGGTGGAAATAAGATTAATTTGTCTCTCTCTCTCTGACTTAGTTAGTGACTAAATAGTTTTTTATATTTAAATTATATTTAATACTTATATGTTGGGTAGCAGGTTATTGACAGTGTTCCTAAGAAAAGTATAGAATTGCATGCACACTCTGCATGAAAAAAGATATAAAAGAGTTAAATTAAAAAGTAGAAATTTAGACTTGATTCATTGGATATATTAGTAGCTAAACTAAATATGGTTTACTAAGTCTTCAATTCTAAACCAACATGTTTGGTTCAATTAAGAATGTTTATTGTAAAAGTAAAATTACATGTTCATATTTATTAAGATTAGGTTTATTAATGTGATTAAGGGTAGTATTTAAAAATTAAATAATATTATATAGATAATTAAGAGTAGAATGGGAATAAAAAGAATCTATACCTTCTCATTTTAATTAGTAGTAGGATTTATATTTTATTAAAATATAATAACATAATATAGGTATTATATACCATAAATTAATGTATATATAATATTGTACACATGGTTAAGGGTAGAATAAGAATAATAAAAATTCATCGTACCCATATTCTCACTTTTATTAGTAGTAGAATTTATATTTCTTAAAATATAATATCATAATATAGGCATTATATACCATATATTAATGTATATAATATATATTATAAAATAATATAAAATATTATAGATATATGGAAAATAAAAATTAAAAAATTCATATACTATATAAGATGTTACTCATAACAAGCCGAGCCAAGTTTAACTCATCCTCAAGTCAATCTCGAGTCGATTCCAATCCAAGATTCCCCAACAGCCTTCCACTGTAGACCAGAGGAAGAATCTAACCATTGCTGGCCATCTCCCTCCATTAGTAGTGGAGGAAGATTGTTGATCATCTCACCTAGAGCTCTGCCCGGTTCCTACACTCTAGCCGCCCACCTGATTTCAGCTCTATTCACTAGGGTCTTTGCCTTCCTCCTTGCAGGATCCGTCGTGGCTCAGGTACCAACCTCGTCGTGGCTCACCAACCTCCACCCTATTTCACTTGCCCAAGGCTGTCCCATTCTCTCTTGCAGTTGCTTTTGGTTCTAACCTTGATACTCCTCCAGTAGATGGGTCTTCCATGCAGTTTTTGCCCTTGGTCGCGCACCCTCTGCTAGCCAACTGCCTACAAACAAATCTGCCTGCCTTTGTCTCCCTCATGCCTAACGACCCTTTCGGCATCTCCGTCATATTTTCTTCTATGATGGATTGGGATTGTGTTTCCATTTCCATAACAATGCCTTTCTGCTGTTCCTGCAAGATGCGGGCTCTGTTCTGGCCAAGCCTCCACCATACCAAGGCTGAAGTGCAACCCTCATTCCAGCCACACCCATTCATGTGCCACCGCCTCTGTCGTCTCTGTTCCGGCGAAGGCGACCCTAATCACAGTCCGAGATCCTCTGGATGCTGACCAACAATGCCGTGGGAGGCCACAGGCTATTGTTTTCCCACTGCAGAGACTGATGCTCGCCAAGGAAGCCGATGGAGCTTCTACAGAGATTTCACCCAAATCGTGTCCTCTTTGCATCTACTTGCTCCAAAAGACTTATGCTCTGACCCAGATATGGATTCTATATTAGCTTCCCACTTCTATTCTGGCTCGGGCCTCACCTCCTCTGTCCTATTGCTTCGAACTCCCGGGCACTTCAGGAATCACCATTCGTAGTTTCCTCCTTTTCCCATACCTTTGCTCTCTCCCAAATGTTGTTTCCCTCGTTCGATCGTGACTCTACCCACCTTCAAAGATAGAACTTCGCGTTTCTGCAGAGGGTCCACTTGTGGCCCGCTTAAGATCAGTCTTACTTGAGACTTCGTTGAGTTGCCGTTTTCCGAACAATGCTCCTCCATATTTTGTGTAAATTATGGGTTTCATGTTTCATGGCATAACTTAAGATTCACATTGTGATGGTATTTTAGTATCCTTGGACTGTGCCTCACGCCTCTTCCATGTTTTGGATTTTTGCCTAAGAAGACTTACCACATTGGACCATACACAGGTCCGTATGGACACGAGTGCAACCTAGCATCATTGTTATTAGCACATAGTCCATATAATCCAGATCCACATGATATTGGCCAATCTACCTTATTTTGAGGGTTATTCTATCCATTTAATTTATCGAGTCATGTGCTTTCACCATCTTCCCTGTAGATCAGTGGTGGGCCCAAATGCTATTCTTCACTAAGGTGTGCTCCATGTGTATTCGTTCATCCATCGCATGATCTGAAGACCACCTTGAGGATGGCGTGGAGCAGAAGCGAAGTGAAATGTTATGACCCACCTAGGGGCTAGTTTCCATCTTCAAAGTCTACTTAAATTATGATTTAATTATTATTAAATATATTTTAGAGTAATTAGAATTTTATTGGGCTTAGGCTAATATTAGAAGCTCATTCTAATTAGAAATTTTATTAAGACTAAAATTAGGATTCATAATTGTCTACAAATATGTAGGGGTTATGCCCTATCGAAGGCAATTCAGAATCATAATAAGAAATTAGTTTATTTTAATTTTATCTTTCAGTGATTTTTAGTCTATCTCTCTCTATGTTAGTTTGTGTAGACATCAGTCTACAACAATATGTCGTAGAAATTTATATAGCGGAAACATATGATTAATTTATCAAGCAATCCATACAATCATTTAGGGTCTGTTTGCATTGGCGGAAAGTAGGGGAAAGGAAAGGAATTTTCTTAAAATCTTCATTGTTTGGTGCAACGGGGAAAGAGAAACTAAAGTGAAAAGTGAGAGAAAATGAATGAAAATTTAGCCCAAAAATTTTTCACCCATCAACCCATTGATTTTGGGAGAAAATCATTGTACTAAACACTTATGTCTTACTGCTACTACTACCACCACCATTGCCCTCGTTGTCGCCACCGTCACCGCCACTATTGTCACCACCGCCACCACTACCACCACCACCGATGCAACCGCCACCAGCACCACCATCTCTGTCATCACTTCTACTACCGCCACCACCATCACCATCACCACCATCGCTGCCACCATCACCACCATTACCACCACCGCCGCTACCACCACCACTACCGCTGCCACCACAACCGCCATTGCCCCCCCCCCCACCGCCGCCACCACCACTGCTGCCACTACCACCTCTACCACTGCCACCACCACCACCATTACCACCACCACCGCTGCCACCATCATCTCTATAACCGCCGCCACCACCACCGTTGCCGCCACCACCACTATCTTTGCCACCACCTCTGCCATGGCCATCGCCGCCACTACCACCACTATTACCACCATCGCTACTGCCACCACCACCACCGCTACCACCACCATCTCTACAACTGCGGCCACCACCACCACCGCCGCCGCCACTGCCACCACCACTACAACTGCCACCGCCATAACCACCGTCACCGGTACTACCACCGCCACTACCACTACCACCGCTACCACCACTGCCACTACCACCATTGTCATTGTTAATTTTCTCTAACATCATTTGTGTAACCAAACAGTGAAAAATATTTAGGAATCTCCTAATTTCTCTTTCACCTAGGTTCACTTTCTCTTTCTCTTTCCCTTTCTCCCGGTTTCCACTAATCCAAATAGACCCTTAAGCATCCACATAACAACTTCTTACATAGAGACCCCAACTAAGATAAAAAACCACAACAACCACAATCGGTTAAATTAATGCACTAGACAACAATAACTTACAAAGCCCAAGATTAACCAACCTCTCTCAATTCGACACAAATGAAAACATCTTTTTTTTAGTCCTCTCCATTGTTGGTTTTAAATATTCTCCCTCTATCAAATCCTTAAAGTTTTTTCTCTTTGTGTTCCCTCTTCGTCTTCTTCTAGTTCCTCAATCAAAGACTACTTCTTTGATCATATATTCTCCTTTGAGTTTCTTCAATCACTCTGTTATGAAAATTTTGCTACACCTCTTCAAGATGATGTATGTGAAGTGGTTGTGTATTCACTCTTTGATCATTAACCCATATGAATTTTTCTCACAAAAAGTATAGTGAATTTAGGAAAACTCTTCACAAAATCTCTTCCCTTTTTTCCTCTCAAATAATAGTTTCCCTCCTCTCTATTTCTTCCATACATAGGGCTTTTATAGAGTCTTAAGTCGACTAAGGTTAAAAGAACCCAACTTGGAAAGCGCTCTATTTTGGAATCCTAAACTAGGCAATTTTTTTCATAAAATGATCTAGCACTTCCATAGGTGATTGATCGTTCACTTGTTCAGTTTGAACAAAACACCAAAGCAATCGATCCTTTACCCAGTGATCAATTGTTTCATCCCATGGGTAAAAAATAAGAAAATTGAGTCACCAAGTGATCAATCCTTCAGACAGTTTGTTTTTTGAAAAGTTTTTCGATTTTAAATCGTCTTTTACCAAAACTCTCAAAATCACTTTTAGGAATTATTTCTACTTAAACCTAAGTGATTTGTATCAGTAAGTGTGTGGATTATTCCTTTAAACCGTGACACTCAATATAATCTTCAACCTTAAATTTTTAGAACATATCCGCTTTTATTTTTCAAGTCTCTCAATTCTAAATCTGACTCAACCATAATACTAATCTAATCAGACTTTAAGACTAATATTGTACATGAGACATAATTTTGTTTATCAAAGTTAGAAAATTATAATACATTTGCTAACAATATCCCCATTTGACAATTTCATGATAAAACACTACAAGTATGAGAAAAAAAATACAACTATGACATTTTAGTGTATTGACTTTCCCATGTACAAAAATATACTGGATCCAACTAAGACTACTTGAAATTGATCTTGAAAAGCATTCAAACCCGTATTTAAATTGCACACTTAAACAAAATCAATTGGCATAGTATGAGTGCTTGATTTTCCATAATCTTTTCTTCCCTTTTTTGTTGAGATAGGCAAAAAGTGAATCCAAAATTAAAGAAAATATGCATTAAGGTACATAAGTTAAGAAAGTAACAACAAAGACATGAAATAAATAAATGGTAATCAACACATCACTAAGTATTTTCTCATTAAGCCATATCAGCTTCACAATACATTAGAATAATCAAAAGAGTATATATCATGAGATGGTCAAGGTTTTCACAAGAAATACATCTAGAAAGATCACACAAAGAAAAAACAATCAAGTCTCGGCATCATCAATATCATCAGTATCATCATCCTCCCCCTCACTATTAGATGTATCTAAGTAGAAGGATCTATCTCTGATAATCTACTTAAGTTGATCAAATCTTTGATGAATCGTGTCCAGAATATCCTAGAGTATGGTCATATACTCATCGTAAGTAATATATATAGGAACATCTCCCTCTGCATCTAATCTTTGTCTCTGTGTGGGTCTCTAGTCCTCATCAGCATTGGGCATCTCCTGATCATCCTCAAACTCTTGTACCCTATCCCATGTATGGGACCTCATGCAATGTATGACTGCCTCATCAATAAGATGCATTCCAGTCATTGTGGGCTATGTTTGGGTTACTCTAACCCTCTGAGACAGTAATAACCTAGACAAGATGTAGGAGTAAGCCAACATATTGTGTGTGTGGCCATGAACCAAGGTCATCATCCTACCAAAGATTATTGAAGGCAGATCAAGCTCTATGTTTGTCTTTGACAATAAGTATAAAAGTTGTGCCATCATCTGATCAACTCTCTCTTTCCAAAGTAATGTCGTGTAGAAGTCTACAGTCGGGAATCATGGAATGAGCATGTATAGTCGTGTCTAGTGAGTGTCCTCTCTCCATGTCAATAAGATGACTAGTAATGACACTATTGCTAGGAAACATGTAGCCACCACATGTAGGATATCGAATGTCCCAACGCTCAACATTAATGACTCTAGTGATGATCTATGGTGTAACAAGCACCATAATACTATTCACCAAGCCTATCAAGATCTGCTCTCCCTCCTCATGCAAAGTAGAATACCACTATTTAACAAGATGAGAGTATACAAAGGGCTAAGTAGATATGGTCCGAAAATACGAAACCTAATGTACTCTGTTGTATATCCAATCTAGAGCGGGATGTAAAAGTGCATAGATAACCAATCTCTTAAATCTAATGAGTCTCTCCTTGTCTAGTGCAGGTGGCTCCTTCGACACTGTCTTCTTCTTATTTATCTAAGTTTCAAAAGAAAACCTAAGGCTAAGACATAGACTAGAAAATAAAGTAAACAATTAAAGCTCCTAGCAAATTTAAAAATTTTTAAGATTAAGAAATTTTGCTTAATTTTTGAAATACCCAAAATTCTCCTAGAAAAAATTATCTTGATTAATCCCAAAATTTAGGACATGATACCTCTTAATGAGTAGAACAAGATTTATAACTATTCCTACAACCAATTTGCAACAAAAATTCATGAATTTTAAAATTTTTAATTTTGGGCATTTTTCAAAATACTGAAAGTGAATCCTTGAAATACTCAAGTTTTAACAGATGAAATAGTGTAAAATTTGAAAGGATTGTAGATTTAGATATTTAAACATTTTTATCGGTTCAAATTTATTGAAAACAATGTGAAAAGCTCTAAAATAAAAAGTGGAAATTCCTTTGTTAAATAAAAGAAGTAAGCGTGTACAAATATTATGACTTATTACAAGAAATTTGTTGTCATTGAATCCTAAATAAAAATTGAACTTAAGCTCATCTAATTTTAATCACTAAGGCTCCACTAAAATCTAAACTCCTTAGTAAAATTATGTTAAAGAATTCTCTTTCAATTTTTACTCATGAAATTGACTCAAATTTAACATGATGTGTAGAAGTTTTATGAAAAATATAGAATTGCAACATCAAGCAAAATAAAATTAAATTGATCTTACTCTCCTTAATGCATCCCTCTCTTAGTTAAGGAACATTAACCAAACATCATGGTGTTCCAACTTAAGAGATAATTAATGAACTTAAATTCCATAAGAAGTAAAATAAAAACCAATACGCAAACAAAGTAAAATGAAATCAAAACCTTAAAACATGATAATATCTAACATGCAAGAAGTATTCAATCATGGGGAAAAAAAATTTTGCTTAGATATTTGTGACTTCTTAGTCTTGCCTAGCCATTTGATCTTAAGGCAACTTAAGGGTAATTTTCTCAACTGCTATATTTGATCATTCAATACTTAAAGATCAAGTTTTCTCACCCACACCCTCTTCATCTTATGCTCATATACTTGGTGAGTTAGTCTATGTTTTATATATGTTGGAGATCTCTTCATCTTTCTCTTAAAGCTCAGTTTGTGAGTTGTTAGTGCATTCAAACCTAGAGTGAGTGTCTCTAAGAAAAATGTCATATACCCTTACTAAACTAGATTTCAATTTTAATATTTTCCCTCTTGGATTTGGTAAATTGATTATTACCTTAGGAGTTTAATGATTTTCTTGGACATTCACAAAGGTAGTAGGTTTGACTATTGGTGTAACTATTGAAGTCTTAAAACCTAAGCCTATTTTATTTGTTTGACCAATACTAATCATATTCTCTAGAGACTTCATCTTGAAGCCATTTAGTTTCTCTTTAGAGGTCATAAGCTTTCTATTGAGAGCACTATATTTCTCTATTTCTTTTTCAAGATCCGCCCTAAGGGAATCAACCTCACTCGCCAATTTTCTATTCATCCTAGTCAACTTGATTCTCTCTTGAGAGGCAAATTGAAGTACTTCATCATTTTTCTTTTAACTCCCTCTTAAGTTTTAGGTGTTTTTAGTAACATGACTTATTCAATAAAATTTCTCTGCTCATTGTCTAAATTAATGTCAGAGAAGGAATCTTAGTTCAAATAACTTGAATTTGACTCATGCCCCTCATGATAACTACTCTCTTTACACTTTCATGGAAGGTAGTATAATTGCGCAACTCTTCATCCTCAAACA
The DNA here is from genome assembly GCA_035235625.1 of Saururus chinensis. Classification (NCBI taxonomy): domain Eukaryota; kingdom Viridiplantae; phylum Streptophyta; class Magnoliopsida; order Piperales; family Saururaceae; genus Saururus; species Saururus chinensis. The sequence continues at coordinate 25,867,043 of CP141143.1, read as the reverse complement.
AATTCTCATTCGAGAATATTACTTAAAGCAATTTTCATTCTTCTTTTTATCTTTCCCCTTAAACCTCCTAGGTTTATCATTGGAAGAACTATTAAACTCATGATTAGGACAATCAATATCAAAGTGTCTTAATTTATCACACTCAAAACACCTCATGTTCCTCTTGTCAGATTATTAGGTTTGTTATCCCTCCTCTCTCTTTATTAATTCACTAAAGATCGTCCTCTTTTCTCACCCTTAAAGTTCTAGTATTTAAAGAATTTCTTAGCTAAAAGACTAATTCTTCCATATCAGATTCTTCTTGGGTGTTGAAATCCTTAGATTTCTTGGACATCTTCTTTGTGGTTTTTAGTGTAATTTATTTTCCTTTTTTTTTTCTTAAACAATTTTTTCTTATTCTCATTTAATTTTTCTTGCATTTCAAAAGTTCTTATGTTTCTAATGAGCTCCTCTCTATCTAAGGTATCAATATTCTTGGATTCATTTATTATAGCTAACTTGACTTTAAATTTACAAGATAAGGACCTAAGGATCTTTCTCACAACTATATAGTCAGGTATGAGCTCTCCAAATTGGTCACATGTGTTTACTATGTTAGAAATCTTGACATAGTAGTTAGATATTGTCTCCTCCTTACTCATCATTATGTTTTCAAATTCTATAGTGAGCATTTGTAACTTAGTGATTTTTACTGCATTGGTTCCCTCGTTATACTTTACCAATTTATCCCAAATAATTTTAGCTAAAGTACAATTTGAGAATAACTTATGTTGGCTTTTACCCATAATGCTAAATAATGCACTCAAAGTCTTACTATTGTAGATTGCAAGTTTAGTCTCACTATCATCCCAATCACATTCATCTTTTGGAATTAGGTTACCTTCCTTATCCTTAGTCATGGGTGGAGTCCAGTCTTTAATATTGCTTTCTAGGCATTGCTATCTAGTGCTTTAATAAAAGCTCTCATCCAATTTTTCTAATAGGAAAAAATGTTAATCATCTAATAATATAGGTCAATTCATGAGATTTTCTAAGTCCCCATGTTCAGTCATGTTGTTATTTGAAGTTAACATTCTCACATTAACAAGGAAAAATAATCAAACAACTATTCTAACACAATAAAGAAGAGATTTGTATCTACTCAAAAGTAACATAAACAAAACATGCACAAATTAGGAAAAATATAGCAAGAAACAAGCAATTCTAACACTAGAAAAGAAGAAATTTTCTGACACAAGCAAATCAACCACTATCAAGAAAATATAGGAAAATTGAGTAAGTTTACCTCAACACAATTAGATCAAGCATGCATATCATGATATATTTCATCATTAAACTTAGGTATTGGATCTAAATCCTTAGCTGCCACTTTAGAGTTTAGCATAAGGCAAAACCCTTAAATCGGATCACTATATTGCTCCTAAAGCTGGTATTTTTAATCAAGTAAGAATTAAAAGATATGACGTTTATAGGTTGCAGGAATTTATATAGAAAAAACTAACATGAAATCCTAAGTCAAATGTATGATTAATCTATTAAACAATCCACACAATCATGCAAGCATCTACACAGTGATTTTTTATGTAGAAAATTCCACCTAGGATAAAAGACTACGGCAGCCTCAACAGGCCAAATCAATGCACAAGAAAGTAAAAACTTACAAGACCCAAGAATAACTAACCAACCTCTCTCGACTCATCACAAACAAAAATTTCTTTTCTTTGTTTAGTCCTCTCTATTGTTGGCCTTCAATATTCTCCCTCCACCAAATCCTTAAAGCTTTGTCTCTTTATGTTCCATCTTCATCTTTTTCTAGTTCCTCAATCAAATATGTCTTCTTTGATTGTTAATTCTCTTTTAAGATTCTTCAATCACTTCTTGATGAAAAATTTGTTGCATCTCCTCAGGATGATGTGTGTGAAGTGGTTATGCATTTACCCATATGAATTTTTCTCATAATAACTATGATAAATTTAGGGAAACTCTTCGCAAAATCTCTCACTTTTTCTCCTCTCAAATAATGGTCTTCCTCTTCTCTATTCCATTCATGTGTAGGGTTTTTATGGAGTCTTAAGTTAGTTGGGGTTAAAGGAACCTAACTTAGAAATGACTTTATTCCGGAATCCTAAAGTGGGAAGTTTTTTTCATGAAGCAATTGTTCATTTCCACGGGCAATCAATCGATCGTTCATCTATTTAGTTTGAATGAAATGTCAAAGCGATCAATCCTTTACCCAAGTAATTAATTGTTTCATCCCTTGGGTAGAAAATAAGAAAATCGAGCCACCAAGCGATCGATCCTTTAGACAATTTTTAAAAAAATAATCGAATCCCTTATGAATAGTTTTTCGATTTTGAATTGTCTTTTACCAAAACTCCCAAAATCACTTTTAATGATTATTTCTATTTAAACCTACGTGATTTATGTATGTGAGTGCGTGTATTATACCTTTAAACTTTGACACTCAGTGTAGTCTTTAATCTTGAACATTCAAAACGTGTCTGCTCTTATTTTTTAAGTATTTCAATTTTAAATGACTAAACCACAACACTAATCTAATTATACTATAAGACTAACACCTTTCATGAAGTTTTGATATAGTTTTGTTCATCAATATCTATTAATTACAATACATATGTCATCATATGTTCCAACAAATCTATCACAACTTGACTCGACCCACATACCAAACCCAACCTAACCTAACCAGTATAAGGGCTAAGGTGTGGTTCATGTAAATGGACTTGATAATTAAACAGGTTGGCTCAAGTAATTTCCCCCATAATCTGCCTAAACACATTTATCATGTTGCAGAATGGCAATCTTTCTGGTTTCTAATTTGTGAGGATATGTTGTCAATGGGTCATTAATTTCCAAATTTACATCCAATATTCTCATCCCCACAATCCATCAAGAGTCAACATACCATAAGGCTCCAAAGATCAATCCCTCTCAACCTTCATTGACGCATATGTTTTCTTCTCAAGCCATCAAGGCTCACGCCCCATGAAGGTGGTAGCAATGTAGTGTTTACCACAAAGACCAATTCAACAATTCATTTCAATATTCTTGTCCACCTTAGGTGACTTCCATTGCCGCATCAAAGAATAGCTAAGTCCTTCTCAATTATGTACTCATATAAATGAAAGTAGAAACATTTTAACATTTAGTATTTTAACTTATTTAACTTTCTAATACCCACACATATATTTGTTAAAGACAATAATGTCTAATTCTCATGATGCTGCTCATGGTGTCCCCATATAAACTTTGGAAGAATAAAAATTAGTATATTTGATGTTAGTCGTACAAATGCCACTATAGTTTAAAAAAAAAGAATGTGGCCTTCGGAATGAAATCCGATTGCACATAATAATTAGGGGAGCATACAACCTTAAGGAATGCACACCATCGGATCTCGATATGACGACTTCCAATGGCATAGCTCACAGAGTAATGCGTGAACTAAGATCCGATGGATAGCAACTGCATGAGTTTATGTAAACTTGTTCCTCTCTCTCTCTCTCTCTATATATATATATATATAGAGAGAGAGAGAGAGGTGGTACTCCAAGTCAACAAGAGAAACCCTATCTCATGTTAATTTTTTAGAGGGTCCATATTGGAATAGGGGTATTGGACAGAGAGGGATGAGTGGCAAATCATAAAGGAATGAGATTGGTGCATTTTGGGCCAGTTTTGATGAGTGAGACCTTCTCATTAAGGCCGGTCAAAGTTTTAACCATAAATTAACAGTTTAAATTTGATGTTGCTAAATAGATAAGCCCCACATATTGTAATGACCCTAAATTTTTTGGACCCCCATATTCGAAGGAGATTTTTATATCTTAATTAGTTCTATGCCTATCTCACAACTCTAAAGACCCATATTAAAAAATCTTAATAGTTGATTTGATGGTAAAATTGAAGTGCCATGATAATGGTACTTCAATTTTATGCCCCCCCTTTTTTTATGATATTATTTTTTGTTTCTTTTAATCTCGCATTCAACAAATATTGATAAAGACTATATTTTGAAAATCAATGGGAGAAATCCTTTCTCAGGATGACTTGATCTTACCTTTTTCCACACACACAAACAGAGAGAAAGAGAGGGTTATCTAACAAGCATGGGTACTTTAGAAATGGTCTTTGCTAATCCCTGTCTAGAGGAACTGTTTAACTAGAAAGAAAACAAACGACTTACTTGACCCAGGTAAGCATGTTCCACACGTCTAATTAATAGGGTAAGGTCTTGACCCAACCTTAGGTGCTAATCTGACCCGACCCAACCCTCTGGAGAGTCCCACTGGGAGGGTCCACATCTACAAAATCGTGCGAAAAAAGGTAGAATAAATCATGCTAGTGTGCCTTTTCCAAGGGGGGATTTGTGTCCATATGGGGCAAAGTATATAAATCTATAACATGCATCTTAAAACAAAAATGGATGAAACTCACATCAGATTAGGACTCCTAATATTTCACAATGATCACCAACTGATTGCCCTTCTATACGATGAAAGCTACCCGCAGAGTAAAAGCTCCCTTTTAGCTCCACATGGATCACTTTTTTTCTCATTTCATGCCTGAAGAACTTGACAGTGAACAATGTGACTTCGGACACCGGCAAGGCTCGACCAAAGATTGGCCACAACAGTCTTAAAATGTCCCTTCCCTGATATCGTCTCCCACAGATGATCGGCGCTCTCCAAGCCGACTCCAGCCTTAACTACATCCACCAAAGAAATGCTCATGTTATTACGAACAATACACAGTTTCCCATTCAATTGCACCATAGCTGCTGCTTCAAGAGCCCTGGAGTTCCCCATATGCAACTTGCTGTCAATTTGCCTGTTCCAGGAATCAGTGGCCTCATCATAGACCCTGAGCTTACAGCCATCCTTACAGTCCAATGCATAAAGTTTTCCATCTACGGATAAACTTGGATTACGCCATCCAGAAACCAACCCATCAAAGACAGGGTACCACCCATCACTCTCAGGTATGTACATTTCGCTTAAGACCTGCCTATGTGAGCCAAGCCCTTTCAAGAACCAATTCCCCTTGTAAACAACTCCAATAAATGGCACCATAGCTGTGCTCATATCTGAAATGAAAGACCACCTATTTTTGTTAGGATCATAGAGCTCAGCTGACCTCAAAGAGCGAGGGACTCCTTCACTTTCACCACCAGCAACATAGAGGCAATTGTTAATCACACAGGAGCCAAAGAAATGGCGACGACGCAACATATCAGGTGCCCGTTGCCATTTGTTTGTGCGGGCACTGTAATATATGACTCGCCTCATTGATCCTTTCAGAGGATCTTTCCCTCCAAATAAGTAGAGGTGACATCCACTCAAGACTGCAGAGCCAAAACCAACAGCTTCAGAGTAGTCCTTTGGCAAAGGAGGAAGAGGTTGCCAAATTTGATACCTAGGATCAAATGCATGCCAAGATATCCGCCCTTCTTTATCCCTCTTCATCACATAGATCCACTCTTCTGCTATGTTGAGGTTCCTACGGAGCGTGTAAAAGAAGTTACCAGCAAGAAGTCGGTACCATCGCTTGCACACTAGTCGGAGCTTCCTGTGCTCAATGCGGGGAACCCTGATCAAGCAAGCAATTGCAAGGTCATCAGGTAGGCCTGGAAGCAGAGGGGACTGGTTCCTCGTCCGGTCAGCGCGAGCTGCCTTAGTTCTAGTGGGATGTATGGATGGTTTTATGTTTGGTTGCGTGCAAAGCTTTGTGCTGGGGACAAACTTCTTTGCCCCCGAAACAGTTTTCAGACCAGCATCCACTCGACAAAAACATGCTGTTGTATCAACCTGCAAATTCATTGAGCACAAAAAAAAAATCAAATTAGAAATCAGAATGTTTCAAGACCTAGAATACAATAAGAAGGCAATGCATTAGGAAATCACTCGATGACCAATTCCAATAACTGACTTCAACTGATTTCATATCAAGAAAGTACAAGAATTTCTAGCTAGATGATCAATAGTTTAGAAAATAAAATTCAGCTGTTCTCCCATAAATTGTTTGTAACTTAATTTTCCTATGTGGTGCAGATGGCTAAAACAGAGTGGACAACAACGGTGACTTGCAATACAAACTAGAAATGTTTGAGGCACAGTTGATAAAAATCATCATGGTGACGATAAGTAAATAATCGTTTGTGGTGCCTCTTCACGAAGATAACTTATATTAGTAGTCAATAAATAGCAAATAAATTTCAATCAATCAAACTTTTCTGTAAATTCGCTTTTAAAAGTAAGTCCCTAATCTCATTCAGATATGTGGATAATGAAGGTAAGTTGATTGCAGATAAACTCTTGTACAGCCAATTTTACATTAATAATATGCTATAGACCTGCTGTGTTTTCCAAAACAAAAGGCAACTTTCAGCCCAAGTGGTTTTCGTCAAAAAAATGTTCAGCCTTGCAACTTGTCTAATCTTCCACCAAATCCTAGCCTCAAAACGCAATCCATCCTCAGATTCACAATACTAAGCTAGTACATGGCCAAAAAGAAAAAATGTAGGTCCTGTTTTTTTTGGCTAAACACCAAAGCTACCTTCAATCAGATAGCAGTTCTGGACATGGAACGGCATCTAGAAAATAAAATTGGAATTACAGAAAAACAAAATTACATAATTAAAGGTAATAAGAGACATTATTTCAAAACCTTCAAAATTCATCTATGAAAATGAAATTACCAAGGCAGGCTGGACCCCTCTCTCCATCTAGGCTTCATTCACCTAGTGAGTGCAGGCAGCACCACTGTTTGACAAAAACACAGACAACGAAATTCCTTCAATTCCATCCCTCTGAACCAAATTCACAGCACCCATCTTCAAATTGAAAGACCCATCTCAGAAAGCCCTACTAGTTCAACAAACCAACCTTGATTCCCATATCTTCTCTCCTCATGGAACCCAATATCAGAGGAATTGAACTAAGAGAATGGGAAGAAAACCAAGGCAGAAGAAGCAAAAGACAATGATACACAAAGGGACACCTCTCCCTTTTCTCTCTCTCTCTTTAATTCTTGGTGGTGGTGTAGTACGGGGCCTACCGCCACAATGGAGCATATGCAAGAGGTCTTAAACTTAAAAGCAGAGGTGGGTACACAGGCAAAGAGGCGCTACCTAAACCCATTAAAAGCGTACACACAGAGAGGAATACTTGAAATGGAAGGTAGTTATTGTTGGCTTCTTGAAGTGGGAAAAGCGGGAAGAAACTTGGCAAGAAACGGTCAGTGGACCAAAAGATGGGGATTTTTCAAGATATTCCCCCATACTTCTATTAAATTATGATATTGAATCATCCCTTACTTCGAGGATTTTGCAATCTACCTCCCATATTTTATCTAATTTCTGTTTCCGAACATAATAGTTTAAGCTGTATCTGATAATTTATTTCAGCTTAGACTTTCAATTAACAAGGATAAAGAATTTTGTATATATTTTTAACATGCAAAATGATATAACCAACTACCCTTCGAGAGATTTAAGTGAGAAATAATTGGTCAAGACCTCTCCTTTGGCTCGTACAATTGCAGTTTGCTTTTTGTGAAAAATCCGATTAATGTACCATGACAACCGTGGAGATTCTTACAGTAATTATAGTTTAAAAACTATCATAAGTTAAAAACCTATCATAAGGTATGATTGAGCTTGGTTTCTGTGCATCATTTCCTCTAATCTAACTATTGAATATAATGTTTATTAGAAAAATTGATAATCATTTGAGAAGATTTTGTTCCACCGGGTCATAGAAACTTATGACATAAAAAACGAAATAAGTAGATTTTATACCATGGGCATGGGATGTTAAATGAGTGAGTAACCTCAGAGGCTTTAGGCTAGGCTCCACTAAGCTTGAACTTGATTTTGAGAGAAGCATTTTTCATGTTCATCATTCACAATGAACCTAACATAAGGTGTACATGGGAGCTTTTTATTTAAGATCGGCGGTGCATATTTAGTAAATACTGATGCTAACGTGTGGTAGCATGTGCATCGTTAATCTCATGGACGAAGGGTTCTTATACACAGCTTATGTTAGGCTCATTATCCATAAGGAGCATAAAAAATATTTCTAAGAGAATGGGCCAAGTTTAATTCCAGCTTGGCTCAATTCTAATAGGCTTAAATATGAATTTTTATTCATGTATATTTCTTATGTCCCATATTAAATGTTTTATTTAATTTTTCAAAACGAAGAAGAGGACACGCTTATAGGATGGAGAAAATATGAAAATTTGAAATCGACCTTGCCAAAATATTAACTACAAGCATACTAATGAATAATCAAAGAACTTGGAGGGGCTTCTGCAAAATCCATGAAAGGAGAGGGAGATGGCATGCAAGGATCCCCTCATAATATAGAAGCAATGGAACTAGTCAAATTAGAGACTATTGGAGGCAAGTCTCTGTTACAAAGCAATTGCTTTAAATGGCCCCCTGTTCCTCCATGTGGGACCTTCCACATCTTCCCCACAAAATTCCACTACCTCCCCACCAAAACGATCACCAACTTCCTTTAGTTTTCTCCTTACTGCTTGGTGGGCCGTCAAGGAGTCGGTGTCAAACCGGACCTTGGAAGGCAAAATGCCACTTTCTTTACGGCCATGATGATGGGCAGGAGGATCAGGGCCCTTCATTTGGCCGCCCAGGTCAACAGGACAGGCCATGACGGAGGGAGAGATGGGGATGAAGACAATTGATTGATTAGACTTATTAGCATCACTATTGACTCATAGTTAATTATGATTGGCTAATTGTGTTTGTTTTCAATTGCTTGTTTAGAGCCACCAAATTAGCGAACGTCGTGAACAGCGAAACTTGTCGACGACATTGCTTGAGTTCCCTTCTATGGTTGCCATCAGTTAATAGAATTACTCAACACGCGGTTCCAGCTACTTCAGCTTTTGTTCTACGCTATGGTGGTAAATTGGACATGTTTGCATTAAGGAGAAAAAAGTGACAGTGACAATTAATGTAGTGTTTTCTGAATTTTATATTCTGACTTACCCGGTGCATATGATGTATGGGCATTGCACAGGACGCTCGACCCCGTCAACAAGAGGGGGGAAAATGTGGCAGTGATAGGGAATAAAAACAAAAAATGTAAACATGAGGATTGAGGAATGCTGCATAATTATCTCTTATTTGTTTTTGCTTTTATTTGCTTCTTCAAAAGTTGGTACAATCTTTCAATTTTCAAAAGGAAAACTCCCAATTCCAATTTTTGGTTAAGACTGGATGGGCCAACCACATCGGCATCTCTGGTCTCCACTTTTAGAGGCAATGGAATGTGTTGCTCTGGCTTAACATGAAGACTATCCACTTAAATACTCCTTTACCTTCAACCACGAGTGAGGCTACAGCATTTTCACGTGGAGTACGATAATGGAGTACAAATAGCATTTTCTCACAAAAAATGCCAACAAGGGAGGTCACAGTCTTATTGGTTGTCAAATGGGATCGAGTCAGTTGGCATATACATTGAACTTTCAACAATAAACGGGTGATCCTGCTGTAGCATCTTCAAATATGTTCTTTACGGTGGAAATGCACCAACTTTCCACTTCCCAGCCTTTCTGTTATATGTTGTCACTTTTACACTGAAAGAAAGAAAAAACACGGCAAAACTGTTGCACTCAAGGAAATTTTCTTGCAGAAAGAGACTACACAGGCACAAGCCTTCATGATGAGAAAATTCTTCCTTCATGGGGCCTCAACGCAGATATCCTGTTTCAGATGCAAATATTTGTTTGTCAGACATGCTGGAGCCGCTGTAGTGAGTTAGGCACAAGAGGAATGTTGCTTACAGCGCAAATGAAATGGAGTTCCATCCTGTCTACATTCTTTCAGGCATCAACTTCAACTATTATGGGTTGCTATCAAAAGTTGTTTGATTGCAAATCCATCTACTGATTTCGCAGAAAATCACCATGCCCATGTCAAGATTTTCAAAACTCAAGGAAATTAGTCTGTTCTAAACATGTTATCATCATCTGCCCTCAATGCCCCCATTGGCAGATGCAGGGCCACAATCATGGAAGCCATGAACAATGTGAACTGCAAAAGAGTGAGGCGTCTTACTTATGCTAAAAACTATATATTCATAAGCAAAGAGTCTTGTATCTACAAAAAACATAAAACCTAATTAGACATACCAACAGAGGCAGTGTCAAGAAATTCCAAACTGGCCACAGCGCAACAGAAAACCTATATTCAAAACAAAAACAGTAAAGAGAACCCTCATAAGGGGTTTAAGCATAATAGCAATGAAGCTATCAGGGAAACGACCACCTCATTCATAGAAGATGTTCAAATATAAAATATTATTAGAAAGGCTAAAATGCTTTTACTCACGAGCAAAAGGACAATAGTCCTAGTAGGGCCATTGCTGGGGCCAAAGACAATGATAATGCTTCCCATTTGTCGTCCACGTTTCTCATATACCATGTCCAAAGCACAGTATAAGAAACGAGCCCTATATTCAGAATGGCACCCATAATGCCAAGGTAAAGTGGAACTCTGCAAGCAAAGTGCAGAAATTAACAATTAAACATTTGTACACGTTCTTATTGCTTCCCCGTAATATTATGAAATATTGATCTGCTAAGATTAAAAAAAGTAATTTTGAAGTGAATATTTGTGCTACATTAAAATGCGGACATTTATTTAACTTATACATTCAAAGGGTCCATAGTAGGTCACATCAAGGGTCAGCCTTAAGCCCTTATTTTAGCTCTAGTTATGAATAAACTAAATACATATATATAAGATTGGATACCTTAGTACCTGCTTTTTATGGATGATGTAGTCTTAGTTGACGAGGCTATAGTAAGGTTAGATGCCAAACTTGAACTATGGAGTGAAGTTAAAATTAAAAGGTTTTAAAATAAGCAGAATGAAGATGGAATATATGAAATTTACTTGTAAAGATAGTAGAAATGTAGGTAGAACTTTAGTAGAAATAGATGGGCAAGAAGTATCAAGATTGTGAATAATTTTGATATTTGGGCTTCATTATCCACAAAGAAAGAGATATTACTAGCGATGTGGTACATAAAATTAATGCGGGGTAGGTAAAATAGAGGGCAGGATCGGGTGATTTGTATGATAAGTGAGTCATAATTAGGCTTAAAGGTAAGTTTTATAGGAATGCTATTAGGCCCGTAATACTTTATGGAGTAGAATGTTGGACACTAAAGAAAAATTATATAAATAAACTAAATATAGCTTAAATAAGGATGCCAAAGTAGATTTGTTGAATAATAAAAAATGAACATATACGTGAAAACTTAGGGATAACACTTTTAGGAGAAAATCTCAGAGAGTATAGGCTACATTGGCACAGGCATATACACAAAAAACCAATGGATGCTTCGGTAAGAAGGTTTAAAAAGTTTTATATAAATGATGTCAAAAGATGAAGAGGAAGGCCTAAGAGAACTTAGATGAAATTAATAAGAAAATGACTATGCTATCTCTTACAAAAGACTTGACACAAAACACGCTAAAATGGAAGCGTAAGATCCATGACGCCGACCCAAATTGTTAGGAAAAGGTGTTACTCGATACGCCCTGGTGCTCGGAAGCCAATTACATAACGTCAAAATTAATCTTCCATCACACACTTTGTAGATAAGTCACTCTCATCTTTAGACTGGAATTAAAAGCTCAAGTGAAGGAAAAATAAAGAACCAGTGTGGTTTCTCATATATTATGGGTCCTGAAAAAAAGCCAATATTCCTCAAAGACAGTAAGCATAGAGCATACAAAAAGGCCCATCCCATTCCCAAAACTTCAACACTTCAATTCAATAGAAGTGCCAACTTGAAAGTGAAGTAGGAAGGCATCCAGTTGATAATAATACATTAGAGAAATTAACCGCACTTCCCAATTATAAGGACCAAACACACTGCTAAATTCAATATCGCTAACAAAGTAATATACTATTCAAAGCTAAAAATGCCTATCCTAGCTAAATCGTAATAGAATGAAGATACCTGATTAGCTGCAACAGATGGGATGAATCAGAGGAATCATTCAGTGAGGGTAACAAATTTAACTTATTGGCATACTATAGTACTGTTTTTTAATATGAATATATATTATACTATAATCAACACAAGTTGATTTTTATTCCTACAATCCTACCCCCTATAATTTCTTTTCATTTTTCCTTTTGGCTGCAATACCCTCTGTAGTTGACAATAAAATACGGAAACAAAGAGCTTTTTTCTCAAACAACAGTACTATTGTCAAGATGACCTGATTTTTAATCCTATCTCCTGTAAGTTTTTTTTTCCTCAAAAAAATTACATGGCACACAGTAATTCAGAATTACTTCAAACCCAAAATTTTCCACTGACCCCTCTGAGATAATAATCTTTTTTATGCAATTCCAAAAGATAAAGTTCAAGAGCCCCTGTAGCATTGTCATAAGAGTAATCTAGAGTACAAAGAAACACAAAAGAGTACACTTCAATTCAACAGAAGTCCCAACTTGAAAGTGTAGTAGGAAGCATCCAGTTAATATTAATATGTTAAAGAATTTAACCGGAATTTTTGAAGTTAAGGGACAACCCAACTGCTAAATTTAGTATCTCTGACCAAGTTGTATACTAGTCAAAGCTAAAATGACCTCTCCTAGCTAAATCATAATGGAATGAAGAAGGGATCCTGATTAGCTGCAACAGGTGGGATGAGTCAGACAAATCGTTCAGCGAGTGTAGCAAATTACACTTAGTACATCATATCCTATTGCTTCCGTCCCAAAATAAGTGTCCTTAGTTCATTTTGAAAAGCAAAATAGGACACTTATTTTAAGGAGGGAGTACTATTTTTTAATATGAATATTGTACTATTGTCAACACAACTTATTATACCTATTACATGAATACACACACACACACAGAGATAGATATAATGCTACTCCTACTACCCTGTAAGGTTCTTTTGTTTTTGTTTTGCTACAAAACCCCTCTACTTTGCCAATATAACAGGGAAACAAAGAAGTTTTTTCTAAAAAAAAAGTATTGTTGTCAACACAACTTGATTTTTATTCCTACCCCCCGTAATTTTTTTCCCATAAAAAAATTACATGGCACACAATAATTCAGAATTGCTTCCAATTATAAAGCTCAAGTCTACCTGTAGCATCATAATACTAAAAGCAATCAAGGATACAAAAACAACAAAAGTTTACATTCATAAAAGGATTTAAGGAACGCCAAACAACCGTACCTCCTAATTCGATTGTCCCAGCATAACAGAGAGAAAAAATTAGAGTTCGTATCACCCATGTAAACGATGAAAGCAGCTGAAGCAATCCAAAGAATATCTCCCATTATCTGAACCCAACTCCGAGGCCTTGGAACCGGGGGTGTTGCAGGCAGTGGTTAGGCTGAGGCTGCATCATCCTCAAGGTCCTCCCCACTTGATGCGAACCATTGATTATGCCTCTGTCTCATGAACCCACCTCCAACAGGGGTCCCCCCCGACATATATCTCCAAACAATAGAACACCAAATGAACGCAGTATCAGTACGCCAATTACAACCACTGAGGCATTCGATCAATCTCCAAAACCCCAAAAAAAGCCAAGCATAATTTTTACCAAATTCACAGACCCAACAATCCAATCAAGAAACCCAACTCACAGTGCCCAAAAAGACATCTCTGCACAACAATTCTGTAATCTTTATGTACTCACTCTGAGAAGTAAAAAAAAAAATCACATTTTCAAAATCCAGAAACAATATTGTATTGTAGGAACCACATTTCTTGCACCCAAACAAAAGAAACCTCTGTTTCCCCCGAAACCTCCAGCACCCATGCCCGTGTTCACGCCCTCCAGTGCGACTCAATCTCTTGCATGAAAAATGCTCAAAGAGGGCGTCAATGGCTACTGACGAACCCAACAAGAAGCAAATGTTACTTTCTCTTTATGGGTACCTTGGTAAACATTCATGGGAACTGAAGAACCCAACAAGAAGCAATGTCAGAATCCCTTTCTGAGTCACTTGGGTAATCGAATTCACAAACCAAATGGAAGAATCGAACCTCAAAAATGGCGGAAAGAATCGTCGCTTAGACTCCTGCATGAAGTGGGGTTTTCTGCATGCATGCCCTCTTGAAGAGGGTGCCGTCGAGTTGGAAGCAGCCCCAGGGAAGGAGCGGTAGAGGCCAAAGTATAAGCCAAAAATGGGGTGCAGTTTAGGGACCCAGTGAGCCTAGGGTGGCTGTCGTCTTGAGCTGTCTCTGTTGGGAGGCGGCCTCACTAAAGTTGGCGTTGGTTGCTTGTTAGTTGTTACCAGTTACCAGTTGCCACCGCGTAGCAGACGCGTATCGGCCCGATATTTCCGAGACGATATGGCGTAGTTCTGTGAGCTTTTCGACCGAAAACACAGTACAAACTCAACGGTATACTCTAATCAGTGGAAGTGATTGCATCACTAGATTGAATGACCATTGTTGGTGCCTTTAGTACAAGTTTCATTTTCTATGCTCCCTAAGGAATGTATGAGAGCAATCCCTCCAGAAATCGATGGTATACAAATTAATACATGTTAGCATCATTGGTCCTTATGCTAAGCTCACATTCAATAGGAAGTATAAAAAATGATTCCGTAATGAGCAGAATTAACGGTGGGGCATTTCCACGGCCTCAAGAGGGAAGAAGCACATGGGCTCTCTATATTGTGGGTTGGGCCTTTGACCAGCCTAGGTATCATATGTGAGGCAATATGTATCTTGTTCTAATTGTGAGGCTCACTTTTTCAATAAATTAAGGGCTCTTTAGATATTGAATTAAAATAAAATTAAAACGTAGATTCATTAAATTAATTGAAGAACATAGAATTTGAATTGGGTGTGGATGTAGAATTGTTAGATCTCATAAATAGAATGACGTTGGATAGAAGAACTACATGGCTGCTTCCTAATGCAGAGAAAAATCAATAATGATGACTACGGTTGAAAATGGAAACGGAATCGATGAAAACCGCTAAATGTCCTTGCACTGACATTCAATAATTCCAAAAAATCGAGGGAGAAAGCTGAATAGAATCAAAAATTTTAATTTCCACAGTAATTTGCAACCCAAACACAAAAACGATAAAATCAATTAGGCAGAACTGAAGTATCATCGTTGGAGATTCCAGGTTAATGCAATATCCAAATAGCTAAACGATAGTGTAGGCATAGTTCTGTCACTTCTATAGCAATATATTTCACCTATGCGCTCGCACATTATGATTAAAGTCATCCCCTAGGCATGGCAAGGCCACATTGGAATTGCCTAAAGCTTGGCAAGGGAGAGAAGGGGAACCATGTTGCAAAGAGACTGGACTTTGGAAGAACTGTAAAAACTCTATCTGAAGTGAATGACAATGTACATCATCAGCGGCTTCCATTAGCACCAAATAATCTGACTAGATCCATTACTACAGAGTACAACGATTCAAGGGTCAGATGACCTAAAAATTTTCGATTTTCAGATCCTGTACCATTGGAGAGCTCAGAGCTGTAAGTGCTCTCCTCCATCAAGCCGTTCTCCAACACCAACCACCAAGAAATACACCCCTGCGCATCATCAGGGTCAACATGAGCAACCAGGCTCAGCATGTCGCCCTGGTCCAATTCAAACAGTAAGGAGAGGAAGTCTCTTGTCGCCTTCATTCCTACTATCAGAGCTTCCTCATGTAGCCAATGAACAACCTGGCTTGCAACCTGTCACGTGTTTATTCTTTAACACTATTAGACCAGTTTGACTCATGCGTAAAGTCATTGCTCAATGCAGCAGTATGCACAACACTTATCAACATAATAAAAATCAATCATATGGAGATCATAGATTCAAACACTACTTTTATATAGATGAACAAAAACCATTATGTTAATTAATTGCCCTTTGGACAACACAAGCAACAGGATAATGAATTAATCACCTTTATATTAATTTATAGTACAAAATTGTCATTTATTAATCTACTTGTAAATCAAACTTAAGTTTCCGTACAATACAAATTTTGTAGTGATTACATTAATCCTTTTATCAGGTGACAGTATTGCATGATATAGTTACTAACTCTGAGCACCACTGTGCTAATCTTTATTTAAAGAGTAAAAGAAATTCCTGGAAATCCTATAAGGCCAAGATGCACATGCAGGCAGTGCAACTTACACAAACTTCTCAAATATATAAAGGAGAAGGAGAAATACCTGCTGCAGAAGCATCACGGGAAGATCTTCCAGGTTGCAGTCATAAGAATTCATTGAGGCGACATCCACTTGCTCACCACCTTTAAAAAGACCTACAACATTGGGAGCTCCTTCTCCACTCACACTGATGGCTTCATCTCTCACCACCACCTTAGTGTAAAACTGTGACCTCACAGTACTGTTCTTGTCAGGGATGGCATCAGAAATTTGTGTCCAGCGCCTAGCATGTAAAGTGGACTGAGGAACCCTCATGGAAAGGGACCATGAAGATGTCCGAGAATGCCATGTAGGATGAGATAATAGATGCAGATAGGGGATCCCACTAACCTGCAACATAATATATATAAGCACTATAAGGTGATTTAGGTTAATAACAACAAAAGATAAAGGGTCCGTACCAAATTTTCCAGCACACTCAGGACCTTTTTGGAAAAAACTCTATGAGCAAGGGTCATACAGAAATGACCAAGGAGACTACATTCTTCACTAGCAGAGTGGTGGGTTTGCTGGCTTCTGACAGAAGAAAGACGTCTCTCTTTTCCTCTTAGAATCACATTTTCATGGAGTATCTGTCGCAAATAAATCTCACAACTGACAGGATTAGGACACCCAGATAACTTGTCATCCTTTTCAGCCTCTTCAATGCTGCCATTGTATTTGTCCAAGGATAACATTCCATTTTCTCCATTATGGGTGAAACCCTCATCAATTTTCAAATCTGTTTCCTGCCCATAAGGGATAAGTGAAAAAAAAATGGAAGCCTCTTGACCAATGCCAAGTTGTAAATAGTCTTCTCTAATGCTAGTTACATTGACTCCTGGAGATGGGTGGAAAGCCTCCCGGTTCACCAAGTCAAACACCTAAAATAGTCAAAACAAGCATGATAAGTAAACTGACAATAAGTGAAACATAAACATAATCAGACCCTGAACAACCTGCTCATCAAAGATTGCTTGATGAATTTCACGAAGTGTTGAGTGTGTCTCTTTCACCGATTTATCAACATCTTCATCATTTATCATCTCCTTAGCTTTGTCCCGAGAGTTAGAACAAAGTGCAATATCTTTACCAAACTTTTTTGGTTTACAGCTTGAGATACCACCACAGAAACCAAATTGTATTGACCTGCATGATTTTGGAGGTAACTGTATCGCAAGCATGCCAGAAGAGTCATGATCAACTCGGACAGTGGATATAATAGGTGGATGAAGTAACATTGTTGGATCAGGGATCGAATTGTCAAGCAAATCGATGGTGAAGCCTTCACTGCCTGAAGTAGCTGCCAATCGATGGCGTTTTATTTTCCAGTTTTGCTGCAATCTGTTGAAGGGTATATACACTGTTCAGTCAAGATTGCAGATAAAGAAAAGATAAAATTAGGGCATACTAGAAATCTGAAAGAAAACATAGCCGCAGTAACCTGATTAAAGCACTATAAAATCTAGCTTCTCGAGCAACCTGATTCTCCAAAGCTTTTTTTGATTGTTTAAAGTATCTCCCAAGATTCTGCATATATATGTGGATTCGTCAAAGCTGATGTATTAGTTGCTAAAAAGTGACTTAACAGAAAATGATGACTTGGTATCTTTCCTTCAAAAAAACTGTAGGGAGGAACTGCTATACTGCCTCATAAGGAATACATGCACCACTCATTCCTCTTGTCCCTTACTTTCAAACAGTGGGTATAGCTTTTAGTGAGTAGGACTTTTAAGAACTGGGAAACAAAATGCCTCAAGCTTGCCCTCTTAGGACATAGGACACAATGGCTTTATCATTTTTTTCATCCTTCAGGAATTTCCCAATACAACCACCCCTTCAAGTGGCATCTACAAGTTTTCCTCCTTTTTTCAAAATTTTTAGATTTTACGAATCCCAAACTAGATTTCTAACATGGAAAAAAGGGAAACCCAGATGACGCACAGCAAACATAACAGCTAGAGTTATGATGCTTATGACTTTGATTTTAAGGTCCTTTGTTTAATTCAATAACTTTTCTTTCTAAACAAAAAAGGAAATAATACTCCCATTTCTTAACAAAAAAAAAACAGAAAATTGCAACCCTACTGATAAATCTATCAATATCCAGAATAAATATCACCCCCATCTTCATTAGCAGAGCTCTCATAGTCCAACAATGGACAAACAACCCATACAAGTTCCATTCCTAGTGAATATTACCTTTCATAGGGATATTCAAGAAGTTTCTCACAAAAAAAGCCTATAACAGCTATGATGTTTTGATCTTGTCACAAGCTTGCTGTGCAAAATATACTTCAACAAGTATGATGACCTCTTGGATTTGATTTAACTAAGTTGTCTTCTAAGGCACACCTCACAAGCCCTTGGTAAATAATTCTTACTTTCACTGATATTTCCAAGACCCTTTTTTTTTTAACAAAAATGACAATGACAAATATGTTGTTTTAATACTATAAAGGAATATGATTGCATTAAGGACTTGTTGATGTCAAACTATTTTCCTGCAAATTACAAGACTTCTTGAATTTGGCTTTTCAAATTTATCTTCCTAGAATTATGATACCTATAAATTCATTCCTGTTAACTTGACATAAGAGGTTAAACATAGGTCGAAATGTTATTAAGGAAGTCCTACATTGTTGCAACAACGAAAGGCTCTAACAAATGACTCAGATCATAAGTGCAGAAGGACAAATAACACTATTTAATTGTCTGAGGATACTATGCCTCATAGAACTAATACATTCTTTCATATATTGTCAGAGAATGCTTTAAAGGAAATTTGCTATGTCCTAAAGGAGTGTTGTCTTTCTGGACCATTTCAACAAAGAAACTTTACTCAATGCTCAGTTAGAGAGCAGATGTTACACATAGAGACTAACAAAGAAACTTTGCTCAATGCTCAGTTAGAGAGCAGATGTTACACATAAGAGACTATGTAACTTACAGTGCTAAAACAAATTGCTTTTCTTTCTATATGACAGCCATTATCCTAATTAAGTGCCTCGGTATTTAGTAAAGGAAGGAAAGCAATATTTAAATTACACTCTACAGAAAGTTGAACCATTATTCAGACATCGGAAGAGAAAGTGTTTTATAACTAGCAAGCATGCTTAAGCAGATCTACCTGCGTGAAGTTTTCAACCACTTAAATTTTGAAGAATCTGTGCAAGGATTTAAGAGAAATACCCGGAAGCATTGTAGTTTAGTTGCTGCAGATACAGCAAGGTCTGACAACACCTCATTTGGCAACTGCTTAGGTCTAGTCATCCCAGCCACAGTAACAGCATCATTAGCTTCTACCTATAAAATAAAGTGACATGTAACCATACCTTCATCATTTATATATTCGAATTCTTACAGTCTTACCATCATATCTCACAAATCATAACAGCAAAGCACAGAAATAAAGTGCAACGTTAAGAAAAACAATGTCATCTGATTCTAACAGTCTTCGCTGCTTCAGTCCAAGATCGGCCCGGAATTTGCAATTTTTGAAACTCCACTAAATGAAACGCTTCATATTCACTTCTTTTCAATTCCAATCAAAGGAACATTCTCAACTCCGCGCAAAGCTTAAATTCCAACTCATAAAATCCGAAAAAACTACTTACAGTGTTGATGAGATCGATAATGACCGAGAGCTCCTGCTGAGCAAGCCGCAGATTCTCCACCAAACCCTGCCATGGCCACGGCGGCGCCACCGCCGCCGCCGAATCCTGGGCGCTCTTCTTCACTTTCTTCGCATCCTTCTCCACTAGCGGTGTGAAATCGATTCGCCGGATCAACGCCAGCCGCTTCTCGTCCGGACCCACCTCCCTGATCTCCACCACCAACCAAAATTTCATCAAAATCAACCTCAGAACGCATAAAATCCGACCACAACCACTACACCCAACTAAAACCTATACTAAAATCACAAAATTAAAAGTATGCAACAAAAATGAATCAGAAACCCATATTGGGAACCCTTGATTTCGAACTAATTTTTCCACTCTGAATCCGAAAAGGGTGGGACTCGTACGGGGAAAATCTTTCGATCCCATTCTCGTCAATGGCGTCAGGGCGCTTGATCGGAAGCTTATCAATGGAGACTCCCATGTCCCCGTCCATCATCAGCGTCGTCCCGACGGCGGAATCCGAAGCCCTAGATCGGCCGGAACGACCACTCTCCCATCTCTCTCAGGTCGGGAAGGTGGCGGGAGCGCGGAAGGTTTGAGCTCGAGATCCCGACAAGGGAGGCCAGTGCAAATTTCTAGAACTTTGTGCCCTTTTAAGTAATTTGTTTTATAAATGGGTAAACTCGTCTTCTCCAAGTCTATCAAATTGGATCGGGACGTGAGGCGGGCTCGTTCGAGGCCCAACTGCAACCCAATTAACAAGCCCGGCCCAGTTGGACGAGAAATTAGTCAGGAAAACCGTTGCACAAGCCATTTATTGTTCAACACATTTTAACAATTTTAACATGTCTAAATAAAAATAGTTTTAGGGATTAAGTTTAGTTTGCGTGTCAATAAACTATCAATCTAGGTTGCAAATGTTGCACCTGCGACGGCTAACCTTCCTAGTTTGAACTTGGTTTCCAATCACAACTAGAAACATAACGCCCAATCACATTTTATTCACACACGAGTATGATCGTTTTCAAGATTTCTGAGAGCCTTGATTTGAAGAAAATGAGCGTCATCAATAGATGGGGAGGAAGGAAGAGGAGGGAAGCAAGGGGCAACCGGGCAAGGGGAGTACTTAGGTGTTAAACTATGATATCGGTTTGGCCTTCACATGCAAATTTGGTTTGGGTAAATGGGTACATGTTCATTAAGGTTTTGGAACATGTTGATGTACATGTGTTCTAGGTCTGAGTTACACATTTGTACACTTATTTATGTACATGTATTAGCTTATTAGATATATATCTTAGGTGTGCATACATGCATTCATTTTATTGGCTCTAGACAAATGTATGATATAAGTGAGCCTTGTGTGGACCTTCTACGAGTCGGCTCTTCCGTGGGTTTGTCTATAAGAGGTGTTAGGCCTCCTATAGATTCATAGGCTTGAGCTAATAACTATAAGACATCACATGTTATGCATATGCAGGAATGTTAAAGTAGGCCTAGAAGTCCTAAGCCCATGAAAAAAAAAAAGGGAGTCCAACATTGTAAGTGTTGAGAGCCCTAATTCCTTACAATCTCCTCTCTCTCTCCTCACTCTAGACAAGCCATCCCCTCTCTCCCTTTTCTCCTTGCTAATTACGGCACCCCTCCTCCTCTCCTTTGCTCTCTTGCACACTCAAAGAGAGGCTTCACTCACCCCATGTGCCACATCCTAGTATTTTTAAATTTATGTTTATAAATATTACACTAGAAAAACAATAACAATGTTAATAAATCAAAACTTTCTTGGGTGCAAAGTGCTTATTTTTTGAAAGTATAAACATCATGTCAAAGTACTTAATAACGGTCATCAAACCATAACATAAATAAAATAAGTCTTGCCCAAATACGTCTAAGAACATCATATAAACCAACCAAAAAAAATAGCAAATAAGTGCCTACAATTGTCTATAATAATCTAAGTACTAATTAAAAATTATCTGAGATTCTATATTTTATGTGGTCTAAGAAAGTAATAATAGTGATGCACATCAATTCCTCTTAGTAGCTAACTCCTGTTAAAACGGACTTGAGCAGCATGTAAATCACACACCGCTAACCCTTCTCTATGACATTTATATTTGCTTAATCTAAAGTAGTTTTTAACCCTTTTGTCCTGGATGTGGGTAAACCTGCAGTGGACTCCAAGCTGGTTGTCACTTAGTTGGCTGTTACTAAGTTAACTTGATATTTCTAAACCTAACCCACTACTGCCTTTGAAATCCATTAGCCTAGTACATTTTAAACCCCAATTCGCTATTTTCATAATGGTCATTACTTGTTTATTGTTAGCCAACTAGATCAACTTAGTCCGTGATAATTTCTCAATTTTCTTGAACTTGTTTCCACTAGTGTTTTAATGTGTCTAGTTCTACTGATGAACAATACTTAGAATTATTTAACTACTTACCTATTTAGAGTTTTTATTTTGTTTACTTGAATTGCTTGCAATTTAAAATTTCTATTACTTATTTGAATAGTCATCAATCTCAAGTAAGTTTAATTAGCAGGTTAATCTAGGCTTTTAATTGTCATCAGTAGGTCTAGATAGCTTGCAACTTTGTAAGAAAAAAATCATTTTTTTCTACATTTTCACTTAGTTTGCATAATATTTATCCATATCCACCCACATGGCATACATTTGTGGTGGAGTAAAGTAGTGTTTGCAAGTTCATCCCAAACTCAGTCCGCTATAGATCCCATGAAAATCATATTAAAGAATTTAAAAAGCTTAAACGCTAAATATGATTCGTTATTATAAGAGAATATCAAAACCAATACCCGTCTTGACTCCCTAGAGATCTCTCATAGGTTGAACGACCAATTGTAGATGAGACTTCATATGCAGGAGAAGATGAGATTGTTGATGATGAGGCACCTTGTATGCAAACCCATCATGGTACTCAATCATGCCCAAGCTGCCTATAACCATAGAGATCTAAGACATTATCGAGCCCCACCTTTTTAACACCATATGAAACTTAGGGAGCTAAGTTTCAAATTGAAGGACAAAACCTAACCAAATATATGCAAATTAAAATCACTAAGCATCCAACAAAAATAATTAACAATGTAAAACCCAAACTAACTCAACAAATATAATAAAGTTAAAAAGTAGATCTAAGCAACTAATCAACAATTAAAGTATAGGCCCGATTGAAGTTAGGAAAATTTTGTGGGCCTGGCAAAGCAATCTATAGTGGAAGGATTAGGCAACAAGACGGGTCCAAAAGTAGCAAATACTAAAGGGATATGGGCTTGGCGTGATCAATATATTGGGTTATGCATCTGAATTGTAAAGACAGATGGTGGATAATGGGGACAACAATTGCTATTTGGAAAACCCAAGTAAATCCACTAAAAAAGTATGAATCCAGCCTGACTTACCCGTGGTGGGTCAGAAATAAATATCCTTTAACACTTTAATTACATGCTGCAAAGAGATCTCACAAAAGGAAGAGCTTTCGTCTTCCTCCAAGGTCTCTTTTGTTTATTATGGGCTAATTCAGCTAAAAAATAAGGTGAGCATTAATTAAGTCACATCGATGGTCAGATGAGTTTTTTGGAATCTAATCCCGATCTCGCCCAATGCTGACCCTCTTCCACTCCCCACCTCCATCCATGGTGATCTTGCTCTTTCTACTCTTGCTTGTAGGGAATAAAACAACTTATGTCAGGCCAATCCCTCACAACGAATTTAATGTGATTCACCTTTGCTGCCTACATCCAAGGGATCACACAATTCCATTAGATAAAGAAACAATTATAATAGAGAATTACAAAGATTACTCTCAGTGCTCCTCACACAAAACATAGATGAAACGACAACTTCTTTCTCCCAAACAATTGCCTCTCTGCACTATCCCGTGGTGGCTCCTCTGGTCTAGTATTCTCCACCACATACCATGTCCTACCCCTTCTTTGTATTTATAATTAGGTATTGTTGTACAAAGGACAAAACTACCCCTGACTTATTTCTAGTCAATTAGGGCTCACTGCGAATAATCTCCCACTTGAGACCTATTTGCTTGTAATCTTCATCAATAATTCTCCCACTTAAACTGATCCATGTCGAATCAATTTTTTAAATAGAGCCAATTGCAAGCAAGACAATTGCTCTACTCTTATCTAATGTAACTGTGTAATTACCATCATCATTCTAGTGTAGAAGACTGATGGTGGTTGAGCAAAAGCTCAATTTCTCCATCGTCACCACCTTAGTAAGCATGCTTGTCTTTATATATATCTTCTCCAAGAAAACCTTCTTTTCTTCAACAAGCTCTCTTACAAAATGATATTTGATTTCAATATGTTTCATTCTAGCATGAAACAAACTATTCTTTGCCATATCAATTTCATCTTGTTATCATAATAAAGTACGCACCTCTCTTGAGGTTTATCCAATTCCTTCAAGAATGCCTTTAGCTATAACATCATTTTGCAAGCCTCAGTAGCTACAATGTACGCTGCCTCAGCAGATGAACTTGTTAGAGATTTTTGCAATTGTGACTGCCAAGTAACTACACCACTGCCCAATGTGAAGACAAAACCTAAAGTATTTCTCCTATTATCAAGATTACCTCTATAATCTGAATCAACAAAGCCAACTAAGTTAATCTTGGAACTCCCACCAAAGTGCAAAGACATACTTGGGGAACCCTTCAAATATTTAAGAATCAATTTCACTACATTCCAGTGCTCTTCACCTGGGTTTACCATAAACCTTGCTACATGACTCATAGCATGAGAAATATTTGGTTTAGTGCATGTAGCTTCATACATTAGTGAACCTACAATAGATGCATAAGGAACTCCATTCATGTGAGTTATTTTCTCCTGTGTGCTAGGAGACTACTCATTAGAGAGCCTATAGTGAGCCACCAAGGGAGTACCAACTGGTTTGGCACTCAACATGTTGAACTTCATCAAGACCTTTTCAACATATTCCTTTTGAGAAAATTTTAACACTTTTTGCTATCTATCTCTTATAATTCTCATACCAAGAATATGCTTGACTAGCCCAAGATTCTTCATTACGAAATTAGAAGACAACTGTTTTTTGAGTTTCTTAATCTTACCAATATAAGCTCCTGCAATTAACATGTCATCCATATCTAACAACAAGAGCAAATAAGAGGTTCTCAACCTTTTATAATAACAACAATGGTTAGAGTAGCAATAATAAAATCCAATAAACTACATAAACCTATTAAATTTTCGATACCACTGTCTTTGAGTTTGCTTGATACCATATAAGCTCTTATACAACCTGCAAACCATATTCTCCTTTCCTCTTACCATATAACCTTGGAGTTAATGCATATAGATCTCATCTTCTAAGTCACCATGTAGGAAAGTTGTTTTAACATTCAATTGCTCTAAATGAAGATCCTCAACTGCAACAATAGACAACACCATTATGATAGTAGCAATTCTGACAACATGAACAAATATTTTTGTATAATCTACTTCATACTTCTATTGAAAGCTTTTGACAACGAATCTAGCTTCATACATCTTACTTCCATCAACTTCCTGTTTCATCCTGTAAACCTACTTGTTATGTAATGTCGTTTTACCTTGAGGTAGGGGAACTAACTCCCAAGTATGATTAGAGATCAATGCATCCATCTCATCTTCCATAGCACGCTCCCACTAAATTGAAGTGTCTATCCTACAAGCTTCCTCAAAGCTTTTTGGTTCACCACTATTAGTCAAAAGCAAGTAATTCAGATTAGGATCAAATATGGAATGCATACCAGATGTGCTTTCTGGTTCAGAGATCAAATATCATCTTCTTCTTAATCTGCCTAGAACTAGTCCAATCAAGTGGTGTCTACAATGAGACGGCTTGTACTATATCTGCATCTAGAACTGTCTAAGAGGAAGCTTCTACTACCTGTTCATGACTAGATGGTCCAACCCCACTGTGTGTTCCATTGGCTGTTGACCAGGTTAAATTGGTGTTTTCAGCCTCAAGTTCTACAAACTCAGATTCAACCTGTTTTATCTTCCCCTTTTGTAGATCTTGGCAGTGCTTATACAGCTCTATTTCATGAAACACAACATCTATACTCCAGATCACATTCTTATTAACTGGATCCTACAATCTATAACCATAAGCATCTTTATCATAGCCAACAAAGTAGCACTTGTTAGACTTTGAATTCAACTTCCCTCTATGCTCTGCATCAACATGCACATAAGTGGCACAACCAAAGACACATAAGTGATTAATCTTTACTTTCTCTTTGACCAGGCCTCTTTAGGAATGCCTCTATCTAGGGGGTAGCATGGAGACCTGTTGATCAGGTATGCTGCGTGCTCTCTCCATGATGGTTCTGTTCATCTGCTCAGCAACTCTATTGTGTTTGGGCTATTTGGGAATAGTAAGCAATTTGCGAATGTCATGCTTATCACAGTAGGACTGGAATTCCTTACTGCAATATTCACCTCTATTGTATGACTTCAAACACTTCAATTTTAATCCTATCTCATTCTCAACAAGTATTTTCCATCGCACAAAGATAGAAAATACATCAGATTTATTCTTAGCAAAGAAAACCCATAACTTGTAAGCAACATCATCAATAAAAGTAATAAAGTAAGACGCATCTCCAAGGGATGGAACCTGGGCCTGTCCTGAAACGTCTGTGTGTACAAGCTCAAGACACATTATGCCTCATCATTGTTGAACTAGACTGTGCATAGATGTGTGCAATATTTTGTTGTCTATTTCTAGAAATCTAAAATTATTATGCTTACCAACTTTGATACATAGCTTCTCATCTTTGTTGGTGCACAATAACAAGACCTTAACTTTGATATCCATATTTAAGCAGTGCACCTTAGGCTAGATCTTTAATGTCCTTCAAATTTTTGTGCAAAAGTTATGATCTTTATATAAGTTAACCATAACAAGTCATTTCTTGTTTTTTTTAAAGAGTAAGGTTACTAGAAGAGCTGGTCTTGATAGAAAAAGAGAGAGAAAGGATGAAAGAAGAAGAAGTTGGATTAATTATTTAATAGGTGATGTGTGCATGAGAATATTTTGATTTTATATTTGCCACTAAGATAGATATGTAGTTACTAGTTTCATTTCTCAAGGAGTTTCAAGACAAAAATAAGCTAGAAATGTAGTTACTAATTTCATTTTATTTTGAAATGTGCTGCTAGAAGAATTTTCCCCACTTCGGTATTGTATGAGTAGGCATTTTAATAAATTTACTCTACTTGGTACTATATATAACATATCTTATTAATTAATTAATTGAGTATCTTTTTCTAATGTAAAAATTGTTTGCAGAATCATAGTAATAAATTTAACCATATTTATGCATCACATAGGATTTTAAATCAAATATAATCATATAAAAGAAGAACTAAAATTTAGCCTATTGGCATTATAGTTTAATATTTTTACATTGTTCCTTAACCCACTATAGGGTGCGAGAGAGTAGGAAATTACTCTACTCAATTTAAGACAGAGGGTATGCTTTGCTTTATAAAGAAGTGTATAGAAAATTCTAGAGAGGATACAGAGAATGAAATTGAGAAAATATCTAAACAAGAATGATTGTCCTTAGTAAGAATAATGGGATATGTTACATAATCCAACAGTCCAAATAAGACCAATGTTGAGCTGGAAGAGGCAATTCCGCAAATGTGTCTTGACAACTTCCCTCAAGGTCAAGGTGGAGAGCCATGAACTTAGACAATAGAAAATGAAACCATTGGCCACCAAGAGGTATTGTAGACAATAGTTATTTTTTATTCATCTCAATACTTGATTGGTGCATGTTTTACTTTTTTTTTATCGTTAAATCAAAATATATACTAGCTCAAAAAGAAGGTACACAGAATAATACCTGAACAACATAACCTTCCCTAACAATGAGCAAGAACTAACAAAATCCCAAATAGAACCCAAAATCCAATCCTAAAAATTAAGAAAGATTTACAACAAAGGATCTAAATATAGAAGCGAAGGATAATCAAGGAGAAACAATATAATTAAAACTTGGCCTTCCCTTGACCTCCCTTTTCACTCCATTTCATTCCTAAATTCAAAGAAATTTTCTCAATGAACTTGTTGAGAGTAACATTGTAATCCATCATCATTTACTGCAAGATCTCAATCTGAGTCAACATGAATAGAATTGGAGGCGAGCACAAGACTTGGCTGGAAGAGTTTCATAACTAAATCCACATCATTAGTCTGCAAAGTAGTACAAGTGCATCTTTAGACCCCTACTATAGTGTTAACACCTTTTGGTGGAGAGGTTGGGATGGAGTAACACGAGGTTCTTAGGATTATACACTTTGACTCAAGTCAACTATCAAGTCTATCCCTTGTGAAATCTAAATGACATCACCCTGGATTGAGATTTTTTGGTTGGTAGAGTTGTGACATAAAAACCCTTACTAGTCCGGAGGAGAGATATCAATACACTTCTCATGCATGTGGTTATCACTCGCCGGTATACACATTGGGAGAAATTCTTCAATACTGTGGTTTATTTCAATTTGATTTGCAAATGATTGCTCTCTAAGTTATCACTAGATATTAAAGACCTCATATGGAGAGAACGAGTATCTCTTGCCTCGATAGATTGGTCCACACATTGAGTATGAGCATGCATGGAATCCGTACTAGTTGTTGCATTCACATGATTGGATGGTGTTCTCAAGGTGGCAATCTTACTTGTAATGGGTCTCCATTCCTCACGAACCAAGCAAACATTCACCGTGTGATCAAAACATGACATTTGGAGTAGATTGTAGGACACCAATCATACTCAACCTTTTTGAGAGAAAAAGAAGCCATCATTGCATTCAATATTAACATGGTTTGAAAATGTGAAATTTGGAGAAACTTCAATACAATGACTAACAAACGTTAGCCTTGATCTATCCAATGTAGGAGGATCTTTATAGAGTGGAGCACCCAACATACTTGCTATCATTCCTAATCTCTATTTCAATATATGAATTGGAAGATGAAGAAGTCTCAATCAAATTGCGATAGTATGGGCATTTGCCAAGAACATACAAAATTGACGAGTGTTTCCATTGTGACGCTTCTATATCCAGGAGATTGTTTGGGATTTTGACAAAGGATTTGGATAGAAATTCAGGATCATGGGGTGGGGATGGAGATGTACTAGAGAATAAGTTTTTCCAATTCATGCTGCAAGAAGAAGCCATTATAGCTTCGACATGGCTAGCTTCCTTCAGGGCAATAAGAAAAACCCATTTGTACCCCATTATGCTTCAAGCCAATGATTTACAACTGCTTCCACATACCAACTCTCCAAAGTAGGCAGCAAAGTGGATTGCCATAGCGCCCAATGGGTAGGGAAACTACCGACAGAGGAGGAACCACAACTGGAAACAGAGGAAAATATAACTTACGAACAAGGAAGAGTGACTAGAACAGAGGAACAACAATAAAAACCAAAGTTCTAAAATCTTCCAACTCCCTTATGCTTAATCCATACAAACCATGCCCGCCAGCATAACATGGGGAGTCGAGTGCCCAAGACCAAGGGTTGCCGGTGGTTGGGGCAGGGTGGCGGCAGTAGTAGGGAGAACCCTAGTTTCTCACGCCGTCCTCCTTCACACTCTCCGCAAGTGCCCTATGCATGTTTTACTTTTATATGCAATTCTATGAACTAAAAATTGTGGGTTTTTCAATTGGAGATTTGTGCTTTTTTTTGTCGCAACTTTTTAGGTTATTAATAACAATATTTGTAAACAACCTAAAAAGTTGTCGCCAAAAAACTTTTTAGGTGTCATTACTATTTACAATATTTGTACTACAACAAACATTGCTGATGTTTTTTGCTCAGTATCAGCACTACTAATATTGGCCTAGGAATTTACAATGTACACTTCTTATTTCCATATGCTAGTTATGTTAACCCAAAGGTAAAAACTTCTATATATATTCCTTAGATACTTGATAGGTGTTTAAGCTTGGTGCAATGTGTTTACTAGGTAGCAAATGAAGAAATAAACAAGTCACAAAACATTATTTGAGGTATCCATGTATTATTTGTGTATAGAAATAGTACTTTATCATGATTTAGTTTCACATAGTTTAGGAAGAAGGCTAATAAAACCTCAACACTAATTGGGTATTAGTCTTCTAGTTTTAATGTAACGCCCGAGATTTTTCACACATTTTCCTTAAAATTCACGAAAATTTTTTGCAATATAACATCTGTAAATCGGAGGAAAATGTCAAAATCGAAACCTGATAAAACAGTTTATAATTTAAAACAATAAACATCCATTTTCCATCTAAATATTTTCATCATACGGTCAAACATCGTACGGCCAAAGCAAATATCATCAGGCGCTACTCGAAAACACACATACGAATAAATTGCTATGATCATAGACTTTAAATACAAATCCCTCCCAGGCATCCCTGAGTGCAAGTCCCCTAACAGTCCACATACTAATCTAAATGAAAGTCCAGATTAATAACATCTTAATGTCTCGTCTCACCCAATACATCGGATCGTGGCACAAATAAACTCGCAGTGAGTGAAGCATATACCTGAGTCAACGGGAATCAATCCACCGCTGAAAATGAACGTCCATCTCCAGGAGCTCTCCGCACCACCTGCAAAACCTCCCGTGCAACGGGGCTAAAAAGAGTAGGGTGAGTATTTTCATACTCAGTAGGAAAATACCAAATAGGGGAAATCTCAAACAGTGAACTCAATAAGTTCATAAATACATGCGTTCATGCAACTCAAACATGAAGCAGAAGCATATCAATATCATGCTCATATGCATACAATCATACCAAATGCACCATCGTGCCAAAGTCATACCAAATGCACCATCGTGCCAAAATCATACCAAAGGCACCATTGTGCCAAAATCATACTATCAAATCAAACTTACACAAACACCCTTATCCAGGGTCTTACAAACTTACTCGTACCACCGTATGCTTACTCATACAACATACACATACTTGTACGACCTTACTCGTACAATCAGACTCGTACGACCTTACTCGTACAGTCTTACTCAAAATCACACTTACTGTCTTACTCAGAAACATATTCTCACAATCGTACCCATACTCTTACAGTCGTGCTCATCCACATACGCTTACAGTCCTGCTCATACACACTCTTACAGTCCTGCTCATACACATACAGTTGTACTCACACTCATACAGTCGTACTCATACACATAATCGTACACATATCAACGACCACTGAAGCTCATTACAACTAATAGGCTCCAGCGTCGAAAAGGAAAAGAATGCCACTGGGGCAACACCTTAACCTCCGGGGAGTGACTAGACGCCATGGACTTTTCCGAAGGTAAGGCACACCAATGCTCATGGGAGCCTTTGGATCAAACAGGTAAGAGTAGATCCATGATACTACTTACCTGAGCACGCAAACATAAACACCCACACATAAGGGGTCATACAGTTGCCCACCATAATGGGTCTTATAGTGCCATAGAATCGCCCACCATAATGGGTCTTATAGTGCCAGAGGATTGCCCACCATAATGGGTCTTATAGTGCCAGAGAATTGCCCACCATAATGGGTCTTATAGTGCCATTGCCACTCTTAGGCAGAAAACATACAGTGCCACTTGGGCAGAAACATACAGTGCCACTCTTGGGCGGAAACATACAACGCTCTCAACAGAGCATCAAACGTCTAGGCTTAATACAGCACACAGACCAAATCAAAAACATACGTCGCTCTCAACAGAGCAATAGACGTCTGGGCTTCACATAGCACACAGACAAAGTCAGAAACGTACATTGCTCTCAACAGAGCATCAAACGTCTGGGCTTATACAGCACGCAGACCAAATCAAAAATATATGTCGCTCTCAGCAAAGCATCAGACGTCCGGTGCTCTACACAGCACACAGACAACATCCCGCAGGATAAACACCATGGCAAGACATGATAAATGCTCGGCCGACTCATTAGCGGCCAGCTCAAACACGGAACTTAATTCATCGAACCCTCAGGTCTCAAACTCACAACGCTATCATTAGTTGTGCTTATAATTCAAGTTGAATTAAGTAAATCATGTGGTACAATTATGCCACACAACTCACAGTCCTCGACTGATCAAACCAAATCTGAGCCCGATCGAAACCCTAGTTCGTCAGGGCAGCAGACTTCACTTAACCCGTCCACATCATGGACAAAACTCATCGTACATCAAACCCTTATAGTCTTACATACTTCGTCATCCATCTTATGGCCAAAACATCTTACACTGACATCCTCAAATAACGCTCCTCAGAGCCAACCCAGTTGTTGCCCTCTTACTTATATCTCACTTATTATGCTTACTTTTCACTTCATAATATGTACGTTATGCTTGTACAATTATGCACACTCTTACTGTCTGACAATCACCCAACATACAATCCAACCCAAACCGATCCATTCTAATCCTTGCCCGTCATACTCTTATCCTCTGTCCTCTGTCATGCGCTTACACATCCATATCCAAATCCAGACAAAATCTCAGTCACCTCTTACTGTCCATCGCCCATACCTCTGCCCACATACACTTACACATATCCATATCATAGGCAATAGTCATCATACATACGTATGTCTCACACATACGTATAACATATACATACGGTCATACCTACGAAACTTACAAACATGCACGCTAGCCATCACTAGCACATGCATACATATGTCAAACATACACGCTAGCCATCACTAGTACATGCACAGACATTCATACATACTCCAAACATGCACACTAGCCATCACTAGCACAGGCATAATTCATACATACTCCAAACATGCACGCTAGCCATCACTAGCACATGCATAACACAAACGTAGCATACTGACATATTTGCTAGCCATCGCTAGCGCATACATAATCTACATCCATAAAATGTGCATACATCTTATGCATATCAATCATACCATACAATCATGCTTACACGC
The DNA here is from genome assembly GCA_035235625.1 of Saururus chinensis. Classification (NCBI taxonomy): domain Eukaryota; kingdom Viridiplantae; phylum Streptophyta; class Magnoliopsida; order Piperales; family Saururaceae; genus Saururus; species Saururus chinensis. The sequence goes on along the minus strand of CP141143.1, from coordinate 25,834,186 downwards.
ACATCATGCAATCGGATCATTACTTAACATCCAAGCATGGAATCATATAATCCTAGCATGCTGCTACTCATTCAAAGCATGCTTCATGAATTTACGAGTTCAAAGCTCCCTTACCTCATAATCAGACGTTTGATGGCGAGAAAACGACGGTGGCGGCATCGGCGGCAGAGTTGGTGGTCAAAACCATTGCCTGGCTGAGAGAGCTGCTGTCCCGAGGGTTTTAGGAAGCGTCGGAACTAGTCACGGCCAAACAGGGTGTTAGAAATCAATGCGGTAAAACCCGCGATCCACGGCGGCACACTAGGGTGGCCGGGAGAAAAGTCGTGCCAACATATGTGGCGGTGCGACCAGAAGTCGATGGTGTACTCACTGAAGATGGGCCGGTGGCTAAGACGTTCTCAGCCGGCCACAAGACGTCAAAATCGGCCGTGGACAGCACCCAACGGCGACGATTTCACATCAACATAGGCCCACATACGGGCGGAGAGCGTGGGGCAAAGCTCGAGAACAAAGGAGAGGTGGAGGACGGCTCTATGTCAACTCCAATCGGTGGCCAAGCCATCCGATGATCAGGCAGCGCAAAAACGACGCCTAAGCCCAAAAGCACACGCATGGCAACATGCACATGCGACCCAAAGGGGCAGGGGAAAGGGCTGAAAGGAGACGACCCAAGGCCCACAAAAGCCAACAGGGCTAAGGCCCTTAGCTGTGGCCAATCTAAGCAGCGACATCGCCAATCGCCACCCACAACCAATACCCATGGTGCGGGCGACTGTGCATCTCGCACAGTATAGGGCAATGACAAGCGGCCCATTCCGGGTGGAGTGTATAATCGGGCCAAGTGGGGCTGACCCTCACTGTCGCCGAGTCAGGGCAGAGCCCATGATGGCTAAATGGCCCACGGCTCGCCGATGCCAATGACCCGAGATGCACCCAAAGCGTCTAATCGGGCGGAGCAAGGCAATAGGGGCGAGGCGGGGTCGGAAACGGTAAACCCCTACTGACACCGGGTTGAGGTAGGCTGGACGGAGTCCTACTGGTGGTCGGACGACAACCAGAAACCCACCGGCGTCCAAAACATCCCACGGACAGTGAGATGCAAATAGTAACAAAAACCCGACCAAAAGATCGGTAGCTCACCACGGAGTGAAGAAAGCATGGAGGCGGCTCTAGCCAGCGCCTATGGGTTCCTAGCGGCCAACTAAACATAAGTCTAGTTGAGAGCGGCCGCAAACGATATCAAAATCGTACACCCACAGTTCAAAAACGGGATTGAAGGAGAGAAAAACCCGAAAAAAGGTTCGGTACCTCGTGGAGGAGCGAAGAGGCCGTGGCGGCGGTCATAGCCGGTACCTACGGACTTGTGGCGGTGAGAAAAAGCGGATCCTGACAAGAATCAAAGGAATCTGACGTCGGAGGAGAGAGAACGGAGCGACCGAATATGCCCTCGGGTTTTCTCACAAAATCACTAGACGTCAAATTTTTACTGGAATGTCAGTTCTGTGAAAACCGATGGGGAGGAAGATATATATAGTTAATCTTTTTAATTTTTACATCTATATCCCCAACACGCGTTCACTTATCATTCACGCGTTGTACCTCCAAAATTTGCGTCGTAAGCACGCAATGAGGCCTGCAGCCTGCGACTAAGCCCCACACCCAACTCTATGGGTATAAATACAGGATATGTGTACAAATATGAATACACCGTAGCGTCACATTTTCCCGCCGAAAATGACTAGAAAAATAGCAGAAAAATCCCAAAAAATCGTAGAAAAATCAGGGACCTTACACTTAATTGGTATTTTTTGTTAGAAACTGTTAGCTACATGTAAGGAGCATATGTAAGTTGTGAATTAAATATTTTAATCTTTGTGATTGTTTTGTTTATAGGTACCTTTATTTGACATGAATGATGATATCATAATGCTATTGAATTGGGTGCTCTGTGCTTTTGCAGCTTTAGTACAGAGGTAGAGGGCTAAAGAAGTGAAGATTAAAAGAGTATTCTTTGCTCATTTTCCTCATTATTGGTTGCTATGCATGGACAAGTTTGAAACCCAGCTTCATAAATCATGGTACATAACAAACTTAGACTTTGCAAAGGTTAGCCCTTCTGATTTTTGTTTATTTTCTCATCTTCACCTCTGTAATAAATATAAGACAAGAAGCAAAAGGCCATGCTCCTTTGCCTTGGTGTACTTACCATTGAGAACCTGAATTCATGGTTTTGTCAACACATCACTTGAAGCCACCAAACTTGTGACTTGTGATCCACACAGTGCTCCAAATTTTAGAGGTTCAAAATAGAGAAGATTTTTGGTTTGTTAGGAAGCTAGAGTGAAGCTTTGTGCTATTAAAATTAGTCTGACATGAGGTTAGTTGAATTCCAAATAGCTAATTTTAGAGTTTTTCAAGTCATTTACCTTCATACAAATAGGACAAAGAATAATAGGAGAACAACATTGCACTTATTTTGTGTAGCAGATGAATTCAATAGATCGTCTTTATTGGTTATTATAGACTTTATTATTTATATACTTATTTTTTAATTTTATGATTTTTTATTTAGTTTTGTGTTATTCTCTTAATCTTAAGAAATTTGTTAGAAGAATAAAGCTTTAAAACTATAACTATATTCATATTCAGCTAATTTAGCTTCAAATTCAGATAAATTAGATCATAAGTTTTTTAGTTAATTAAAATGACTTTTCAGATTAAGATTTAACTAAAACAAATATACCCTAGGACTAAACCTAAACTAAGAAAAGAAATTAAGCATAACCAACTATTCCTAAATTACACCTTTCCTTGTAAAAGTCATTCCTAATCAAAAGAACTCAAATTTCCAAATAAAGGTAGATCTCCTAATAAAACTAAAGAGCTAAATAGGTTAAAGAAAATTCATGTCCTCATCATTCTCCCTAGGTGGGAGAGACTAGACCTTGTCGTATATGACTCATGAGCTTTCATAATGCTCTAGCAAAGCAGGCTAAATATGAAGTAACATGTTACAAGGTATCCTAAGTAATCACTAAATCCGACTGACCCTTCTAATAAATAAGGAATCGATGGATGTCTCCTTATTGTGTGAAACTTACCTATTTGACCAAAATAACATTAACTTGTTCCATGTGTGTTAGCAGGAGAGAAGGTGAAAAATCAAGTAAATGAGAAAAAAAGGTTCATAGAAGAGTACATCAAAAGTGGTTAGGAACATAAGAATATACACAAAAAGTTAGATTTTCTAAATTAACGTTGTCATTAGAATTACATGAATAAATTACAATTTTACATTGTTCATCATCTGTTGCAAGGTGCTTGTAGATTTTATGTAGAAATGTTGGAATGGAAGACGCAAATGACTCATGTATGCTTTCTCCAAATGACCCATAAAATATCATGAGGCATCACATGAATGATGGATGTAACTTATTGAATTGAAATGGTTTTAGTGCCACTCTCATAGGACTCAACTAGAAAGGGTATGACTCTTAAGGAACCCTAGAATAAGATCATAATTATATTTCTCATTAAAATTATGAATGTTAGCTAAATTAGGCTCATAAACCAACTTAGGGGTGTCATGATCTTCATGATCTTGTGTTTGCTCCTCAATATATAATGTTTTGTATGGCTACCTATTTAATCATGTGACCAATTCCATTACATTTGTAATTGTTTGGGTTGGTCATTAACCATTCCCTTACCTTTGTGATCACTACTACGTGTAACAGTGCAATTGGACTTAGATTGAATGGATCTTACATTTGGTTTAGGTCCAATAGACTATGGTATTCTAAACACAAGACACTTGAGGTTTAGTGATCATCTCATAATCATTTACAAAAGTGTAAACTTGATCTAAGGTGTTGGTGTCACAAAGGAAAAGTTCTTTCCCAAGTGCATAACTGAGGCCATTCCTAAAGCTGCTTAATGTAGCTTAATCTTCTTCATCTAACTCACATCTCACCTTATACTTGTGAAATTAAAAAAGGTACTCTAAAGCAATTTTGTTTCCTTGTCTAATAGGACTTGGGTCTGTAATACTCTCCTAGTTTCTCTTTCATATATGACCACTCAATTATTAGAGGTAAATGTCTTCCTGCAATAATTTCTTCTACAACTTTCCAATAGAGCTAAGCGCATCCGACTAGTTTCTTCTTAGCAAATTTTACCTTTCTTTTCTATGATAGATTGTACAATTTTAAAAAAAATACTTCATCTCTTAAGTCCCATCTATGAAAACTTATAAAAATTGATAACCATTAAAAGTAGATTCATCAGCTTTGATGCTCCTTATGGCTCTCTCATCAGGGTCACTGAGGCCCCCTAAGTTTTATATGGTGTTGAAATAGTGGGGCTCCAATGTGTCCTTGACCTCTATGGTTATAGGAACTTTGGACAGGATTAGGGATGTTAACAAGCCAAACTAATTCGAGTATTTGGCTCACTAGGCTTGAACTCAAACTATTCAATCCCAACTCGAGCTTAGCTTAAATTATGAATTCGAAGCTCGCTCAAATTTGAGCTCGAACTCCATGCTATGAATCACTAGCCCAAGCTCAATCTGGGCTTGAACAAAAAAAAGCCTACATGCTCTATGCCTCTATTACTTGTCTTTTGTCCAATCAAGGCTGTTTAAAAATTCATGAATAGATTTTCATATAAAGTTATAAACACCCCTTTGAATTTAGTGTTCAAACATAGATATGGTAGAATAAGAAAGTCTAAAGAACAACCAACTCTAAATTCAAACATAGATCTAGTAGAATAAGAAAGTTTAAAGTATAGCCAACTGCACTTGGAGACATTTTCTCTATAGTAAGCACAACCTTGCCAGCCAAAAAATATAAAGAAAAGCCAATGATTGGTCACCATTTAACCTATTTTTTCCTATCATATCGAAAGGGAAGAAGATCCAAATTTAAATGGGAACAAGAATATGTAATCCTGCAGGAATCCTTACCAAAAAAAAAATCATTATTGTAAAATGAATGTTCCTTTATACCATGTGACTATAAAAAGTATGTTTATATAAGGAAAATGTACTCCAAAATAAAAGAAAATAACAAAAGAGGACCAAGAAGAAATTTGTCCATTATGATTCCAGATAACATAGGCCATGTAATCATGATGACTACACATAGAAAATATGGTCTAGGAAAACAAGATCATGGCATATTTATGTATAGGGCAGTTTAATTCTATAAGATATTCTTAAAACTGACAAGAAATATGTCCTGAGTAGAAAAGGATAAATAGATTCTCACACACAAACCAACACCAAATATTCAAAACGCAAATATCCCACCCAAGGAGATAGATTGCTATGAATAGTCCTCATGTATGATTCTCCATTGCACCCAAATCACTTGACTCATTATGCTACATAAATTTACAGCTACCCTTCATTATCAAAAGATCATTTTCAATGTAATTTTGTAACATCAAACTACCAACCTGTTCTATAAGAAGTGTGAATCTTTGGAGAAGTTCCGATGTTAATTGGAAAAGTTCCAATTCAAGCATTCAATAGGCATTTATGTTTTACCACTTTTGGGTGGGACACAAGGATATATATTCTAAATACCATAATTTAGCTAAATCTTTTCGTTAGAGATATAATAACATATTTGCCATAAAAAAGCCAATAAATATGGAACAACCTTTGCATTACAAGAAAACTAACTAGTAATATGCTCACAGAGATAGAGTGAGGCCAAGTTTAAACACCTTCAGTCGGTTACTATTATAGTCTTTAGTACCAAGAATAAAGAGAACTAATTGTACCAAAAAACATTAGTGAGTTAAGGATAACAAACATAAAATACTTAACCTTTCTAAAAACTTCAAAAATCATAAATTGTCTTCATTTGAAGTTTGAAGCAACACTTGCCACATAATTTGTTCATTCAAGAAAACAAGTTGAGTGCTGATGATTTCATGCATATGGTTGCAAAATACTGATGAAGAGAAGAAGAATAAGACCCTTAACAAAATGATCTCACAAGCATCATATGCCATAATGACATTCTCAATAGACTATATGGTTCTCTTTAATAAACTTTTCATCTACAACTAATATAATAAACTAAAAGGGATGAAAAACTGAAATTAAAAGAATTCATCAAGAGCAATAGTCCTAGAAAGATATGTACCTGCAAACTTTATATCATCTTCCAAATAAAATGTTTATCACCTAAAAAAAGAACAAATTAATAATAATAAAAATGTTATCTAAGAAAATAATATTTTTGGAGTAAATCTTTACCATCAAACTTCATCTTCATCTTCAAACTCCTCATCACCATAAATTGGCTGCAACCAGTCTTGGGTGCAAACTAGAGCTTCAACACCCTCGGATGTTAGGGAACTCCGAAAATCACCAACACCCTAGATCTTGTACTAAAGTCGTATTCAGAAGCCAATATAGAAAGAGAAATGGCTAAAATAGCTTGTTGCCACGACTGATAAAGTAGGATGGCAATAGATGCACTTTTCCACCATTCAAGGACATCAAAGTGAACATCTAGGTTTACCTTATAGTTTGTCTCTTCCAAGTATACAATAATATCCAACTTCCTCACTCCCTTTCATTGTGATTCTTCCATAAACTTATTAAATTCGTCATCATCATCTACATGATCTTCTTTGTTATCCAAAGAGTGACTGGAAGAAGCATCCACCCTTGATGCTTCTTGCATTGTCTTCAACTATTCTTCGAAAAACCTATGTATCTCTTGGAAAGCATCACGAACCCATGCCACCTCTTTCTTAGGGTATATTTTGCCAAAGGCAAATTCTATCATGGTCATTTTGTATCTTAGATCTAAGAAGCAAGCAACTGCCAAGAGCAAATTACATTTTTCACAATATTTATCAAACTTAAGCTTCATGGGCTCCACCATGTTTAGCAAATGACCATATGCCTTCATATAAGTGGAATCTAATTTCTCTTTTACCTTGTAGATAACTGGAAGAAAAGTATTTGCAGTTGTATGCCTACTCCTTGCAAAGATTTATGTTGCTTTGTAGAAGACTTCTAATAAGCTCTCTATTTGCCCATAATTATCCCACTCTTCTTTACTTGGGCACCATTTGTAGTTTTCATCACAATTACGATAGTGTTCAAAAGCTAGTTGAACCTCCTTTGATGCCTTCAACATCAAGTATGTAGAATTCCAACGAGTTGACACACCTAAATGCAAACCCCCCCTTGCCTAGCAAATTTACTTGTTCAAGATATGTTTCAAAATCCTTTCTTCATGCCTCAAAATTCAAAATATACTTTACAGACTCACGCACATTATCCACGACACCCCGAATGTGGATCAACTCCTCTTGGACATTTAAGTTTAGGATATAGGCACAACATTGCACATGAAACATATTCACGCTTACATCAGATCTTGAAGTAGATTGAACATATTTTTTAAAAGCTTCACCATAGTGCCATTTGATGTAGCATTGTCAAGAGTGATTGTTGATACCTTATCTTGTATGCCCCACTCTAAGAAAAATAACCTCATCATCTTTGACATGTAATACCCATTATGTGGAGGGGGGAAAGATAAGAAGTTAAGGACTCTTTTATGGAGCTTCCAATCTTCATTCACATAATGTGTAGTTAGCAACATGCAACCCTTACTTCTCCTTGAGGTCCACATGTCACTTGTAACACATACACTATTTATTTTTGCCAATTTCTTCATCAACTTTTCCTTCTGCTCTTTGTATAACCTTAGGCACTCCTTTCTAATAGTGTGCCTAGAGAACTTCTCATGCCTTGGTTGTAATTACTTGCACAACAAGTTGAATAACATACACTCCACTTATTTGAATGGCCGCTTATCCATAATCACAAGCTTTGCAACCACTCTCTTCACATTTTCTTTGTCATATTTGTAAGTTGCCACTGTCACTTCTTCCTCACCATCTTCATCAGCATAATTTATAAATGATAATTTCGGTTGACATATGGGCTTCACCATTCTTGAACATGATGTCAAATGCATATTTAATAGCTCCTGATCTTGAGACCCTGAAGTGACAACCATAATAATTACATTAATTTGTTCTAGTCTTCATTACCTTTTTTCTAAAGACCTTTCTTCACTTTAGAAAAATTATTCCACAAGAGATCTTTTTTTCCTCCCTTTTTACTCACATTTGCATCATCATTCATCCTATCTATATTGTCTTATTGACCATCTACTTGCAGATGTTCTTGATATATTATCAACTTGAGGATCGTCAGTACTTCCCTCATTCTGAACTTGTGATGGTTGGGTGACCATTAAACTGGAAGAATAAGTAAAATTTTAAATAATTAGAAACTAATGAGAGTAATCTAGATAAAAAAAGTCACACATATATATAGGCCTTTGGCCATGGAAGAGAAGCAAGATGCACAACATAGCTTAATTTATTCTACTACATAAAGCATGCATCAGCATCTCTATCTAGTCTTTTTATTTCTCTACAAAATATCAGCATAAGAAGTTGAATCCGTTGGCTACTGCTCATGTGCATAATGTCAATTCTGTAGCTACACGATGAACAAATGAGCCTCTCCCTATCAATTTTTCTCAAGTCTTATCCATCTATGAACTTGGGAAACACAGTAGTTCATTCTGGTACTCAATTCAATCTAACCTTTGCTTTGCAATCAAGGGTCCTAAAAAGGCCATTTTACCCACTGGGTCCTATTTGGACCCTCATATTTATGTTTGAGTATAAGAAGCAAACATGCCAAGACTACAGACAATAAACACTCAAACTTCCAAAAAGACAAAACAAGCTTGTCCACATTGCCCATGGTGGGCCCTTGGTAAAAAACCATGCATATGGAAGTTGATATTTCATATTAAACAAAAGATAGCTTTGTAAAACGAGTACCTACAGAGAGCGGAATCCTCTATGTGATGTTAAAAGCTGAGCTTTGAAGGGGAAAATTAAAAGGCCTCACTTTTTGAAAGGCGATAGAACCTATGGCCCTTGAAGTCCAAGCATTTTCTTCCTCCCTTGTTGGTCATCACTGTTCACCTACACCTTCCCAGCAAGAAATGAGGAGTTGGGGTTAAGACAAACAACAATTAGGGTTGTTTTATGTTTTCTGGTCTTATACTCTCTTGAATCCGACTTATGAAAGGGTTAGCGAGGGTGGCACTAGGTGATCTAAGCTTCGGGTTAGTATTTGGTTTAGGACTTAAAACATATTGTTTAAGGTTTAATTTTGGTATATAAATAATAAACATAGTTAATTAATTTCTTAAAAAAATATTATGTCACTATATATTATTTAAAAGATAAGGTGAAGACATGTCTAGTCATACATGCGTTAGCATGCACCCAGTGCATCACTCGCCATCGGATCAAAATATGACCACACATGTTGATGACAAAGTACATGGTTAAATTAAAACTCACAAGCCACGTGAGTATTGCCAATTGACAATTGTGATATTTTGTATTTAGTGCACGAGCATGGGCATGTACCAAGTGTGTATAAATAAAACTTTAATTTAAATATAATTTACTAAGCCTATTTTGTAATTTTTTTTACTTTTCACGAGTCATATTATGAGCCTGATAAATATTAAATGGGGGGCTTTACAAATAATCACCATACACAAAAAAAATTACAAGATCAATAAATAAAAAAATACACTTAACTTTGCCACTTGAACTAAGCACTATACATCTTCAAAATTTTGCTTGTCGCTTGCAAAAAGCAATTTTATTGTTGTACAGTAGTCCACTATTTAAAGGGATAGAGACAGCTATTTACAACCTTTTCTCTTCTTTAGAATCCATTTCATCACTTGGTTCCCAATTAAAATACATCTCGCAATAGACTTCTTCTAATTGACCAGCAATCTTGACCAGCAATCTTGACCAGCAGTCTTGACCCATTTTTAGTTTTTGGTACAACATCAGGTTCTACTTATCATTCGAACTTCAATAAACTCACAACTCTTCCTTTTCAGACTCTAGTAAACTCACTAGCACTGAGATGACCCTAGCTCCAGCTTTTCCTAGTTCATGACTAACAGATTCTTCTTCAACTCGTCTTCATTTAGCCATGGTCACCCTAGTAATTTAGCCAATCCAACTCTAGCAGTAAAATCATGAACCTATCGAATTGCAACTCTTTCTCTTTTGATCGGCTAACACATGTCAGGGTTGTAGATATGCATAAAAAATAAAAGTGTTGAGAAAGAAATGAACCAAGTAAGAAGAAATGAACCATGCATTATGGGCCATTAGATTGAGATTCGACAACAAATGGGGCATAAACCAATCAGCCCCTAAGTTATGTGTGCCATCAAATCAAAATCTGACTGTGCATGATGCCCATACTCATATAAACACCTCTCTCTCTCTCTATATATATATAGGTAAATTGGTAATTATGTCTATATAATAAATATAGAGGGATTAAGGGACATGCTTTTGTGTTAATACTTTAGGGGTTGTTTGTTTATTGAATTTCTATAAGATTCTACTGATTCTGCCCTAATTTCTGCATGAATTATTGGAATCATGTTTGTATGTAGGTGGGCGAAATAAAATTTTTGCCTATAAGTTGATTCCAAGATGTTTTGAGCCAGAATCGGTCGGAATCATTGAATCAACTCATGAGGTGATTCCAGCTCCTAACCCTTATTTTAAAAATTACAGATTCTATTATTTTTTAACACTTATCTCTCATATTGATTAGAGCCTCAAGAAATATGTCATATAGGTGGGGTTCACTTTAGAAGTTTAAAATTACTTACCTTTGTGAGATTTTGTTTGATAGAGCTCGAATTTAGGAGCTTAATAGTACCAAGAACATGTATATCCGAGTTTGGGAGAGAAAGTTATATTAGTTTAAAGTTTTAAAATTGGGTTTGACATGACATCTAAATTTATTCTAAAAAACTTCATTACCAACCTTTATTCACAATCGGCAGTGAATTTTTAGAATTCGTTCTAAAAACTTCCACTCCCATTTCTAAAAATTCAACACCCAAATAGCCCCTTAATATGTATGTTGGAAATAAATATTGTTTTTGGGTTAGGGATTAGGATGTTAAGTTATCTCCTCATTTTTTGTTTTAAACATTAGAACTTGTAAGAGTTCTAGGATATTTGTATTGGTAGTGGACTAGTGGTACATATATGCATATGTGTTACAAATATATAAACACTAGGCCATATATATCCATATCTACATGTATTATTTTAAATATATTTATTATTTATATATAACTTATATTTTTTATTTGAGTTCGAGTTTGAGCCAAGCATGAATCGAGTTTGAGTTTTATTTGCGTTGAGCTGAGTCGATTAAGGGTATGCTTGAAATCGGCTTGAGCCTATTCAAACTTAAATCGAGTTCGAGCCAAGCTCAAGTCGAGTTGAGGTTAGTTTGAGCTGAGCCGAGCTGAACCAAGCCTACACTACTTGACAAGTTAGCTTGGCTCATTAACAACCCTAGACATAACTAAGATGAAGGTTACCCTGATGGGTTTGCATACATACAAGGTACCACATCAGCAACATTCTCAACATCTCCTACAGCATTGTTGTTCAACTTATGAGAGGTCTCTAGGGAGTCAAGACGAGTATTGGTTTTGGCATTCTCTTGTAATAACAACTCATATTTAGCATTCAAGTTCTCTAAGTGCTTTAGTATAATTTTCATAGGATCCGTAGTAAACTAGGTTTGGGATGAATTTGCATATACTACTTTTCCACAAAGCAAATGCATGTTGCAATGTGAGTGGAGAAGTATTATGCAAACTAAGGGCCTATTTGGGTGGCACTTTTCAACAATAAAAAGTGTTTCCTAGGCGTGGGAAATAACTAAAAATTATCTTTTAAGTTAATCCAAATAGAAATGACCTGAAATCTGACTTCTCCATCAAGAACCTTCCTCAGGAGGAGGGTTATTAAAGAGAGACATTTCCTTTTTAACGATGTGAAAAAACATTCTACCCATTATTCACTTATTTTTTTCTTTACGTTTGGAAGATATTTTACACATAAAAATCGAAAGTGAGCTAATAGCATATTTCTCCTTAAAAATCATCAAAATAACTCTAATTAAGCATAACCTCATTTTGTTTTTCTCTCCTAAAAAGAATTAAAATAAAAATCAATTTTCTTTTTTCTAGAAAGCTTTTGGCCTAATAGCCCCTAAATAAAAATGTAAGAAAAATGGCTTTGTTTTTTATACAATTACAAGCTATCTAAACCTACTGAAGACAATTAAAAGCTTAGCCCAACCTGTATGGCCAACAAATATGATGCGGGACTATGGTTGATTTAAATGAGAATTATGTAGTAGAACTAATAAGCAACTCATCAAATAACTAGTAATGTAAAAATTAGACTGATTCAAAAAATATAATAAAGATATCCTCGGTGTCAGGAAACTGGTCACGTCACAAAAGCTGACTGATTATGCGAAGGGAAAATGTTTTATCAATTAAAATCAATGTCTAGCTATTGGATGACTAATATGAGTTGGTAATGGCACAATACTTAAGCAATGTCCGCCACTTATTCATGAAACTCTTTGATCTCACGCAATTTTTAAGTATGTATGTGAAGGATCCAGCTAACACATGCATGCTTACAACATACGTCAACGGATCTCCATTAATCATAGGTTGGTTTCTGCATCAGCAACCTATCCTTCAACCAAACTTCATGTTGGAATTTCCAGTCATGGTTTGGCTTTGCTGTCTCATATATCATTAAATAGATGAATCATGTCTCATAGCATCTCAATAGCCAGAATCCATTTCCAGATCACTCTTGTGTTTATCTGGGCATTTATATAGCAATTGATCTGTTAAACACGTATATGATCCAACAGAACGTGTGGAAACAAATAAGAAGTTATTTTACCGGTAATTAAAATGACAAGACAAGAGTCAAGAGAAATAATAAGAAGAAACAAAAGACAGGAAATAATTAAATTGAAACCCTCTAATAAGAAGTTTAAAAACAATTAGGGACATGTCTATTCCATCTCATCATCACATGCAATATACCTAATCTATTTGATTTTGTTAAATAAGGCAGGTTGTTGGGTGCTTACCGTCACAAAAATCATGGTATTAAGCTCTGAAAGCAGAACATGACAAAAAGTTACAAACAAAACCGAATTTGTTTATTATGTACCTGATGTTACTTCACATTTTCTTCTGAATTTATTTTGGTTACACTCTCGAGTCCACTTCATTTCAATGGCTCTCCGCCGCAGGTTTGAGAAACATTCATGTTTGGCTCTTTCAGACCTTCAAATCTTAAGTTATGCATAGAGCCGTAAGCTTGTATAAAACCCGTAACTTAGTCTCAGATGTTTACATCTAAGCATGCTATGATAGCTGTCTCCACCTTCAGTATTAGACTATATAAATGGCATGCACTACTCTATTAGCTTATTATAGTGATAGCAACTTAGATTATTAGCTAACTTGATTATAATACAAATTTCTTACAACTTATAGTCAGTTTTATAAACGCCCCATGTCATTGTCCATGCAGACTGGGACACACATCCAAGTGACTAAAGAAAAATGATAAAGGACTGACCTGCTTTGTCCTTTCCATCTCATGCACAAAAAACAGTAGAGATGGTGGGGCTCCAGACCTTTTCATGCAAGCAAGCTCTAGTTTATTTATTAATTCCATGACGTTTCTGAAGTAACTAGTGACCACTAATGCTCCTACCTAAAAAACAAAGTGGCCACTAATGCAAGTCCAGGCAAAGTTTTGTGACTAAACAAATACTATTGACTCACATGAGTGGGGCTTGTATCATCAGTACTTAGTGGCTACCAGCAAGTGCATGGGATTGGGCTTGTCAAGATTACTGATTGTCCTTTCATGCGGTGACTAGTCCAGCATGCATATGTCATATAAGGCTTACCATACAAAAGGGAAATAAAAGGTTTCAACATATCCGGCATTCGTTCCCCCTCTCTTTTGCTGGTCGTGATTGTGGTACAGTGTTCATTGTCTGCGGTCGCTGTAAGCGGATGCCTTCTTCTAGTTCTTGCACCTGCGCTCTCCGTCTCCCTTTTTATCTTTCGATGTGTTCTGGTCGTTCTCCTTCCCACTTGTGGGAGCTTGATTAAATTGGTAATCGGTGTTGCCAATCTTTGGAGACTACCATGTGGAATTACTAGGTGGTTTCGTGAGCAGACTATATAGGGTTTTAAACATGGTATATATGGGGATATTTATTCATATATTGTGAATTGCTCTTTTATATATACCATGTTGAAGCCTTATATAAGCTGGTCATGGAGTTTTTAGTCACGGAGCTCGGTCAAGCTAGATGTGCCCATACGAATTTGTAGTGGATTTAAGTGACCAGACATTTTCAAAGTGTTGATTCCTCTAATGTGGAATTAAGTGACCGGGCCAAAAGCGTTACTCTTAGCAAAGGGGGTACGTAACTGGTGCTAGTGCAAATAAGTAGTAAATAACAAGGCGTGGGGAATACATGTCTCAATTTTACGATACATTTGTCAAACGCATGCCATGAGACCAATACATATCCAAAAGAGAGTTATGAATCTGATAAGACTGTTCTACACGGGATAAACTTGATGGGAATTAAGGTGGATTAATTACACAATCATTTTCTTAAATACATGTCTATTTTCCTCACAGTTAATTTTCTTCATTTGGGTGGAATCTAGATGCTTTTGCTCTGATGTTTTCTTTGGATTATTGGTTTTTTTCTGTGAGAAAAATTCTTTGTCTTGTTACATATGTGATGAGCGGTATAAAATAGCTGCTAAGGCAAATTATATATAATTACTCCTTATAAATTCACAATATATTTATGAACTCCCTTCACCCCAAATTAATAACTTCATTTCGTAAAAAAAATTATTTCATATTAATAAGCTTCATTTTGTTATCATTTAATAAAAATTACTATTTTTTAAATATAATTATTTAAATAAAATTAAAAAATATATTTATTAAGTACATTAATATGTTCTTAGTGTATTG
This sequence comes from Saururus chinensis, assembly GCA_035235625.1. NCBI lineage: Eukaryota > Viridiplantae > Streptophyta > Magnoliopsida > Piperales > Saururaceae > Saururus > Saururus chinensis. Next base: position 25,819,156 of record CP141143.1, on the reverse strand, counting down.
CACAATTCAATAGTTGGACTAAGCGATACATTCAAATTCGCCAACTCTGTAAATAAAACGGACATTTGACCCATGCGGACAAAACTCATAAAAAACCCAATATCAAACTTGCAATAAAAGCAGACAATGTAATAGTCGCATTACATAGGATTTCTTCCCATTGAATAAGGTATTGGAAGCTCGAGTCCTTGTAGTGCTTTGGAGAAAGTTACACACATGCACACACTAAATAAACACGCACGTAACACATGCCCACCGCACACAATCACACGCCCGTTAATGGTAGAAGATATCCGTAGTTGTTGTGGTGTATAATAAAAAATATATAAATATAGTTGGCTTTTCGCAAAATAAATACTCTTTATTTTATATTAATAATTATATTTAAAAAAGTAATAATTTTTATTAAAAGGTGAAACTCACACCTAAAAAAAAGAAATAAGATAACTTATAATTTTTTTTTAAAGTACCTAATTATTTAAATTTAATAAAATAAAATTATTAATATAAATAAATTTTTTTATTAAATTTAGTTATTAATTTAAGACGAAGAGAGTATATGTTACTAAAAAAATTTATATTTTCTAAAAATATGTGTATATGCATATAAATATATAGACATATGTACAACTAGGCAAACACGTACAGACTTATACAAGCACAAACACTTATATATACACAATAAACTCGTTAAAAAGTTCCATAAGAAATTAATTAAATAATAAAAAATATTGTATTTATATCTTTTATTATATTATGTATATTGTGAAACATTAACATACACCAAAATTACTTTTTTAGAAGACGGATCTAATACTGAATTACTTGCTAATTAAGCATAAGAAAAGTGGTAAACGGGGCCTCACATTCCAGAAGAAACACCTGGAATCAAGCAACAGAGAAACCGGGAGAAGGAAGAGCTGCGGAGATTTTTTATGTTTTCTTCTTCCAATTAGTTTAGTGTAAGATTTAAGATAACGGTGTTAGATACCAAAATTATTAGCGTTAATATGGTTATCATATAGTCATCACACAAATAAAAGCTTACACTTAGCTTATTATCAAGCATTAAAAGCCGAACCAGCGAGTTGGCGCCGTGGCGGTGATCGGCTTACGTGTCCCGGATGCGGATCCTCATCGGGTCTGACTCAGCACAGGGAATCTCTTTGTACACGGAACGTGTTGCACACGTGTCAACGACTTCACTCGTGCCACCTCTGATCCTGCCCTGCATATAAGAACCAGTCCCTGCCCTGCATTTCCTCCATCCTTTGTTGTTCCTACCTGCGATTTTTCCTGCGGAAATTTCTCGTCATCTGATTTGTGTCACTGGTTCCTGCTCCTCCGTTCTTATCCTCCATTGATTCACTAAAACAGGGAATTATCCATTTTAATCCCATTTATAGTACTGGGCTTGGATCACTTGGAGAGCAACAATTAGAGAGAGAATTTGAGTTTAAGGATGATCGACAGCATGGTCGGGGCTTTGAATCTTACTTCCCTGAATCACATATCCATGGTCTGCAGATCTGTGGAGAGGAGCCTGGACTTCTACCAGAGCGTTCTTGGCTTCTTCCCCATCAGGAGACCCGGCTCTTTTGACTTCAATGGTGCCTGGTACTTGAACCGCCATTGCCATGGCTCCCCTAAATTTGAATTTTTTTTGCTTGATCACTTTTCTTTATTTAAAAAAAGTTATGATAATCAAGAAGACTCATGAAGAGTTTTGTCTCATTTGCATTTTTGTATTGGATGCTCATGTGTGGATTAATTGTGATATCAGGCTGTTCAACTATGGGATAGGCATCCATTTGCTGCAATCCGAAGACCCAGACAATATGCCCACCAAAAGCGAGATCAATCCCAAAGATAATCACATCTCTTTCCAGGTGAGTTTCCCTTTTAATTCATCTAAACAATATAATGACGACCCAGTGAACTGAATTCATGAGAAAATTATAAGGCCGTATGAGGGATAGCAACGTCATTTTAATGAGCTATCTTGCTTATGAGCGTTGAATCAATGTCACGGGTTACCTGCATGATTCCTGCTTTACAAATTTCAGCAATGGAAAACTGCATGAAATGACCAAAATACCCGTTTTGTTTGGCCAGTGTGAGAGCATAGCAGCGGTGGAGAGTAAGCTGAAGGGGATGAACGTACCGTACATACAGAGGGTGGTGGAGGAAGGAGGGATTTACGTGGACCAGCTCTTCTTCCACGACCCGGACGGGTTCATGATCGAGATCTGCAACTGCGAGAACCTCCCGGTGGTGCCGCTCGCCGGCGAGCCGGTCTGGTCCTGCGCCGGGGGCAGGTGCAAGCAGATTCAGCCTGATCACCAGCAGGGCCGGGTTCTGCCACCACCACCCCCGTCGCCGGGGAACAAGTGCCAGCTTCCAGCCATTCAAGTGAATGAAGAAGTACCCCTTGTTAATTGAGTCGTATTCCTGGTTTGTACGTAGAGTGTAATTTAGTCGTAGCATTTTGCACTAATTCTTCGTGACCTTGTCAATCTCATTTTATTGTATTTAATTTTGATGAGATCTTCTCATCTTTCCATTGTAAATTTCCTTGTTTGTTCTTTTGATAAGAAAACTTTAAAACGTTTTGTGCAGTTTGTATGTTGTTGCTATGTTTGGTTGGGTCACATCAAAACTAACCTGAAGACAAGCGTTCCCTATATACTATCGTGGCTGTTATGTACCATGACAAAGTGCAAAATCGCAAACAAAGAGGGGTTGATGCAATATGCAGATCAAACAACACCAAGATGCCATGCAATACAATAACCAACAGCATATGAACTAGTCTTTTTTTAGTGCACTTTACTCTGTTTTTTTTCTATGGCACTTTGGCAGCATTTCATTGTACATTACATTGCGTTTCACTGATGACAGAACTACTACTGTCCAAATACTGGTAGGGCCCTTAAGTCTCTCTGAAAGAAGCCGGCACAGGGAATGGAAGGCATAAAAGCCTCCCTCGTTCGAATGAATTCTGTGTTAACCTGTAAAGATTTTATGATGATCATAACTGTGTACATCTGATTTTTATACAGAAGTAACAGGTCCGAAAATTTCACATTTCACCGGATAATTGAATAGAACGGACCCGGTTGAAGTTCGATTGAGACTTTTGTATTTGATCTTCAATTAAAACCAGAAAAAATATTCAAATGGGTTCAGTCCCTGTGTGATCATAACGCATAAGTCGATTTGTAATTGTTTTCACAATGATAATCAGTGTTTTCATCAAGAGGGCCGGGCTGAACGAGTCAAGTGGTTAAGACTGTAAGCCACCCGTCTAGATAAGGGAGACATGCATTATGTGTCGATCAAAGGCTTTGGGTTGTTACAACAAACTATCCTGGGATTATGGGCCTAATCAGCCCGTGGTTGATAAGCTTCTAGGGGCAAGGGTAACTACAGATACTGGCATACGATAATTCATTGATTATAAATATAGTTAATGAATTAATGTAAAATCTATTAATTTATTTTATTATAAAATAGTCTTAGGTTTGGATAACAAACTAAAATAGCAGTCTTGCCGCCGGATTTCCACTGTGTTCCCGCTAGAGCTCTACCCCTACTTTCTGTTGGAGCTCCACAGCCGCCGCCCCTCACTGGAGTTCCACTTCCAAGGAGTGCCACCAGAATTTAGCTGTTGTTGTTACCGTTGATTACCACTATGACCTCTATTAAAAACTGTTAGGTGGCGCAGCAGAAGCTTGGTGGTGAGCCCGGCCTCATGGATGTATAAAAATATTACTATTATGTCCCTTCCAAACAAATTATATGTATTTACACACAAACACAAATATAAGTAGTAAAACAAATTTAAATAACTTTAAATTTGCATATATTAAAGTAAGAATCAAATACTATTGACCTTTAGGGGCTGAACCTTAAGGACGTGGCTAATGACCCAAAAGTACGTAGGATCTCTTATTTATATCAAATATAAATAAAGAAATTAGAATGACCTCTTGTACTAAATCATTCTTTTAAAAATCAAGAGAGAAAACACTTTCTCCTCTTATTAATTTGCTGAGAATAATTAGCTTGAGATAGGGCTCCAAGAAAAAGGAAAAACTTAATGAATTGTAAGAGAGAAATGAGTGCAAAGCCTTAAGGAAAAACCTCTGTTTACTTTGATTACCACACACCAAAGGAGAGAACAGTTTCTTATCTTCTCTTGTTCTCGTTGGAGAGGAAGAGATGAAGCTTTCTCTATATTTTTCATCTTTGAGAGAAGAACGAAGCCCAAAACCTTATTTTCTATTTTTGCATCATCTGTTTATAATGAGCAGGCAGTTGTTATATTTATAACTGCCCACGTGATAGACTTTAGATAAGACTTATTAATCCTCTCTCTAATGGGATAGCGGAGCCCACCCCATTTACGTTTCCTTCATATCTCGACTCTCTTTCCTCGTTTATGGTTTATGTGGGTACTTTACCCACAAAACCAACAGAAACCACTATCGCCACACCACTATCGCCACAGTAACATGATGCTGCTTCAATATGATGATCATGGCCACAGCCTTGCTTCTTTTCCAACTGACATCTAATGTTTGATACATATTGATGGTGTAATCCATTTATAGTTATGTGACCAGAATGTAATCCAATATAATTATGTGACCAGAAAAATAGGTTCTGTTTGTGTGAGTGACTATTTTGTTCAACACTTTAAAGAGTATTTAAAAAGCATCACTAATAATACCATCACCACTTTTAACTAATGGAGCAAATAGAAAATATAGCAAAAAGTTTGTTTTAGTGACACTTTAATTTGCATTAGTATTAAAGACGTTCTTATCAAATGGCACTACTAAACATTAATTATGACATTCTAAAAAATGTCGCCAATAAGAAAATTATTTCAAAAAATAAAAATGTAGCTTATTAGCTATGTTTTAAAATTGTTGCCCATCGACATTTTGCAAAAACGCTAATGAACATTGTTAACAATGCTTTTTAATTTGTGTTGCAATAGCTTAAACATTAGCAACATTTTTATAGAAAAATATCGCTAATAAATATTATGAGTGACACTTTTATCAAATGTCGTTAATAAAAAAGCTTTTATAAAAATAAAATATAGCTTATTAGCGATGCTATTAGCATAAAAATTATGAACATTATTAGCGGTATTTTTAGCAAATGTTGCTATTAAAAAATTGTTCCAAAAAAATAAAAAACATTAACTTATTGACTTGGAGAATTACCTAATTATTGTGATAAATTTGACATCTTGTAACTGTTACAATATTTTATACTCCACGTAATGAAGCTATGTCTGTATAGTTCTCACTGAAAGCATATATAATCATCCCAATCTAAGAGAAGATCTTCAGCAATTTACTTATATATAAAATGGATCTTCAGAATTCTTAATGCATGCTCTTTATCAATTCCATAAACACGATGATCATCTTCACGTAGCTTAAAGCAATCAACAGCAATAAAAGGGAATGTGCTATGGAAAATCAACAATTTTCCTCCAAGATGTCTCTGTATGACAAATATGAGTGGTAGCACGCAAATAAAAAAAAATCCAATTGAATCAACTAATGACATATTCTAAGCATTTTCATAGTGAAAAGCAAAAGACAGAGAATCATATGGCACCGCCCATGTGAAAGTTTTCTTTCAAAAACATACAAGATGATGAAGCAAATGAGAAGTAACTAATAACGATATAATAAGAAGTTAACATTCCATAATTATGAATGCTGCTTTTAGAGCAAGACCAAATGTTGATTTAGTGTTTAGTGTATCCTGAAACATGGAGGGCCAGCTATCCAAGAATGCATCCAACACGCTTCTTGATTTTGACAAGTTAATAAGAAGCATCACGGAGAAGAACAAATAGGTCATCAGGGAGGGAGACGATTACAAATAAGTGCCGCAAATATATATATATATATATATATATATATATATATATATATATATATATATATCTTCTGCAAGCAAGTTCTTTGCCCTTGATTTTTCATCATTTGATTCTCTTTATTGCACTTGGAATAGCCAATGAGGATGTAATTTAATTTTTTTTATAATGCCCATCGTACCCTTCACTAACCTATTTTCTCGTCTCTTGGTCTTCACTGCCGCCACTCCAGTACCCCAGCAATTCATCACTGCTCCGCCACGATTGCTGGTGGTCGCCTAGCGCCACCTTGATTTCCTACCTTCTCTCTACCTAGATCCACCTTGACTCTTCAGAGGTTGTGCCCCATTGACCAAAGGAAGTGGAGCTCTAACTCCGCCTCGACTGCTAATTCCTGGCCACCCCCTTCTCCCCGAACTCCTCTGTAGAAGGCTTCGCCCATGTTGCCTCTTTCTCATCCCTATCCTCCCAATCTTCTAGTTGGCTTAAGGGGTGGATCAAAACAACGACGCTTGTTCACTGCTCCTCCGCCCCGAGCACCTCTTGTTGTCCAGCTCCGCTCATACCACAGAGACTGCATGACCCAACTAAGACAGATTTTCCCTCTCTATCACCCCTCTCTGCTCCCCTGTTTCTATATATTGCATAAAGCTGTTTGTTTTGGATTTCATGAAAAGACTAGTTTTTTGAATGTCTTCTCTGTTAGATACATTCCAGTCTATTTGTGATGTAGAGGTGGTGTTGTGCACGATGACCAGACTCGACCAGTTAGCAAAGGATTAGTGCTTAGCCTTTACTTTATTATTTTCATAGTTGCTTTAGACGATTTGCTATTGTAATAGTTAGTATTATGGATATTTAGATGTATTTTGGGTTGGTTCAGTCAGTAGCCCAGGTTAGCCGAACCACTAACTGGCATGCATCCCTAGGGAAGTGGGCTGGGCCTAGGTTGGGTTGGCGCGACTCCCTAGGGGACTGGTCGTCCCCTATATGGGGCGATCTCCTTTCTTTTCAGAGTTATGCAAGTATTGAATTCCAGTTTCTCCCCTTTCTTCTTTACTTCTCCCCTTTCACTGTGTAATTCTCTTAGATATCGATTGTGCCTGCATCGGGCACATCATTGGTATCAGAGCATTATGATTCCCGGACATGGCTCGAGGTAAGCAATCTGCTGCTGTTCCCGAGGTTCAGCTGAAGAAGGAGGTTCCAGCGTCAGCACCTGCTTCTGCGGACAGTCCGAAGGCCGATCCTCCTGCAACAGCTAACAACTTTAAATTCGACAAAATCATGGCAGCGCTAGAGGTTCTGACATAGTACATGGCGAGCACGGTCAAGGGCGAAGCTTTGGGGCGCACAACGCCCATCTTGCCAGGGCCACCACCTGTTGTCTTGGAGAAGGGCGGCTTGTCCCAGGCTGCTGAGCCGGCCTTTCCCTGTCCTCCGGTGCCCGTAGACGTCGACACGAGAGTCTTCCCTGGCCCAGCACGACTCGACCCTGGCATTCCAGCGCCAGAGGGGCGACGCCAGGCCTGGGACATGCGAGGCACACCAGGTGTTCGAGAGAATGCCCCTATGATGCCCCCCCCTCCCCCCCCACAATTAATTCCAGGATGCTGAGGATGAGTGGGCTGAACCTCACCTTGCTCGTTTACAGTTTCCCCGCTATAATGGTGATGATGACTCGGTGGAATGGCTGTACAAAGCGGAGAAGTTCTTCTCCTACCAAGGAACGCACTCTGAGACAGAGCGTCTGCGCATTGCGGCCTTTCACTTGGATGGCGATGCATCGGTTTGGTTCCAGAACTTTGAGAAAGAAGTGCGCTATCCTACCTGGGCAGCGTTCTCTGACGAGCTCTGCATCCAGTTCGGCCCGAATGAATTTCAGGACTTCAATGAGATGTTGTCCGCCCTACGCCAGACCACCACTGTGCGTGCCTACTATACATAATTAATGAAGATCGCCAACAAACTCCCTGAATGGCCGATGGCCGCCCTGGTATGCACGTTCAAACAGGGGTTAAAACTAGAAATCTCAGAGGAGATGTGCCACTTCCCTTGCACAAGTATGCGGGATGTGGTGCGTCATGCCCGCATTGAGGAGGAAAAGTTGAACCGGTAGCGTAGGGGCGGACGCCTCGGACCTCCACCCGGTCTGTACTGAGCTCTAATCCTATGGTGGCTACTTCAACAGCCCGACCAATGGCCACCCTGGTCAACATGCCTCAACGCCCACTCCGATTGTTCGCCATCTCACCCCCGCCCAGATGGACGAACGCCTGGCCAAGGGGCTATGCTTTCGTTGTGATGAAAATTTTGTGCTTGGACACCGCTGCGCTGTTAAGGGCAGCTTGCTCGTGGAGGAGGTAGACGACGACTTGGATAGTAAGGCCGGCGCTGAACCCTTGATATCATCGGACATGCTACCTGAAATTTCAGTTCATGCATTTTCAGGTGCTTTCACTCCACACACTATGCGGGTGCAGGGATTCCTAAAGCGGGAACAGGTAGCTATCTTGATCGACAGTGGTTCCACTCATAATTTTATTAATGATAAGGTAGCTCATCGCCTCGGGTGTTTGGTGTCGGACTCAAGTGTTGATTGGCGATGGTAAGCATCTTCGGAGTGCCGGTGTGTGCGCTCAGATTACCTTCTCGATTCAGGGTAGCACATTTGTCACTGACCTTTTCTTGTTGCCCACAAAGGGGGTGGATGTCATCTTGGGAGTACAGTGGCTGCAGGAATTGGGTGATATGGTATGGAATTTTCAGGATATGGTGATGGACTTCGAGCTTCATGGCCAGCAGGTTCGGTTGGAGGGATCACGGCCTGGCACTCTTCTTTCTACCCAGGACATGAGCTCCTTCTTCCGATTCGCCCCTCAGGGACTTCTTTTGCAGCAGTGGGCTATTATGGGCGTCACACAGGATCAGATCCCATCTGATCTGCAGGTGCTGCTGACAGAACATGAGGATTTGTTTGTAGAGCCACAGGGGCTTCCACCCGTCCGGCCTCATGACCACCGGATTTCCATTATTCCAGGGGTGGCACCAGCCAATGTCCGCCCATACCGTTACCCTCACATCCAAAAATCCGAGATAGAATGGCTGGTGGCGAACATGCTACAGTCCGACATCATTCGTCCTAGTACGAGCTCTTATTTGTCTCTTGTGCTGTTGGTTAGCAAGAAAGATGGCTCGTAGCGGTTTTGTGTGGACTACCGTGCTTTGAACGCTATCAGCGTCAAAGATAAGTATCCCATCCCTGTGATTGAAGAGTTGCTGGATGAATTGACAGGGGCCAACATCTTTAGTAAGCTCGATCTTCGTTCTGGGTATCACCAGATTCGTGTGCAACCTCCTGATGTATACAAGACAGCATTCTGGACTCATGATGGCCATTTCGAGTTTTTGGTCATGCCTTTTGGTTTGACCAACGCTCCCTCCATGTTCTAGTCTCTCATGAATGATATTTTTTGGCCCTTTCTTCGTCGCCACATATTGGTCTTCTTTGACGATATCTTGGTGTACAGTCTATCGTGGGAAGAACATTTGACGCATCTCAGGTCGATTTTTTCTATACTGCGTGCTAATTCCTTATTTCTGAAGCATTCTAAGTGTTCCTTTGGTAGCTCGCAGGTTGAGTATTTGGGTCACATTATCTCCCAGAACAGTGTCGCTACTGATCCGGCCAAAGTGGCCGATATGCTCTCTTGGACGACTCCTTCCTATGTCCGGGCGCTCAGGGGTTTTCTTGGCCTGACAGGTTATTATCGTCAGTTTATCCCTCGGTACGGCGAGTTGGCTTGTCCTCTTACAGAACTGTTGAAGAAGGGGGCATTCCTCTGCTCGCCAGCGGCCCAAACAGCCTTCGACGGGCTCAAGCAGGCCATGGCGTCTGCCCCGGTCTTGCTCTTACCAGATTTTAGTCGGCCATTTGTGGTGGAGACGGATGCGTCTGAGAAAGGCTTGGGCGCTATCCTTTTGCAGGATGACCACCCTCTAGCTTATTTCAGTAAAGCTCTCGCTGGTCGTTCCTTGTCTATGTCAGTGTATGAGAAGGAAATGTTGGCTATCATCCTCGCCGTTGCCAAATGACGTCAGTATTTGTTGGGTCGTCGCTTTCAGATCCGCACCGACCACCAACCACTGAAATATTTTTTGGATCAGCGCGTATCTACTCCGGCTCAGCAGCGGTGGGTGAGCAAGTTGCTTGGCTATGACTACGAGTTAGTGTACAAAAAGGGGTCCGAAAATATCGTTGCTGATGCACTCTCTTGTAGTCCAACCCCGAGCTCCTGCTTCACCATCTCCACCCTTTCTTGCCCATTTATTGAGGAGCTATAGCAGGCTTATGGTATGGATTCATGGACATAGGAGGCTATTGCCGTCATTCGGGCCGACCCAGCAGCCCGACCTTTCTTTGTGTGGTGGGATGGTCTTCTCTTCTGGAAAGACCGTCTGTGGGTTCCAAATGTTTCTGATCTACGCCGTCGTATCATTTCGCATTTCCATGACACTCCTGTGGCTGGTCACGAGGGGTCCTTCCATAGGTATAAGAGGGTTAGCCAGAGTTTCTTATGGCAGGGCGTCCGTCGTGCAGTCCATGATTACGTCACTGCTTGTGATGTTTGTCAGCGGGCTAAAGCCACAACCACCTCCCCAGCCGGGTTGCTACAACCCTTGCCTATTCCAGAGAAGGTTTAGGACAACATTTCGATGGATTTCGTGGAGTCTTTACCGGTGGTGCAGGGTAAGTCTGTTATCATGGTTGTGGTGGACAGATTGTCGAAGTATGCTCATTTTTGCGCGCTATGCCATCCCTTCACCGCTAAGACTGTTGCTGAGCTCTTTGTTCGCGAGGTGGCGCGCTGATAAGTATGAAATATATATCTATTTTATATGCCTTTTTACCTTATTTGCTAATATAGATTAGGTTAATTTAGAGTTAGTTATAGTTTATTTAGATTAAGATAGATATTAGTATTTTAGTTTAATTATTAATAATTTTGTAGTTATTATTAGTTTAGATATGTATTTAAATCAAGTTAGAATTTTAATTATATTCTACATGTCTAAAATATGATATTTTATGTTTTGTTGATAAAGTGCGCTTATCGAAATACTTGGACGATGTTTGTAATAATTCAAAATAGTCTTAGCATGCTTTAAAGTGATTTGGACAACTTTTCGGAGTTATAAACAAGTTGGAAATTAATATGGACATGAAGAAAAGCTTGATGAACAGAATATGGACTATCCAAAAAAACTGTCCAGATTGCAAAAACACTGTAGCCGTTTGAACGGGGTCACTTACCGTTCGATCAGGATAACGTAATTTTGAAGCAAAACTCAGTTCAAGCGTTCAAACGGGCATGCAGGGAGTTCGAATGGCATAACGTGCAGTTTCCTAGTTTTAGCCAAATTTCAATCCTTTTCATATTGGATTTCTTCCTACGGATCTTATGCCTATAAAAAGATATATTTAGCTCAAAATTGGGGGATTCTAGTAGATTTTATGAAGAGAAAAAGGAAGAAGAAGATGGAAGAGAACTCAAAGCTTTTAATGGAGATTCAAATGCTTTCTTCTACAATGGAAGGCTAGACTTTTCTTTTACTTAGGGGTTGATGAAGCTATAGATAAGTTTCAGTTTCTTTTCTTTTTAATTTAGATCTCAGTTATGAATGATGACAATTGTATGATATGAATTTCTTTTTTAATGGAAGAGCTTTTCATGTTTATTCAAGTCTATGTTGATTTATTGTCTTGTAGATGATAGATTGATGTGGTTTTGATATTTTCATCGATTCTAATTTCTGTGATTTAGATGAGATGTTCATACAATAGTTTTAATGTTTAGATAATTAATGACTTGGATGAGTTATACTAAAATTAGACGGGTCATGCCTATAGCTAGTTTAGTGTAGATGATTCGTGCTATTGTCGAAGATAGTTCATGCCATGGAATTTAATTAATGATTCTTTCTAAAGTAATTCTAGCTTGTAGTTGAGAATACTTGTTCATATTCACGCTAGATTTATATTAAAAGTTAAGGAATTGTTATGGTTCTATAGTGGATTCGATTTCCTAAGTAATTTCCATTATATTAATTTCTTGTTTTTAAACTAGTTGATTTCCTTCCTTTACTTAATTAAAGTTTAAGTTTATTTTAGTTTTCAATCAGCAAATTCCTCTTTAAATTTAGTAATAATTCATCCGTCCCTGAGGTTCGACAACCCTTAAATACTTATCCTAGTACAATTACCTTGTACACTTGCAAAGGGTTTAATTATAAACGATCACGTGCCTGCATGGTATGCCGCGTACGATTGTCTCTGACCAGGACCGGGTATTTCTCTCATAGTTCTGGAAGGAGTTTTTCATGTTGCAGGGATCTTCTTTACATATGAGCACCGCTTATCATCCTCAGATGGATGGCCAGACGGAGGTGGTTAACCGTTGCTTGGAGCAGTTGCTCTGCTGCTTCACCATGATGCAGCCCCGCCGGTGGCTTCAACTCCTTCCCTGGGCTGAGTGGTCTTATAATACGGCCTATCATATGCGAGCTGGTTTCACCCCATTCGAGGTGCTCTATGGGCGGCCGCCGCTGACTGTTTTATCTTATGTGCCAAGTCGCTCCTCCGTTGCCGAGGTGGATTATATGTTGCAGACGCGTGATGAGGTCTTACGCCAGCTTAAAGAGAATTTGTTGGCTGCTCAAAACCGGATGGAGTAGGTTTATGATCGTTGTCATACGGATCGGGAATTTGCTGTTGGTGATTTGGTCTATGTCTCAGTTCTTCCTCAACGCCAGACCTCTCTATTCCAGCCAGCGCACTCCAAGCTTGCACCCCGCTTCCATGGTCCGTATGTGATTGAGGAGCGTGTTGGACCGGTGGCCTACCGCCTGATTCTTCCTCCTGATTCTTTAGTTCATCTGGTGTTTTATGTCTCTCGTCTGCGACGCTTTGTGGGTGATGCTGCTTTGGCGAGGGACACTCCTCCTCCTCCCTTGATGGGGCTGCTTGTGCCTGATGATCCTGTCCCTGCTGCTGTCTTGCAGAAGCGTCGGGCTAGATGCTCTGGCCGTATTATCACTAAGGTCTTGCTTTCTTGGCAGGGTCAGTCTCTTGAGGATGCCACGTGGATGCCTGAAGATGATTTTCTGGCCCGTTTTCCAAAATGGTCGCCTTGAGGACAAGGCGAATAGCAGAAGCATGGTGGAGTGTTGTGCACAATGACCAGACTCGACCAGTTAGCGAAGGATTAGCGCTTAGCCTTTACTTTATTATTTCCATAGTTGCTTTGGACAATTTGCTATTGTAATAGTTAGTATTATGGATATTTAAATGTATTTTGGGTTGGTTCAATCAGTGGCTTGGGTTAGCCAAACCACTGACTGGCATGCGTCCCTAGGGAAGTGGGCCGGGCCTGGGTTGGGTTGGCGCGACTCCCTAGGGGATTGGTCGTCCCCTATATGGGGCGATCTCCTTTCTTTTCAGAGTTATGCAAGTATTGAATTCTAGTTTCTCCCCTTTCTTCTTTACTTCTCCCCTTTCATTGTGTAATTCTCTTAGATATCGATTATGCCTGCATCGGGCACATCAGGTGGGCAGTGGAACTCTGGTGGGAACTGTGATGTGAGGTTGAGCCCATTGTAGAGGATTCACACTTGGCTCTGTATCCACTGATGATGAGAATCCTGGAGTCTGTGATAGGGGGAATGAGGACCCATGTCTCTTACCTCAACATTAACAGGATGATGACCTACAGGAAGGATGGCCGTCCATCCAGCTTTCGGACCTTTTGAAGCGAAAGAGACTAATGAAGGCCCAAGACTGTAGCCATTGGTGTCTTCCAGGGGTCCCAGATGCATGGAATGTAGGGCTACAAGAAACATTGGCAGGCCCGAAACCTGGCCCGACCCAGTTAGAATTTAGCGATTAAACCGGGTTGGGCTTAAAAGTTTACGATTTATAAAATTTTGGGTCGGGCTCAGGCCTGGGCCAAAATTCTTAAAAACCCGACCTGGCCTGTTCCATCACGTTAATTTTTTAAGCCATCACAATTCCGCATTCGCCATTTTAATTGTGCGGTTGTCCATTTAGGTTTGCAGCCCGTCGCCTCATGCTTCCTCTGTCACTCTGCAGCCCTAAAATTTCCCCGCCACTCTGCAATTTGCATTCTCCTGCTTCTTCCACCACTTTCCACTTCGCTGATTGCTCTCCATTTCTGCCGCTTTGGACCTCTAGCTCTCATTATGGGACTGATGGAAGGGAAGACCTCCACTTTCCATTTCACATGCTCTCTGATCTCAATTTGGCTGCACTAGACCTCTGGTTCTCTTCGTGGGACCAATGGAAGCCCTCCACTTTCTATTTTGCCAATTGATTCCTCTCCATTTCGGCAGCTCTGGACCTTTGGTTCTCTTAGTAGGACCAACAATAGACCTCTACTTCGGCTGCTCTGGTTCTCTTCGTGGGACCAACGGAAGACCACCACTTTCCATTTCGCTAGTGGTATGTTTCTCTTCTCAAATTTGTTGCTTTTATTTCAATCATCTCATTTGTTTTATTATTTAATTTGTTCCATCACCTAGTTTGTTCTATACCAAATTTGTTCTCTTTGCCTCTGTTAATTCATGAGCCCCGGCTCTGATAAGGATAGGGGAGAAAGTAGAAAATTTTAATTAAAATTTTTTTATTCATTTATTATATATTAAAATATTAAATATTAAAAATAATATAATATATTTGCATTGCTTTTTATCAAGCATCGCCATTATTGGTAATATTTACAATGTTTTTAAATAAGAGATGCAAATAGTACAATTTTTTTTAAAATAACATATTTTGTTTATGACGTTTTTTTGAATGTGTTGTAGCAAATAGTACATTTTTAAAAAAATTTATTTTATTTTGCGACGTATTTTTGAAAGCATCGAAAATATACTTAAAAAAGAGTCTCAAATACTACTATTTTTTTAAAAAAATTATTTTATTTGCAATACTTTTTTGAAAGTGTCGCAAATCATAGTACTATTTTGAAAGCGTTGCAAATAATTGTACTATTTTAGTGCTTTAAAAAAAGTGGCAAAATGGTACTATTTTTTTAAAAAAAATTATTTTATTGGCGACGCTTTCTTGAACATCGTAAAAATAATTTTTAGCGATGCTTTTATTGCAACACTAATTGTCCTTATTGTTGAAGTTGTCATGTAAAATGTCATTAATACATTCAATATTAGCAATGTTTATTATAAAACCTCGCAAATAATTACATTAATAGCAACATTTACAAAAAAATATCACAAATAGTGATAAGGCAAGGGTGGGAATATGTTATTTGTGGCATTTTTGCTAATAATATTAAAAGTGTAGCTAAAAGGGTTTTTTCTGTTGCGACTCTCTTTTTAGTGTCGTAGATACTAATTTTTAGCTATATTAGTATGTCGCAAATAGCCCTTTTTATTGTAGTGAGTTATGACTTTTATATTGAAACTCACGGTTCACAATGCAATGTTGTGTGTTATTGGTATACCACTAAGTTCTCAGATCAGTATACTTATTGTTTATTGTAGTTGCTTAAGTGATTATTAGATTGGTATCCATGTAACATAAAGAACATTGGGGCCCAAATCTGAATTAGATTTGATCTTAAATTATTAGGGAATATTTTTGGAATTGTAGGTGCAACAATTATCGCCAAGACTATGTAATTACTGTAATTTTACTTACCTCATTGCATAATCACACTCACTGGTATGGTGTTGGAGTGGTTATGTATATATTTTCTCATGGGTTTATATTGATCCATGTGTTGCATTAGTGGACGTCATCTCTATAGTAATTGAAAATTTTTCTGGTCCATATTATGGTTCTCACACACGTAACCCAATGGGCCTTTGTTCGCTGGCCAGGCACGTATACATGGGCATCTCTTGATTTAAGATATATGATAATATTGTCACGTACGCCGGATAAGTTGCTTAGACTCTTCAATCTTTCCCTTCTATAAAAGTTCAACCAGACATTTTCACTTCCTTGATAGCAATTACAAAGCCAATGCTAATTGCAATCTTGCTTGTGAAGCAACATTGAGCTGCATCTTGATTGAAGAAGATAAAAGCATTTTGCATTCCCTTTCTGTGATTGTACTCCTGGCATTTTGCTTAAGGCTTTGTTTTGCTCATTGGCTTCTTAATCTACAAGTGCTTTGAAATCTTTCAACTAAAAAATGCTTAGGAGCTTTAAGAGTGTTTGCAAACACAAGCTAAACATAACTTATGTAAGGTTTTCTTTCCCTTGAGTGTATAAGGTGCAAAAAAAATTATTTGAGAAGTGAAGCGCGTAGGCATCCAAACACATTATTGTAGAACAAACAGCTCATTTTGAGCTGTAAGAAGTAGAAAGCGCTTTCACAAGCATTGCCAAACACAACCTTAATTGTCTTTTACAAATTAAACTGCAATAATTTTGTTCTAGATATGAACTGTGGTATATCGGATTAGAATCTGCCTCAATACAGAATATTAGGGAGAAATTGCCCATCCAATAAATCTATACCACGTGATTGAATCAAGCTTTTACTCTGGATCAATTGTTTACACCCAATGATTATAAATATTATGCAATTAATTTAGTTAATTTATGAGTTGTACATGTATCACCGATAATTGAATTCAACTAAATATATAGTTTAACATTGGCCATTCGTTTCTATCTTCCTAGAGTCTTCTTTCCAAACTTCAATAGCGCTCTTTGACCATGTGAACAGGAGCTATAAGTTCATATATTCCATTTTCTCATTTTGTCCTCATTGATGGAAGTGCGTTTTACTTTGTTCTACTGGTGGCAAATTTTGTTCTCATTTTGGATGTGAAACCACACTGCCGCTTACACTCAAGCCATCAAAGACCCAATTAGGTTTATATACAAGTCTGTGTTATATCATGCATCTGTACGTGACATTCATGAGTAACAGATATAAACGTCCGTCTCGTTAGTCGTTACTTGTGTGGCGCTTAATGAAGTTTCGGTACGTACCGCATAAAGATGAAATTGATCAGGATGCAAGATTCATGATAAAATCACCGACACACGGTATATAATGTACATAGAATTTGATTATTTACAAAACACTTCTTTGGAGTGGATGGGAAAAGACAAAAAGAGAACTGATCTAGAACTGTAAGGAAAAAGAAGTCAAAACAGGATAGGAGGATGACGATGGATAGAAAGAAGAATAATGCTGTCCCTTCGTATATACAATGATAAAGAAAAGTGTGAATGAAGAAATGAAATAAAAGAATACTAAAATTAGGGAAGGAGAAGATTAAAATAATCCCTTCATCCTATATTAATAATTAAATTTTTTAAAAAAATAATTTTTATTGAATGATGAAACCCATATGTTTGAGAAAGAAAATTAAACTTATGATACTCACACAATCATTAGATTGGAACAAAATGAAGCCATTAATATGGAACAAAGTTTTTTACTTAATGGAGCTATTAATTTGGAATAGTGAGAGTAAATATCTGTGTGGAAAACTAAATTAAGCAATAGATTTCTGATTCATTCATTCACTAATCAAACAGCCATATGAC
This sequence comes from Saururus chinensis, assembly GCA_035235625.1. Taxonomy (NCBI): domain Eukaryota; kingdom Viridiplantae; phylum Streptophyta; class Magnoliopsida; order Piperales; family Saururaceae; genus Saururus; species Saururus chinensis. Next base: position 25,801,640 of record CP141143.1, on the reverse strand, counting down.
CGGGCTATAGAAGCAACAATATACAAGACTTTTATGTGCTTAAATTACGAGATACGCAAATCATCAAACAACGGAATTATTATATGCATAAAAACAGAAACACATACACACACAAAACTCAAGCAACTACACAGTGACACAAAGCAACCATAATTATAATCCACAAACTAAGTGCCCCTTGCCAGCATATTCTCAAAGTTCTCAAGGGACTCCACCCGCTGGATCGCCAGCTGCTGCCTGAACCTCTGAATGAAGGCCTCGGCGCTCTTGTTTACATCGCTCAGCTCGCGCTTGATCACCTTGCGCTCCTCCACCACCGCCGGCCTCCACTGTCGAGCATGAGTAAGGCTGCTCGACGTCCTCTCCGACACTGCCGCCGCCAGATCCTCCCTCTCCATCCTAGAGAAACGACTGGTGGCCATGGCTGTCTCCTTCACCCACTGAGCTTCCTCAAAGACTGGTCTCGAACACCACCAACACAGAGCTGAGAGCTGGCTTATGCCTTATGAGCACTTCTTCAGCGCGGTGGGTTTGAAGAGGGGGGAGAGAACGTGAATTGATCCAACCGATGCTTCAAGTGCAAGTGAGATGATGAGCTTTGTCCTTTTTATATGAGCAGGTGCATATCAGGAGTTAGGCGAGGGGTATCGAGATGGGTTGTGTTAGGCGGATGCGTGCGGAATTGAAAAGCGGAAACCTGAGGCTTAAAACCTCGGCCGAACTTAAACTTACGTGACAGACAGACTATAAGGGGAAATTGTAATTCGCTGGTGAAGCTTCACAGAGACTTCTCTCGTGAAGTTATAACTACCTACCACGTATGTTACGTGGTCTTATAAAAAATAGACGCAAACGTCATTGTCTCAAACGTCATGTCATATTATATGAGACCACGTAATAAATTAGAATGGTAGGAATGATTGGCTCCTATAACTTAACTGGAGGCCTCCTCTCGTGTTTCACTAGAGGATTAGAATTGGGGCTCGGATGTTATCCGCCACTTAACGCGGGTGCTAGCCAAAAAGCGGCCCCCTTTGATAATAATGGGAAGGGATTAAACTTGAACATGCTGGGTGAAATGTGCTTTATACACTTGACTATATAGGATGAATGCGAATATTGATATTTGATACATGTAAGATGTGAATAAATCATATAACTTAAATAATTGCACAAGTTGTGCATGTGTGTTATGAAATATAAATGAGCATATGATGCATAGGTGGTGTGAATGTGAATGTGAATATAAAATATGATTTAATTCATGATGCATAAGTATAGATAATGGATATGTGGTGCATGTTTAAATTTAGTTATATAGAAAGAATGTATGTGGTACTATTATGAGCTTACGTTTCATTTTAAAATGCTTACTGAGCTAAGCTCACCCCTCTTTATTTTGTGGTTTTATTTTGGGGATGTATATTGTGTAATGCAGGTGCTCCTGATGGATTATATATTGAGCTTGAGGATGGGTATGCGCTATGAGAAGGGGCTAGATGATTGGGTTGTTTTATACTTATGTCACGTGTTATGCTGATGCTAGACTTGACTTTGTTTCATAATTTGGATAGCCTTGGGAGGGCTTAGACTTGTTGCCGTGTTGGCTTTAAACTTGATGCAGCCTTAGGGCTTATGATTATTTGCTTTATGTGTTGATATTGGTGTGATTATGACTAAGTGAGACTATTTTTTATCCTTTTTCCCTTCAGTTATTTGTATTTGCACAAGGGCTATGTATTGTGTAATTCGATAAGAACCCTTTTGGGTAAGTCTCCCGTTTTGTCATGCCATGTCTCACCACTCAATATTAGGTTCCGGTCAATGAGGTGTGGTGGGGTATGATATCTCTGTTGCCAAATCCTCTCTTCAATTCGATGTGGGCAGGAGGATTAAGAGAAATTCGCTACTAAAAAGCGCTAAGGCCATGGGTCGGAGAAATTGATGATCTCTATATCCCTCTAGCTGGAAATAATTCTCCCATTGCATCAATCGCCAACATCCTTCAATGATCAAGCAACAATTTAAGGAATAGGGCAAAGTCAGAGGTAAACTTATGGGTAGAGGATTTGGTGTGCTTTGAGGGCTTCAATTAGTTGCTCAAGGGGAAATCTCATTAACTTTCTAATGGATTTCTAAATTTTTTGCCATTTCACATGGATTCCATTGAATGGGGATTACCTTTTTTTGTGGTGCATGGGGATTTTTTTTGCTTTTTCCGATGTATTTATGTCTCCCATAGTTCATTCATTTAACAATTCCTTTTCTATGTGCTTGATTAATACATATATGTTAACTTCATTATTATGAGAGTGGAGCAATTTGTACTGTAGGGGAGAGGTCGATTTGTATAAAAAAAATAAAGAAAAGAAAGGAAAAACAAAAGGTGATTATGGCCAGAAAGGCTAAACTTGTTTCAGTGATCTTTTTTTATGTTTGTGACAATTAGATATGCTTACTTCTATGTATGCTCAAAAAGTTCAACTTCAATTTTCAAATGCTTTAAAATCTTTTATTATGTACTTTATGTTTTGACTTAGAGAAATTACACCCCCCATAAACTATGATGCTTGAGTCGCTTTAGATTGCAGCTGAAGCAATTTTAATGCCTTGGATTCCCTACTTTCCCTATTTTTTCTAGACATTCTGGATTAAATTGGACACATGATAAGTGTATTATCTTGAATAATAGAAATTTAGTATATTTTTCAGTTTTGTAGCTTCCAATCTAGATGCATTCTCACTTGGGTAATCAAATGCACAAAAGAGTTTGATTTTCTCATTCTATCACATCGTCTTTTGAAGTACACATATAGATTTAGCACATTAAAAATAACGATATGATCTTATATGCAAATTTTGTTGAAAAGTGTCTAAAGAATCACAAACTAGATGCATTAGCCAGAACCTTGCTTGATATCATTTCTTTTCATGCTTTAGACCGAATATTGTGTATTTATGCCTATTTGGATTAGATTCAGATATATGAATATTTCTGACCATATCCACGAAGAACTATGCTCTACTAAACTTGTCTATAGTGTGAACTAGTCTTATGATTAACACTAATTTAATGTCATAGAAAAGACTAATTGATATTTATATGATTTAATGCTAGTGGAAAATTACTGAATTCATTGTAACTCTTTCTAGTGGTTCAAGTTTTACTAACATACTATTTGTGCCCAAATGAGCATTTGAATGTTTGATGTCAACAATATTTCAATATTTGCATTGGAACTTAGTTTTATGATTTGGTGTCTTATTTCAAGAACTTTGGATAGTGGAGAAATTGTTTGACATGTGCATATTAAATTTTTTCTACTATGTCAACCAAAGGAGGCACAACTGAGTTCTAAGGAAATAGCGAGGGTATGGAAATAGCGAGGGTTAACCAAGGTTTAATATAATTGAGTTAACCAAGGTATATCATAGCTTCTTAAGAGCTGGTGATAGATGGAACTTCTAGGTTGGGCAGCTACCACTAATCCTAGTTGCTTAAGAACAGCCAATTTCCTATCCAATGATGCATTGTGTCAAATCCCTTTCAAGCGTGATTATGCTAATTGTGTTTATCTATGTGTTGAAGTTTTTTTCTAGGAATTCATACATGCGAATTAGTTATATGTGGTAGTTTACACCAAGTTAAAATATAGTTATATGCCACTAGAAATCATTGTGAGGTAAAGTAAACAAATTAAGATCATCTATTCATAACACTCTTTTGCTTCTTTAGTTTTAGAATACGCAAAAATATTTGGGATTTGATCATCAACAAATTTTTTTACTTATGGCTAGAATTCTAAAAGCCACAATAGGAATTTTTGAACTAAATCCTTCTCGAATAATCCACAGTAAGAATTTTTGAACTAAATCCTCTCGAAATTGGAGCTGTAGTTAGCTATAATTGCAGGGCATTACTTTCCCACCTTCTAAGAGCTGTAGTTAGTTGGAGGACTCTTGATTGCTAGATGCAACTTTTATGTTTGAGTTATTACCCTTTTCACCACATCCTTTTGTCAAAAACACAATTTAATTTCTACTTTTCATTTTAATGATGATGATAGATATATTGCATGTCCCTAATTATTCTACTATTTTTTGTAATTTCTTGTCATTTAAATAATTTTTAGCAAGAAAATATGTCGCTTCAGAGTATTGGTTTTTCTATATTTTATCCTGATATTTATACCCAAAGAGTCGGGTGTGGGGCTTAGTCATAACTACACCTTTCTATGTGCCATATAATAGGAACGGGTCATTGCTAAAAGCCACAACCATGTTCCAAAAGTTTTGAGACATCAAGAAAGTTCATAAACATCCAGAAGAGTGGAATAGAACCCTGAGAGCGATTCCGGACCCTCTGTCGTGCCTCCTCAGTAGCCGGATTCTATTGCTTCTTGTCAGAATCTACTTTACTTTGTCGGCACAAGTCTGTTGGTACCGGCGAATGTCTCCACCATGCCCTCCTTACTCCTCCACAAGCTATTAGTGTTTCCCTCAGTTTTCATCATGTTTCATTAGTGTTTGGTTGTCAGAGAGCTTTTAATCACCGGTTGCTACTACTCTCTACTTAGACTTAGTTTCGTCCAGTCGCCAGGACTCCAAAGGCACTAGCCAGAGCCTCTGCCCCCCTCTCCTAGCTCCTCCACTAGGCGCCAGTATTTTCCTTTTTTTTTCTCACTATCTAGTTCATTTTTTAGATGCCAGTGCGCTTCCAAGTACCGTCTGGCCTTCCAACCACCTCCTTCTAGTCGTCCATGGGTTGCCAAAGGTATGGCCACCACCCTAGCCCAGCCCCGCTGCCTCTATACCCATGTTGCCTGCCGCCATCACCTACCAGCCCTTCTCATGTGTTCATCTGATACTTCCCTGGTTATTGTCCCCGTTCACAATGTGAACTAGTATGTTGGAGGGCTGTTTTGTTGTTGCCATAAGCCATTTTCGATAGGTCAACTTTGGCACAACGACTAGCCCTGCCAACCCTTGGCCAGCCTTACCCCTTCCCCCTCGACCGTGCTAGATGAACAACCACCACATCCTAGCCTTAGCTCTATCACCCTTATGGGCCTAGAGCGCCTTTGGTCCCATTGACCACCCCTCTTCCCCTCAGGTGGCCCCCTTTGGCCATGTGTGCAAGTAGTCACACATGCGATCTAGGGTATAGGCACCATTTTTTAGCCACCACCATCAGCTGGCTCCACCACCTAATGGATTTGACCATCAAAGTCCCTTCCACCTCTCCTATATCATTGAACATCGCCCCATAATCTCCGCCCCCCATGTGGTCCATAGTCGATGCAAAATCGCCGCTATTGCGTGTTGTCCATACCCAATTTTGGTGTCTTGCGGCCAGTCAAGTGCCTCTTAGCCGCCATCCAATTTCTATTTAGTTCACCCTCGACTACCAATTGCATTTGTCACTCGTTGTTAGCACGACCTTTCTCCTAGCCGCCCAAATGCGCTGCTGTGGATCGCAAATTTTTCTGCACAAACTTGGGTCACCCCCATCTTGCTGTGATTACTTTCGGCTCTTCTTAAATCCTTGAGACATTAGCTCTTGCAACTAGGCGATACTTTTGGCTACCAACTTTGCCATTGACGCAGCCACCGTCGTGTGCTTACCATAAAACTTCATGGATTACAAGGTAGGTGAGCTTTAAACTCATAATTTCATGATAAAATGTTTTGAATGTGCAGTAGCATGTTAGGATTGTATGATTTTATGCTTTGGGTAGTATGTGATTATCCAATTGCATAATGTAAGAGTGAAAGACAATAAATGCTGATATGTTTGAAATGTATATGACATACATGTGAGCTAAAAGTATGTTTGATGTATGTGAATTATGTGTGTGCTAGTGATGGCTAGTGAGTATGTTAGTAAGTTATGTGTAGAATTATATGTATGTTATACGTGTGTCTGATGGACATATGTTTGTATGATGACTATATGCCTATATGAAGGATATGCATATGTGTGTGGGCGGATGGATGCGCGATGAACGGTAAGAGGTGACAGAGGGTTTGGTATGGATTTGTTATAGCTTGGCAACCATATGATAGAAGATGAAGGACATAAGTTTGACGGGCAAGGATTAGAATGGATTGGTTTGGTTTGGTGTGTATGTTGGGGGGTTCAGTAAGTAAGAAGACTTCGGTTTGGAGCCTTTATGGAGGATTGTTAGGCAGTAAGAGTACTAGATAATTATACAAGCATAATGTACATATTATGAAGTAAAAATTAAGCATAATATTTGAGCTAGCCAATAATGAGTTGGCTGAGAATTTTTTATGTCTTGCTATGATGTTTATCATACGGGATGTTGTCTATGTGTTGTATTTAAACTCATACATCTGATGCTTTGTTAAGAGTGATGTTCCTTTTTAATTCTATCTGTGCATTGTATTAAGCCTAAATGTTTGATGCTCTATTGAGAGCGTTATATGTTTCTGCCTTAGTTGGTACTATATGATTTTGCCCAACAATGACATTGTAAGATTCTGACCCAAGAGTTGCACTATATAGCCCCTAGAGTGTTGGTGTGTGCACGCTCAGGTAAGTAGTATAATGGAATAGCTCTTACCTATTTGATCCTATGGCCCATGAGTATAGGTGTGCCTTACCTTCGGAAAAGTCCATGGCGTCTATCCACTCCCCGGAGGTTAAGGTGATGCCCCAGTGACATTAATTTACATTTCGATGTTAGAGCTTATTAATTGTAACGAGTTTCAGTGGTGGATAGTATGTATATGACTGTATGAGTGAGTATGTATGTTTTAAGTAAGTTTGTAAGATTTTGAGCAAGACTATAAGTGTAAGATTCCAAGTAAGGCTATAAACAAATGTTCTGAGTAAGACTGTAAGAGTATGTTTTTAAGCAAGATTGTAAGTATATGTTCTGAGTAAGACTGTAAGAGTAAGAATTTGAGTAAGATGGTATGAGTAAGACTGTAACAATGATATGAGGAAGACCGTAATTGTAAGAATGGTATGATGAAATGTGTTTGTGCATTTTATGCGACTCTATTGTGAATTGTATGTTTTTATATATGCTTCATGTTTGAATATCATAAATGCATCTATGTATTGACTTATAGAGTTTACTATTTAGATCCCCTACCCAATATTTTCCTACTGAGTATGAAAATACTAATTTTCTCTTTTTCTAGCCCCGATGTTTAGGAAATTTTTGCGTACTTGTGACTGAGAGCTCCCAGAGATGGACGCTTGTTGGTGGATTGAATTCTATTGATTCATGTATACCCTTGACTCACTGCGAGTCTTTATTTTGTGCCACAATATGATGTATTGGGTGAGATGAGAATTTTTATATATTTTTATGGATTTGTAATGTGGATTAAGCTATGGACTGTTTATGGGACTTGTACTCAGGGATGCCTGGGAGAGATTTGGACTTAAAATTCATGATCTTGGTAATTTCATCTGTATGTTTCTTTTTTAGTAGTGCCTAAGAATGTTTAGTTTGGTCGTACGATGTTTGATTAAAAAAAAATTATATGGTAAAAATTGGTATGCAATGTTTTAAATTCTAAAACTACTTTTATAGGTTTCGTATTTCGTCATTTTCCCGATTTACTGGCATTATGTTGTAATTTTTTTTTGTGAATTTTTAGAAAAATATGTTAAAAATCCTCAAGCATTACAATAGTGGAATACTTGAAGTAGCAGATAAGTTACAAGGTAAAGAAACATGAATCATTAAATTGCTTCCCTGTGGTATCTTATGATTTGTATGGCTATTTTCTTACAGGAACACTTCCATGTATATTATAACCTTTGGGTCTTTTCTTCATCCCAGAGTCTCCAACATGGCTGGTTAGCAAAGTTTCATAACCTAAGAAAATGGTAGGATTATACATTTCTTTGATATAATTTGTTTTCTAGACAAAAGTAGGCCAGAAAAAGTATTTTAAAGCAACATTACATAGGCCTTGGGAAGGATGCAAACATCTCGCAAGAAGCAGTTGCGATTATGTTAAATAGGGAATGTTATTGCCTTAGTTTTGTTATATCAATCAGTGCAAACTCGGATTTCTCTTCAATTGACTTTCCTTTTTTCTATCTTGCTGGGGTGACAACTTTTTCCTATCTTGCTAGGTTGCCTTGTCTAGAAAGTCCCCATATGTTCAGACAACACATAGAGTAAGATTGTCATTCATACATTTGCCTTCACTGCCTGTATTTATCCTATGATAAAAAGTGGAGTAAAATTTAAAATTTTAGTTGATAAGTTTTGTTGTATTCTCTGACAGGTCACTGGTCTAATGTTGGCAAGTCACACTAGTATTCGACAGGTTTGAGTCAGTATGAGAAGCTGAGAAAGAAACATGCTTTTCTAGACAACGATCCCAAGTTTCCTACATTTGCTCTAAGCAGTTGCTTGTTCAATGTGTCTAAATACTTCCATTTTCACATTATTTTTAGACTTAACAGGGGATTTTTTGTTGTATTTAATTATATTCTTTCAGGATAATGATCTCTTTGAGTTTGATGAGTCTTGAGAGTTCATAGAGAGTTTGGTTGATGAGTACAAAGCATGTGAATCACCATACTACATTAAATGTGGGATGGAGGTATCATAAACATGAATAACTACCTTGCTTTTCCTCCAATGTCAATCTATCTAATTCATTGGTTTTTATTTTGTACAGGACCCTAGTCAAGCTATGAATGGCGAAGGCAATTTAACAGGTACATTGGATCCATGACTTGCTATGTGATGGCCAAGTAAGTAACATGTAATCTTTACTTGGAACTCATGGAACTCTGATTAAATTTCTGCCTTCTTTGATTCGTCTTTTGCATTATACACTTTTGTGAAGTTTATGGCTAAGGGATGACCGTATTCGTTTTTTTCATGAAGTGAAACCAAATTGGGAAACTAGCTGAACAGTATTTGTGTGTGGTTTCACAACTTCAGGTGCCTTTAAAAAGTCATACAGATGTTTCCCTGTACCTTAGTTAGAAGAGAGACATGTTTTATTCTGCCTCTACTTCTGCTATCAATTGTGCCTCTGCCACCAACTGATGTAGGCTTGAAAGGTAGAGTGTAATTTCAAGTCGATGAATCCTATTATATGTTTTGGTTAAATTATGGAATTGGGCATGAATGCTGTTTTGTATTTTTAAATTGAAAGGTGCTTGGGGCTGGTTGTTGTTGGAAGGATCAAAGGCTAGTCCTTATGAGACAACAATGCATTCAAATGGTTTTGTTACATAGAGAAAGATGAACTCCATGGAATTTTAGCAGCAATAGCATGGAGGGTTCCTAGATGGATTTGGTAGTTTGGGAAAGTGGTTAAGTGAATTGATGATGGTCAGCCAGAGTTAGGGTGTTTTGTAACGAAAACGATGGACAATGTGTGAATATGAAGAAATGGTCAAGTGAGAACCAACAACCGTACACTTTAAGCAAACAACCAGACCAAGCTCTAATAAAAGGACTTTTTGCATCCAAAGCATGAACTAGTTTGGGTGCATGAAGTGGGCTTAGATGAAGACGCCCCAGCTGGGACAACGCAACAACTTCAGTGGCTATGATTTTAAGGTTAGAAAAGAGGTAAAAAAAAGTAGTGAGTGAAGCTAGATTTAAAACATTTGATGAATTGTATAATTGATTAGGATCGAAGGATGAGAAGAGCGACTGTGAAATCTCAAAAAAAATTATTATTATTTGTTTTAAGATGTGATGATTTGGTTTAATTATGAAGTTTTCTTACTTACTTTGATTTTAGTTTGATAATATTAGTGTCTAGCTTAAACCACCATGTTACCATATTAATTATTACAATTTCCATGCAATTCCTTACATTAAGGAATTGGGCCCCATCTAAGCCCCACTACCATCCTAGGCATTGTGCCAACTTCTTAGGCTGCCAACATTCATTTGGAATCTTAGATGGGCTTGAGCCTTATTACTTTCATTTTAGTACACTTCACTAAGTAGGTTCACTTGTTCATTTGTTGGAGCCATGGAAAGCCCACTTACTTGTCGTCTAGTAAAAATACCCACATTGGTCATTTTCCTATTTGGGGATGGCTGAGATTTTTAAAAGGATTAGAGTGTTCTACCCCTCTCAAAGAGGGAAAGTTTCATCCAAGCTAAATCAATCAAGTTCCTTCATGGTTTCTTACGTTTTTACCTTCAATCTCATGCTCATTTTCTCCTTTTGAATGCTATTCCATGTCCTATCCTCTTCAAAGCTCATTTTTTTACCTATGTTTTGCCTTGACCTTTATTTTTTTCATCTATTTTTGTGATTTATGTTTTATGCACTAAAGAATGATGGATTTATCTTCTATTAATAGTTTTGTGTATCTATTTTGTAAAAATGGTACAAAAAAATAATAATTTAGTGACGGTTTTCATGACCGCCACTACAAAACAGCTTTTCGTGGTGGTCATAGCAGTTGCCCTAAATGTTCTCAAAATTTTTTAAAAATGTTGTGGTTGGTAGCAAACTGCCGCAAAAAGATTCATTAGCAGCGGTCATACCAGTCGCCGCTAATGCTTAATGATTTGCGGTAGTATGTTAGACCACCGCAAAAACATTTAGCAACGGCTAAAAAACCATTGCTAAAACCTTTAGCTATTGTTTTTCAAACTACTGTTGAAATTCTACATTCGAATGGTAGGCTTTAGCGGTGATCTTAAGGCTGCTACTATAGGGTTCACTAAAACAAAAAGGACTTTTAGTGACATATTTATGTGTCACTAATAGTCCCATAAGCATCACTAATGACTATTAGCGATACATAAAAAGCATCACCATAAGCAATGAAAAAAGTGTCGTCACTGTTACCTATTAGTGACGCTTAACACAAAGCGTCGCTAATAGTTTTCCTTTAGTAACACATAAAATAATGTCGCTAATAGTAAATTATTAGCAACACATATTTTGTAGTGTCGCTAATGAGAAGTTATTAGTGACACATTGCTATCTGTCGCTAAAAAAATTATTTTGAAAAATTTTAAAATAACTTGTTAGTGATGCACAATTATAAGCCTCACTAATAAGTCCTTATTAGTGACACTTATGTATGCGTCACTACTATAATAAAGTTTTTTAAAAAAATTACTTATTCAAAGCATCACTAATAATATAATATATTAAAAAATTCATGTAGTTGCGACGCTTATAAAAGCGTCGCTACTACATTATAAAAAAATATAAAATGCTTTAGCGACGCTATTATATGCGTCGCTAAAGAAGAAGAAATTATTTTTTAAAAATCCACGGTTGGCCCGTGGTGGGCCCACAGGGGAAGGGAGAGGGAGCCAAAGGAGGGGTGGAGTAGGGGAGGGGGAGGGCGGCCGCCGTCCTCTGGCCCCCCCTCTCCTCGGCTCCGTCCCCCTCCCCCCCCTGAAAACAGAGGAGGGAGGGAGGGAAGGAGGGGGGCAGACCAGGGGGAGCAGGAGGATGGCGGTGCTGGGCCGGCGCCATCTCCGACCCCCTCCTCATTCCCAGTCCCCTCTCTCCCTGGCTCCACAAAGGAGGGGGGAAGGAGGGAGGTCGGAACAGTGGGGAGAGGGGAGAGCGGGGACCAACAGCGAGGAGGGGGTGAAAGACCAGAGGAAGGAGGGGGGCGGAGCAGGGGGGATAGGAGGGACCGAGAGGGAGGAGGGGGGTGGGGGGCCAAAGGACGGCGAAGGCGGTGTGTTGGAGGCATCAGGATGGTAGTGCGCCAAAGGTGGCGATGCGTAGGAGGACGGTAGAGGGGGGGTGGGGACCGTCTTTATATGTGGGCAAAATTTGGCCCTTGTACGAAATTTCCCTGTGCGGGTAGAATTTTGCCTGCATAAGCTATTAGCGACACTCTTCACATGAGCATCGTGAATAGTCTTTATTTAAAAAGAATAAATATTATTAGCTACGCTCGTAACAATCGTCGCTATTGGTATCCGTATTGGTGATATATATAGTATGTGTTGCTAATGCATACCTTATTAGCAACGCAAATATACGTCACTACTACTCAGGCCTACTAGCAACGCCTATTATTATGCGTCGCTAATAGCCTTTTTTTATTTTTAAAAAATGTATGATTCCCTACTCTCTCTCTTCTCTATCTCTCCCTCTCTCTCCCCCTCACTCTCTTTGCCCCCCTCTCTCTCTCTCCATCTCTTCTCTCTTCCTCTCTCCCACCTCTCTCTTCTCTCTTCCTCTCTCCCTCCTCTCTCTTCTCTCTCTCCCCTCACTTCTCTCTTCCCTATCTCTCTCTCTCCCTCTCTTTTATTTATTTATTTTTTAAATTGTTGTAGTGACGCATAACAGTATGTCTCGCTACTACATAAGGTAGTAGCAATGCATGCTAGTATGCATCGCTACTATATTAGGGTAGTAGCGATGCATAGGGTTATGCGTTGCGAGTACCCGAGTATAGTAGCGATGCATACCAATATGTGTTGCTACTATACATTTTTTATTTTTAAATTTTTTTAAAAATAATTTATAATAAATTTTTTTTCATCCCCCACTTTCTCTCTCCTCTCCTCTCTTTCGCTTCCTCTCTCTCTCTCTCTTCTCTCTCTTCCTTTCTCTCTATACTCTCTCTGTTCCTTTCTCTCTCCCCTCTCTCCTTTCCTTTTTCTCTCCCCTCCCTCTCTCTCCCCTCTTTCTCTCTCTCTCCTCTCCTCTCCTCTCTTTTCCTCCCCCCTCTCTCTCTTCTCTCTCCCCCTCACTCACTCTCCCTCTCTTCTCTCTTCCTCTCTCCACCTCACTCTCTCTCCCTCTCTTCTCTCTTCCTCTCTCCCCTCCTCTCTCTTCTCTCTTCCTCTCTCCCCTCCTCTCTCTTCTCTCTTCCTCTCTCCCCTCCTCTCTCTTCTCTCTCTCCCCTCACTTCTCTCTCCTCTCACTCTCTCCCCTCTCCTCTCTCCCTCTCTTTTATTTAATTTTTTTTAAATTGTAGTACCGACGCATACCATGGTGGTATGCATCGCTACTATACAGGTGTATTAGCGATGCATAGGGTTATGCGTCACTACTACCTGAGTATAGTAGCAACGCATACTAGTATGCATCCCTACTATACATTTTTTTTATTTTTAAAATTTTTTAAAAGTAATTTATAATTGGAATTTTTTCATTCCCTCTTTCTCTCTCTCCCCTCTCTCTCTCCTCTCTTTCTCTTCCTCTCGCTCTCTCCTCTCCTCTCTTTCTCTTCCTCTCTCTCTTCTCTCTCTCTCTCTCTCTTTCTCTCTCTACTCTCTCTCTCCCCTCTCTCTTCCTCACTTCTCTCTCTCTTTATTTTCTCTCTTTTATTATAAATTATATTTTAAAATTAATAAGTAAATATTAAAAATAAAATATAGTGTATTTAAATAGTGAATGTTTAATCTATTATTGACACTTCCTTTTATTGAAAATTTTATGTTTATACAAATAGTCAATATTGAAAAAAAATATTATATTTAAAAGTTTATTTTAAATTTTTTTAATATTTATTATATAATTATTTATTAAATAAAATTAATTAATAAAGATATTAGGGACACATGTTTAGAAATGTCGCTATTATCAATGCTAAATAAGTATCACAATTAGTTCTATATTTTATTTTTTTATTTTAAATTCATAACTATTAGCGACGCTTTATTTTATGCATCACTTATAGTTTAATTATTGGCGACGCTATTATAAAAGTGTCGCTATTGTTAAAACTATTAGTGACGCTTAAGCAAAGGCATCACTAATAGTTATGAATTTTTTTGAACAAATTAAATACATACATCTTTTAGTGACACTTGTTCAAAGCGTTGCAATTAACATAACTATTAGTGACATATAATTTAAAGCGCCACTAATAGTATTAATATTAGCGATGTTTTATATTATGCGTCGCTAATAGTAACTTTTTTGTAATACTTATTTATATGTTGCAATTAATAATTTTTTGTATCACTAATAGTACATTTTGTTACAATAGTTAATTTCATCCAAAGATTTTTATTCATTTTTTTTTAATAATAACAAAATAAAAGATATTAAAAATCATAAAAATTATTTAAACCAAATACCTAATAATAAAAAAAAAAATTATAAATATAATAGTTCAAGTGTTTGGAATGTCTAAGTACTAATGCCTTAAGCAGCAAGTTATTTTCTACTGTCGCCATCATTTGCTGGCACTGCCACATTTCCCTGGCCACAATTGTCAAAGTTCCACCATCAGATTTTCTTCTAGAAACAAAACTTTGATTCTCCTTCTTCGTGTGACAATCACGCTAATCACAATGCCACTTCTTACCTCAATTTGCAGCAAAATGCTCCATATAATTTCCTAAAATATATTTTTTTACCTTAGTAAGGGCCTTAAGTCACTTTCTACTATTCTTTTTGGATCTTTTTCAATACTGCAACTTATTATATTTGGAGGGAGAGGAATTCTCGTATATTTTAAAATAAGTATCAACACAAGAATGCTATCTTAAAACCTTGTGAAGTGGAAGTTAGAGAGTTCTTTAACACCAATGCTCACTTAGTAAGAATTCTTCACGAATTTCCTTTTATTATTTCCAGATGGAGCTTGTAATTTAACTCTTGTACTTATTTTGCTTATTTAATTCAAGTGGCCATCACATCTTCACCAATAAAAAAATATGATGATCGTGGCCACTCCCAGGCCTAAGCATGGCCTCCCTTTGAACTGACATCAAATATTTGTTACATATTGATGATGTTATCCAGTTGTAGTTATGTGACAAGAAAAGTAGGTTCCGTACGTTTGTATGACTTCTGACTCTCCATAACAAAAATACCTACTAAAAATCACATAAGAATTTTAATTGGACTTTACAGGTGGGCCTCACACAAAGTTCATGTAGGCTCAAAACTCATGTGTTAGTTTTTTATGTAAATATATTATTTACCATATCAAAACTCTCGGTTCACAATGCAATGTTGTGTGTTGTTACAGGTATAAGTACACTAAGTTCTCAAATCAGTATACTTAGTTATTTGTTGTAATTGCATAAGTGATTATAAGATTGGTGTATATTGTACACAAAGGGGATTGGGGCCCAAATCTGCATTAGATTTTTATCTTAAATTTTTAGGGAATATATTTGGAATTGTAGATGCAACAGTTAGCACCAAGATTATGTAATTACTGTAATTTTACTTACCTCATTGCATAATCACACTTACTGTATGGTGCTGGAGTGGTTATGTATATATTTTCTCGTGGGTATATATTGATCCATGTGTTGCATTAGTGGACGTCATCTCTAGATCAGTAATTGAAAAATTCTCTTGTCCATATTATTCTTCTCACACACGTAACAAAATGGGCCTTTGATTTCTGGCCAGGCACGTAAACATGGACATCTCTTGATTTAGGATATGATATTGTCACGTCGGATAAGTTGCTTAGACTCTTCAATCCTTCCCTTTTCTGCAAAAATTCAACCAGACATTTTCACTTCATTGATAGAAATTTACAAAGCCAATGCTAATTGCAAGCTTGCTTGTGAAGCAACATTCAGCTGCATCTTGATTGAAGAAGATAAAAGCAATTTGTATTAACTTTCTGTGTTTGTACTGTTGGTGTTTTGCTTAAGGTTTTGTCTTGCCCATTGGCTTCTTAATCTACGAGTGCTTTGAAATCTTTTAACTGAAAAATGCTTAGGAGGTTTAGGAGTGTTTGCAAACACAAGCTACAAATAGCTTATGTAGAGTTTTCTTTCCCTTGAGTGTATAAGTAGCAAAAAATTTGATTTAAGTGAAGCGCGTAGGCATCCAAATACATTATAGTGGAACAAACAACTCATTCTGAGCCGTAATAAGTAAAAAGCCATCACAAGCATTGCCAAACACAGCCTTACTGTCTTTTACAAATTGAACTGCAATTATTTTGTCCTAGATATATATGAACTGTGCTATATATATCAGATTAGAATCTGCCTCAATACAGAATATTAGGAAGAAATTTCCCTTTCAATAAATCAAGCTTTTGGTCTGGATCAATTGTTTGTTACATTTGGAAAAATAGTGGCTGTTATTGAATAGAAAAACTTTTATCTTAGAGAAGGAAAAATAAGCTTATGATATTTTTTTAGTACCCAATCACTTAAATTTAACAAAATAGAGTTATTAATAGAAAATTATTTTTTTATTAAATGGAATTATTAATTTAGGAAGAAGGGAGTATCACCATGAATTCAACTGAATAGTTTAATATTGGCCACTCGTTACTCTTCCTACACTCTTCATTTCAAACTTCAATAGCGCTCTTTGAGCATGTGGCCAGGAGCTACATGTTCATTGATTCCATTTATTTTCCTCATTGATGAAAGTGCATATTACTTTGTTCTATTGGTTTGTAACTTTTGTTCTCATTTTGGATGTAAAACATGACTTCCGCTTTAAATTTTTTTTTGTTGATCAGGTAAAAGGGGAGTGGGCTCCCATCCAGTAAATCAAGCGGCACTTACACTCTAAGTTATCAAGGACCCAATTAGGTTTGTACAAGTCATGTGTTATCTCATGCATCTGTGACATCCGCGAGTAAAAGATATCAACATCCGCCTGGTAAGTCGTTACTTGTGCGACGCTTAATGAAGTCTGGGTACCACATAAAGATGAAATTGATCATGATACAAAGATTCATGATAAAATCACCGACCCACCAATTATAAATGGTACTTAGAATTTAATTATCTACAAAACATTTCTATGGGATCAAGGGGAAAAGACAAAACGAGGACTGATCTAGAACTGTAGGAAAAAGAAATCGAAACAAGATAGGAGGATGAAGAAGGATAGCAAGAAGAATTATGTTGTCCCTTCGTATATATAATAATGATAAAGAAAGTTGTGAACGAAGAAATGAAGCAAAAGAAAAGTAAAATTAGGGTATGAGAAGATTAATAGATATCTGTCCAAAACTCAATTAAGCAATAGATTTCCCATTCACTCATTCACTAATCAAAACAGCCATATGGGCTAAAGAAGCATCAGTATACAAGACTTTATGTGCTTAAATTATGAAATACACAAATCATCAAACAACGGAATTAAGTGCCCCTCGCCAGCATATTCTCAAAGTTCTCAAGGGACTCCATCCGCTGAATCACCAGCTGCTGCCTGAACCTCTGAATGAAAGCCTCGGCGCTCTTGTTTACGTCGCTCAATTCGCGCTTGATCACCTTGCGCTGCTCCACCTCCACCGGCCCCCACTGTCGAGCATGGGTAAGGCTGCCGGCCGCCCTCTCCGACACTGTCGCCGCCATATCCTCCTTCTCCACCCTAGAGAAACGACTAGTGGACATGGCCGTCTCCTTCACCCACTGATCTTCCTCAAAGACTGGTCTCAAACACCACCAACACAGAGCTGAGAGCTGGCTTATGCCTTATGACTTATGAGCAATTCTTCAGCGTGGTTGGCTTGGAGAGAAGAGGAAGAACGTGAATTGATCCAATGCTTCAAGTGCAAGTGAGATGTTGAGCTTTGCCCTTTTTATATGAGCAGGTGCATATCAGAGAGTCGGAAAGTCAAACATGGTTAGGCGAGGGGTTTCGAGTTGGGTTGTGTTAGGCGCATGCATGCGGAATTGAAAAGCGGAAACGTGAGGCTTAAACCTCGGCTTAAGGAATAAGATGCTTTCTTGGGAACGACTTGGGGCTCGGTCGGCGCCGCGACCGAAACCTTACGTGACAGACTTATAAGGGAAAATAGCTTACGTGGCATCAGTTGGGCCTAAGGCTGGGGGACGCGAATCTGCTGGGGAGGGTATTTCGCTCAGCACCGATTGGCTACCAATGGTTGCTTACCACGTCACAAATGTCAGCAGATTCACGGAGACGCTCAATCTGGACGGCATTTGGGTTCACGGTGTGGCATTTGGGTTCACGGCGACATAGAACCGAAAATTGGTTCACATTCACGGAATCGGGAACCTGGTTTTCTAACAACGACGAAACCAGAACAGAGAAACCCCGCCTCTTGTACAAAAGATGCAAATTAGAACAATTCAGAAAAACCTGGGACTTTTTTCCCGCCTCTTGTACTTCCTCTTCATCGACCATCGCCACCGGAATCATCCACCGTAGTGCCTCCCTTTTGATTGATCATGAACAAGAGCCGTCGGAACCGGACTTATCTTATAGATCGGAGCCGAGGAAGATACTCATTCATCTGTTTTCGGCACCCATTGCACTCCACCTCAATGTGAGTTATCCTCTGGTTGTCCACCTCGTCTTTGTTCCTAAAGCTCTTGGTTCGTCTTCTCTTTGTTCCACCTCCTCTTTGTTCCTGAAGCTCTTGGTTCCTCTGGACAAGGAGTAAAAATCCTTTCAGAAAAACAACAGCTTCCGGTGTCATCTCCTGACTGACCGCCCTCTTACTCTTCTTTTCCCGCTTCTCACAGCTAGGCGCAATACAATCAGGGAGAAAGGGAGATAGAGTCTAGATGAAATGAGGAGAGGAGGGACGATGCCCTTCGATTCAAAAAATGCTCCTAGTGGCTGCAAAAATCTGCTGTAGTTGAGGACGACAATTCAGTGACTACGAGGGCTACTGCAATCATAGATATGATTATGCGGCTCTTTTATGTTGTTGTTGAGGAAGACAATTCAGGGGTTGTGCTACATATTGCAACATATCAACTCTACCACTTTTGAACTGCAGTTAGTGGTAAAGGTAAACATTTTATGTTTATAATCTTATGCAGGCTGTGTTTTTTTAGGATAAAGCTTGTAACGTGCTATGTTCATACCCCCTTTTTTTTAGAATAGATAATACGGATAAGATTGAGGAGGATCTCTACAGGTATATGTTGCTCTGTTTTTGGTGAAATGTTGCAATATTATCGGGCAACGCTGCAACGTTGTAGCATTATTGCTGCAACGGTGCAGCATTAATGCCGCATCGTTGCAGCAATAATGCTGCAACGTTGCAGCGTTATTGCTGCAATGTTACCGAGAAACGCTGCAACGATGTAGCAATAACGCTGCAACGTTGCAGCATTATCACTGCAACGTTGTAGCATTATTGGTGCAATGCTGCAACGTTATCGGGCAACACTGCAACGTTGCAGCATTATCACTGCAACGTTGCAGCATTATCACTGCAACGTTGCAGCATTATCACTGCAACGTTGTAGCGTTATTGGTGCAATGCTGCAACGTTATCGGGCAACGTTGCAGCATTATCACTGCAACGTTGTAGCGTTATTGGTGCAATGCTACAACCTTATTGGGCAACGCTGCAACGTTGTAGCATTATTGCTGCAACGTTGCCGCATTAACGCCACAACGTTGTCGCATTAACGCCGCAACGTTGCAGCAATAACGTTGTAGCATTATCACTGCAACGTTGCAGCACTATTGTTGCAATGTTATCAAGAAATGCAGCAACGTTGTCGAGGAACACAGCAACATTGTAGCATTATCGCTACAACATTGCAGCAATAACGCTGAAACGTTGTAGCAATATCGCTATAACGTTGCAGCATTATCGCTGCAATGCTGCAACGTTATCGAGGAATGCAGCAACGTTGTAGCAATAACGCTGCAACGTTGTTGCAACGTTGCTGCGTTCTTCTATAACGTTACAACAATAACGCTGCAGCATTGCAGTGATAATGCTACAACGTTGCAACGTTATTGCTGGTGATACAGTGTTACACTTGGGTTCTGCTGGCCACTGAGTGATTGGGCAAGGTAAATTGTTTTCAGTTGCACATTTTGATTTATCTTTTACCCGTTGCAATGTGATTAAAAAAAAAGTAGGTGGTTACAATGCATTGGGGAGAAAAAGAAGAATTTAGGGTTTCAACATGAGATAACATGCTGAATTTCTTATCACTTGAGTGCGATCCATTTTGTGTAGTATGATATTGAGCTGAATCGTTGTTGCCCATGAGTTGGAAACATGTATTGGCCCTTGTACCATATAAAATGGAGTGAAGACTTATGAGTATTTGGTTAAAAGATTTTGTTTCATGATTGGTTATTGGCTTCCCTTATTCCTTGTGAGAAGTAATACTTATGAAATGGTATGTGATTCATTCTTATTTAATTGTGTAGGCTTCAAATGGAAGAATTAGAAGTGGACCTCGGTAAATCAAGTGATCCTACAGAAGAAAAAAGAAGGGAGATATGGGAGCCAGAAGTTGGTATGAGATTTTCTTCCGAGGAAGAAGCATATGAGTTTTACAATAAGTATGCCCGAAATGTTGGATTTAGCATTCGTCGAGCCAGCTCCCGTACAAATGTGAAAGGTCAACGGTGTTATAGAAGATTTTGTTGCTCCAAAGAAGGTCATAGACTATTTGATAAGAGACGGGAAAATCCAAAGAATCCTCGACCAGAAACAAGAGTTGGATGTGAAGCCCAATTGGTCATCAATTTGCAACAAGATGGTGCATGGCGTATTCGGACTTTTGAAGAAAAACATAATCATGAGGTCACAAACCAAGTCTATGTTAATAGGCTAAGGTCACAAAGGAGAATGAGTATTATTCAAGTTGTTGCTGCAGACATAGCAGATGGTTCAGGGATACGCCCAAGAGAAGCAGTTGAATTTATGGCTAAGCAAGTAGGGGGGTTTGACAACCTTGGCTTTATTCAGGAGGACTATAATAATTACTTACGTACGAAGTGCCAAAAAACAATTGACCAAGGAGATGCTTTTGCCATAATCAAGTATTTGAAAGGGAGGCGTACTCAAAATTCCTCATTTGAGTATAGCATGCAATATGATGAGGATCATAAAATAACAAACTTCTTTTGGGCAGATCCGGTTTCGATTATGGATTATCATCATTTTGGAGATGTTGTTTGCTTTGATACCACATATAGGACCAACAAATATTGTCGTCCATTTGGTCTGTTTGTGGGTTTAAATCATAATAAGATGACCATTATTTTTGGAGCAGTTTTATTATATGATGAAACCATCCAAAGTTTTGAGTGGTTGTTCAAGACATTCACAGATACAATGGGTAGTCATCCGAAGACAATTTTAACTGATCAGGATAAGGCAATGGCTAGTGCAATAGCTTCGGTTTTACCGAATACCCATCATCGTATTTGTGTGTGGCATATGTATAGGAATGCCTGTAAGCATCTTAACCACTCATTTAATTTAGTTATTGATGACAAGAAGCCATTTGCCCATGACTTCAGCAAATGCATTTATGATTACGAGGATGAAGAAGAATTTTACACAGCATGGGATAATATGCTTGAGAAGTATGAACTTCATGGAAATGAATGGCTAGAAGGGCTATTCAAAGAAAGAAAGAAATGGGCAATGGTTTATGGGCGACATATGTTCACAGGTGATATGAAATCCACACAGAGGAGTGAAAGCATGAACGGTATTCTAAGAGGATACTTGAAATCTGAGCATAATTTATGCAGGTTTTTTGATCATTATGAGAGGCTATTGGCTGATAGACGTCGTAAAGAAGGGAATGCTGAATTTAAGATGAAATATAGCATGCCAATTGTGACTGTTCATTCTCGGATCATGAAGTATGCTTCAAGTGTTTACACACCAGTAATATTCAAGATGATCGAAAAGGAATATTTAGGTTACCTAAACTGTGTTGTCATAGAGGTTGTTGATCATGGTGTGATGAAGGAGTGTACAATTGAAATGGATCAAACACATCGCAAACACATTGTCAATTATGACCCATCAACCAATGTAGTTGATTGTAGTTGTAAGAAGTTCAATTTTGTGGGTATCTTATGTCGTCATGCATTTACGGTACTTGATCACTTCAAGATACATGAGTTGCCTCCACATTATGTTCTGAAAAGATGGACCAAAGAAGCAAAATCCGGTAGTGTTATTGATCGTCGTGGTTCTATCATTGAAGCAGATCCGAATGTTGCTCTCATGAGGAGGAATAATGATTTATGTCTGGCTTTTAGAAATTTGACAACAGAAGCAACACTAACTGAGGATGCAACTTTAATTGCCCTAAACTATGTGGATACAATTTTGAAGGAAGTGCAAGAGTGTAATAATCGTGTACTTTCACAACAACCCGATGTCATCTCACATGGTAGGGTTTGTGATAGCCAGCATGATTCTTTTGGAGTGGACATAACTTGTAGTGGAAGTGGCAAAGCACAAGTTGATGATTTTAATGATAGTGCAACTTCCCCACTAGTTAAGGGTTTCAAAGTAAAACAAGGAGGAAAGCGAGGTGGTCCTAGGATCAAAATTTGTCTTGAGAGGACTAAGAAAAATAAAACACTACCGAAAAAGAAGGCCACCAGATTAAATATGGACAATTGTTGTATCGAGGTATTATGTTTTTGTTTTTAGTGATTGACTTGTACACTAACCTTAGCTAAATACATATGTTTGAAATACGCTTTTCTATGGTGTAGGAATTAACCAATGGACTTCCAAGTGATTACATGCAAACTCAACTTAGTCAAATAAATTCCCAACTGGAGACTTCTTTGCATAGCCAATTACCATAAAGATCACTGACCAACATGGTTGCAGCATGATGAATTTATTATTTGTAAAACTCCTAATCTTTTCCTTTTGGTTATCATCATTAATATACATATGTATAACTTCAAATCTTAGCAGCTGAATATGTTTACAGATGCAAGATGTTTCTATACCTATGCAAGGGGATTTGATCACTAGCAACATAGATACCATTGGAAGTAGGCATCACTACTTAGACCAAAGTAGCTCTCAACAACCTAACTAGGTTGGATATTGTATTTGAAAGATGCATATTATATGTTTATCAAATCTTAATCCTTAGATTGAGCATACTATAGTTTTGTTTATGCAGATGGAAGCTTGTTTTTGTTAGGGGATGGAGTTGTCAAGACTGCTATCCTCATTATACGTACATTGCAGTTTCATCTACTTATTGTGCAGAATGCTTGAACATACAATACTTGTGAAGCATTTTTTGGAGAGGATAAGGGATTTTTTTGTGATAGTCATGTATTTAGCAACTAATCAATTTTTTTGTAAACACTGCACATATGCAAGTAGAAACTTGGTAGTTTTTTGTGCAAAAAGGATACAGATTAATAATCAGATATTGCTCGTACTTTCTATTTTTGTATTATTGTTTGGTACTTCACAGCAGTTAACACTTGATAACATATTCTATTATTTTTCTATATCAAGCAGCACTTTACTTACTCTCCCAACAGTGACCAAAGAAGACTAATTTGCTCATTAATTTCTTATTCTTTTTAGTGTTGCATCCTGCACCTTGCCTTCACCTGCTCTGAAACTTCATAGCCGTTACCTTAGGCCCTTTTTGTTTATCTTCTTTTCTTTTCTAGTAAATGAGGTTTAGTGGATGCTTATGGTGATATTCCATCAATTGATTCAGTGTGTCATATTATAGTATCTAACTTGCAATCTATGTATATGTTTGGAACTCCCATGGTCTCACAGAGGGTTGATTTGGAATATGTGAAGTAATGATGTGATGGGGGATTTAAATAAAACCATTTCAGGACATGGCTTAGAAAGTTCTTTTAATGTTCGAGAAATGATGTCTTATTGCTTCAAGAACCTTTCTCCCGGTAATTCTTTATGTGTTTGTTGTCTTTTGATCTGTCATGTTTATGTTTTTCATATGTTGTACTGATGTTTTTCTCTGTTTAACTATGTTATGTGCAGTCATCAATTGCATGATGGGATGTTATCCGTAAATGATAAGAATGTACTGGATATACCACTACAATTTTTTTTTTTTTGCAATATAAACACTATCATGGTTTATCCAAATGACTGTTGTTGTTGGATTGGATTTTTTTTCCTTTTGGGATTACTTGAAATAAACTTTTCTTGTTTCAGGAACAATTACTGTTGGAACAGTTTGAAAAATCACAGCTAAATGTACTGGATGCCATTTTGTTGGTTATTTCATTTCAGCATCCTATCATTTGGCTGCAATATTTGTTTAATCATAACACCTTATGTTGGATTTGTAGTTCATGAAAAAAGCAGGCTTTGTTATCTACATTCTCACAAACACCATGTCAATATGTTTTTTTCCATGTTGTTTGGAAATCATTAAAAAACCAAACGATGAATTCAAAACAAGTGTTATTTACCACATACAATTTGTCCGCTATCTTGGTAAAACTTCGAAAAATATTAAGAGCTATTCGTAGCCATTTTCCTCAACCACCTGAAGATATTTTTAAAGAAAATCCAATCGACAAGTTTCTAGATGATCCTGATTTATGTGAAGACAAACTTTCTGATATAGCTGCTACAGAAAGTAATGTAGAATCTATCATAAATAAAGTGTTTTCTGATAAAAAAGGCCTAAGAATTTGTGAAGCGTTGGCTGCAACAAGGTACACAATTTATATAAATCCATTTAAATTTATATTGAAGTTTTTTATTCAAATTAGTCAAGATTTTCTCTGACCAAGTGCCTTTAAACTGACTTTTATCAGTTTATTAAGCTCAAAACATGAAGTCCAATTTTAATTTCAGATCGATTCAATGCATTTTTCTCGACGTGTTCAAATTTGCAGTTGTGAGCAGTATCTGGAGTCAGACAAAGAGCCTTTACTACTTTCTAGCTCATGCTGAAGAAATTAATGCAACAGATAAATGGACTGGTTTTGTACTTACTAAAGAAGGTGAAGATTTTGTTGAGCAACATGTAAACCTATTGAAATATGATTTAATATACAACCCCTTCCGCTTTGACAGCTGGAAGCGGCTTGCAACTATCTATGATGAGGTAAGCGATTTTGTGTTCAGATAAGCATCAATTCGAGCTGTCTTTGCTGACATTATTGCCAAATGATTTTATAATTTTTCAACTATGACATAATGAGGCATTCTTATTCAGGAGGTAGATTTGTTGCTGAATGATGGCAGCAAGCACATAAATGTTGTGGAATGGAGAAAGCATCATTCTTTACCTCAGAGAGTTGAAGTTAGTTGAAGAAGGGCTAGGAGATGTTCGTTAATGAGTGTGGTTGTAGCAACAACTCCTTCTCAGAAGGTACGTTTTACAACCTTAGTAATTTATTTTTGTTGATTGTTGTTTCATTTGCTTATAATCCCATCTGATTTCTTAATGTGATCATATTCAGAGTTAGATGCACAAGTTACTGGCGCTAGTGTATTATGACAACCTTCAGAATGTTGTTCCATTTTATGAGCAAAGAACTGTTGTACCAAAAAAGAATGAAGTCTGGATGTTTTTGTGCCAGAATTATATGAAACACTTCAAGAAAGCTTCAGAGTACAAGTATGCTATTGCCAATCCTAACCTGTATTCCTTTGCATGTCCCTGATCAACAAAGTGGAATGTTAATTTTTTTGCATCTTTTTATACTGTAGGCCTGACTGGCTGCATGCTTTCTACTTGGGTAAACTTTGTGAAAAGATGAAGTACCCAGCTGCAAAGGCATTTTCTTATTACCAGAAAGCTCTCAACTTGATTAATTCTGCTGTAGATACTGTTTATAGGATGCATGCTTCGCGTTTGAAGTTACTTTATAAAGGTGGAAAGCAGAATATGGATGCCCTTCAGGCTAGTTTTCTCAGAGCCTTTTGTCAATGTTTTATTTGTTGGATCTTCACTACAGGTGGTAATTAGTTGAGAAAAACAAAAGCTCATTAATTTCTTTTCCCCTATTTTGAGTAATCTATTGCACCTACTTTTATACTATATGCAAATGATGTTTTGTCAATATTTTAGTTTTTATTTTTAGCACCATCTTTCATAATTTTAGTTAGACCAACTGGAATTGCGCCTTGGCTGAACAGCAATAAGAGGCACCTTCACAAGGTCTTCAGTTTGAATGCCTAGTACTCCTAGTGGTTTCTTATTCTAGCCTGAATGGTGTTAAAACTGGCAATGCATATAATTTATATCGACATATATGCTCATCATCCTAACAACGTGACTTGATGAGAAAGGGTGTCTTATACATCACCTATTTGAGATTTTTTTATGTTGGATGATATAGATTGCCTATAGAACGTTGGGATGGATCTCCAATAATGTCAAGAAAAACCATTAGCTAAGTTACTGAATTCGTCAACAAAAATATTGGTAACAGTGGAGCTGTGAATGAAACTAACATTTCCTCAAGTCTGACAGAAATGTCAGTGAATGCTGTTGTGTTTGTGTCTGCTAAACTTGAAATATTGATATTCATTTTTGTCATAATTGTTGCCTTATGAGGTTGTTACTGCACATTCCTTCAGTCAGTCAACTAAGGATACTATATTGAAGATATTTGGTTGGAGTGATGAGGAGCTTCATTTTTGTATGACTGCTAAAAACAATATAGAAGCTGGCTCTGAGAAGAAACCAAAGGATGATGAGCTACCCCAACTGGAAGAGGCCTGGAACATCCTTTTTAAGGATTGCCTTTCAGCTCTTAAAATTTGTGTGGAAGGTGAGCTCAAACATTTCCATAATGCGAGGTATAAGATGGCTCAAGGCCTTTACAGAAGTCTTCAAACTGGGGACTTTGAACATGCTAAGGATGAACTCTCATTCTGCTTTAGGTCTTCTCGTTCTTCATTTACAATTAATATGTGGGAGATTGATGGGATGGTTAGAAAGGGCAGGTAAGAGTAAAACCATATTGATAGCTTCTGTCTTTCTATTTCGGTGATAAAGGAAAATATTTCACTAATTTTTTTTAATAAACAGGCGGAAAACTCTAGGTCTTGGTGGAAACAACAAGTTTCTGGAAGTCAGTTTATCTGAAAGTTCACAAAAATTCATCACTTGCATCCGTAAATACACCTTGCTTTATATGAGCCTCCTAGAGAAGACCAGGGACTTCTGCACTCTTGATCGGGCATACACATCTCTTAGAACAGATAGAAGGGTAATAATGAAGGGTTTATGTTTGTTACGGTATTGACACATCTACTTAATGAGAATTTGCAGCTAGAGGATGATTTGATCGTATGGAACGGGAAATCTTGAGATATCTTCCCATGTTTATTGACAAATAACTGAAAGAAGAAATGTAATTTATATTATCTCTATTCCCAGCAGCAAAATAGATATAACTGGCATATTTCCAGCATGACCTATCATGCTCACATTATAAAGATGGACATAGTTGTATCACTTGCCGAACCCCTGTGATTTTCCATGATCAAGGTTTTCGTGATTGTCCCTTAGTGAGGTTGTCTTTTTAACAGTTTAGTTTGAATTGTCTAAGGTAGTAAACAGAGAAGTGAAAAATCTAAAAATTGGACAGAGTCAATACAAATAACATTTCCAACAATTTTTTGTTTCTTAACTGTGATCTGATAGTTGTGGTTGGCTGGACTGATATCCCAATGGTGTTGTTTTAAGGTTAGAGTGACAGACATAATTAATCGAGTTGGAGAATGAAGTCCTCACTCAGATTTAAAATGTCTGCTCTTTCAAACAATTTATATATAGAAAAAATAATATTAATGCAGATCCACGAGTATTAGAAGAAAAAATAGGTGACATAATGATCTGCAGAACCAGAGAGACCTTTGAATTGGAACTTCATTTTCTTTTCCAAGGAATCAAACCCTAATTTGCATATATGGTGACGTCTATAGACACAATAAAACAATCGCATG
This sequence comes from Saururus chinensis, assembly GCA_035235625.1. NCBI lineage: Eukaryota > Viridiplantae > Streptophyta > Magnoliopsida > Piperales > Saururaceae > Saururus > Saururus chinensis. The sequence continues at coordinate 25,774,054 of CP141143.1, read as the reverse complement.
ATAATATTTACTATAAAATCACTAAAACGTTGCAGCCTTACCGCTGCAACATTGCAACAATAACGCTGAAACATTGCAGTAATATCGCTACAATGTTGCAGCGTTATCGCTGCAATGTTGCAACGTTATCGAGGAACACAGCAACATTGTAGCAATAACTCTACAATGTTGTAGCGTTATCGTGGCAACGTTGCAACGTTATCGCTGCAACATTGCAACAATAACGCTGCAACATTGCAGCAATATCGCTACAACGTTGCAGCGTTATGACTGCAATATTGCAATGTAATCGAGGAACGCGGCAACGTTGTAGCAATAACGCTACAACGTTGCAGCGTTATTGCAGCAACGTTGCAAAATTATCGTTGCAACATCGCATCAATAATGCTACAACGTTGCAGCAATATCGCTACAACATTGCAGTGTTATCACTGCAACGTTGCAGCAATATCGCTACAATGTTGCAGCGTTATCACTGCAATGTTGCAACGTTATAGCGTTACGCGGCTACGTTGTAGCAATAACGCTACAACGTTGCAGCGTTATCGCTGCAATGTTGCAACGTTATCGCTGCAACATCGCATCAATAACACTGCAATGTTGCAGCAATATCGCTACAACGTTGCAACGTTATGACTGCAATATTGCAACGTAATCGAGGAACGCGGCAACGTTGTAGCAATAACACTACAACGTTGCAGCGTTATCGGGCAACATTGCAAAATTATCGCTGCAACATCGCATCAATAACGTTGCAACGCTGCAGCAATATCGTTGCAACGTTGCCGCGATAACTCTGCAACGTTGTAGCGTTATTGCTACAACGTTGCAACGTTCCTCGATAACGTTGCAACATTGCAGTGTTAACGCTGCAACGTTGTAGCGATATTGCTGCAACGTTGCAGTGTTATTGATGCGATGTTGCAGTGATAACGTTGCAACGTTGCAGCGATAACGCTGCAACGTTGTAGTGATAACACTGCAATGTTGTAGCGATATTGCTGCAACGTTGTAAAGTTATTGCTACAACGTTGCAGCATTCTTCGATAACGTTGCAACATTGTAGCAATATTGCTGCAACGTTGTAGCATTATTGATGCGATGTTGAGCGATAACGTTGCAACGTTGCAGTGATAACGTTGCAACGTTGCCGCGATAACGCTGCAACGTTGTAGCGTTATTGCTACAACGTTGCCGTGTTCCTCAATAATGTTGCAATATTGCAGTCATAACGTTGCAACGTTGTAGCGATATTGCTGCAACATTGCAGCGTTATTGCTGCGATGTTGCAGCGATAATTTTGCAACGTTGCCGCGATAACGCTGCAACGTTGTGGCGATATTGTTTCAAACGTGATATGAGCATTTTTAGTTAAAACATGTGATAATTATTTATAAAATTATCGTAAATAATTTTATCAAAATACGTTCATATCACATACCAATTGAGGACAATACAAAAAGTTTGAAAGTTTAACAAATATAAATATTTTCTAGTTCAATAAAAAAAATTCAATAGTTAAATTAAGTTTTAAAGATGGATAAAGGTGAAAAATATGGGTACATAGGTAAAAATAAAAATTCCTATCGTTACTCAACCTGTTGTATACAGTAATACAATTTATAAATATCAATTAAATTGGAGATAAAGGAACAGAGAAGGCCGAAAGAAATGGGAAATGATGTACATGATTTGCAAAGATTTAAGCTTGTGGCAAAGTCGTTTATAAGTTTGCAGAATTTAAACCAAAGATCAGTCTGAACCAAATTTGCCGAACAAGTGAGAATTTAAAAAAAGGCACGTCCAAAGTAGATAGATAAGCCACTTGCAATTTTTTGTACACTAATCTTTGACAAGCAACGCTAATTCATTGGGCAATGGTGCATTAATCAATTATCCCATATTGATCAATATGATCAGAAAGAATTCACGGAAGGACGAAGACTGAACCAATGCAACCAGAGTACGAGGTGGCCTTCTCCAGATCTTTATTAACCTGTGAGAGACCTCAAGCGTGATGCGACTTTAATCGGCCAAAAAGAAAGTATCACTATAGACGTCCATGTTTTGATGTTACACACCGTTAGGCCATTAAAAACCCCCATTTCTTTTATAATTGCTCCCTTACAGCAAAACACTGCAGTGGAAAAGATTCCTGAAGTTTCGATTACCACAAGGGCAAAATGTTTGAACAACTTATCCTGTAAAAGAGCACAAATTAAGTAGGTCTAGTCTGTAGATATTAAATTATACGTCTTTGCTGCAAATTCCGCTCAACAAATTCCAGAAACTTTGAGGCAATGTTTATAATGAAAGGACACTCTAGCACTGGGAAAACTTATTAGTCAACAATAGGAAAAACTCCCACAGCACCTTTTGTCTGCATATCTATTTTTCCCTCGGAATGACTGGAAATCCAGTTTGTACAACTAGCTGAATCTCTTCTGAAGAATTTCTTGGCCTATTCATACAAAAAAGGAACAATATGAATAAAAACGTGAAAGTAGCAACACCATTAATTGTTAATTAAGAGATCAACAATGACGATGACGCAGACTCAAATAAATATCTCCATATCTGACTTTAAGTTCAGAATATTTCTTTTTTCACATACAAATTAAATCAATACTAATTGCCCAGTTCATACTCAGACGTGTTGGTATAGTGTCAACAAATAAAAGTTAACTGGAAATGTTTCAGAAAGTATACTGGGAATTTAACTACTTGATTTGATAATGTTAACTAGAAATGTTTCAGAAGGTATTGAGATTATTGGGTCTGTTTGAACCCAACTCAATATCCAGTGGCTATGACCATAAAGCAAAACTTTCAGGGGATCAACTGACCAAAAATAAAACGCAAAGCAAAAATTGTTTAATCAATTTCCGACTCCATCTAAACATATCATCTTAAGTAGCTAAAGACAACAAATTCAACTTATATAGATAGGCAACATTTAAAAAAAAGGAAATTTCAACTTGACCTGCTCCAAGGTCGGAAACATGATCACATTCCATGTTCTAAGCCGACCAAAATTAAGGATAAATACTTTGTAGAATGCCAAAGGTCCCTGAAGAAACAGCAGGGCAGCTATAGGTTACAAATTTCACATCCTATTCAGTTTCATGATACAGAAAATACCAACTACCAACTAAATAACTTCAAAGAAAGGAAGCTATCTCAAAATAGGAAATACGTCATTTTTCAAAGTCTTGCTGAAGCAGTCTAGTGTATTTTTGTATGTTGAGTCTCCCATCAACAGTGGAACCAATACACACTGCAAAGAACCCTGCTCCTAGACCATCCAATAGATGCGTAATAACATTATCTGTAAAACCTGGAATTTCAGAATTGTCTGCATTGAAAAAAACATTAAAAAATTGTGATAAATTGCAGAATGCAGAAATATATTAGGCTAACACAGAGTAAAGATCAAATATTGTATAAGTTATACCTCTTTCACTTGATCATAACTGGCAATCTCAGCAGCATTAATAATGGCATTTCGGACAATATTAGGCCCAATTCCAGTCCATAAGGCTCCAAATCCTTCCTAAAATATGGATCATTTTTTAGTTATATTGTTACTTGTTATGACATGATTAGAATGAAAAAGTTAGTATATGTTTGATAACTGTTGAATAAGCACTTAATGCACCAGAATAACGCCTAGGTACACCAGGAGGAAGCTTCCCATCAGATTGAAGGCGAACCTTCACAAGATCTGTTGGATTGACCACAGTGATTGCTATGGCACCTGTTTGACATTAAAATTGAGAAAATCAATGAACAATGAGTTTACACCTAGTAGATTGCGCCAAGATTTTGTTTTTGTTGCTCCAAAGCATGAATAAAAACATTGCTAGTACTCATAACACACCAGTTGTAAGCGCAGCAAGTATCTTTTTGGATAATGGAGCATCGCCAACAAAATCCTTACCAACATAAAAGGATTTAACCTGCACAATATTCCAGCACGACATCAACACATAAAAAATGTCAATATAACTATTGGATGTGTAGGCAATCAACTAGAGAAAGGGCCCAAGACATACTGGTTCGTATAACCCAATCCGTAGCCCTCCATAAATACACTGACGATGCAACCTTAGTACAATGCCCTTCCATAGAGCCACCAAACCTTCTTCCCTTGCTATTGTCGCAACAGTACCCAACATTCCCTTGTATTTTGGTACTCCAACATCTCCTGAAGCAGCTTTTTTCTGAAGCTACAATCTGACTTTTGCAGTATCCAAAGGGATTGTGCAAATCTGTACAATGGCCACAACAATGCATTCACAAAAATGCAGAAGAAACATAAGAAAATAATGAAAACTGCCTCATTTCAAAATGATAAAGATGCCAATAGTAGAAATGAGTATGGCAAGAAAATAATTACCGTCCATACATCAGAATCTGTGACAGAGAGAATATGTCAAAAACATTTACCATTGGAATCAACCACAGGGGAACTCTCCTGTGTATTCAAGGGGCCAACACTTTGTTTCCAAATAACATTTCCAGATGAAACTTCAAGTGCCATTATGATAGATCTCCTCGGGAAAGCCAGGAAGAGGCGACCATTGTTTCCTGGAGCCACTGTAAAAATGTTGTCTACTTCACTAAAATCCTGTATCCAGTTATAGTGAGGCTTCTGAATAGACAAGGAATAAAGCTGACCTTCAGTATTTACCATTTGCTTGAGCAGGATGAGAATGGTGAAAAACATTACAAATTCAAATGATGGGGAAGGTGAAAATAAAAAGAAATGGACGGTAATAGCGGAAAGATAAATGAGGAATGAAATGTAAAATAGGTTTAATGAGACCTCACATGGAGACTTCCTTGGCAATGATCTATAACAGGGGCTGAAGTGAAATAACAATTGGTCACATTCTCCTTGCAGCCTTGGCTATAGCCGAACCGATGGAGTACAGGCCCTGAACTCCAAAGATGATGCCCATGCAGCCTATATGCAGAGTCCCCTATTTTTGACGTTGATATATAATGAGAAACTCCAAAATGCTTATGGATATTCCTTCAATTTCGCCAGAGCCTCCCCTAGCTGCTTCTGGACCAAACAAAACTTCCACAACAAGTTCACCAGACCCTATTCTTGAAGGCCAAATTTTTAAAACTCTGCCTTCTGCGACCAAATATATCTGCTAAAGCAGTTGATCATACTTGCATAATCAAACCTCTAAAAGTGACATTTCAATCTACTTGAGCAACAAATAAACCATCCATTGAAAACCTGAACAAGATGAGCTAAAAACTAGAGGTAGGTAAAGAAGTTACCTGTGCACTGTTTCCTTTAACTTCTCGTCCAAAAATTGTAAGATTAGAAATACAAAATCCTTTCAGAAAAAGATAGTTGTCTTCATGGACTGATACTGAAACAATGCTATATTATATAGTAATATCAAAAGATAGTATAACAACAAAACGTTCCTATCTAAACAAGATTAACGTATATGAGTTACAATTTTAACTAATATGGTCCATTGGAAGAGAGATGAAACCTATCAAAATAAATGCTAAAATGTACCATCAATATAGTTTTCATCAGAAATATATAAACTTTAAGTTTCTTACCATCACGTAGAGGTTCCTACTCATTCAACATAGCCTCTCAAGATCTCTGCAGCCATTACAAGTCTCAAGCGCTGAGAGATATCTTCCTAAAATAGTTGAAACAATTAATATTGCATCCCCTCACTTTGAATGAAGGTACAAAGAAGAAACTAAAATAGATATCTACAATTAGGCCATATACCTGAGTAAAATCAACCGGCAGTCCAGAACTAATGCAATAGACTGTACGCATGAGGAAGAACCCACAATCAACCCCGTTGCCTTGATATGGTCCCTTTTGACTATTGATCTTCCACTTCTTAGGATTAAAATCCTTAAGGTGCTCCACAAGTAATACTCTTATGTTTGCAACCTAGACATATTAACTTAATTAGTTTAAAAGCCATCACTAAAAAAATACATTTTAACTTAATCATACAATTACTCACCAATTTCCTCACATTCGGAAGCCTTTTCTTATGGCCATACCCTGGCATTGAATCAAACCATTTCACTTCACCCTCGGTCACATCTACCACCAACAAGTGGAAATGTGCATTGTCACATAGTGGTAAGAAGATAATGTCAGGGCAATCTTTATCAGCTCCAAAACAAGTGGTCGCCAGGTCATCCATTATGTCTTTTGCCACATCCTTCTGTTGCAATTGGTGTGGATTTGACTTAGTCCATAACCTAACTTAATCCAATAAATAGACATTATACTGTTGACCATACCTGGGTGAAATAATATTGCAAGGCAAAGCTCCCAAAGTGGCATTTGGGAAAGGCATTTCCAGTTGATCTAGAGGCCCTCTGCTCTAGCATATACATATATGCATCTATAACCTACATGCATCGAAACATACATTTAATATATAAGCAATATTGACTAGTTAAGATGTAAAAGGGAGAAATTGTAGTCTTACATTAGAGGATATGTACTCCGCCTTCAACATATCTATCAAGTCTTTGTCAGCGACAACAACCCCCGCCACGAAGTGGCTCCCGTCTTTAATGAATTTTTCAATAGTATCTTGGTCCCACTTAGTCAAATTAGAGAGGGGATTGCATAAATTTATCTTCAATGGCTGGCGAAGGCTGGTAGGGACTGTTTGCTTGGTTGAGGGCTGGGAAGAAACAACAATTGTTGCAGCCTCCACGTCTTCAATCAATGCCTTATTCTCCCTCTTTGTTCTCTTCGTCTCTTGTGTAAATGGAGTCCCATACTTCTTGGTTTTATATTTCACCCGTACAGGCCTCTTCGATGGACATTCCACATTCTCAACACCCCTATTCTCATATCCATCTCCCTCCTCATCCTTCTTTCTCTCATCCCCATCTGGCCCTTCCTCTCTCTTACCCACCTCTTGCTCCTCTCCCCCCTCATCTCCTCCATCCTCTCCCCCCTCCTCTGCCCCATCATCTCGCCGCTCCTCTCCTTCCTTCTCTCCCCCTCCTCTGCCCCATCATCTCCCCCTCCTCTGCCCCATCCTCTCCTTCCTTCTCTCCCACCTCCTCGCCCCCATCCTCTCCTTCCTCCTCACCCCCTCCTCTCCCCCATCTTCTCCCCCTCCTTTCCCCCTCCTCTTTGTCCTCTACTTCCTCTCCCCCTCTTCCTCATCTCCTTCCTCTTCCTCCGCCTCTTCCCCCTCCACACCCTCACCTCCCACATCATCACTCTCCTCTCCGTCATCTTCATTAGCTGCTTCACCACCTTCCTCCTTGTTCCCAGCTCTAGGGGGTGAGGCATGCCTCATCTTCTTCAGTGGCCTCTTCACCAAATGATTGGCCATGCTTTTAAATTTTGAAAAGTTTTCTGAAATGGTGTCAATTACACCATGTAGCTGGCCTGTATGGTAACCCTCCTCATGCAATATATACATGGCACTCTGCACAACTCCAAGTGCAGAGGACATATTCTCTATGGAGGACTTCAAGACCAATAGCCCTCCCCCACTATCCTTCCCCTGCTCCAGAGCCTCGACTCCTACCTTCCTTTTCTTTGAAGTTTTTCTTGCCCCTTCAAATAGATATGACTCATTTGCAGCAAGAACCAACACAGATAAAACCTGCAGTTAACATATGCACAATGATTTAACATCCAACTTTCAATAAAATTAAGAGTTGAACAACTCTTAAAAAACTCTCAAATAATTCATTATATATATTATCTTGTTGCAATTACCTCTTGTGGTCTCACATATTTGAACAATTGTGCATATCTACCCACCGACCTGTGGTGTGTTCCCTCTTTTTCACCCTTCACAAGGCCACAATTTGGCCATTTGCAAAATCGGGGTAGCTTCTCCGGCATAGGGGATATGAACATCCGAAAATGCTCAAACACCCACACCTATGACATATAATAGATATGCATTAGTATCTTGTAGCTCCCACATAAAAATGAAATATAATTATATGTACAAAGTATAAAATACCTGTAGGACAAATGCGGCTCCAATCAATGATCCGTATCCCTCAAACTTGCCTTCCTCCTTCAACACAAGCTTCCTATGGAGGGCTAAGGCTGAACTTACTAAAAAGTCATAAATGGCTTGAGGCCAGTCATACCGATGGAGGTTGCCCATGTCTTCCACCAGGTCAACTAACTTGTTCTTGACCACATGGTTGGTCTGAGGAAATAGAAGGCATACAAAAATGTGCAAGACAATCAATCTTGCACAATCCTCCATTGATTTAGAATCGGTCTTGCCTTGTAACAGGTCCAGTTTCCTTTCAATTTCAGACCTTGTAACCTTCTTCCCAAAATGGCGCTTACAAAAATCACCCCTCTCTCGTTTTTGGCCGAATACCACCCGATCGCCCCCCATTTTTAGGCTAGTGATGAGGACCACATCCTCCACAGTAAAGTCCACTCTGTGTCCCCTGAATGTGACCCCAGGTTGAGCCTCAGACCAATAACCCAAAATAATTTCAAACAGTGATGCCTGACAAATAATGGTTATGGCATCAAGCAATTTGATGAATGGGGTCTGGCCAACCAAGTTCTTCACCTGCGGTATGGTAGAGAGAATGTTGATTGACTTTGCTAGTCCCATGGGGGTGCAAGGGACTTTTAGTGACTCATGCCTAATATTTTTTGACCCTACTGCAAGGCCTGAGCTCCTCTTCTTCATTTCAAAAACTTCTGCATAGATATCCATGGATGAGTACAAAGGTATATAGATGTTTAACAAAAGTATTTAGTATACCCCATGAATAACATAGCCATATAATTCAATATCTTATGAGTAGAGATCTCAATTCAAGAATCATTTTTACTTATGAATCTTTTAAAATGAAAAAGAAAATTAAAATAGTTGGTGAAACATACATCAATAAGCTTGTTCAAACGTTATAACAATAAAGCCAAATCATTATACAAATCATGTTATAAAGTCTTAGCAATTATACGATAACAATTTACTAATAATGCTAACATGGTTTTAGCAATAATGCTTGGAAAATGTGGCACATACTTAATTTATTGATAATAGGATTATCATCGATAATGCTAAAAATACAAGAGCAGTCAAGCTTAAGTCAAAGTCGTAGAGAAAGACGAAACACAGGGGTAAACAACACGAAAAGGAGTTAAGACCAAGCTAAACAATAATCATGAATGTAAGCCACATTCACAAGCAAATGCACAAATGAGATGCCTATATGTAGTTTGTAGCATTAAGCAAATATCTTTAAAAGTGACGTGAATGGCGATCAAAATATGAACAATCTGACCATATGAGGGATTTCAAAGTCTCACGTCCTAAGAAAGAGATATAATTGACAAAATAGCTCACAACATAGACCAACAATTGAGCATCGAAAGACAATTTTATAACAGACATTAAGAGGTTTTTTTTGAGAAATTGAGCGTGGCAAGCTGAAAAAGAAAGAAATTCATAGAAGAACAAAGTGACTATTATTCAACAGACAAAAATAACCAAAAAGTTGGACAGACCCTAATCAAAAAAATTAAAAACAAATGAATATGGCAGCATGGAGCAAGTCCCAAATGAACAAAAGAAAACAACGTCCAAATGAAAGCACATTATTGCTCAACTAGACACAAATGCAATGAACCAATTGAGAGATCGGATAGAAACAGAGCACGAAATACAGGCGACCCCCGCACCATGCTTCACCAACATATACAGAATAAGCAGGGACTAGACAGAGAAAATTAATGCAGAAACACAATGATATAAGAGACAGATGAAGAGATATTTGGCATTACTATTTGGGAGCCGTTGTGACTTCCTTGGTTCCGGTAGTGCCGGCCAATCAGGAGGGAGGAGGTGTGAGAGCCAGGAAAAAGGGAGGCTTTTCCGGCAGCTAAGTGGTCGCGGTCGATCAAGAGGGTGGCGCTCTGACTTCCTCGGTTTCGATGGTGATGGTCGATCGGGATGGAGGAGGTGTGAAAGGCAAGAAAAATAGAGGCTTTTCCGGCTGCAGTTTGGTCACTGGCGATGAAGAGGGAGGCGCTCCGACTTCCTCCGTTCCAGCGGTGACGGTCGATTAGGAGGGAGGAGGTATGACAGGCGGGAAAAAGGTTTGGGCTTTTTCTCCCGATCTTCTCTCTTGTGTTCTTTTGACTAGTTTTCCGGCGGGGATTTGGTCAAGGTCGAGTCTATGCGGTGGCGATCAAAAGGGAGGCGCTGCAAGGGCCGGTGGCGATCAAAAGGGAGGCGTTGCAAGGGACAGTTCCAGTGGTACTTCGAAAGGGAGGCTCTGCAGTGGACAGTTTCGGTGGCGATCAAGAGGGAGGCGCTGCAGTTCCGGTGGCAACGTCGACTCCGAGGGAGCAAGTACCAGAGGCGGGAAAAAAATCACCGAGCTTCTTGATTCGTGTCTACTGTACGAGAGGTTGGTTTTGATTACCTGGTTCTGTCTTGGTTAGGAACCCGGGTTTCCGGTTCTGTGTCTATTAATTTAAACGTAACCCAAATCCCAGTTCCGTGAAGTGAACCAATTCTCGGTTCCATGTCGCCGTGAACCCAAATGCCGAACCGTGAACCCAAATGCCATCCAGATCTGCTGCCGTGAACCCAAATGCCGTCCAGATTGAGCGTCTCCGTGAATCTGCTGGCGTTTGTGACGTGGTAAGCAACCATTGGTGGCCAATCGGTGCTGAGCGAAATACCCTCCCCAGCAGATTCGCGTCTAAGGCTGGGATGCTTTCTGCCGCAAAACGCGAGTGTCAGCTAAAAATGGAGACAGCGGTCCTCTTTGTCTCTTGTTGGATCTTTTTCATGGTTCGGTTTGAGGGAAACACTTTTTATGTTTTGCTTTAATAATGAGCCCAAGTTAAAAGAATGCACGTAAAGTATTTATTTTTAAAATTAATTAATTAATTATATATATATATATATATTAGTATATATTAAGAAGTTTATATTAGACATTTTACATGTGTTTTTTTATATTCGGTATACAGTAAATAGAAAGCATGCAAAACTTTTCATTTGATGATGATGAAAAATATATATTTTCTCTGTCTTTAAATAAGTGTTTTATTTAAAAAATTAATTTATTTTTAAATTAGTTCCTTATATGTTTAGTTGTCAACTACTTTCTCCACTTTTATGTAGTTTTTATTATATATTTTTAAATATTTATTATTTACTTGAAGGTGGCTATTCACACCAAAGTTAACTCCGGTGTTTCCCAAATAAAGTAGGAAAAAATATTCATTTACTTTAATACCCCACTTACCCCTATTAATTTACTCTTCTCTCTATGACTTTACCCAAAAAGAAAAATCATATTCACCTGTCTTCCCTATTCATTATTGGCTAACATTAGTGTCGCCGAGGGCATATGTGCTCGTCGATGGCAATCAACATATCCTTCGGCCAGTATTGTTGCTTTGGCGACCCTCCCTATATCCTTCTTCTCACATATTTGCTATTCTCAAGCATTGTAGCTCCGGAGGCAGCTAGAAAAACTCTGATGACTAGCTAGAAAGTTCAGTCATTTATGTAAGTGTTTCTTTCCCTTCTTCAGCCATGGTTTTTTTTGGTGTAGTTGGGTTGTTTGTTATTTTATTCATATATATTCTTATGTGCATAGTGGATTGTATATATCCTGTGGGAAAGTCTATTGAGGAATAGCTTGTTTGCCCTTAATAGGGAACAATTATTGAGCATTCCCCGCTAGAACCTAGTCAGGAGCTAAAAAACTTCTGTTAGTTTTTTGGCTGAGGGTACCCCCGTCACACTGTGCTTATTTTCATAGTGACTACCCTCCCTGTCAGGTACATAATATTCACACTCGGTCATTTAGATATGGAGTACAGCTCAAATAAAGTAATGTCTTATAATATATATTTTACTAATTTTGAAATATATTTTCTCCTTTAATTACTACAATTGTCTATACTTGATCAACGTGTTTAGTCGAAACTTTTTATCTTATACACTGCTATAACTATTACATTAATCAATGTCTATTAACTTGTTTGGGAGCCATATGAGAGGCTTTTTCTTCTCGGGTTTTGAATTTAGGGATGGGAGTGGGCTAAAATTAAACCTGTTTGGCGTTGTGTTTCCCATTATAAAATGTGCCCATTTCCCTTTAGTAAATTTTCCTAAAATTAAAACACTTCCAGAGGTGTTTTCTTTTCAATATCATTGGGTATGGGAGTCGGGCTAATCTTCACTTCTTCCCTCTCGTCTTGTTCCTCATGCCTATGGCTTTCACTCTTTTCTTATGCTAACACCCCACAACCCTGACGTTATTCCTCATTTTTCTAGCTCCTGTATGCTCTGCCAATCTTCACCCGTTGCTCCTTCAAATCACCGGCCCACGCCTCCCACCTCCACTGACTGCTTTAGTAGTTCTACCTGCCCACCGTGGTTTCTAATCACTAATGACCTTTGCCAATTCTAGCTAGTGTCAGATGATCAAGCCTGTCCTTGTTAAGATTGGCAGAGGACTGGCTAGTGGATTCTAATCGCTAACGACCTTTGCCAATTCTAGGTGGTGCCTGATGATTGAGTTTGTCCTTGGCAAGCAAATGATGAGGAGTTGTATATAAAGTGTCCTATGCTTTACTCAAGTGCCCCTAAGAGATATGTTGTAAGATCTATAAATTTTCCTTTTTTAATTGGGTGAATTTTGGTTGTTTATTGGTTTGATTTTCTTAGGGTAATGAGTTAGGTTATTTATATATTTTTTGAAAGTGTAATTTTACTTTAGTTTAGAGTATTAGTATCAAGCTTGATTTACACAAATATTTACCTATTTAAAGACATTTTTTTCTTATTTTTCCTTAGTCAATGGAGCGGGACCCACATATGTGTGGGATGATGTGCTACGTATTTTGGCCTCAAACATTCTTTTGATATGTCAAAATGGGTTTTGGTGTGATTAAATTCATTTGAGTCAATAGTGCACTAAAATGGTCACTTAGGGCATTTCACATATTTTCCAGCCTAACAATTCAATTCCCAGACTAAAAGCCCTAATTTTTTAGTAGAATTTCTTAAGGTTAAAGCTCATTTAAGGGATTCTCAAGCTTATTATAGGTAAGGGGTTTTTACCTTGAGTGGTTTTCATTCTTGAAATGTCATAATTATGGGTTTATTAGAGCTTTTGATTCATCTTAGTGTGTAATGGTGGTTTATTAAAAGTATGCAAGTTATGGTTATTTTGTGTGTTTAAGCATGGAAAATATTAAATTCATCATGTTTTAGGTTTATATTTTGATTATATAACAGTTTATGATAATTTTTGAATTTATATAGAATGTTTGAATATTTTTGGTTTGAATTTTAAGAGGTTGAAGACGAAAAAAATGAACTGTTTTAACCATTCGAGTTGGCTAATAGACCGTTCAAATGGTCAGGCGTTCGAATGGCCAAATTGTAGTTTGGTAGAAAATGGCTATTTTGTGGATTTTTTACCATTTTTTGTTCTTTTCTCGTGATTCTAATTCTCTATGGCTATAATAATTTATGAAAACTTATAACTGTCACATTAATTGCATATGAACCTTCCTTGGATATGATCTAGCTTAAGCATGAAGATGTATACTTGTCTAGGTCTTGCATGATGCTCTACTTGTTTTAAATTCGTACATTAATAATGGTTTATTGATATTTACTCCATGATTTCAATATATTGTAACCATGAAGAATTATAAATACTTGCACATGTCACATTAATTATAGATGAGCCATGTTCCACACATTTTAGCTCAAATAGGAATATATCCATGAACGTATCTTGTACCCATGCCTATATTATGATTTATTTGTCACAAATAGACCATATTTCATGAACATTAGGACTAATTAGAGTATGTTTACCCGTGCTGCATTTATTAAACATTGCTTACGTATGTATCATGTTACATGCATAATGAAAATAACTTGTAAGTAAAGATTATTAATGTTTAAATGTGATTAATCTATTAAATGTCATAATTTTCTAAATTAGCCACATCAGAGGTTTATTAAAATCGATTTTACGTTCAAAAGGATGGGGTTTTACGTTCCTTTGAGGACAGGTTTCCTCCTCGGGTGAGAAGAGCGGAAAACTATAATAAGTTAATTGATATGTATTTATGAATAGGAGAATCCAAGCTAGTTTATCCGTATGCACCAGCTTACCAGGGGTACTTCCTCGTTAGGGATATACCCAAACTTCTCTAGTTTCTTTTCTAAGAATTCGGACTTCCTTGTTAAGATATATAGAGTGAGTAAGTCTGCTTGTACTTCGACCAGGATAAACAGAATTGTTTTCTCTATTGTGTGATATTTACTAGATTGTTTATACATGTGTATGGATTATAATACTCATTGATATAGTTTGTGTAGGGACAATGATACTTATGTTACACATGGTGAATATGAAATAATTACACTTAAACATACAGGATAAAATGTGGCTTGATACACTTGATTATGCAGGGTGAATGTGAATATCACTACAACAAAATAGACTATTAGCGACGCATTTACGCGTCGCTAATAGTCCTATAAACGTCGCTAATGACTATTAGCGACGTATAATAGGCGTCGCTATAAACGTCGTAAAAAGTGCTATCGCTATTACTAATTTGCGACGTATAATAAAAAACGTCACTAATACATATTAGCAACGTCTACCTATATGTCGTTAATAATAACTTATTAGCGACATATATTTAATAGCGTCGCTAATGATAATATATTAGTGACGCTTTTGTATACGTTGCTAATATAAAAACAATTTTTAAAAAAATCAAAAAAATAAGTTATTAGCGACGTATATGTCAAGCGTTGCTAATAAGCCATTATTAGCGACGTTTTTTTTACATCGTTAATAAAATAAAAAAAATTTTAAAAAAAAAAAATATCATTAATATTTTAATATTTAAAAAATAAAATTAAATAGCGACGCTTTTTAAGCGTCGCTAATAATAAAAAAAAATTTAAAAAAATAAATAGCGACGCTTAAAAAGTGTCGCTAATAATAAAAAAAATTTAAAAAAAATCCCCAGTTGGCCAATTGGCAACCGGGGAAAGTAATATGCCGGAGTACTGCAGAGCAGCTAGACCTCGAGCTCTGCCCCCCTCCTTTGAGAATCAAAGGGGGGGGGGGTGGCGGGGGGAGAGGAGGGAGGAGGTGCAAGAGCAGGGGGGAGGGGCACCGCCGCCGTCCCCCTCTCCCCGGCTCCGCCCCCTCCTTCCTCCCTCCAAAATCAGGTGGGGGAGGGAGGATCGGAGGGGTGGGGGAACCGGAGGAAGTGGGGCGGCGGAGGACGCCGCCGGCCTCGTGGCCACATGGAGGAGGTGCGGCCAGAGGGAAAAAGGGGGGACCGGGAGGGAGGGGGACCAGAGGGGGTAGGGGGCCGGCTGGGCGTGGGCGAGGGGAGGCGGAGACGGCGGCGGGGAGGTAGAGGCGGGGGTGTGGCGCAGATGGGAAAAGGGGGACAAGGAGGGAGGAGGGGGAACTGGGGAAGGAGGGCGTGGGCGAGGGGAGGCAGAGGCGGCGGGAGGGCGGAGGCAGAGACGACGGTGCGGCGGAGGCGGGGGTGCATCGCAGATGGGAAAAGGGGGACCGGGACGGAGGAGGGGGAATCGGAGAGGGTGGGGGGACGGCAGGCCGTGGGCAAGGGGAAGCGAAGACGGCTGAGAGGCGGATAGGGCGGGGAGGCAGAGGAGGCGGGGCGGCGGGGCGGCGGTTTGAAAGAATTTGGAAAAAAAACTGGGATCAGGTCCTTTATAGGCAGCGGGCAAGAACGGCGAAATTTTGCCCGCGCGCGAAATTTCGCCTTGCGGGGAAATTTTGCCCTCGCCCGCGCATGAAATTTCGCCGCCCGAAGACATTTCGCCCGTGCCCGAATTCACGAAATTTCACACACGTAAATTAATTTGTTAAATTTTTTTTATTAGCGACGCTCATAACGAGCGTCGCTATTCGATCCTTATCTAGCGACGTATAGCTACTATGTCGCTAATAATGTACTTTTTAGCGACATACGATTCTATCCATCGTTAATAGAGTACTTATTAACGACGTATTGTAGCATACGTCACAAATATATTGACTATGGGCGACGTATTCTCTATACGTCACTAATAGTTAGTCTATTTCTTTATTTTTTTATTTTTAAAATATAAAAATGTTATATAATTTTCTCACTCTACCATCTCCCCCTCTCCACCCTCTTCTCTCTCTCTATCTACCCTCTCTCCTCCCTCCTCTCTCTCTCTTTCTCTCCTCCACTCTCCTCTCTCTCTCTCTCTCTCTCTCTCTCCTCTCTCTCTCTCTTCCCTCCCCTCTCTCCCCTCTCTCCTCTCTCTTCCCTCCCCTCTCCTCTCTCTCTCTCCCTCCCCCTCCCTCTCTCTTCCCTCCCCTCTCCCTCTCTCTCTCTCTCTCTCTCTCTCTCCCTCTCTCTCCACCCTCTCTCTCTTCTCTCCCCTCTCCTCTCTCTCTCTCCATCCTCTCTCTCCTCCCTCTCTCCTCTCCTCTCTCTCTCCTTCCCTCTCTCTCTCCTCCCCTCTCTCCTGTCATGGGGTAGCGGAGCGGACTACCTGTGACACGTGTTGGGGCGCACACACATGGGAAAGTATTGTATACGAGGTGGGCATGCATTATGGGAACTGCCCTTATTGTTTCTTAGCTTGTGTGCAGGCGTTGCGGGGAAGGCCCGCAACGTTGCGCAACATGGGTGCGCAACGTTGAGCAGAAATGCCACAACGATGCGCACACATAGTTGGCTATGTTGGGACACATAGCCAACTAGCACCGTTTTGGATTCTAAAGATGTCCCCACCTACCGATATAGTGTTTGAGGGTCCTTGGGAGTGTTCTCGGGTAGTTTCACGGAATTCGGAGATACCATGCCCGTACGACCACTTTGGCTACCACTCCAGAGAAACACCATAAATCTCTTATGCTATATAGGGAGGGACATGGTGAGCTTCATGGACAAGCTGTTGGTATGATGCCTAGCATTGCAACAGGCTGATCCAGATGGCAACGAAGGATGTTGCCTTGCTAGCTATCATGCCAGGAGCCCATCCGCTAGTGGGATGGGGCTCTCCGACTCGTCGGGCGGCCGTCTGGCCTTATGGCCGTGTTGGTAACAAAGGCCCTTGCATGCACATGGCTGAGACGGATTGTTCGGATGACCAAGTTGCCTAAGTTGGATCCGTGCATCGCAAGGAAGTGTCCCTCTCCAGCCAGCTCGCTTGGGAGATGGTCCGGCACGTTCGCACGTCCGCCTTGGGACGGGTTCGCTGCTTGGCTTCGCGGGCTGGACG
The DNA here is from genome assembly GCA_035235625.1 of Saururus chinensis. NCBI lineage: Eukaryota > Viridiplantae > Streptophyta > Magnoliopsida > Piperales > Saururaceae > Saururus > Saururus chinensis. Next base: position 25,756,724 of record CP141143.1, on the reverse strand, counting down.
CTTGGTCGAATGGCACAAGGCCATGACCTTGACAAAGAAAGGCTTACTCGCTTGGCTATTTGGCCTTGCAAGCGCCGCACAACACCTATGGATGGCTAGGGCCGTGACAGTTGGTATCAGAGCCAAGGTTCCGTCTTGTTGGGCGACCAAGACGACCGATGGACGAATGGATGGAAAAGAGCTGAATGCAAGGTTCTTCGACCTCGGCAGTCCGGGGCAGATGGACTACCATGCGAAATGTTCACAGATGGTTATGTAAGCTGAAACGGATGTGTATGGATGATGGCTGATCGAGTTCCCCCTTGGTTTTGGATTGTGCGAGCGGTACTTGGCATCACGGGTGCAGTGTTTACAATGATCTCATGGAGTAGTGTTCTTGTTCCCTGGGCGTTGGTGCAACAAGGTTACCGAAGCTATGCTGATTTGTGTTGGGACTCGGAAATGTTGTGAATGGCGGCAAGCTCTTGCTAATGGTGCGGTATGGGACGTATCAGCAGCAGGAAGCCTTGTGAATGTTTGTACCCTATCTAACCGGTGATGTGCGGATGAAAGAGCATATCGAACCGAGTTTATGGGTATGCAGCCAGTTATCTATACCGATCAAATATGGAACTCCTCGAGGTGAGGATGGGCTGGAATGGAGCCCTATTTGGGGCGTTGTTGTGATGGGGCGTGTAGCCCAAGTTGTGGATAGAGTATCACCAGGGTCAGTTGAGTTCTCCTTGCTAGTGAGGTATGAGACTCATTAGTGGGCAGAGTTTGGCTGGACTTGGTGCAGTGCGGTTTGGCACGTGGAAAGACATTGATCCTGGGAATGGGACTTCCTGGGACAATGAGCAGTGAGTTATGGGACCCGAGCATAGTGGAGACTATCTGGTCCATGTTAAGAGAAAAGAAGATGGGTAAAGAGATGACCCATTCGGCGTGCCAGGGTGCTGCCGATGTTTGGAAAAGTGAATCATGAGCCGTTTGGTATGCAAGTGTGCATCCGGAATGGGACAAAGAAAAGAAACAGAGAAATGGAAGGAAAAAGAGTTTGGCACATGAAGGCAAAAATCGTCGTGCCTTTGGTTTTGAGCTGATGCGGCAAAAGGCGGCACAGTTCTGGTGGATGTCATTCCCACCATGTTTGGGTCAGCATGCAAACAGCGCATCCGAAGCATGTCTGATCGGGGTGTTGGTTGAACAGAACGTGTTCTCACCCCTGGGTTGCTAAACATGGCCCTGTATGCCACAATCGGTTGGCAGGGCAGCACCCATCTTGGATGGCTAGCTTTTAGGTATTGTCCTAGCTAGCAAGGCGCAGTGAGCCTCATCCGCCGGCGGGCAACATACGCATTGGATCCTCAAATAAAGAGTTGCTCCCTTTGGCGGAGTAGACCATGGGAGGATTTGCTGCATCCTAAGCGATGTAGGAGTTTGGTGACCAAGCTGGTTACGCGAAGCTTGGGCAAACTTTGCTACTCCTAGGCTGGAGTAGGACCTCTAGAGGATGTCGCGAGAGGAAGCCTTAGGGCGTTGCTGCATCTTGAGCGATGTAGGAGTTTGGTGACCAAGTCGGTTACGTGAAGCTTGTGCAAAGTTGCTACTCCTAGGCTGGGGTAGGACCTCTGGAGGATGTCGCGAGAGGAAGCCTTAGGGCGTTGCTGCATCTTGTGTGGTGTAGGAGTTTGGTAACCAAGTTGTTACGCGAAACTTGAGCAAAGTTGCTGCCCCTAAGCTGGGGTAGAGACCTCTAGAGGGACTCGTGAGAGGAAGCCTTAGGGCGTTGCTGCACCTTGAGCGGTGTAGAAGTTTGGTAACAAAGTGTTACGCGAAACTAGAGCAAAGTTGCTGCCTCTAGGCTGAGGTAGAGACCTCTGGAGAGGATCGCGAGAGGAGGCCTTAGGGCAACGCTGCATCCTGAGCTTGGTAACGAGGTGTTACGCGAAGCTTGAGCAACATTGCTGCTCCTAGGATGGAGTAGACCGCTGGAGGGGATCGTGAGCGGAAACCTTGAAGGATCGCTGCATTAAGTGTAGTGTAGTAGCTTGGTGATCACATTGGTCACTCAAAGCTTGAGCAAAGTCGCTGCTCCTAAGATGGAGTAGACCACTGGAGGGGATCATGAGCGGAAGTGTTGATGGATCGCTGCATTAAGTGTGGTGTAGTAGTTTGGTGATCACACCGGTCACGCGAAGCTTGAGCTAAGTCACTGCTCCTAGGGTGGAGTAGGCCTCTAGAACATATCGCGAGGGGAAACATGACTGAATCGGGTGGCCAGGAACTTTGAGTGGTGAAGACCCAGAAGTTAAGGGACATGTCGAGGATGTCACTGCATTGTTATCTTGAGCTTCATTATAAGTGGGGGCGGCATTCGACTCTTGGGAGACGTCAATGGGATAGACAAGAGTGTTGAGGCCCGACGTCATGATGTAGTCTCGTCGGTGGGAGCTGCAAGGTTTGGCTGAAGTGTAGGCAGAAATCGTCTGAAGTGTAGGCAGCTTGCTAGCGTCTCGAGTGCAGGGCCGGCTTCACGAGTGAGAGCCGGGCATCATTTGGTGTATCCTTTCCCGGTCGTTGTGCAGCACCAACTAAAGTGGAACAGTTGGGCGCACCCTCTTATCGAAAGCAATCTTTTCGCAGAGTACTTTGCCTTTGCCGCGGGGCAAGGCGCATTGAGAAGAAACTTCGTCATGCAATGGTTTAGCCGAGTCGAGGGCCTATGGGTGGAAGTCGGTCTCCAAAGCATGCAATAATGATCCCAGCCGTGGTGTGTACAGATTTCAGTGTCGCAAGAAAAGAGTTAACCCTTCGTCGCAATGTTGTGCCATGGTTGGAAGACAGAGCAAGACCCCCAGGAGCCGTATCGCTGACGAGGGTGTCAACAAAGTTAAGTGGGGGAGAATGTCACGGGGTAGCGGAGCGGACTCCCAGTGACACGTGCTGGGTTGGAAGACAGAGCAAGACCCCCTGGAGCCGTACCGTTGACGAGGGTGTCAACGAAGTTAAGTGGGGGAGAATGTCACGGGGTAGCGGAGCGGATTACCCGTGACACGTACTGGGGCGCACACACGTGGGAAAGTGTTGTATACGAGGTGGGCATGCATTATGGGAACTGCCCTTAGTGTTGCTTAGCTTGTGTGCAGGCGTTGCGGGGAAGACCCGCAACGTTGCGCAACATGGGTGCGCAACGTTGCGCAACATGGGTGCGCAACGTTGCGCAGAAATGCCGCAACGATGCACACACATAGTTGGCTATGTTGGGACACATAGCCAACTAGCACCGTTTTGGATTCTAAAGATGTCCCCACCTACCTATATAGTGTTTGAGGGTCCTTGGGAGTGTTCTCGGGTAGTTTCGCGGAATTCGGAGATACCATGCCCGTACGGCCACTTTGGCTACCACTCCAGAGAAACACCATAAATCTCTTATGCTATATAGGGAGGGACATGGTGAGCTTCATGGACAAGCTGTTGGTATGATGCCTAGCATTGCAACAGGTTGATCCGGATGGCAACGAAGGATGTTGCCTTGCTAGCTATCATGCCAGGAGCCCATCCGCTAGTGGGATGGGGATCTCGGACTCGTCGGGCGGCCGTCTGGCCTTATGGCCGTGTTGGTAACAAAGGCCCTTGCATGCACATGGCTGAGACGGATTGTTCGGATGACCGAGTTGCCTAAGTTGGATCCGTGCATCGCAAGGAAGTGTCCCTCTCTGGCCAGCTCGCTTGGGAGATGGTCCGGCATGTTTGCACGTCCGCCTTGGGATGGGTTTGCTGCTTGGCTTCGCGGGCTGGACTCTTGGTCGAATGGCACAAGGCCATGACCTTGACGAAGAAAGGCTTACTCGCTTGGCTATTTGGCCTTGCGAGCGCCGCACAACACCTATGGATGGCTAGGGTCGTGACACTCCTCTCCTCTCTCTCTCTCCTCCCCTCTCCCTCTCCTCCCTCTCCCTCTCTCCCTCCTTTCTCTCTCCCCTCTCTCCCTCCTCTCTCTCTCCCCTCTCTCCTCCCTCTCTCTCCTCTCCTCTCTCTCTCTTCCCTGTCTCTCTCCTCTTCTCTCTCTCTCCACCCTTTCTCTCTCCTATCTCTCTCTCTTCCCTCCCCCCTCTCTCCTCTAATTTAAAATTTTTTTAAGATTTTTTATTTTTTAAAATTAATATAAAAAATAAAAAAATAATTTATAATAAAATACTAATAGCGACGTATAGTGGTATACGTCACTATTAGTGCATGTAGTAGCGACATATAATCTTATACATTGCTACTACATGTACTAATAGCGACGTATAACCCTATACGTCGCTATTAGTATTATTTTAAATTAATTTTTTATTTTATGTTTTTAAATAAATTTTTAAAAAAAAACATAAAAATAAAATCACTCTCTCTCCCCCCTCTCCTCTCTCTCTCCTCCCTCTCTCTTTCCCTCTCTCCTCTCCCTCTCACTCCTCCCTCTCTCTCCTCCCTCTCCTCTCTCCTCTCCCTCTCCTCTCTCCTCTCCCTCTCTCTCTCTCTCCTCCCTCTCCTCTCTCCCTCCCCTCTCTCTCCTCTCTCCCTCCCCTCTCTCTCTCCTCTCTTTATCTCCTCTCTCTCTGTGCTCCCTCTCCTCTTCTCTCTCCTCCCTCTCTCTCTCCCCTCTCTCCTCTAATTTCAATTTTTTATTTTTAAAAATTAATTTTGAAAATAAAAAAATAAAAAAAGTAAATATATGGTTAGCGACATATATGGTTATATGTCGCTAATACATGTACTAATAGCGACGTATATTTCTATATGTCGCTATTAGTATTTTATTTTATTAATTTTTTTATTTTTTTAAAAATAATAAAAAATAAAAAAAAAAATTTAAAAATCAAAATAAAATTCCTCTCACCCTCCCTCTCTTCCCTCCCCTATCCCCTCTCTCTTCCCTCCCCTATACTAATCGCGACGGGGTAGAAGGCGGCGAAGCAGCAGGGCGGAGTGGCTGCGCAGCAGTACATGCGGAGGGGGGAGGAGGGGCCGGAAGAAGGGCGACCGGGAGGGGGACAGAGGCGGAGGACGGTGGATAAAGGCTAAGGGGGGCGGAGGCGACGGCACGGCAGTGCGGCGGAGGCGACAGCGCGGCAGTGCGGCGGAGGCGACTGCGCGGCAGTGCGGCGATGTGGTGGTGTGGCAAGGGTTGCGCGGCGGTGGGCAGCGAGTGACGGGCGAAGGGTGAAATGCGAAGGACGACGCTGAGGGGATTTATACGGCACGGGGAAATTTCGCCTGAGCGCGAAATTTCCCCACGCAGGTATTTTTTGGGTTTTTTTAAAAAATTTTAATTATTAGTGACGGTCACTAGGACCGTATGTTGCTAAATATATACCTTTAGCGACGTTTACTCAAATCCGTCGCTAAAACAAATTTCTCTCTCTTCCCTCTCTCTCTACCCCCTCTCTCTAACCTCTCTCTCTCTAACCCCTCTCTCTACCCTCTCTCTCTCCCTCCTCTCCTCTCCTCTCTCCCTCCCCTCTCTCTCTCACTCTCCTCTCTCTCTCCTCCCTCACTCCCTGCCCTCTCTCTCTCCCCCCTCTCCTCTCTCTCCTCCCTTCTCTCTCTCCCTCTCCTCCCTCACACTCTCTCTCTCCTCCATCTACTCTCTCTCTCCTCTCCTCTCTTTCCCTCCTTCTCTCTCCCCTCTCCCCCCTCTAATTTCATTTTTTTATAATTTTTTAAAATTTTAAAAAATAATTTTGAAAATAAAAAAATAAAAAAAGTAAATACTAATAGCGACGTATACTCCTCTTCCTAATACGTCGCTATTAGTATTTTATTTTAAATTAAATTTTTTATATAAAAATAAAAAAATTTAAAAAACAACAAAATAAAATCCCTCTCTCTCTTCCCTCCCCCTCTCCCTCTCTCTTCCCTATCCTCTCCTCTCCTCTCTCTCTCTCTCTCTTTCCTATCCTCTCCTCTCTCTCCTCTCTCTTTCCTATCTTCTCCTCTCTCTCTTTTCCCTCCCCTCTCTCTTCCCTCCCCCCTCTCTCTCTCCTCTAATACGTGTACTAATAGCGACGTATATAATCCTATACGTCGCTATTAGTATTTTATTTTAAATTAATTTGTTTTATATAAAACATACAAAAATTTATAAAAAATTAAAAAAAACAACAAAATAAAATCCCTCTCTCTCTTCCCTATTCTCTCCTCTCCTCTCTCTCTCTCTTTCCTATCCTCTTCTCTCTCTCTCTCTTTTTCATATCCTCTCCTCTCCTCTCTCTCTCTTCCCTATCCTCTCTCTCCACCCTTTCTCTCTGCTCTCTCTCTCTCTCTCCACCCTCTCTCTCCTCCCTCTCTCTCTATCCACCCTCTCCCTCTCTCTCCCCTCTCTCTTTCCTCCCCTCTCTCTCTTCCCTCTCCTATCTACCTACACACTATCTTTCCACTAATTTTAAATTTTTAATATTTTTTATTTTTTAAAATTAATTTTGAAAATAAAAAATAATTAAATAAAAATACTAATAGCGATGTATAATTATATACATTGCTATTAGTATTTTATTTTAAATTTTTTTAATCTTTAAAAATAATAAAATAATAAAATTTTAAAAAAATTAAAATAAAATTTTAATAAAAATAGGTAGTAGCGACACATATGTCTATGAGTCGCTACTACTATTAGGTAGTAGCGACGTATAGCATATACGTCGCTATTAGTTCTTATTTTTATTTTTTTAAAAAAAAATTGAGAATTATTAGCGACGCTCATATTTAAATGTCGCTATTGTTGAAACTATTAGCGACGTTGGTAAGTATGCGTCGTTAATAGTGTTGAAATTTATTTAAAAAAAATTAAATATATATCTATTAGCGACGCTTATAAAAGCGTCGCTAATAACGTAAGTATTAGCGACGCATAAATTCAAGCGTCGCTAAAATATTACGTATTAGCGACGTTTGGAGTATTGTGTCGCTAATAGACTATTATTAGCGACGCTTAATATTATGCGTCGCTAATATTTGTATTAGCATATATTAGCGACGCATAGTATTGCGACACTTAGATAAGCATCGCTAATACCCAGTTTTGTTGTAGTGTATTAACACTTACTTTATGCAGGATATGAATGAACCATGAAACTTAAATTCTTTACACAAGGTGTTTAGATGTGTTATGAATTATGAATCAACCTATGATGCACAGATGGTGTGAATGTGTATATGGAATGTAATTTATCACATAATTCACAGGTGTATAGAATATATATATGTGATGCATGTTTAAATTGATAATGCATGTGGTGTTTTCATGAGCTTATACTTCAATTCACAGCCGTTATTGAGCTAAGTTCACCCCACTTTTGTTTGTAGTTTTTGTTTTGGGGTCGTATGCTGTGTTATGTAGGTGCTTCAGATGGTTTTTTTGTCACTAGAACAACAATGACATTTTGCAACACACACATTTGTTGCAAAAAGATACGTAATTGTTGCAAAAGATTTTTTGCCACCAAAAGAAACTTGTTGCACAATTGTTGCAAAAAGTGTGTGTCAAAAAGTAATTTGCCGCCAATTGCATTTGTCGCAAATAGTAGCCTTTTATGACAATATATTTTTTCGAAAAAAACTAGATAATAAGTTGCAAAAACTCCTAATTTGTTGCAAAAAATATGATGTATGCAAGTGGGAAAAAATAAATTTTGTATTTTTTTGCAACAGTATTTATTTGTCGCAAATAGAAATATTTTTTAATTTTTTTAGAATAATTTTTAATAATTGTTTAAATTTTGCAACAATAAAGTTTTGTCGCTAATGAAAATTATTTTTTAAATATAATATTTAAATAATTTATTTTTGCGACAATATTTGTTCATTTCAAATGATATACATTTGCAACAAAAAAGATTTATTGCTAAATCATATTATTTTCTTGCAAAAATTATTATTAAAAAACAATGTAAATTTATTTTTGCAAAAATAAATATTGTTAAAAAAATTTAAAATTTTAAAATATATAATTTTGTATTTGTGACAAAAAATATTTTTAAATTATACATGTGTGGTATTTGAGACATAAATTAATCATCCCAAAAAGATAAAATATATTAGCCACAAACAACTTTTGTTACAATATATGCTTCTAATAAATTGTATCATGTAACTGCAACAAATAATTTTTATTTTTATATTGTTAGTGTGATTCTCTAAATCAAAATAAATTTTAATAGAAAAATGTATTTGGGTGTAAATGTGATTGGAGCCCAATTCAAATGTAAAGTTCATCTTTTGTACTATATTTTTTTATCTTGAGCTTAAGTCGAGTTTAAAGTTCTTTGGCAAACTAAGCCTAAACTAAGAGCATAAGTTTTTGATCGAGCCTTAGCTGAGTTTTTAGAAATCAAGTTTAGGTAAAAAAACCTGAAAACTCAGTTTGACTTTGCTCACTAAGTACCCTTACTTATGACACTCTTCTTTAAGTATCTATTAACTTAAATTTAATATAATAAAGTTATTAATATGGAATAAACTTTTTTAAAACTTTTTTGCTATTTTAATATGGACCAAATGCCTATTTAAAATTTTAAATTATTTTTAACACTTTTTTTATAAAAAATAAAAATAAAGTTTTATACTTTAAATAAATATAATTATATATGAATTTAATAATAGTGAATTGTTCAAATGGGTTCATGCTCGTGCATATTGATTACTTTTGATCTAACTATACACTTTTGCTCAAGATTAAGGATGCCACTTTTGTCAAGTATATATGCAATCCAATCCAGACTTTACCCCACCAAAATGGGTCATATATATGTTCACAATTTATTTAGATAGAGTTTGGGTTTCATATTACTTGATGCACCATGAATTTTCTAATTTATAAATATTATATTTTTAATATTGTTCCTTTTGTTTTGATAATATTACTTAAAATTTTTATTTATGTGTTTATTTATAATATAATATTACTTAATTAATATTAAAAAATTAATTAATAAATAAAAATTATAATTGTAAAAGGATCAAGTTGTGTTCGCTTATAATAATAGCAAGTTGTCTAAATGGTGTTCATAAAAATCAAGCCTTGACAGTGTTTTTGAAAAATTAACCTTTATATGTACCAACCTGATTAGTGATTAGGTTCGATTTATCCCGTTCAACTGGCCACAAAATCATTTTGAATTGAGTAAGGCTTTGACATATTTGATAAATGGGTATGACCAAATTCACTTACAAATAATTTTGTTTTTTCAATAAATTATAAAAAAATATTACAAATAGTGACTCTTTTACCATAACTTACAATTGTTGCAAATAACACTTTTTTGACACTTTTTGAACAATGTGTTGCAAATATTAAAATTTAGCCTGCGTGGACAGAATTTTGCCCGCGTAAGCTGTTAGTGGCACTCTTCATACGAGCATTGCTAATACCCTTTATTTCAAAAATGATAAATATTATTAACAACACTCGTAACGATCGTCGCTATTAATATCCGTATTGGCGATGTATACTGTATGCGTCGCTAATACATATCTTATTAGTGACGCAAATATGTGTCACTACTACTCAGGCCTACTAGCGATGCATACTATTATGCGTCGCTAATAGGCTTTTTTATTTTTTAAAAATAATGTATAATTCCCTACTCTCTCTCTCATCTCTCTCTTCCCTTTACTCGATCTCTCTTCCCATCACTATCCATCTCTCTCTCCCCCCCTCTCTCTCCCTCCTCTTCTCTCTCTTCCTCCTCCTCTCTCTCTCTCCCTCTCTCTCTCTTTCTCTCTCTCTCTCCTCTCTCCCTCCTCTCTCTTCTCTCTCTCCCCTCACTTCTCTCTCCCCTATCTCTCTCTCTCCTCTCACTCTCTCCCCCTCCTATCTCTCCCTCTCTTTTATTTAATTTTTTTTAAATTGTAGTAGCAACTCATATAGTATGTGTCACTACTACATAAGGTAGTAGAGACGCATATTGGTATGTGTCGCTACTATACTCGGGTAGTAGCGACGCATATAGTATGGGTCGCTACTACATAAGGTTGTAGAGACACATATTGGTATGTGTTGCTACTATACTCGGGTAGTAGCGACGCATATATATTTTTTATTTTTTAAAATTTTTAAAAATAATTTATAATTGAAAAAATTTCATCCCCTCTTTCTCTCTCTCCTCTCCTCTCTTTATCTTCCTTTCTCTCTACCTTTCTCTCTCTACTCTCTCTCCCCTCTCTACTTTCCTTTTTCTCTCCCCTCTATCTCTCTCTCTTCTCTCCTCTCTCTTCCTCCCCCTCACTCTCTTCCTCTCTCCCCCTCACTCTCTCTCCATCTCTTCTCTCTTCCTCTCTCCCCCTCACTTCTCTCTCCCCTACCTCTCTCTCCCCTATCTCCCATGTCTCTCCTCTCTCTCCTTTCTCTCTCCCCTCTCTCCTTTCTCTCTCCCCTCTCTCCCTCTCCTCTCTCTACCCTCTCTCCCTCTCTTTTATTTAATTCTTTTTTTAAAATGTAGTAGTATACTTTGCTACTATACACGAGTATTAGAGTAGCGGGTTGCTGCTACCTGAGTATAGTAGCGTGTCGCTACTATACATTTTTTTATTTTTTAAAAATTTTAAAAACAATTTATAATTAAATTTTTTTCATCCCCTCTTTCTCTCTCTCCCCTCTCTCCTTTCTTTTCTCTCTCCCCTCTCTCTCTTTTATTATAAATTATATTTTAAAATTAATAAACAAATATTAAAAATAAAATATATTATATTTAAATAGTGAAAGTTTAATCTATTCTTGACACTTCATTTTATTGAAAATTTTATGTTTATACAAATAGTCAATATTGAAGAAAAAATATTATATTTAAAAAGTTTATTTTAAATTTATTTAATATTTAATATATAATTATCTATTAAATAAAATTAATTAATAAAGATATTAGGGATGCATGTTTAGAAGTGTAGCTATTATCAATGTTATTTGTGACCCTTGTTTACAAGCGTTGTCATTAGTTCTAAATTTTATTTTTTATTTTAAATTCATAACTATTAGCAACACTTTGTTTTACGCATCGCTAATAGTTTAATTTTTAGCGACGCTATTTTATAAGTGTCGCTATTGTTAAAACTATTAAAGACGCTTAAGCAAAAGCGTAGCTAATAGTTATGAATTTTTTTGAATAAATTATATATATATATATATATATATATATATATATATATATATATATATATATATATATATATTAGTGAGACTTGTTCAAAGTGTCGCTAATAACATACCTATTAGCGACATATAATTTAAAACATTGCTAATAGTATTAATATTAGTGACACTTTATATTATACGTAGCTAATAGTAATTTTTTTGCGACGCTTGTTTATATGTCGCAATTAGTAATTTTTTATATCGCTAATAGTACATTTTATTGCAGTGGTTAATTTCATCCGAAGATTTTTATTCATTTTTTTTAATAATAACAAAATAAAAAATCTTAGAAATGATAAAAATTATTTAAACCAAATACCTAATACTCAAAAATAAGTTTGTAAATATAATAGTTCCACGTGTTTACAATGTCTAAGTATTTAATGTCTTTAGCATCAAGTTATTTTCTACTGTCGCCATCATTTGCTGTCATTGCCACATTTCTCTGGCCACAACTGTCAAAGTTCCTCCATCAGATTCCCTCTTCTAGAAACAACACTTTGATTCTCCTTCTTCGTGTGACACTGACGCTAATCACAATGCTACCACACTGCTTACCTCAATTTGCAGCAAAATGCTCCATATAATTTCCTAAAATATATTCTTTACCTTAGTCATGGCCTTAAGTTACTTTTTCCTATTCTTTGGATCTTTTTCAATACTGCAACTTATTTTGGAGGAAGAGGAATTCTCGTATATTTTGAAATAAGTATCAACACAAGAATGCTATCTTAAAATCTTGTGAAGTGGAAGTTAGAGAGTTCTTTAACACCAATGCTCACTTAGTAAAAATTCTTCACGAATTTCCTTTTATTATTTCCAGATGGAGCTTGTAATTTAAGGCTTGTACTTATTTTGCATATTTAATTCAAGTGGCCATCCTCATCTTTACCAATAAAAAAAGTATGATGATCGTGGCCACGGCCAGGCCTAAGCACGGCCTCCCTTTGGACTGGCATCAAATATTTGTTACATATTGATGATGTTATCCAATTGTAGTTACGTGACAAGAAAAGTAGGTTCCGTACGTTTGTGTGACTTCTGACGTTATATAACAAAAATACTTACTAAAACTCACACAAGAATTTTGATTAAAGTTTACAAGTGGGCCTCACACTAAGTTCACATAAGCTCACTTATCTAGACCAATCAAAACTTATGTGTTAGTTTCTTATGTGAATATATCATTTACCATATCAAAACTCTCGGTTCACAATGCAATGTCGTGTGTTGTTATTGGTATACGTACATTAAGTTCTCAAATCAGTATACTTAGTTATTTGTTGTAATTGCATAAGTGATTATAAGATTGGTATATATTGTACATAAAGAAGATTGGGGCCCAAATCTGCATTAGATTTTTATCTTAAATTTTTAGAGAATATATTTGGAATTGTAGATGCAACAGTTAGCGCCAAGATTATGTAATTACTGTAATTTTACTTACCTCATTGCATAATCACACTTACTGTATGGTGCTGGAGTGGTTATGTATATATTTTATCGTAGGTATATGTTGATCCATGTGTTGCATTAGTGGACGTCATCTCTAGATCAGTAATTGAAAATTTCTCTAGTCCATATTATTCTTCTCACGCACGTAACAAAATGGGCCTTTGATTTCTGGCCAGGCACGTAAACATGGACATCTCTTGATTTAGGATATGATATTGTCACGTCGGATAAATTGCTTAAACTCTTCAATCCTTCCCTTTTCTGCAAAAGTTCTACCAGACATTTTCACTACATTGATAGCAATTTACAAAGCCAATGCTAATTGCAATCTTGCTTGTGAAGCAACATTCAGCTGCATCTTGATAGAAGAAGATAAAAGCATTTTGCATTAACTTTCTGTGTTTGTACTGTTGGCGTTTTGTTTAAGGTTTTGTCTTGCTCATTGGCTTCTTAATCTACGAGTGCTTTGAAATCTTTTAACTAAAAAATGCTTAGGAGGTTTAAGAGTGTTTGCAAACACAAGCTACAAATAGCTTATGTAGAGTTTTCTTTCCCTTAAGTGTATAAATAAGTAGCAAAAAATTTGATTTAAGTACAGAATATTAGGAAGGAATTTCGCATCCAATAAATCAAGCTTTTGGTCTGGATCAATTGTTTACTACATTTGGAAAAATAGTGGTGGTTATTGAATGGAAAAACCTTTATCTTAGAGAAGAAAAAATAAGCTTATGATATTTTTTTTAGTACCCAACCACTTAAATTTAACAAAATAGAGTTATTAATAGAAAATATTTTTTTTATTAAATAAAATTATTAATTTAGGAAGAAGGGAGTGTCACCATGAATTCAACTGAATGGTTTAATATTGGCCACTCGTTACTATCTTCCTACACTTCATTTAAAACTTCAATAGCGCTCTTTGAGCACGTGGCCAGGAGCTATATGTTCATTGATTCCATTTCTTTTCCTCATTGATGGAAGTGCATATTACTTTGTTCTGTTGGTTTGTAACTTTTGTTCTCATTTTGGATGTAAAACAAGACTGCCGCTTAAAGTTTTTTTTTTGTTGATGAGGTAAAAGGGGAGTGGGGTCCCATCCAGTAAATCAAGCGGCACTTACACTAAGTTATCAAAGACCCAATTAGGTTTATACAAGTCATGTGTTATCTCATGCATCTGTGACATCCGCGAGTAAAAGATATTATCCGTCTGGTAAGTCGTTACTTGTGCGACGCTTAATGAAGTTTGGCTACCTCATAAAGATGAAATTGATCATAATGCAAAGATTCATGATAAAATCACCGACCCACCAATTATAAATGGTACTTAGAATTTAATTATTTACAAAACACTTCTATGGAATCAAGGGGAAAAGACAAAAAGAGGACTGATCTAGAACTGTAGGAAAAAGAAATCGAAACAAGATAGGAGGATGAAGAAGGATAGCAAGAAGAATAATGTTGTCCCTTCGTATATATAATAATGATAAAGAAAGTTGTGAATGAAGAAATGAAACAAAAGAAAAGTAAAATTAGGGTATGAGAAGATTAATAGATATCTGTGTCCAAAACTCAATTAAGCAACAGATTTCCCATTCATTCATTCACTAATCCAAACAGCCATATGGGCTAAAGAAGCATCAGTATACAAGACTTTATGTGCTTATATTATGAAATACACAAATCATCAAACAACGGAATTAAGTGCCCCTCGCCAGCATATTCTCAAAGTTCTCAAGGGACTCCATCCGCTGGATCGCCAGCTGCTGCCTGAACCTCTGAATGAAAGCCTCGGCGCTCTTGTTTACGTCGCTCAATTCGCGCTTGATCACCTTGCGCTCCTCCACCTCCACCGGCCTCCACTGTCGAGCATGAGTAAGGCTGCCGGCCGCCCCCTCCGACACTGTCGCCGCCATATCCTCCCTCTCCACCCTAGAGAAACGACTAGTGGACATGGCTGTCTCCTTCACCCACTGATCTTCCTCAAAGACTGGTCTCAAACACCACCAACACAGAGCTGAGAGCTGGCTTATGCCTTATGACTTATGAGCAATTCTTCAGCGTGGTTGGCTTGGAGAGAAGAGGAAGAACGTGAATTGATCCAATGCTTCAAGTGCAAGTGATATGATGAGCTTTGTCCTTTTATATGAGCAGGTGCATATCAGGAAGTCGGAGAGTCAAACATGTTAGGCGAGGGTTGTCGAGTTGGGTTGTGTTAGGCGCATGCATGCGGAATTGGAAAGCGGAAACGTGAGGCTTAAACCTTGGCTTAAGGAATAAGATGCTTTCTTGGGAACGACTTGGGGCTCGGTCAGCGCCGCGACCGAAACCTTACGTGACAGACTTATAAGGGAAAATAGCTTACGTGACATCAGTTGGGCCTGAGGCTGGGATGTTTTCTGCCGCAAAACGCGAGTGTCAGCTAAAAATGGAGACAGCGGTCCCCTTTGTCTCTTGTTGGATCTTTTTCACGGCTCGGTTTGAGGGGAAACAATTTTTATGTTTTGCTTTAATAATGAGCCGAAGTTAAAAGAATGCACGTAAAGTATTTATTTTTAAAATTAATAATATATATTAGTGCATATTAAGAAGTCTATATTAGACATTTTACATGCGTCTTTTACGTTTGGTTTACAGTGAATAGAAAGTTCATGAAAAACGTTTTGAATAAAAAAGAAATAAAAAATACTTCATCCATCTTATATTAATAACTTCAATAGAAAAAAATAATATTCTATATTAATTCCTCCATTTGGCTCAATTTTAACTTATGTGTCTCTTATAATGCTTCTCATTTTTACTTTATCTTAAAATAATACCCGCGCTTCTTCTTCTTCAACGAGAAGTAGTTCCCACTGATGTTGTCGTGTTCAATGCCTGGAGAACCAAAAGCATCTGATTCATGGCCAACGAGTGGGTGGTGACATCGTGTTCAACGCTTGGAGAACCAGAAGCCGTTGATTCATGGCAAGGAAGTGGGTGGTGAAGGACGGAAACAAGGGGGTCATGGCCAGCGGCAACCTCGAGGGGAATGTGATTGAAATGAGGCTACAACTGTGTCGAAAGCCAGTTCCATTCTTAAGGAGGAATGGAACACAGGGGAAGATCTTACAGGAAAAAAGGCCCTCGTATGTTTGAGTAAAAGGGAAGAAAGTGACTTGCCAAAGAAATGGATGCGAAGATAGTGAAGACGGCGGAGAGGCGCATCGTGACCCTGTTACGCTACCCAAAGTTGAGAGGCTGCCCCTTGGAATCATCTATGGCGAGGAGGCAGAAGAAGATGGAACCACCCATCCAACGAGGAGGGTCCAGGATCATCACGATGGCTTCTTGCACCTGCTCGTGGAGGCTATGCGCCTTCTGTCAGTCAATTTTGGAGAGAATGAGAAAGAGGAAAGGGAGGATCTAGCCTCGAAGACGTCGACGACTAAGAAGGATGTCATCGAAGAGAAGGGTGGGGAAGTCGAAAGAGATGGAAAAGGAGAAGGGGCAGCGGCAGCGGCAGCACAGAAGCGAGCACCGGTGAGGCGGAAGAGGCAGTTCTGGATGTTGGAATATTGCAGGGCGTTTGAGGAGGACAATGAGCCGGTGGTACAACCATGGCAAGACCAGGTTCATCGTCATCTTCCTGTGCGTGACACCCAATGCCCATGTCCCTGGGGTCTTCTCTTACTTCTTCCTGGCTGGAGCCAATGGGATCTTCTCTGGCTTCTCACCACAACTCCTTTCTCATGCCTGGAATATAAAGGCAAACCAGGTGCATTCTCTCCTAAAAAGCCAGACTAGGCAATTTATTGTTGACATAGCAGAGGGCATGAGCCATGCAAGGGCGACGAGCTTGGGTTAGTCTACAGCATGACTGATTGTGTTTCTGCTTTCGTATCCGAAGGGACCGGCTTGAGTGCAACGTTAGAGAATTTGAACCCAAATGGCAACCAAGGGCCGGGCTATTTTTAAAGGCGGGGGTTGAAAGGGGGGAGATGGCCGTGTGGAGATTGTGGTCATGAATGGCAACGGGTTACGAAAAAAATGGTATGGTTAGATGCGAAAGAGACTATCTTAATAAAAATAACAAAAATTAGATATACAGCGACTGAGAAAATATATATTTTCTCTGTCTTAAAATAAGTATTTTATTTAAAAAATTAATTTATTTTTAAATTAGTACCTTATTTGTTTAGTTGTCAACTACTTTCTCCACTTTTATGTAGTTTTTATTATATCTTTTTCAAATATTTAATATTTGCTTGAGTGTGGCTATTCACACCCAAGTTAACTCCTGTGTCTCCAAATAAAGTAGAAAAAAATATTTTTTTACTTTAATACCCCACTTACCCCTATTAGTTTACTCTTCTTTCTTTATGACTTAACCCAAAAAGGGAAATCATATTCACATGTCTTCCCTATTCATTGTTGGCTAAAATCAGTGCCGCCGAGGGTATCTATGCTCGTTGACAACAGTCAACGTATCCTTCGGCAAGTATTATAGCTTTGGCGACCCTCCCTGTTTCCCTCTTCTCACATATTTGCTATTCTCAAGCATTGTAGCTCCCTTTCTCCCTCTTTAATTAAGTGTTTCTTTCCCTTCTTCAGCCATGGTTTTTTTAGTGTAGTTGGGTTGTTTGTTATTTTATTCTATATATATTCCTATGTGTATAGTGGATTGTATATATCTTGTGGGAGAGTCTATTGACGAATAGCTTGTTTGCCCCTATAGAAAGTAATTATTGAGCACTCACTGCCAGAACCTTGTCGGGTGCTAAAAAACTTCTGTTAGTTTTTTGGCCGAGGGTACCCCCTTCACACTATTCTTATTTTCATCGTGACTACCCTTCTGTCAGGTACATTATATTCATACTCATTTAGATCTAAAGTATAGCTCAAATAAAGTAATGTCTTATAATATATATTTCACCAATTTTGAAATATATTTTCTCATTTAATTACTACAATTGTCTATACTTGATCAATGTGTTTAGTCAAAACTTTTTATCTTATACATTGCTATAACTACCTCGTTAATCAATGTCTATTAGCTTGTTTGGAGAAGTATAAGAGGCTTTTTCTTCTCAGGTTTTGAATTTAGAGATAGAAGTGGGCTAAAAACCTGTTTGGCATTGTGTTTCCCATTATAAAATGTGCTCATGTTCCCTTTAGTAAATTTCCCTAAAATTAAAACACCTCCTGAGGTGTTTTCTTTTCAATATCATCGGGTATAGGAGTCGGGCTAGTCTTCACTTCTTCCCTCTCCTCTTGTCCATCACGCCTATGGCTTTCACTTTTTTCTTATGCAGACACCTTGCAACCCTGACGTTATTCCTCATTTTTCTAGCTCCCCTATGCTCCGCCAATCTCCACTGGTTCAAATCGCCGAACCACGCCTCCCATCTCCACTAAATGCTTCAGTAGTTCTACCTACGCACTGTGGATTCTAATTGCCAACGGCCTTTGCCTATTCTAGGTGGTGCTGGATAATCGAGTTTGTCCTTGGCAAGCAAATGATGAGGAGTTTTATATAAAGCGTCCTATGCTTTACTCAAGTGCCCCTAAGAGATATCCTGTAAGATCTCTAAATTTTTCTTTTTTAATTATGTAAATTTTGGTTGTTTATCGGTTTGATTTAATTTTCTTGGGGTAATGAGTTAGGTCATTTATATTTTATTTGAAAGTATAATTTTACTTTAGCTTAGAGTATTAGTGTCAAGTTTGATTCACCCAAATTTTTACCTATTTAAAAATATTTTTTTCTTATTTTTCCTTAGCCAATGGAGCGGGCCCCACTACGAGACCCACATTCGTGTGGGATGAGTTCTACCTATTTTGGCCTCCAACCTTCTTTTAACTTGTTAAAATGGGTTTGGTGTGATTCAATTCATTTTTGAGTCAATAGTGCAATAATATAGTCACTTAGGACATTTCACCTATTTTCCAGCCTAACAATTTAATTCTCAGCCAAGAAGTTGAAGCAATGTCAAGGATGTTAGTGGGGCCCACTTCATTGATAAGGAATTATATAAAAATTATAATAATTAGTGTGGTAGCATGGTGGTTTAATCTAGACACTAATATTTTCTAATTAAATTCAAAACAAGACTAAGAAAAACTCATAATCATACCAAACCATCACACCATAAAACAAATAATAATAATAATAAAATTGAGATCTCACAATCTTCTCCCATCTTTCGATCCTAATCAATTATACAATTTATCAAACACTTTAAATCGAGCTTCACTCACTGCTTTTTTACCTCGTTATAACCTTAACTTCTCCCAACACATATGCTCCATATTATCCTAGAATATATTCTTTACCTTGGTTATCCTTAAGGCACTTTCCACTCTTCTTTGGATCTTGTTCAATGCTGCAACTTATTATACTTGGAGGGAGAGGAATTTTCATGTATTTCAAAATAAGTATCAATGCAAGAATGTTATCTTAAAACCTTGTGAAGTGGAAGTTAGATAGTTATTTAACATCAATGCTCACTTAGTAAGAATTCTTCATGAATTTCGTTTTACAATTTCGAGATAGTGCTTGTAATTTAACTTTTGTACTTATTTTGCTTATTTAATTCGAGTGGCCATCCTCATCTTTACCAATAAAAAAAAGTATGATAATCGTGGCCATGACCAGGCCTAGGCACGACCTCCTTTTGGATTGGCATCAAATATTTGTTACATATTGATGATGTTATCCAGTTGTAGTTATGTGACTAAAAAAGTAGGTTCCTTACATTTGAGAGATTTCTAACTTCCCACAACAAAAACACCCACTAAAACTCACACAAGAGTTTTGATTAAACTTCATAAATAGGCCTCACACAAAGTTCACATGGGTTCACTTATCTAGACCAATCAAAACTCATGTGTGAGTTCTTAATGTGAATATATCATTTACAACATCGAAACTTTCAGTTCACAATGCAATGTTGTGTGTTGTTATTTGTATACGTAAGTACACTAAGTTTTCTAATCAGTGTACTTAATTTGTTATCTGTTGTAGTTGCATAAGTGATTATAAGATTGGTATATATTGTACAAAAAGAAGATTGGGGCCCAAATCTGCATTAGATTTTTATCTTAAATTTTTTGGAAATTACATATTTGGAATTGTAGACGCAACAGTTAGAGCAAAGATTATATAATTACTGCAATTTTACTTACCTCATTGCATAATCACACTTACTGGATTGGTTATGTATACATTTTCTCGTAGGTATATATTTATCCATGTGTTGCAGTAGTGGACGTCATCTCTAGATCAGTAATTGAAAAATTCTCTAGTCGATATTATTCTTCCCACACACGTAACCCAATGGGCCTTTGATTTCTGGCCAGGCACGTAAACATGGACATCTCTTGATTTAGGATATGGTAATATTGTCACGTCGGATAAGTTGCTTGGACTCTTCAATCTTTCCATTTTCTATAAAAGTTCAACCCGACATTTTCAATGCTAATTGCAATCCTTCTTGTGAAGCAACATTTAGCTGCATCTTGATTGAAGAAGATAAAAGCATTTTGCATTAACTTTGTGTTTGTACTCTTGGCATTTTGCTTAAGGTTTTCTTTTGCTCATTGGCTTCTTAATCTACGAGTGCTTTGAAATCTTTTAACTAAAAAATGCTTAGGAGGTTTAAGAGTGTTTGCAAACACAAGCTACACATAGCTCGTGTAGGGTTTTCTTTCCCTTGAGTGTATTAGTAGCAAGAAATTTTATTTAAGTGAATTGCGTAGGCGTCCAAATACTTTATTGTGGAACAAACAGCTCATTCTGAGCTGTAATAAGTAAAAGGCCTTCACAAGCATTGCCAAACACAACCTTAACTGTCTTTTACAAATTAAACTGCAATTATTTTGTCCTAGATATATATGAGCTGTGGTATATATATCAGATTAGAATCTGCCTCAATACAGAATATTAGGGAGAAATTGCCCATCCTATAAATCAAGCTTTTGGTCTGGATCAATTGTTTACAACTAATGATTATAATTATTATTTAATGAATTCAATTAATTTATGAGTTGTACCTGTACTCCCTCTATCCCATATACATTTGAAAAAATAGTGGTTGTTATGGAATAGAAAAACCTACATCTAAAAAAAAGAAAAATAAGTTTATAATATTCTTTTTTAGTACCTAACTACTTAAATTTAGCAAAATAAAACTATTAATATGGAACAATTTTTTTTGTTAAATAAAGTTATTAATTTAGGACGAAGGGAGTATCACCATCAATTCAGCTAAATAGTTTAATATTGGCCACTCATTTCCATCTTCCTACACTCTTCATTCCAAACTTGAATAGCCCTCTCTGAGCATGTGGCCACTAGCTATATGTTCATTGATTCCGTTTCTTTTCCTCGTTGATGGAAGTGCATATTACTTTGTTTTATTGGTTTGCAACTTTTGTTCTCATTTTGGATGTAAAACAAGACTTCCGCTTACACTCAATTTTTTTTTGTTGATAAGGTAAAATGGGAGTGGGCTTCCATCTCTTAAATCGAGCAGCACTTAAACTCTTAAGTTATCAAAGACCCAATTAGTGCATATGTGACATCCGTTAGTAAAGATATACCAATTATAAATGGTATTTAGAGGTCCCCGCCATAGAAAAAGAACTAACATTTTTTAACAGCTCAATACCCCCAACTCCCTTATAATTTTACTCATGCCCACCCTAACGCCCTAAAATTTTTGAAGTTTTTTTAGTGGGTGGTACCCTCCACAAAATAAAATTGATTTGGATGGAGACCTTTGGTCCTTATCAAATTTTATGTATTGTGGCAATAATAACCCCCTAAGTTTTTAAAAAATTTCCGACCTTAGGTCTCGATTAATGTCTGTATATTGTAGTGGTGATCTCTCCCTTCTAAAAACTATCCAAAAGTTTACAAAATTTCTAGAGGTTTTTTAACGGGGGATACCATATGGCAAATAAAATTTATTTAGGTCTTCGTCAAATTCTGCATATTTTGACGGTAACTACCCCCCGTCAGAAACTATCCAGATGTTTTTTAGATAAGCAATAAGGCGAGGGGGAGAGGGAAAAAAATTGTGGAAGAAGAGCCACAAGTTTTTTTTTTTTGGGGGGGGGGGGGGGGGGGGGTGAAAGAGTGAGAATGATACAATAAAAAAGTAAAAATAGAGTTAAAAGAAATAATATAGGGGATATTGAGTAATTTATTTAATTTTTTTTAGTGTGTAAATAAAGAGAGGCTTGAGTATAATCTAGGTGGGAAATAGCCGTATTCTTTTATTATTTACAAAACACTTATATGAAATCCACGGGAAAAGCAAAAAAGAGAACTAATCTAGAACTCTTGGGGAAAAAAAGACAGAATAAGATAGGAGGATGACGAAGGATAGCAAGAAGAATAATGTTGTCCCTTCATATATATAATAATGATAAAGAAAGGTGTGAATGAAGAAATGAAACAAAAGAAAATTAAAATTAGGGAAGAAGAAGATTAATAAATATCTGTCCAAAACTCAATTAAGCAACAGATTTCCCATTCATTCATTCACTAATCCAAAAAGCCATATGGGCTAAAGAAGCATCAGTATACAAGACTTTATGTGCTTAAATTATGAAATACACAAATCATCAAACAACGGAATTACTGTATGCATAAAAACAACAGAATTAAGTGCCCCTCGCCAGCATATTCTCAAAGTTCTCGAGGGACTCCATCCGCTGAATCACCAGCTGCTGCCTGAACCTCTGAATGAAAGCCTCGGCGCTCTTGTTTACGTCGCTCAATTCGCGCTTGATCACCTTGCGCTCCTCCACCTCCACCGGCCTCCACTGTCGAGCATGAGTAAGGCTGCCGGCCGCCCCCTCCGACACTGTCGCCGCCATATCCTCCCTCTCCACCCTAGAGAAACGACTAGTGGACATGGCTGTCTCCTTCACCCACTGATCTTCCTCAAAGACTGGTCTCAAACACCACCAACACAGAGCTCAGAGCTGGCTTATGCCTTATGACTTATGAGCAATTCTTCAGCGTGGTGGGCTTGGAGAGAAGAGGAAGAACGTGAATTGATCCAATGCTTCAAGTGCAAGTGAGAGAATGAGCGTTGTCCTTTTTATATGAGCTGGTCCATATCTGGAAGTCGGAGAGTCAAACATGATGAGCCGTGGGGTATCGAGTTGGTTTGTGTTAGGCGCATGCAAGCGGAATTGAAAAGCGGAAACGTGAGGCTTAAAACCTCGGCTTAAGGTATAAGCCGCTTTCTTGGGTACGACTTGGGGCTCCGGTCGGCAACCGAACTCGACTTGCGTGATAGGAAAAACAGATTACGTGGCATATGGTGGGCCTAGGGCTCGGATGTTATCTGCCGCCAAATGCGGGTCTCAGCCAAAAATGGAGACAGCGGCCCCCTTTGATAACGAAGGGATTTGGGAAAGGATTAAAAATAATATATTCCCTTTTTAAAAATAAGTATTTTATTCTAAAAATTAATTTATTCTCAAATTAGTATTTTTTGCTTAGTTGTCAACTACTTTTTTATCATATTTTTATGCAGTTTTTATTATATATTTTTTTAAAATATTTGTTAAAAAAACCCTTTTTACTATGCCTTTTTTGCAAGCAAAAAGAAAAAAATAATATTTTTTACTTCCCTCTTATTAGTGTACTCTTCCTTCCCATTCCCATGACTTAAACTAATATATATATATATATATATTCACCTGTCTTCCCCATTCATTGTTGACCAAAATCAGCGCCACCAAGAGCATCTATGCTCTTCGACGGCAGATGGCATATCCTCCGACAAGTAGTGTAGTTCCAATGACCCTCCCTCCATCTCTCTTTTGGCATATTTGGTGTTCTCAAGCAATGTAGCTCCTGCGGCAGCTAGAAAAACTTTGGTGACTAGAAAGTTCAACCCTTTAGGTAATGTTCATTCCCCTTCTTCAGCCATGATTTTTTTGGTGTAGCTGGGTTGTTTATTATTTTGTTCATATATATTCTTGTGCATATAGATAGATTGTATGTATCTCTTATGGGCGAGTCTGTTGATGAATAGCTTGTTTGCCCCTCTAGGAGGAAATTATTTAACACTCCCTGCTAAACCCTAGCCGGGAGCTAAAAACCTTCTACTAGTTTTTTAACGGGAGGTACCCCCGTCACACTGCTTATTTTTAGGGTGATCAACCACTTGCCAGGTACATAATGTTCACACTAGGTCATTTAGATTTAAAGTACAACTTAAATTAAGTAATGTTTTATAATATATATGTGTTTCATCAACTTTTCAAATATATTTCTTCTTGTATTACTACTTATCTATTCTTGATTACACTACAACAAAATGTACTATTAGTAACGCTTTTATTATAGATGCAAAAACAAGCGTCGTTAAAAATTACTAATTGAGACACATAAAAAAGTGTCGCTACAAAATTCACTATTAGTGATGTTTTATATTAAAATAGCGACGCTTTATCAATTTAAAATAAAAAATAAAAAATTTAGAACTAATAGTAATGCTTGAAATCAAGCATCACAAATGTCATTGATAATAGCGACACTTGTAATATCTTTATAAATTAATTTTATTTAATAAATAATTATATAATAAATATTAAAAATAATTAAAATAATATATTGTCTTCACTATTGACTATTTGTATAAATAATAAATAATTATTAAATTTTCAATAAAAGGCAGTGTCAATAATAGATTAAACTTTCACCATTTAAATATAATATTTTTTAAATTTTTTTATTAATTTTAAAATATAATTTATAATAAAAATGAGTGAAAGAGAAGTGAGGAAGAGAAAGTGCATACAGAGAGAGGAGAGGAGAGGAGATAAAGTGAGGATAGGGAGAGAGAGACACTACAACAAATTGCAATATTAGCGACACTTGTAAGCATCGCTAATAATACTCTAAGTGTCGCTAATAGTCTAACATTAGTGACGTTTAGATAAGTGTCACTAAATATTATTTTTTTTTGCGATGCATAATTATGCGTCACTAATACGCAACTATTAGCGACGATTATAATTAAGTATCGCTAAGAGTATTAGCGATGCTTGTGTATGTGTCGCTAATAATAATTTTTTTAAAAAAATTAAAATTTTGAATAAAATAATAACAAAATAGTTTCTAGTGATGTTTCTATGAAGTGTTGCAAATAAAAAAATGGAATAAAATTTATTTTTCTACTAGTGACACTTTTGAAAGCGACTCTAATATATAAAAAAATACAAAAATATAAAAATACAAAAATACAAAAATAAATAAAAGGGGAACCGGAATCCGGTGGGGGCCAAAGTAAGAGAGGGAGCCGGGGAGGAGGGGGGAGGCGGAGCCAGCATAGGGGGAGGGCTCTAATCCCAGTTGAATCAGGACAATGGCCGAAGCTGCGGCAGGAGGATTCCAAAGAAGAGGTGGGGACTGGGGAGGAGGAAGGGAAGGGAGGAGGGTGGTGGAGCCATCATGGGGTGGGGGCTCGGCAATGGCTGAGCCGGACCGCAGAGGAGGGGCAGAGTCGGAGGCGGTGATAGGGGGATTCTAGAGAAGAGGGGCGACTGGGGAGGGGGAGGGAGGAGGGGGTTGGCGGAGCTGGTGTGGGGGGTCCTCTTGCGGTGGTTGAGCCAGGACGACGGCGGTGGGTCTGAGCCAGAGGTGGAGGCAGCGGGGAGGAGCTGGAGGCAGCTTTGGGCTGCGGCAGGATGGTTCTAGAGAAGAGGAGGACCGGTGAGGGGGAGGGAGGAGGGGGGAGGCGGAGCCAGCACGGGGGGCTCGGCGGTGGCTGAGTTGGGATGCTGGCGGCGGGGGAGCCGGAGGCGGCGGGACGGAGGCAAAGGCAGAAGTGGTGGCGGGGGATTCCAGAGAAGATGGGGGACCGGGCAGTGGTGATGGGAGGGAGAATGGGGTTGGTGGAGCCGGCATGGGGGGGCTCTCACGGTGGCTGAGCCGGGATAGCTGTGGCAAGACGAAGCTGGAGACGGTGGCAGCGGTGGCAGGAAGGTTCCAGAGAAGGGGGTTGGCAGAGCCGGCACGGGGGGTCTCTAGCGGTGGCTAAACCAGGACGGCGACGGCGGCAGGGCAGATCTGGAGGCGGCGGGGTGGAGCCGAAGGTGAGGCAGCGATAGGGGGATTCCGCAGAAGAGAGGGGGATAGGGGAGGGGAGCAGGGGGTGGGGGAGGGGGGGCTTTGGCGGTGGTTGAGTCGGGACGACGGAGGCAGCTGCAAGGGGATTCCGAAGAAGAGGAGGGACCAGGGAGGGGGAGGGAGGAGGGGGTTGGCGGAGCCGCTGCTGGGGGGGCTTTGACGGTAGCAGAGCCAGGATGGCAGCGAAGGAGGTGGTGTGGCAGAGTCGGAGCAGGCGGTAGGGGGATTCTAGAGAAGCATATTGGAATGGGATAAAGACAGCGCAGACGATTTTGATTGCCTGCGCGGTATTTTACTTTGCCCACACTGGCAAAACCCGCGTGGGCAAATGAATAAATCCCACGTGATCGAAACGATCGCGCGGGTAGAAGTCTTGTTGCGACATTTACAAATTAACGTCGCAATAGGGTAATTTATTTGCGATGCTTACTCGTAAGCATCGCAAATAAATTTCCTATTTGCGATGATTAATAATAAGCGTTGCAATTAATTTTAATATTTGTGACGTTTGTTATTATACGTCGCAAATAAGGCTAATATTTGTGACGCTTACTAATAAGCGTTGCCAATAATATTTTTTAAAAAATTAAATCTTCTCTTCTCTCCTCACCCTCTCTCTACCCTCTTTCTCTCTCTCTTCTCCCTCTCCCCTCACCCTCTCTCTAATGTCTTTCTCTCTCTTCTCTCTCTCCTCACCCTCTCTATCTACCCTCTAACTCTCTCTATCTCTCTCTCCTCTTTCTCTCTCTTCTTTCTCTCTCCCCCTCCTCTCTCTCTCCCTCCTCTTTCTCCCCCCTCCTCTCTCTCTCTCTCCCTCCCTCTGTCCCTCCTCTCCTCTCTCGTCCTCTCTCTCTCCCTCTCCTCTCTCTCCCCCACTCCTCTCTCTCCCTCTCTCCCTCCACTCTCTCTCCTCCCTCTCTCCCTCCACTCTCTCTCCTCCCTCTCTCCCTCCACTCTCTCTCTCCTCCCTCTCTCCTCGCTCCTCTCTCTCCCCTCTCCTCTCTCCTCCCTCTCTCCCTCCTCTCTCTCTCCTCCCTCTCTCCTCGCTCCTCTCTCTCCCCCTCTCCTCTCTCCTCTCGCTCTCCCTCTCTCTCTCCTTTGTCTCCCCCTCTCCTCTTGTAACGCCCGAGATTTTTCATCCCTTTTTCTTAAAACTCATAAATTTTTTTTATACGTTAAATCGGAGTCAAAATGAAAAAATCAAAACTCGTATAAACAGTTTATAATTTAAAAAATGATACGGTTAAACATCGTACTGTCAAATCAAATATCCTCAGGCGCTACTCGAAAACATACGTACGACTAAATTATCATGATCATGGATTTTTAAATACAAATAACTCCCAGGCATCCCCGAGTGCAAGTCCCATAAACAGTCTACTCTGATCCAAATTAAAAGTCCAGAATACATACACTTAAATCTCATCAAATACATCAGGTCGTGACACCAATATACTTGAGTCGAGGGGGAAACAATCCAGCACAGAAACAAGCGTCCATCTCCAGGAGCTCACCAACACAACCTGCAAAAGCCTCTCGAACAACGGGGCTAAAAGAAGTAGGGTGAGTATTTTCATACTCAGTAGGAAAATACCCAGTAGGGGAAATCCCAAATGGTGAACTCAATAAGTTCATAAAACATGCGTCATGCAACACAAACATGAAGTAGTCAATATATCAATCGTATACATATGCAAATAAGCACGCATAACACACCATCATATCAAACTTACACGAACACCCTTAATCAGGGTCTAACAAACATACTCGTCCCAACATACGCTAACTCATACAACTTACTCAACTTGTACGACCTTACTCGTACAATCTTACCCTTACTCATACAGTCTTACACTTACTTGTACGACCTTACTCGTACAGTCTTACACTTACTGTAGTCCTCATATTCAAACTCTTACAGTCGTACTCATATTCACTCTTACAGTCGTACTCATACTCATCATCATATGCTTACTCAGACGTACAAACTCAGTCATACAGTCGTATACATACTATCGACCACTAAAGCTCATTACAGCTAATAAGCTCCAGCGTCAAAAAGGAAAAGAATGCCACTAGGGCATCACCTTAACCTCCGGGGAGTGACTAGACGCCATGGACTTTTCCGAAGGTAAGGTACACCTATGCTCATGGGGCACATGATCAAACAGGTAAGAGTAGATCCATGATACTACTTACCTGAGCGCGCAAACATACACCCACACAAGGGGTCATACAATTGCCCACACATAAGGGGTCTTATAGTGCCATAGAATTGCCCACCATAATGGGTCTTATTGTGCCAGAGAATTGCCCACCATAATGGGTCTTATAGTGCCATTGCCACTCTTGGCAGAAAATATACAGTGCCACTTGGGCAGAAACGTACAGTGCCACTCTTGGGCGGAAACCTACTTCTCTCTCAACAGAGCATCAAACATCTGGGCTTGTAAAGCACACAGACCGAAATCAAACATACATCACTCTCAATAGAGCATCAGACGTCCAGTGCTCTATATAGCACACAGACAAAAATCCCGCAGGATAACCACCATGGCAAGACACAAGAAGTGCTCAGCCAATTCATTATCGGCTAGCTCAAACATGGAACTTAATCCGTCGAACCCTTAGGTCTCAAACTCACAACGCTATTATTAACGTTCTCATAATTCAAGTTTGAATTAAGTATATTATGCGGTACAATTATGCCACACAGACTCAGTCCTCGACTAATCAAACTGAAGTTGAGCCCGATCCGAACCCTAGTTCGTCGGGGCAACAGACTTCACTTACCTATCCAGGTCACACATAACTCACCGTACACAAATCCTTATGCACGCATACATCCTCTGACATCCACCTTATGATCAGACATCTTACTTACATCGTCAAATTGAGCTCCTCACAGCAGATCCCTGTTATCATCCTCTTACTTAATTCCTCACTTATTATACTTACTTTTCACTTCATAATTTGTACGTTATGCTTGTACAATTATGCACGCTCTTACTGTCTAATAAACCCTCATAAGGCTCCAAGCCTAAGTCTTCTTACTTACCGAACCCCTGACGTACGCTCCAAACCAAACTGACCCATCTCAAATCCTCGCTCCTCAAACTTACTTTCTCTATCTTCCGTCATGCACTTACACGTCCAAATCCACATCCAACTTCATACCAAACCCTTACCAATCTTACCATCCATCGCTCATACCTCTGCCCACACAGTCCACATACGTAACTTACTCGACATCGCTAGCCATCACTAGCGTGTCCATCACACACATACGTAGCACACTAACATATTCGCTAGCCATCACTAGCGCACACATCATACACATACATAACCATGCTTACAACTCACATACATACATACATGTATCTCAATGTGGCGTAATTCACTATCTTACATCATGCATACATGTCATGATTTAATATCCAAAACATGGAATCATACAAGCCTAGCATGCGGCTACTCATTCAAAGCATGTTGTCATGAATTTACGAGTTCAAAGCTCCCCTACCTCGTAATCATGACGTTTGATGGCGAGCACACGACGGTGGTGGCGTCAGTGGCGGAGTCGGTGGTCAACACCATTGCCTAACTGAGAGAGTTGTTGTCCCGAGGTTTAGGAAGCGCCGGAACTACACACGGCCAAAAGGGATGTCAAAATCAACGCGGCAAAATCCGCTATCCACAACGGCACACCAGGGGCGGCCGGGAGAAAGATCGTGCCAATGAGTGGCAGGTGTGACCGGAAGTCTAAGCGTACACACTAAAATTCGACCGGCGGTTGAAAAATACACAACCGGTCACAAGACGTCGAAATCGGTCGTGGACAGCACCCAACGGCGTCGATTTCACGTTCACAATGGCCCACATAAGGGCGGAGGGCGACACTCAAGGATGGAGGAGAGGTGAAGGAGGACCCCGATGTCAACTCCAGATGATGGCAGAGCCATCTGACGGTCGGACGGCGCCAATACCCGCACGCGTGGCTACTTGCACACACAGCCAAAGGGAAGAGGAGAGGGCTAGACGGTATCGGCCCAAAGCTCGGAAGGGCGGTAGGGCCATGCCCAAGGGCGGAGACCAACAATAAGGTCTTTGCCGTTGCCGTGCCGAGGCAGGCCGACTAGAGGCCAATCGGCGTCTGGCAAGGGTAAGACGGTCAAAGGGCAACACGTGGCTCTCTCTATAGAGCGGTCAGACACAATTGGCAGAGGGGAACCTGGCCCATGCCGAAAGAAGAGGGGCGGTGCCGCACTAGGGCGGCCAGCCATCCCCAGGCTGAGACCCGCCACACTAAGGTGGTCCAAGGGTGTTCGACATCCAACGATGCTCGATGGCCCATAACAGGTGGAAAACCCTAAGGGCACAACGACAAACAGGGTTTACTGGCAGCTCTGGCCCGTGACGCCAGGGCCCTAGTAACCGGGCGGAGCTGGGTGGAGGTGGCTACACCAGTGCCGCTAGGCTGAGGTTGGCCGACCATAAGCTCACCACCAGCGCGGCCACAATTCCCTTCAAACCAAAACAGGGAAGAGGGACCGACCGGGGGAAACCAGCCCAGGCGGAGCGGCTGTGGGGGCGGTAGACCTAGCTAGGGGCGGTCCTACCGTCGTCATCCCAAGGCTGGGCGGCAAGAGGCGAGCCGAAGGCTGGCTCTCACCGGCGCAACCCGCAAAGTCCGTCACAGACAGAAACAGGGGAGATGCGGGGCGGATCAAATCGGGCCGGGGCTGTGCCGAGGAGGCGGCTTGGCCATCGCTTGGCCGAGGCAGAGCCAGACGGAGGTCCATCGTCCATGGCTCGCAACTGCCGGCCTCTATTCCACCAAAACCAATCACCGGCGGAACAGGGGAGGTGGAGGCATCTAGCCGGAGAAGAAATGCACAGGGACGGAGGTGGAGCTGACCAGTTAGGGGCCGTCCCTGGCCGTCGTCAGGCCGGGGCAGAACCCACAGTGGCCGGCTGGCCACTGCCGGCCATCACCGGTGGCGACAAGGCCCAGAACAGAGGGGCGTCGTCTGTTCGGCGAAAAATAGGGCAGAAAAGGGGGATGAGGATGGGTGGCAGAATGGAGGCCCACCGGGCCGGAAGGGATGGCCTCCCGCCGTCGCCGGCCTAGGGCGGAGCCGTGGCCGGCCGGTCGGGCCTTGGCGGCCCACGGCGGCGGCTCAAATCGGATCACAGTGAGAAAAGGGAGCTAACCGGGGGAGGAGGAAGAAGCTGGCCGGGCTGGCTTGGGCGGCGGCCCTGCTGTCGTCGGCCTGTGGCTGGCCGGACAGAGGCCGGACGAAGCCCCTAGGCCATCGCCGGCGCCGCCACAGCACCAAACAGAGAAACTGTGGCGGAAACGGGAAAACAGGGGAGAGGCACGGGGCGGACGGCGGTCCCCCCGCCGTCGCACGGCCGGGGCGGAGTCGGCGACGGCAGCCCTTTGGCCCACCGGCGGCCGGCGGCGGCCCTTTGGCCCACTGGCGGCCGGCGGCGGCTGGGACCGAGAGAAGCCGGAAGGGGGGGGGGGCGGTGCACTGTTCACTCCAGAAATTTCTGGATCGGGCTCGGCCGAGCCCGAGCCCGAGCCCATTTTCTTTTTTTTTTTTTTCTTACTTATCCTCTGCAGTTCCGATCTTCAACGATTTTTCGATCCAAAATCGCGCGTCGAGGCCCGTGGCCCACGACTAACCCGAGACCCGGCTCTACGGTTACAAATACCGAGGCCACATACACCGAAGCATCATAATATATCGCTGAAAATGAATAGATAAAAATAGCAGAAAATCGTAATAAAAATTCGGGACGTTACACCTCTCTCTTCCTCTCTCTCTCTCCCCTTCTCTTCTCCCTCTCCTCTCTCTCCCCCTCTCCTCTCTCTCTCCCTCTCTCTCCTCTCTCTTCCCCTCTCCTCCCTCTCTCTCCTCTCTCTCTCTACACACTATCTCTCCTCTAATTTTAATTTTTTATTTTTAAAAATAAAAAAATAAAATAAATATTATTAGTGACACATATTCCTATGTCACTAATTTTAAAATATAATAATTTATAAAAAAATAATTTTTTATTTTAAATTCATAACTATTAGCAATGCTTTTTAATAAATGTCGCTATTATTTAAACTATTAGCGAAAAGTGTCGCTAATAGTAATGACTTTTTTCTTTTTATTTTAAAAAATAAATATCTTTTAGCAACGCTTGTTGTATGTGTCACTAATAGAAATACATTAGCGGTGCTCAGTATTATGCGTCGCTAATAATTATAGTAATAACGATGATTTAGAATAAGTGTCGCTAATATATAACTATTAGCAACACTTATTAAAAGTGTCGCTAATAGTCATTGTTTTTCGATGTTTAATTATGTGTTGCAAATAATGGTTTTTAGTGACACTTATATTTGAGTCGTTAATAAAAGTGTCGCTAGTGCTACTTTTTGTTGTAGTGAGAGAGAAAGGCATGATAGAGAGTGTGAGGAGAGAGAGTGAAGAGATAGAGAGTGAGGAAAGAGAGAGAGTGAGGAGAGAGAAAAGAGATAGTGACAGGAGAGAGGAGAGAGAGGAGAGAGAGATTGAGGAGAGAGAGAGTGAGGAGAGAGAGAGGGAGGGAGAGAGGGAGGGAGGGAGAGAGTAGAGAGAGAGGGAGGGGAGAGAGAGGAAGAGAGAGAGGAGAGAAAGTTAAAATTGTTATTATAAATTATTTTTAAAACTTAAAAAAATAAAAAAATCCTATTAGTGACAAAATGGATTTTCAAAAAGCACTTCTTTTGAGCAAAACCTATTGTTGCTCACACAATTTTGAGGATCATGACTTAAGTTCCTCCTGTTGTCCCCTCGTACACTCACTGGGAATGCTTCAGCAGGCACGAGAATTCAGGAGTGATCTTCCATGAATCTTCTCCTATTTGAGTTTGACAAGTTACTGCTAGTTGGAAGGTTGTAATTTTGAAGGGCGGAGTTTGGGTAAGGCACACACCTGAATGACGAAGTCTGTCTACATCGCTGCTATAGTAAAAGTGTCTAAAAACGAGGAGAGAGAGAAAGAGCAAGAGAGAGAGAGAGGGAGAGGAGAGAGGGAGGGAGAGAGGAGAGAGAGAGAAAGAGGGGAGAGAGGGTAGAGAGATATGAAGGGAGAGAGAAAGAGGGGAGGAAAAATATTAATTATAAATTATTTTTGAGCATTTTAAAAAATAAAAAATGTCTATTAGTGATGCATAATCATATGTGTCGCTACTACCTTAGTATACTTACGAGTTGCGATGCATACCCGTATGCATCGCTACTACCTTGTGTAGTAGTGATGCATACTGTTATGAGTCGCAACTACAATTTTTTAAAAAAAAATTAAATAAAAGAGAGAAAAGGGAGAGAGAAAAGAGGAGAGAGGCAGGAAGAGAGAGAGGAGAGGAGAGAGGGAGGAAAAGAGAGGAGAGGAGATGAGAGAGGGGAGAGGAAGAGGAAGAGAGAGAGGGAAGAGAGAGAAAGAGGGGAGAGAGGGTAGAGAGAGAGAAAGAAAGAGGGTATGAAAAAATTTTAATTATAAATTATTTTTTAAAAATTTTAAAAATAATAAAAATATATAGTAGCGATGCAAAACCCTATGCGTCTCTACTACCCAAGTATAGTAGTGACGCGTACTAGTATGCATCGCTACTACTGTATGTATTAGCAATGAAGACTATTATGCGTCGCCACTACAAATTTTTTTAAAAAATCTAAATAAAAGAGAGAAAAGGGAGAGAGAGGAGAGAGAAAAGAAGAGAGAGTGAGGGAGGAGAGATAGAAGAGAGAGAGGGAGGAGAGAGGGAGAAGAGAGAGAGAGGAAGAGAGGGAGAGAGAGAGAAGAGAAAGAGGGGAGAGATAGACGGTAGAGAGAGAGGATGAGGAGAGAGAGAGGAAGAAAGGGAGGGAGAGGAGAGAGAGAGGGTAGTGGGAGGATGAGGAGAGAGAGAAAGAGGGGAGAGAGATAGTGATGCCACTGGGTCGGGTTCGGGTCGGGTTTTGGTAAACCCGACTCCTATACCACTTAAAAAACTAAAATTCGAATCCTATACCAAACCTGTCACGGGTTAAAAATTCCATACCAAACCCAACTCCTAATGTAAAATCAAAACCCGAACCCGACCCTACCCGAATAGTGTACAAACCCAAAAATATTATAACCCGACCCGACCCGAATACATTAACACCTACTCACATCATTTTCAGATGTAAAAAAACACCAAATTTGGTAACAAAATCCTGTTTTAATTCTTAAAATTTTGAGGATAAAAAACATCCAAACCACTCTAAAATTTGGTAACAGATGAGTGTGAAGTGAATTGAATGGATACGGGCAAAGAAGAATAAAAAAACAGCGAGCAACATAAGAATAAAAAAACAATGTGAAGTGTATTAACGGGCAAACATCTAAAATCAACCTGCAGGGAAAATTTTCTACACCAGAGGAACAAAAAAATAACTAGAGGGGCCGAAAAGAAGAAGATACTATTACCAACTAGATGGACCAAAAAACAACCCTCTTGGCTGATAAAAACAAAAAATTAAAAATAAAAATTAAAAAAGATAAAACTCCAACAAATAAAATGAAGTTAGATCTCTGTTCAAAATATCAACTGATGTAAAAAAAAAAACTGTCCAAAGTTTGTCTTTTTATGTAAAAAAAAACCCAAAGAAACCAAGAACCGGGATGTTTAGAGGGAGGGAAGGGGAGGAAGAAGATGAAATCAACTGAGAGAGAGATTGGCAAAACCCCAAATTCGCTCCTTTGGTGTGTCGCTTCTTTGCTCAAACCCAAACTGGAGGATGACATTGGAAATTGTTGGACAGAGATGGAGGACGCTATAGCCCGAACACTAGTGGGAGCCGGAGGAAACGATTGGGAACCGTCAAGAGAGGACGCCAATGGAAACCGTTTGGAGCTGGAGGTTGCTGTCGCCAGTAATCCTAGAACTAGAGGGACACTGGAGGGGATGTTGGAAATCATCTGGAGCCAGAGGACGCTGTCGCCGAACCGGAGGGACACCGAAGAGAGCTGTAGGAGATGGTAGCACATTCAGGAGGCGAATTGGGAAAGATATTTAGGGTTAGATGGGATATGATAGTTAACGATGTTTATATAAATAGGGTTGGGTCCAGTCGGGTTAGGGAAAACCCGACCCGAGTGGCATCCCTAGAGAGAGAGAGGATGAGGAGAGAGAGAAGAGAGATAAAGAGGGGAGAGATGTTAGAGAGAGATGAGAAAGAGACTATAAGGACTCATACTTTATGCGTCTCTAATAACTAGTGTATTAGCTACGCATATATTATGTGTCGCTAATAACTAGCGTATTAGCGACACATATATTAAGTGTCGCTTATATATGTTTTTTTCACCTGCGCAGGCTAAAATTTCGCCCACACGGTTATTTAACCCCCTGCCCTTTCCCCTCCGGCTCTGTCATCCTCTGCCAGCCACCTCCCCGGTCCCGGTCCCCCACACCCCTCCTTCCCCTCCCTCTTTGTTTACAGAGAGGGGTGGCCCTCCCCCACCTCCCTCCCAGGTAAACAGAGAGGGGAAGGAGGGGGGGGGGGATGGCGAGAGAGGGGGGGAGCGGGAGGGAGGAAGGGGGGGTCCCCAATTCACAACCCCCCACCCCCCTCCTCGGTCCCCCACTCCGAAGGAGGGGGAGGGGGCGGGGGTGGGGATGGGGAGAGAGGAGGGCAGCGGGAGGGAGGAGGGGGGGGTGGATTCCGGCACCCCGGCGGAATCAGGCTACCTCCCTCTTCCTTGTCGGGCCTGCCACCGGCGGTCTTTTTTTGTTAAAAAAAGTTAGGTTTTTAGAGACACATATCATTATGCGTCGCTAATAATATATTTTTATAGTAAGCGTTGCTAATAACTTTTCATTAGTGATGCATATCATTATGCATATCTAATATTATATTTTTTAAAAATTATTATTAAACATTACCAACGCATAATTTAACGTCATTAGAGACATATACACTTATACATTGCTAATAATTATCTTTTTATTTTTAAAAAATTAAAATTAAAATATATAGAGATAGAGGAGAGGGAGAGAGATAGGAGAGAGAGAGAGAGGAAAGGGAGAGAGAGGGGAGAGAGAGGGAGAGAGAGAAGAGAGAGAGAGGAGACGGAGAGAGGAGAGGGAGACGGAGGAGAGAGAGGAGAGGAGAGAGGAGAGGAGAGAGGGGGAGGAGAGAGAGAGGGAGGGAGAGAGTAGAGAGCAAGGAGAGAGAGAGGGCTGGGGAGAGGGAGCGGAGGAGGAGAGGGTGAGAGAGGAGGATGGGGTAGAGGAAGAGAGAGATAGTATTTTTTATAAACATATTATGCTATTTTTTTAAAAAAAATTGACCTTTTGGCTACGCTTATATTTGAGCGTCGCTAATAGAACAAGTAATTGCAATGTTAATTCATCGCAATTTTATATACTATTGGCGACGCTCCTACTGTGCGTTGCTAATAGCAATCATTTTTTTAAAAAAAATCAAACCTATTAGCGACGCTAGGTATAGACCGTCGCTAATAGTATAAGCGATAGCAATGCTATATATTTAGTGTCGCAAGTAGTGACGGTTCATTATGAGTGTTGCTAATATCTTAGTTTTTTAAAAAAAAGCATAAATCTTGTAGCGACGTTCAACTAAAAGCGTCTCAAATGGCAAATGTAATTGCAACTCAAAAATATTATGTGTCGCAAACACATAGCGACGCACATTTTCAGGTTTC
The DNA here is from genome assembly GCA_035235625.1 of Saururus chinensis. NCBI lineage: Eukaryota > Viridiplantae > Streptophyta > Magnoliopsida > Piperales > Saururaceae > Saururus > Saururus chinensis. The sequence continues at coordinate 25,720,249 of CP141143.1, read as the reverse complement.
GCTAATAGTTTTATTTTTATTAAAATAAAAAATTTGAAGTCTTCTTTTCTCTCTCTCCTCCCCCTCTCTCTTCTATTTTCTCTCTCCTCTCCTCCCTATCTCTCTCTTCCCTCTCCTCCCTCTCTCTCTCCTCCCTCTATCTCTCCTCTCTCCTCCCTCTCTCCCCTCTCATCCCTCTCTCTCTCCTCCCTCTATCTCTCCTCTCTCTCTTCCCTTTCCTCCCTCTCTCTCCTCCCCCACTCTCTTCTATTTTCTCTCTCCTCTCCTCCCTCCCTCTCTCCTCCTATCTCTCCTCCCTCTCTCTCTCCCCTCCCTCTCTCTCTCTCCTCCCTTTTCTCTCTCTTCTCTCCTCCCCTCTCTCTCTCCTCTCCTCCCCTCTCTCTTCCCTCTTCTCCCTCTCTCTTCTCTCTCTCTCTTCAATTTTCTCTCTCCTCTCCTCCCTCTCTCTCTTCTCTCTCTCCTCCTTCCCTCTCTCCTCCTTCCCTCTCTTCTCCTCTCTTTTCCCTATCTCTCTTTCCCCCTTTTTGCGATGCCTCCACTAGAAGCGTTGCAAAAACCATTGGGCGGGCAAAATTTCGCCCACGCGGGGAAATTTCGCCCACGTACTCCTATAAATCCCCCTCCCACCCTCTTCGGCCACTGACCACCTCCGGCAATCACCCAACCCCTGGTGATAGCCCCCTGGCTACCAAGACCAGCCGATCGCCCCCTGGAGAGCAGCCCCCCAGCGGCCGCTCCCCGCCCTCTCTCCCCAGTTCCCCTCTCCTAGCCCACTAATCCCCAGCGATAGTCCCCCTACGATCACCCGCCGGTGACCGCCCCTTGTGACTACCTCCTGGAGATAAGGCCCCCCGGCGACTGCTCCTCCCCTCTCTTCCCTCTCTCCCTGATTTTCCCCCCCCCACTCCTTCTCCTCCTCTCGTCTGCTCAGCTTCTCCCTCCCACTTCTGAGCCTCTACCTAGCTCTTCTCCGCCGCTGCCACCCACAATCTCCGTCCCGCCCACAACATCTCTTGGGGCCGGTAGGCGCCGCACAACCTGTTGCTGGCGAACCTCTCTATTGAGAGGTTGAAGACGACCCGCAGTGACCCGCTTCTACGGGTCATCAATGACCCACCCGAGCATGGGTCAACAATGACCCGCCGGCATCACTAACCCGTGTTGGCAGGATTACTTTTTTTCGTGACGCTATGTAAGCGTCGCTAGCTTTTTTTTATAAAAAGACATTATTAGCGACGTTCTTTATAGTGTCGCTAAGAATTTCTTTTTAGCGACGCATAATCAAATTTCCATTTTTTAAATTTTAATAGTGATAAAACGTCACTAAAACTTTTTAGCGACGTACAAAAAACATTGCTAATGGTTTTTTATTTTTTTAAATATTATATCAATGTATTAGTGACGTGTTAATAAATGTTGTTAATAATTTATTATTAGTGACATTTTATTAGCGACGCATAGAGAAATGTCGCTAATAAATTAATATTAGCGACAAAAAAATAAAACATTGTGAATATTACATATTAGCAACGCTTTTTGTCAAACGTCGCTAATAAGCAATTGCGACGGGACAAGCTTTTAGCGACGACTTTTATATGTCGCTAATAGTCATTAGTGACACTTAGGATATTATTAATGACGCTTAAAAGAGTCACTAGTAGTACATTTTGTTGTAGTGTAATGTTGGAGGAGGTCCACTTCTAACGTCCCTCCTTCTATCAGTCACATATAATCCATTTGCATCCCCAATGTCATTATGTTCTCTACACTGTAGGCATCTTGTCACGCCCCGGCGATGCCCGACCCGAGCCGAACCCGGTCCAGGGGCCGGTCAAGCGCGCGGGGGCGACGAAGTGAAAATTGAGAAATGTTCTAGCGGAAGACTTAACCCTAACCACGGGCGATTAACAGCAACACGGAGTGCGCACAATCCTTTGAGCAAGAGTAAATAAAAAGGGAGAAAATGTGTTGCTTATCACAAAGTAAACAACAATCTCAAACCCACAAACTTAGTTAAGTAAAGCCCACACCGGCTCAAAATAAGTCATAAGCATCACAACTGCATAATATGACATAAATCCAAACAAGAACCCTACACAAAGGTTCGAACATAAAGCATGAAATAAACGCAGGTAAGTCACGCAACGATCTCCATCATCACACCCAAGCTACCTCTGACCTTTCCTCAAAAAGGCAATCCTGTCCGTCTGCGTGTCGCACCACGTAGCCCCAAATCAAAACACAAAAGAGGGGTGAGTTTTAACACTCAACAATGGTTTTAAATATCACTGTCAGCGTAGAAAATACGATAGCTTAGAAATGAGATCGTTTCAGATCAAAGATTTACATGGTGCATCACTTTCTGATCACACATTCATATCACTTAACACTGCATCATAATGCATAATTCAACCTGCATGGATGTATCCCTAGCATACATATTTCCACATGCATTCACATCATAACCGATCCCGCATGGATGTATTTCTAACATACATATTCCCACATGCATAACATCAAAATCAACATGCATGGATGTATCTCTAACATACATATTCCACATGCATAACATCAACATCAACATGCATGGATGTATCTCTAACATACATATTCCACATGCATAGCATCATCACAATCAACCTCCATCAAGGAGTAATCACACATTAATGTCACACAGACGGGAGCATAGACAAGGCCACGAAGGCGTGTCATGGTCCAAAATTCTACACAAGAATTCAAGAAAGATCGGGTTGTCAATCCCTAATACTGCTCGCCCTGGACGATCCTGGCCAAGGATGTCCCATTCTCACACAGAGAATCTAGAGCAGGGGTGTTCGCCCAGGGACATCTCCTGCGGAGGGAAGAGCCCGAGTTCTCACACAGAGAACCCTAGAACACGTGGTAGCGGGGTGCAGACGGCATACCACACTGGATTCTCAGGGTCCAGATGACACACATAATAACATTCTCACATATCCGCAAGACAAGTACACAACTCGTCCCCACATCATTCCATTAAACAAGACTCAACCCGGGGAGTGCACTTGTTCCACACAGGAACTTCAAATCGTTCCACACAGGAACTTCAAATCAAAATATGTCCTTTCGGACCAATCAACTTGCGATTAATCCACGACCGATCAATCCGGCACACAATTCCATCACATTGCATCCAATCGGTCAAATTCGATTAATCACGATGAAGCCTCACTTGGAAATCCATTTTCATTATGCGTGCAGCATGGTACATGGGTGGGCAAAGTATACATGAATCCTAATCCATGATATGTGCGCTCATCAGCCCCTAATGCATCATTCCTACTCACAATGTCAAGCTTCAACATCATCATTTAACCCCCACATGTGTGTGTGTAATTAGTAGAAGCATTTCACATAATGCATATCAACATGCTTGAAAATCAACTCACTACCACACTACACATGTGAATTTCTATCTAAACATGAATTCCAGCAGAAATCATAGTAGAAGAATCGTTGAAATCATAGTTAAATTCAAAACTCAACCACAAAGGCTAAACACCTATAACATCACTCATTTCATCATTGAGTCATGGCAATCACCAACATCCACACACCACTAACCACAATCTATCATGACAAATCAGTCCAACCATGATTGTAGTCCTACTGAAAATATATGCTTAACCAAAGAGAATCAACCATTCATAATTCCAAGATAACGATTCCAACATCATGCCACAAAGCATAAGTCATTCCACCATCTCTAAGCATATGTCTCAACTCCATAAATTCAATAGCATGCATTTCCAGTAGCCTAACATAGCTTAAAACACTCCACATTCATATAAAATTGGCAAGCTAAAGTGGAATCATCAAAATAGACATCATACACACAACGCACAATTTCCTGTGTAGCCGATCGATCGCCCTTCAGGCCGTTCTATCGGTTACATGTAAAAATTTGAAATTTACAGTTCAGCCGATCGATCGCCCTGCAAGGCCGATCGATCGCCAACACGGCAGAACAGTCATCTTCTTCCTTTCGCAAATCCAAACCGAAACACCATAGATAACACTTCAAATCCACATCTAACACCCTAATCATCATCAAAAGTCCTCCTTGGCTTCCAGAATATCAAACCAAACCATAATAATGCAAAACCCTAAGAAATCGGGATTAAATAATTCCATTTTCTAATCTTACCATTAACACACTAAATCAAGCAAACTATTTCGAAATAAACCAAAAATGGAGAGTTTTACCATGGATAAACAGAGATTTTGAAGACCCATTACCTCAGCACTTGATTTAGCTCGGATTGAAGAGTCACCCTTCTTGAAATCCTTGAAAACACAATGAGTTTGAATTAAACTCTAATAGAAATCGATTTACCCAAGAAATCCCTAATTAAACCTTAGATCTAGGGCTTGTTGGTAGTAAAAATCGAATTTTGAATGTTAGGGTTTATAGTAAAACACAAATCAGTAGCTTTTGATGGTCAAAAACGAATTGAATCAAGGGGAAAATGGTAGATTTGGAAGAAATTAAGAGAAAAGCCATGGATTAGTGCTTAATTAGAGTAAGCTTACGTTAATCGGCTTCTAATTCGGGCCTAAGTGGGGATTAGGTCAGGCCTCCTTCCTTAGCCTATTCCCAAAAATGGAAATGGCTCTGGTTTGCCCTTTTATAGTAAGGGTTGGGGTAGGCATAGGTAAGTTTTGGGGTGTAAATATGAAAAGTAGGCTAAAAGTGGGTATTTTGCAAATTTAAGCACAAATTAAGCCTAATAAAATTCTAAAAATTTTTATGTGACCTTAAGTATATGTCTAGTTCATTTGACACAAAAATAAAATTTTCGACGGTGGGGCCCACAGGGGTCCCGCCAAAACCCTAATTTTTGGGAAAATACTAAAAATTCCGAAAAATCCCAAAAATTCACATTTTGTTTAAAATCACTTAAAACCACTAATATTGAAGTTAATTTTGGTTAAAACTATCACAAACACTATTTATTTCACGAAATCACCGAATAAGATAAGAAAACACGTAAACCTCACGATAACTCATAATTAAAGAAAACTAAAACCCGGTTTAAAGATGAGGGTCCTTACACATCTTCATCAAAAAATTTCCATTCAAATAGATCCCAATATATGTCCTCCTCTTGATGGTCTTACCATCCATCATTAATGACTACAATATTATACTCCATTGTGTTGGGCATAAACTCTTTATATTTTGATGTTTTGACATCATCAATTTGAACCCTTTCAATGGGGACCTCTACTAGTTCTTCATAAGAATCAGATTGCAAATAGAAGTAAGCAGGATGGGCTTTCTTTGCCTACATCTCCATGGCCTCGTGCAATAGGTCATCAACTTTTGCGTCGTTACTCAAATCCACTCTACTCTTGTCTGTTGCGTCTCCATCCACCCCCACACTTTTCAATGATTGATTGCTTTTTGTGCCCTCACTCCCACCTACATCCTTCACTACTCCCTTTGGCTTAACCTCTTCCCCATGACTACTAGGGACTTCCATAGCAACATTCGACATGTTCGAGTTTGTAATCTCCCATCTGACATCAAATTTAGGCTGACATTCCTTAGATCATTATCTAATCTCACTTTTGTTATGATCAATGGGAGACCATTATCCCTTGTCTGAGCAAGACACAGAAAACACTGGAGAGTCATTGTATCTTGTATTTTTATTGGAGGTAGGTTTATGGGGATCACCAAAGGATATGTAAAACTCATTTTTAAAGAGTATTCTTTGCTACAACATCCTATTACATTGTGTAATGTGGTCACTATTGATTCATATGACAATGAACTTCTAACAAATATCAGAGAAGACTTTGCATTACTGCTATCATACTTATGTCCACTAGCATCTCATTATCTACTCCACACATAAAGCACAAGCTGCTCATCTGCATCCATCTCATATGAACATGCTTCATGCTCCCATTAGTGCATCCACAAGGAAAAAATAAATTGTACCTGAGAGTTACCTCTTTTTAGAATTACCAGTTATTAGATTTTTCTTTTCAATTAATGTTTTATTCCTCCTTTTTTCACTAGGCATATTGCCTCAAGAGATGTTGCTCTTCATGACTTTAATTGTACACACAATCATTTTCTTCCTTTGTTTCATATGAACATGCTTCACACCCCCATTAGTGCATCCACAAGTAAACATTAAATGTACCTAAGAATTACTTCTTTTCAGCACTAACAGTTATCAGAGTTTCTTCTTTAGTTAATGCTTTGGACCTCCCTTATTTCACCATGTATGTAGACATCCTTGACTTTGATAGTACACCCAATCATTTCCTTCGTTTCTTTCATCTCAACATCGTTCACCCACCATATAAGTGTACCCACAAGGAAAAAATATGTCTCAGGAAGTTACCTCTTTCAAACCCTAGTAGTTATTAGATATACACTATTAATTAATGCTATCGTTGACCCTTTTTCCACCATATTTGTTGCACTTATTGACTTTGATAGTACACAAAAAATTATGTTTACTTTCTTTTATCTCAATATGCTTCACACCCCCACCATATTTGTGAATCCACAAGGAAAAAATAAAATTGATCCTCCTTATCCTACCTCACTATTGTTTCGGCCACCCTTCATTACATGATGACCCATGCATTTCCTTCAAGGTATAGGGCACCATTCTGGAGGCTCTTAGACATTGACCATTCACCAACCTACCGACCCATATTTGTCTCTCTTCTAACTTTCTTGTTGCACTCACCAAGCCTCTCAACTTTAAGCTGAGAGTACGCCGAAGGATGGGTGGTGAAGGACATGCAAAGGGAAAGACAAGGGAGGAGGAAGCTTGTCTGAGAAAGAAATGGTGGCATTTGTGGCGAGAGATTACACCAGAGGGAAACCATTTGGTTAGACTCACTCCGAATGCAAATGTTAGCCTTTATAATGTGGGTGGTGCATTTTCAGTTTTTCCTATGAGTGTGTGGCTTGTATGAACGTGCCTAGGTCTAATTTTACAAAATCAACTTTCCTAACTTAGATCTATTTTTCCGCCAAAAGTTAAGTCTATTTTAAAAAAAAATTCTAATGCATCAGTACATGGCATTCATAAGTAAACGATATTGACATCCGTCTCGTTAGTCATTACTTGTGTGTCGCTTAATGTAGTTTGGGTACCACATAAAGATGAATTTGATCATGATGCAAAGATGTATGATAAATCACCGTCACACCATATAAATGGTACTTATAATGTGATTATTTACAAAACACTTCTATGGAATCCAGGGGTAGAGACAAAAAGAGAACTGATCTAGAACTGTATGAAAAAGAAGTCATAACAAGATAGGAGGATGACGAAGGATAGAAAGAAGAATAATGCTGTCCCTTCATATATATAATGATAAAGAAAGGTGTGATTGAAGAAAGGAAACAAAAGAAGAGAAAAATTAAAGAAGGAGAAGATTAATAGATCTCTATGTCAAAAACTCAATTAAACAATAGATTTCCCATTCATTCATTCCCTAATCTAAACAGCAATATGGACTAAAGAAGCATCAATATACAAGACTTTATGTGCTTAAATTATGAAATACACAAATCATCAAACAACCGAGTAATTATATGCATAAAAACCAAAAAAAATTACACAAAACTCAAGCAACTGACCGGTGACACAAAGCAACCATAATTATAATCCACAAACTAAGTGCCCCTGGCCAGCATACTCTCAAAGTTCTCAAGGGACTCCATCCGCTGGATCGCCAGCTGCTGCTTGAACCTCTGAATGAAAGCCTCGGCGCTCTTGTTTACGTCGCTCAATTCGCGCTTGATCACCTTGCGCTCCTCCACCTCCACCGGCCTCCACTGTCGAGCATGAGTAAGGCTGCCGGCCGCCCTCTCCGACACCGCCGCCGCCAGATCCTCCCTCTCCACCCTAGAGAAACGACTAGTGGCCATGGCTGTCTCCTCCACCCGCTGATCTTCCTCAAAGACTGGTCTCAAACACCACCAACACAGAGCTGAGAGCTGGCTTATGCCTTATGAGCACTTATTCAGCGTGGTGGGTTTGGAGAGGGGAGGAAGAACGCGATCCAATGCTTCAAGTGCAAGTGAGATGATGAGCTTTGTCCTTTTTATATGAGCAGGTGCATATCAGGAAGTCAGAAAGTCAAACATTGTTAGCCGAGGGGTATCGAATTGGGTTGTGTTAGGCACATGCATGCGGCTTGCGACGGAGTCAAGAAAATGAAAAGCCGAAACGTGAGGCTTAAACCTCGGCAATTGGAATAAGCCGCCTTCTTGGGAACGACTTGGGGCACGGTCGTCGCCGTGTACAAACAGCAGACGTGGCATTGGGTCGGCCTAGGACTCGGATGTTAGCCACCAAAATGGAAGACATCGGCCACCATGAGGAAGATGGGAAGGAATTGCAAAAAATATACTCTCCCTATTAAAATAAATATTTTATTTTAAAAAATAATTTATTCAAAAATAAGTGTCACTTTCTCCTCTTTAATGCAGTTTATATTTATATTTTTAAAAAACATCTATCAACTTTTTTATGTAAATAAATAAAGGCTAATTTTGAAAAAATTTTAGTGATGTGAGATAACTTAGTATTTAAAATTTTCAAAATATAACATTTATTTTAAGACGGAAGGAGTAGTATTTAAGAAAGTAATTTATTAAGTTTTTACTTCATATACTAGCTATTTTTTTGTTTTCCACTAAATGAGTCACGCTATTAATTAATATGAGCTTGAGGCCGGACAACAACAAGATAATTGTTAGATAGAGAATATTACTCGGGGGCAAATAGGTTTCTGCCACTCACATTGGTAGATCAAGATCAAACGGCCTGCGATCATTAGCTTTTTCCACTAAATATTATAATAAATTATAAATAATATTTTTTCAAATCCATAATTAATATGAAATGAAAGAATTATTTAGTTAATTTCATTGATAATATCATGTTGGGATTTACAGGTTCCAAATTTGAAGGAGTCTTAATTGAAATTTTATGAAGGTAACTTCCAACCGTCTAAGAAAAAAATATGATTTTTAAACAAAAAAAATAAAGCTCATTGCTCATATTAATATAGGAATTAAGTTTTCCCACTAGAAAGTCAATCGAATAAACTAAATCCACAAGCATATCACAAAGTTGTGTTTTATTAGATCTAAGGGTCATTTAGTAATAGATTCTTCATAGGCGTTAATTGGATTTGGGTAGAGTGTGTTTCATAACACATAACACCAAAATTTGATTTTTTAAGAAAGAAAAAAATCCAAATCTCATTTAGTATCACAAAGTGAAAATTATATGTACATATTAGTCATATGTAGTGTGGACTTATTTTGAAGATCAAAACAATGTCAATGATGTATAATTTTGAGTAAAAATATTGTTAATAATCACATAATGAAGATGAAGTAAATCGGAAAACTCAAAAAGGATTTTTGACAAATAAAAATATACACATGCATCACATATGATGAGAACATTATATTAAAGTGTGTGAGTGTATAGGAGATAAATGGATAAAAATTTCAAAAGATTGTGACTTTTGTTCATCAACAATAGGTCACTCTTGAATGTCTAATCAATTGACCTTGAAGGAATATTACAAAGTTATCTAGAGCATTAAACAATTGATTGTTAGGTGGTGAGATTGAATAGAATGGGTTTCATATGATTCCAAAATAGTGAATGATTTATTGTTATTTAATACAATTGATTGGTCAAGTATCCTTCCAAAAAACATAGAGAATGATCAATCGCCCTATATAACGATCAATCGATCATGTGCACTTTTCCTAGAATAGGTATTTTTAAGTGGAATTAGATACCTATTTAAGGTACAACTCCTTTGTCACACCTTGGGACCCTAAACTAAACTGGGTGCCCAAAACCTCGAACATGATAGCTCGATCAAACTCTAAAGAATTAGATTGGCTAAGTGCACAACAAAAATTGTTAAATGAGGAAAATACTAACTACAAACACATTATGAAATCAACTATAAAGCACTAGATTATTCTTATTACATTATTGAATCAAAATTCTAATTATAAAGGCCTTCTACGATAAAATAAACCCTAAATAGAAATCTTGGTCTTCCCAAAATGATCCCTATGCTAACTCTAGGACCACATTGGCATCAGCTCCTAGGTCCTCCAAATACACCATTGCCTTTTCCTATCGTAGCATGTAGAGAGAAAAACTACAAAACAACAAACATAAGGGTGAGCAAAGCCTGGCAAATAAACAATTATCTTCACAAACAATTGTGAACATTCATGAACAACAAGGGAACATAATTTATCCAACAATTCATAACCTAGTATAATTTTCATCTAATAATAATCATCATTGAACCCCGTACAATTAAATTATTCATTTCCATTGATTATGTATCAAAATAAACCCGTTGTGTTGACACGAAAATCACAGCACTTCGTTGGGTTGACTCGCAATCTTAGCAAAAAAATCGCGAAAAAGATTTGAGGTCTTGCACCCTAGGTTAGACCCTCATCCTTATGAACACTTTTGGGAAACGAAAATTTAAACATTCATAACTGTATTTTATAATTCAACTGGCATGTGTCATGCACCAATTTTATTTAATAAATAAAAAGTATTGAGCTTGTCTGTTGTGTAAGTTATTACCCAAATTATTTTATAATCATGTTAGATTATTTTATAATTACCTCTTACCCTAAGAATCCATAAATAAGGTACATGCTCGCAAGTGATGTTGTAAGAACTATAAGTATCATCATACAATTACTAAAATGTATTTCATAAAAGACAAGTATATTCATCCATAAGGAACGACATATAATTAAGAAAAGGTATTTAGCAACAAAAACAACATTATTCTTGTAGTTTTCAGGTACAGAAAGGAATTTCATAAAATTATTGTAATAATATACATTTAGAGATTAAATCCTATAAAATAATCTACAAAAAAAAATCACAAAAAATTTTAAAGAGTGCTATGGTATGAAAAGAATACTATGAAAAATATAGTACCCTAAAAATCATTTATATGAACAGTACACAAATTAATTAAGGTTGAGGGATAATTTAGTCTTTTGACCCACCCAACGACCTCTAAAAATTTTAAAAATTTAAAATTTAGTACAAGTATAATTGAATTATAGAATTAATTATGAATTTTTAAAGCTCAGCCGCGAATAAGACGAGAAGTTGGACAGCGAAATGAATCAGGGACTCCTGCTCGAATCTTTGAAAAGAGAAACCTACATCGCAAAATAAAAAATTTGGTCGGTCAAAAGCAGAAGAGACATAAAAAAACAAAAAATAGAGGAAGAAAATGAAAAAGTAGAAGAAAGAGATGGTATGATCACATGTGAAGTGTCCATGTCCTCCTCCTTCCTGCAACTAGGGATGCCACTCGGGTCCGGTAAATGGTAAACCCAACCCTAATGGGTCGGGTTTGGTTTTTAAAAATAACCCTAATAGGTTGGGTCGGGTTTTAGTGATCCAACCCGACCCGAATATAAATATAAATATAAAATTTATATATTTTTATATTTTTTTAATATTATTTTTTAAAAAAATTAAAAAAAATAATAAATATATATATATATATATTATTATTTTAATCTATTCGGGTTAAACGGGTCAGGTTCGGGTCGGGTTCAAATTCGGGTTGGGTCAGGTTTGGGTCACAGCTTTGTAATGTGGGTTCGGGTTCGGGTTTGGCTACACATCAAAATGGAATCGTTGACGGGCCAGGCTACGTTGGTCGATCAGATGATTGATCAGTTCTTCTGGGACTCCGAAGAAGATAGGAAACAGAGGAAGGACTAAAGGATCTTCCTTTTCTGCCTCTCTTTTTCTGTCGTTCTTCTGAGACTCAAAAGAAGATGGTTAATAGTCACTAACTAACGCAAGGCATGTAAAGGTGAGGGCTTTCTAAGACACTGGACAAAATGGAAGGATTTGTAACAGATTCTTGATTTCGGGAACATGGCTACTTGCTAGTGCTGCAGCTTTCATTTTACAGTCACTACCAATTAGCAGCTGGGACAAGAGTTAGGGAAGCGGGTTGAGAGAGTTCCAGAGGTGAGCAATAGCTGTGATGCAGAGGGTGTTAGAAAATTTTCAGACACCGATCAAGGTCGATCGGGTTTGTTCTATGCTTTACAAGTCGATTCCAGTGGGTCTTTTGATCGAATCAGACTGATTGGTTCATGCTTTTGGAGGCTAATGTTTGTCAGGCGAGGGTGATCGATCGCTAGTCAGTTACAACCAATTTCTTTTGGTTATATTTGGTTTTTCGTGGAAGGATATGATGTTTTGAATGGGGATTTCGACCCAAGTAATTGGTACGTCCATTTCCACTCTCTGAAATAAGTGTGCTTTGTGTTTCCCTCTACTATGTAAAATAGAAGACAATGATTGCCCTCAAGTTCTTAATAGTGATTTAAGACTTTTTAAAAATTGGTGGAATTTTTTATTACATACTAAGGGATCATTTGGGTACTAAATTAATTTAGAGTAGTGAATTAATTTAAAAAATTCACCTCCAAAAGTAAATTATGTTTGGTAAGAAAATTTGTTAGAATAAATTCAGATATCGCGTTAAACCTAATTTTAAAACTTTAAACTAATATAACTCTTTCTCGAATTCGGATATGCACGTTCTTTGTACCATTACGCTTCTAAATTCGAGCTTTATCAAACAAAATTTCACAAGGGTAGGTAATTTTGAATTTTTAAAGTGGGCACTACCTATATAGCACATTTTTTAAGGCTCAAATCGATATGAACAATAACTATTAAAAAATATAAAATCTGTAATTTTTAAAATGGTGATTAAGAAAATCACATGAGGTGATTCAGGGGCTGTTTGGGTACTGAATCGTGAGAAGATTCAGCCGATTCAGTGTCAATTCAACACTGAATTATTAGAATCCTATTTGTGTACTGAAGCTGCGCTGAATTAAAAATTCAGCACTGTAGTTAGATTCAGGCCGTTTTAGCCTGAATCAATTCAGTCGATTCAGTCTCCTGATCACCGTTTTGAAAAGTAAAGATTCTATTATTTTTCAATGGTTATCGTTCATATCGATTTGAGCTTCGAAAAATGTGTCATATAAGTAGGGCCTACTTTAAAAGTTTAAAATTACCTACCCTCGTGGGATCTTGTTTGATAGAGCTTGAATTTAGAAGCGTAATGGTACCAAAAACATGCATATCCGAGTTCGAAAGAGAGAGTTAGAGGTGTTTAAAGTTTTAAAACTGGGTTTGACATGACATCTGAATTTATTTCAACAAATTCTATAGCCAAACGTAATTCATAATCAGCAGTGAATTTACTGAATTGAATCACTACTGAATTAATTTAGTACCCAAACAACCCCTCAGTAATTCAAGTCGATTCAGGCTTGAAACGGACTGAATCTAACTTCAGTACTGAATTTTTAATTCAGCGCAGCTTCTATATACAAACAGGATTCTAAAAATTCAGTACTGAATTGACACTGAATCGACTGAATCCTTTCACGATTCAGTATCCAAATAGCCCCTAAGGGTTTGTTTGGGTACTGAAGTTCTGTCAAATTCTATGAATTCAGTCTCAATTCTAGAGCAAATTATCGGAATCATGTATGTAGAATGTGGGCGGAATTAAAAATTCTGCATAGAAGTTGATTTTAGGGGTCGTTTGGGTACTGAATTAATTTAGCGAATTTAGTGAATTAATTCAAAAAATTCACCACCGAAAGTGAATTACGTTTGGTAAGAGAATTTATTAAATTTAGATGCCATGTCAAACTCAAATTTAAAACTTTAAACTAATATAACTCTCTCTCGAACTAGGATATGCACATTCTTCGTACCATTACACTTCTAAATTCGAGATTTATCAAACAAGATCCCACAAGGGCAGGTAATTTTAAAATTTTAAAGTAGGCCCTACCTATATGGCACATTTTTCGAGGCTCAAATCGATATGAACGATAACCATTAAAAAATATAGAATCTATAATTTTTAAAATGGTGATTAGGAGACTGAATCGAGTGAATCACCTCAACTTGAAACTGCCTAAGGGGTTGTTTGGGTACTGAATTAATTCAGTAGCGATTCAATTCAGTAAATTCACCGCTGATTATGAATTACGTTTGGCTATAGAATTTGTTAAAATAAATTCAGATGTCACGTTAAACCCAATCTTAAAACTTTAAACACCTCTAACTCTCTCTTTCGAACTCGAATATGCACATTCTTGGTACCATTACACTTCTAAATTCAAGCTCTATCAAACAAGATCTCATAAGGGTAGGTAATTTTAAACTTTTAAAGTGGGCCCTACCTATATAACACATTTTTTGAAGCTCAAATCGATATAAACGATAACCATTGAAAGTTAATAGAATCTATAATTTTCAAAACGGTGATTAGGAGACTGAATCGAGAGGTGATTCAGTGATTCAGGCTTGATTCAGGTTGAAATGGCCTGAATCTAACTACATTGCTGAATTTTTAATTCAGCACAACTTCAGTACACAAACAGGATTTTAATAATTCAGTGCTGAATTGACACTGAATCGGTTGAATCTTCTCACGATTCAATACCCAAACAGCCCCTAAATCTAACTTCAGTACTGAATTTTTAATTTAACATAGCTTTTATACACAAATAGGATTCTAAAAATTTAGTACTGAATTGATGTTGAATCGACTGAATCCTTTGACGATTCAATATCCAAACAGCCCAAGTCACTTCGAGCCAGAATCAACCAGAATCACAAAATCACCTTATGAGGTGATTCCGTCGATTCCAATTCTCATTCCCCATTTAAAAAATTACAAATTCAGTAATTTTTTTAAGAGATACCTCTGATATCAATTTGAGCTTTGAAAAATATGTCATTAGGTGGGGCCAATTTTAAAAGTTCAAAATTATGTACCCTTGTGAGATCTTGTTTGATAGAACTCGATTTAAGAACGTAATAATACCAAAAACGTACATATCCGAGTTCGGGAGAGAGAGTTATATTAATTTAAAGTTTTAAAATTGGGTTTAATACGATATTTGAATTTATTCTAAAAAATTATGTTACCAAATGTAATTCAAATTTGGCAGTAAATTTTTAGAATTAAGTTAAAAAAATTCTACTTTCATTTCCAAAAAATTCAACACCCAAATAACCCCTAACTATAAATATTTGGTATAAGCAAATACTATTTTTATGGCAGTGTTTTTCATGCCACGAAGAAACGTTCTTTGTAATATATTTTTTATAACAATTTTAAAACCTTAAAGTGGGTATTTCAAAAAGGATTTGCTCATCCATTTCAGCCACCGTTTGATTATGAGGATTAAAGATTGAAAAATTCCCACCAACAACATAGGGCAGATCATGACAAGGTGGTGTATGTTCTTCCTCCGGTTGTCATAGTAGAAAGATTCAGGCCTGCTATTAGCGTTGTGCTAAGTGCATTTTGTCCCCACATCGGTGGAGGAAGGGATTGAGCAGAATACTTCTTTGACCTACAACGCTTCGACTCTTCATCCCCTTCACATTGAGAAAAATATTAAGTATAGATAAGACTCTTCATCCCCTTTACATCGAGAAAAATATTAGGTATAGATAAGATATCTACATGACATGCTTATGTAGTGCCTATTATTAATCATAGAGTGACATAGTCATGTCTTTTTCCATTGACTCTATAAAAATAGATGACATGCTACCAGTGAGGATGATATAGCACATTTTGAGTGGTGTTGGGCAGCCAGGTTAATATTTTCTCTCCACATCCCTTGTGATCCCTGTCATCGGCTGCCTTGCCCCTTCTGCACCTATTTGTTGTAAAAATCCCTACCTTATATAAATATCCCCTTTTTCTTCCCGTCGCCCGGCACGGCCAACCAGGCCAAGTTTATATATATATATATATATAAACACACCAGCGTTTTGATTCTCCTTCAGCGATTATGTCAAAAATGCAAACTTTTCTGTAAAAAGAAAAGCATTGGCATCAGAGCCATGCCAACTTTTCATGTTATTGTATTAGAACCGGCAATAACATGAGTAACATGTTTTGTTTGACTGTATACAGGGATAAAATTTCTAAATCTGTCCCAACTCAAGTCAGACACTCGAATCTCCCAAAACTATTTAAGGAGGTAAAACATGGATTTAAAATAAAAGCATACGATGCTTGATATTCATTTTATATTACAGCCTGAGAGGAACATGGTTCAGATGGTCGAGATGCAGTAGTGAGGGCCGCGGTAGCACTATGCTGAAACAAAATTGAGCAGCAGAAGTTTCATATCAACGAGTAATACCAACAGTAATCGCTGTAGGAGCAAAAGAATCTGATTTGATCATTCATTGTCTAATTGTAGTTCTACATACCATAATGCTTGCCTCGGATCAGCGGCCAATTCAGCTTCAGCACCAAGATAAGGCAATTTCACATAAGGAACCTGTTTTAGATTCAATCTCAATATTGTATTAATTTTTTTTAGCTTGAAGATTAGGATTTTAAGACTGGTGTGGCTCTAGAAATTTTGTGGCAATATTTGATATTACGTTAGTTAGTACCTTCTCAGACCTTAATGCAATTGGTGTTACTTCATTGGCCTTGGCACACTTTTCAGTTGGTGCTGAAGTGGCTACCATATTTAAGCATCAAACAAAATAGTTAAAAGAATACATTTACATAATTTTTTATGATGAAAAACAAAGAAGTGAAAAGATAAGTCGTATTTAAGGATGTTTGCGAGAATTACAAGAGGGGCTGAGAGGCATGGGAGGGGAATTCACGAAAGGTTTTATGACTACTCCAGGTTGAGGAATAGCTCCTAGATGATTTACCTGCATAAGTATAAACATAATTCTTATTCTAGTGGGAGATTCACCCATTTACCATTACAAGAGAAATAGGAAATTGAAAATTTTTTTTATGTATATTCTGTATTTGATTTGATGTACCTGATTAGTAGCATTTGATGGGTGGCTTGGGGTTGGGGGCACAATCTGGGACTGACCTTGTTGATTCCACCTGCAATTCCACAACAGAGCATGATTGTAGCAACTAAGGAATTCACTCATGATTGATCTAAATAGATTAAAGAAGTGGCTAAAAGTTTCTACTCTCTACAGTAAGCACAAAGCATACTATACATTGCTTAAACATGTTTAGAAATAAAAAATATACTTAACTACATGGTATAGATCAAGTGGTCTACATATGAATAATTAAAGAGAAAGGGGAAAAAAGAGAAGGATTAGAGCAGGAAATTAATCTATTTTCTATTGTCTGATTCTTAATAGGTTATGCATTACAATTTACAGAATTCATTCTGAAATAAGGTAAGCGAGACTAATCTTAATGAAAGTAGAAAATAACTAATCTAAGAAAGTAAAATAAGTAGTCTAATTAGGATAGCAATCTAATTAAAAACAATATCAATGCACTTTTCAATAAAATAATGTTAGCCTAAAAGATTTCTATCATGCAATTTGATCAATTTAAAAAACTTCATATAATTTCACCGAAGCTCACAATTTTAAATGCTGATGTTTCAAAAAGCATAACTCAAATACTATAATCTATAGAATTCAGCTTTAAAATGGCTTGACCCATATCTTAGTCATAAATAAAATTTATCACTAAAAATTAAACTACACATGAACATACATATATATGAATAGGGAAAATTAGCAAATAAGATCAACTATAGTAACAACTTACATGTGAGTTATGATGTCCCTAAGATCTCTCGTATTGAAGGTGGGACAACGTAAACGAGGATTATTAATCACCAAATCCTCAACAGCATCCACCAACAATTCTCTTTTGTCAATGTGATCTCTGTAATATTTTTGCTAATATAAACATCAACCGTAATTTATAATTGTAATTTAAGAAATCCTAAACAAACAACAAAATGGCATAAAATACAACAAAAGCATTAATATCCGTGAAAATATATTTACCTAGTATTAAATAATAAGCAGATATCACATGCATAATTAACTACATGAAGGGGACAATAAGAGAGAGAAGAGAGCCCAGAACAAAAGCATTCAAGAAACCAGAAAAAACTCAATAGGCACGTATAATTACATGCAGAGAGAAACATAGTAAAAAATAATATTATGCAATCCTGGTACTTCTAAGATGATCAATAAACTAAGGAACAATTATTATAAGGGAAGAAAAAAGATGGAACATATGCATATTGGCAGCGGTGGATTCAGGATTTTTAATCACCGTGGTCAAAAAATAACTAAAACTGAAGTATTTTTTTTTACAAATAAATATACATAACTTACCTTTTGATGAAAGATGCAGGTATGAGACTCTTAATTCCAAAACAACAAAAGAGATTTTGTCATATAAATAAAAATAAAATAAAAACTTTTTATAGGTTTTAAGAGATAAAAAAACCTTAATAAAACATAAAATAGAAGATCAAGAACACTTGGGGGCTTGATTTCATCCTTATACCAACTCCCTTTAGAGAAAGAAATAAAAAGGAAGAATAGAAGTGCAAAACACGATCACTCTGCTATTCTATTAGGGTTAGTTGGGTATAATGATAAGTTGATTAAACGAGTAAATTGGATAAAAGAATTATTTGGGCTTAAGTTATTTAAACATGATGGGCTTTAGATTGTTTAAGAAGGGAAACTCGAATATGGGCTTGGTTGGCTAAAGAAGAGGCTGAAACGGGATTTTGTGTTGGGCCCGTGGTCATGACATTTTGGCATGATGGTCAATACTTCTAGCTTAAATTTATTAGGCTCATCCAATAAATTTTAAAGAGGAGGTTACAAAATAATGCAAAATCTCAGGGTGGTTAATTGACCACCCACCTTTGAGCGTGGATCTGCCACTGCATATTGGGGGTACCTATGAGTTTTTGCACATAAGATTGCGAAACATTTCTCTAGATTGTTCACTATCGGTGACGGTAGTGAACGCAGAAAGGTAGGTCAGCGCCTTGTCATAATTCCCATCCAAAATTTCAGAATTGAAGTGCCCGTGGTTGAAGAAGATCCCGGACTCCCCCTCGAAGCTTTTGGAAGAAAATCCACCCTGCATAAATAAAGATTTAGCCGGTTAGAAAAAGAAGAAGAAGAAGAAAAAGCCGGTAACTAAATTGAATTAGTTTTAAACCCAAAAATTTCACAACGCAGCCCGATATTGAATGTTATCCCAAGATATAAAGAAGTATTCATCCTAATCCCAATACCTCCTGTTTTTTCTCATAGAAAGAAATCTAATGCTAATTTGATTAATTTAGCCATAATGGATATAAATATACATATAAATTTTAATTAATTAAAAAATTAAATTATAGATAAAGTATATATCAAATAGATGAAATTATTTGGTATGCTTTTTGCGTACTAAGATAGTATGCTCATTAGCCATCACTAATTAAGACGCATAAGTCTTTTTTATTATGTGCTCATAAGTTGCGGCATGTGTTCATTTCTAATAGGTGATGAGCACTCAAACACACTGCGTACCCAATTATTTCTCTACAAAGAGAAGTTTTTCTTAAATGTGATAATTGCAATATATGCTTTTGGCATCATAATAAATATAAATCACATACATATAATTATAAGCATTATACTTAACTAAATATATTTGTAGTTGATATATTTATTGCAGGTAATTATTAGAGCTAAAGTAAAAAATTCATGCAATATAAAAAAATTTCATTGGGAAGCATGTCATATGTACATAACCAACCGAAAAAGTTCAAAAATCAATACCCATTTGGTCGCATTTGATAAAGCCAATATAGAGCTTTCCTAGTATACTAAAACACACACAAATTAGAAAATGTATAATACAAAGAAAATGTAAAAAACCATTATGGGGGCATTTTGAATTTGTGGGGAGCTTTCCCAATCTCTCTATTGATTATGAGCATCCTCGACCTAGATTCTTATCATTTTAAAAATCATATTCTTGTTTTTTCCCTCCTATTTGTTTACTATTTATGATATGTGGGTTTTTTTATGTTGAGTTTATTTATTTATTTATTTTGGTTCTTTGTTATTTGTTATTATCATGTCTTTACGTACTCTATATCAAATGGAATAATAATTTTTATTTACCAAATAAAATATAATAAATTTTTTATATAATTAATTAAATTTTAAAAAAAATTATATTTATTTCTCTATTCAAAATATAAATTTATCATACCGGATAGCAAAATGCTCGAGGTTAAAATACTCAAGCCAAATTTTAAGGCCGGGCCCTTTGGAAATTTTATTTTTGTGGGCCGGGCCTGGCCGTCCCTTGCCCAGGTCATCCCCATTCGTAATTCTTGGGAGGTGTGAGTTTGCTTCTGCCGGTGGCCGTTTGGATTGAGCACTCCGTCACGGCTACTTAGCTAGGGACTAGCTCAGACGGCAATGGAGGCTATTCATGGACCCTCCCGCGTTCTCTTTCCAGCCTTCCTATTCCCCCGAATCCACCGTTTCGCCACGAATCCAGTTCCAGCATTCCTCCGAAGCCTGGAATCCCAGCATCGAGACCGGGTACGGGTATTTTCAGGCAGTTTTACGGGCAGAAACGCCCGTCCTCCCCCGGCCTTGGCAGGATGGTTTCTGGGCTTTGGCGAGAAGAAAGATGCCTTGCCGGAGATTATGATGGCGGGTGACCCCGTGCTTCACGAGCCGGCCCTTGACGTCCCCACTGATGAAATTGGGTCAGAGAAGATAGAGAAGATTATCGAGAATATGGTGGCTGTCATGAGGAAGGCGCCTGGTGTTGGACTCGCTGCTCCTCAGATTGGAATCCCTCTAAGGGTACGCTAGTCGTTAGAATGACGCTCTGTTTCTTTGGAATTCTAGATAGTGTTTGGCCTCTGCTCGATGGATTGTGCCAACGATGCAGTAAAGTTGTTCTAATGTGAAACTTAGCGTCGGCATTGCCAAGTTGATAACTTATACTCGTAAGATATTCTTATAGATAATGTGTGTGAAGAGAGTCCAAAAATAGGAAGTGCGTGCAAGGGGTTTCCAAGTATTCTATGTTCGTAATCAAAGTGTTAATTCCTTAATCTCGGTTGCCTAGTTATTATGTATGTCATTATTGTCTTTAAGATATTGAAGTAGTTATTCTTCTTGAGGGGTGTGATTAGGTGTAGTTACTGAAAGTGGGTTTCTTGTACGGGCCGGGATTGTAAGAGTGTTAAAATATGTACGAAGTCTAATGAATGGGGAACGTTGATGATTATTATCTCATAATTTGGTCTTTGTTCTTTTGGAGGTTGGCTCTGTTGAAGAACCATTGGAGGTTTTGGCCTCCCTGGAAGAAGACCGCAATACAAAGTTTCGTACAGTCACTGTAAAGGAAGACATTACATCAAACACTTGCTTGTTTAGCAAGACTTTGTAGTTTTAAAATTCTCAAAAAATTGTATGTGCTGACCATTGTTACTACTTTGAGCTGTATGTATCTAAAACTTCTGAATACATGCTCATTTGTGACCTATAAATTCTTAGAACAAATTTGTGGTTAGTTCCCATGGTTGTATCATACTTCAGATATTATAACCAGGGCAGTTTTTCAATTATTTGTAAAGGTTGGCACATTAATACATCAAAAAGTTGTTACGTGGAAAGATTCATGAAGACTTTGGCCTCCTAACCAATTGGTGAACTAGTTATGCTTGTCAATATTGTGTTAGTTTTATACATGCTGTATATTGTTACTATATTACTAGTTCTAAGTGTTCTCTGATTGATTGGATTTCTGGAGAGATTTTTTCTTTTTCCTTTTGTACATTGAATTGATTAAATTCATTTTGATCTTTAAATGTGTGATATCTTATGTCTTTTGGCTCTAATACTGAACATGATTAGTTCCATTTCTTTCTTCATATATCTAGTAGAAGGATTTGTCTGATCAGTTCTGATGCTAGTTTGGGCTCACATATTGTAACCCATTTATAAAAATATTATTCATTTTGCAGATTATTGTTTTGGAAGATACAAAAACTTACATAAGTTATGCTCGAAAAGAAGAAGTTGAAGCACAAGATCGACACCCTTTTGATCTTCTGGTTAGTTGATGCATATGTGAGCCTGTTGCAATGAAGGGTTCTTCTTACCTTTTGAACAAGCCCTTGTTGGCTGCTAAATTTTGTCGTATTCTTCTGAGTTAGGTCATATTGAATCCAAGGCTTAAAAAGAAGAATAATAAAACTGCATTATTCTTTGAAGGATGTCTGAGGTATATGACTAATTTGACTTGTTTTTTTGAAATATGATGTTTTGCTTGTTATAAATTGGCCTTTTTTTCCTAGTAAACAGTGTGGATGGATATAGAGCCATTGTTGAGCGCCACCTTGAAGTTGAAGTTACAGGATTCGGCCGTGACGGTCAGCCAATCTCGATTGATGCCAGAGGGTGGCAGGCTCGTATACTGCAGCATGAATGTGATCATTTAGATGGAACAATATATGTTGATAAAATGTTGCCAAGGACATTCCGAACCGTGGAGAATTTGGAATTACCTCTACCGCGGGGATGCCCCAAGCTTGGTGTTTGTTAATTCATTCCCCCAACAATCTGGAAGGGACATTAGCCTAAGTGCAAAAGAATATGCCCAGGTTTTCTCCAAAAAAAATTTTCAGACGCTGATTCTTGGTAAATCCTCCTTGTGAGTCTTACTTGATGTGGAAGACGTGAAATTCCCAAGGCTGCATTTGGCACGCTTTTGACAGCTTAATCACATACGTTAAATGTGGTTGTATGCATGAAAGAACATGCTTCCTGGGCTAGTGATTGTTTTTATTTACAAGCCAAAATGGCCTGTATAAAATTACAACTGAAAGAATTAAGGGACAGTTTCGAGTGTTTTTTAGTAACTGATTTGTAAGTTCGTTTATATGCATTTTACTCTTTGTACCTGCTGTTGCTTTATGCGGCATGCAAATGTGTTTCATTTCTCTTTTCATTTTTTGAGTAGCTGTTCCATGACTTAATCAGTGGGAAGACATGCTCGAACTAGCGGCCAACATAATTTGTCTTGATATTTTTTTGGCAATTTTCAAGGTGTTCATTTGAATTTCTTTCTACATCAGGTAATGTTTGGATGAGCAGCTTGGAGCATGTGTGCAGTGTACTTGTGAGTTTGATGAGTAAGGTTTTAAGAGATCTGTTCAGAGTATCAATCATCCATTGGAAGGTGGTGCCTACGATTGAATGTAATTGACTATGCACGTTAATTTATTTGTTATTATAGAGCTTGCATTACACTTTAATGTAGGCCTCTATCAATGTGAGAAGAATAGTAAGACGGCTTGGTACTGATAACCCTCACCGAATCTATCCACCAAGACCCATCAATTTAGTTTTTAGTGGACAAGAAAAATAAGCCTTACATGATAATAAGGGATTCACTTTTCTCTCTCCAATCAAAACCTTGTTGGAAAGTTCTATTCCACATATTTGGTGTAGAGAAATTTTATTCCCTTTGACTAAGTTAAATAATCATATAATGGTTACATCCAACAAATATGTCCAACAAACATGAGGTGGAAGCACCACCTCTACCTCTTTTGGCAGGTGCTCCCCTTGCTAGGTAGGAGCCTTCCTCTTCACTGCATCTGAAGGGGGTGAAGCCTTGTGGTGGACCAGAGGTTTAGAGTCGGTCTCTAACTCCATAGTAAAGTAGGTTGAGGTTGAGGACCTCGCATCCCTCAAGTTAGAGCTCCTTGTCAATTCTAGGGAATAGTCCAAAGGAGTGGGGGAGGAGTCCAAGTGTGAGCCAAAAGAGCTAGCTCTCTTTTTCCTAGCCATATGCAAAAAGGAGTAAAGGGTTAGAGTTCAAGCTAGTAATGTAGCATAGTGCAAGTGTATTATCAGCAAAACATTGACACATTGGTGATTGCGCCAATGGATGACCTGAGTGAGAGTTTAATATCCGTCACAAGTTAACAATTCATCATATTGCTCTTAAAGCTAATACTTTAAACAAAGTAAGAATAAGAGTTATGGCTACTATATGTGGCAGGAATTTGTATAGAGAAAACTTAAACAAATCTGAGTGTAATCGACGATTAATCTTCTATTCAATCAAACACAAAGCATACAAGTATTTACACAACGATTTTTTAAGTGGAAGACCCCAACTAAGGTAAAAAACCATGGCTTTCTCTGTAAGATAAATTAATGCACTAGCCGGCAAGAACTTAGAAAGCCCATAGAACAACCAACCAACCTCTAACAATTAGACATAAAGGAAAACTCTTTTATTTGTTTAGTCCTCTTCGTTGTTGGCTTTCAAGTTTCTCTCTCCATTGAATTTTGAAGTTTTCTCTTTTTGTGTTCCATCTTCGTTTTTTTCTACTAGTTCCTCAATCAAAGCCGCCTTCTTTGATTGTTGATTCTCCTTGAGTTTATTCAATCCTCCTTGAAGAATTTGTTGCACCACCTCAAGATGTGTGTGAAATAGTTGTGCATTCACTCTTTGATCATTCACCTATATGAATTTCTCTCAAAAACTATGATGAATTTAGGGAACTCTTGGCAATATCTCTCTCTTTCTCTCTTCCCACATAATAGTTTTCCTCTATGTTATTTCGTCCATACCTAAGGTTTTTATAGAGTTTTAAGTCGGTTAGAATTAAAGGAAACTAACTTGAAAATAACTTTATTTCGGAATCTTAAATTAGGTAATTTTTTTAATCAAACAATCAATTGTTTCAGTAGGTGATTTATTATTTACCTATTCAGTTTGAATTAAATTTCCAAATGATTGATCCTTTACCCGATTGATTGATCATTTGAACCCATGGGTACAAAATCATAAAATTGAGCCTATAAGTGATCTAGCCATCAAATAGTATATTAAAAAATGATCAATCACTTACGAACAATTTTTTTTATTTTGATCCATCTTTCACCAAAACTCCCTAAATCACTTTTAAGGATTATTTCTACTTATATCTAAGTGATTTGTGTACGCAAAAATAAAAAATTACAACTATGGCAATTAAGTGCATTGACTTTTACTTGTACAAATATGTACTTTGACTCAACTAAGACCATTTTAAATTGATCTTGAAAAACCTTAAAATCTTTACTTAACTTGCATACTTAAAAAAAGGTTTTTGTATAGTACTATTCAATTAAGTATGAAGTAAAACACTTAATTTTTCATAATTTTCCCCCGCTTTTTTCTGAAATTGGCAAATGATAAATCAAAAATTAAAGAAAACATACTAAATTAAAGCTTATGAATCAATCAAGTAAATATGATATGAAATAAATAAACAAGAATCAACACATTTCATAAAGTATTTTCTCGTTAAACCACACAATTTCATTATATATTGGAATAGACAAAAAATACATATCATAAACTGCTCAATGTTTTAAACAAGGAATGTAATGTCCGGGAATTTTCTAAATTCCTGAAGTCGTACACGTGGAAATTAAGGTGTAGGACTCCTTGATCTTCCTGTGGGAATAACTTAATCATCAGTTAGAAATAGTAGCTAAAGTATATATGGATGGAAAATAGACGGAAAGAGCTTTAATATGCCACCAAGAACACACGAATCGGAGTCCGGATGAAGGAGATACGACCATTTGAAGTTGAACATATCGTGCAGGACCTGTCTACCCGATTTATACTGTATTTGGCCTGTTTAAGCCGTTTTCCGGGCCCGGTTGTTTATAATTTCGAAATTAATTTTTAAGGTCCCAATAGGGTTGCCTAATTGTGGAGGATTACCCAAATTCTAGAAGGATTAGGAACCCTAATTCACATGTTTATAAAAGGCCTTCTTAGGGCACAATTTGGGGGATCTTTGCCCGATTAAAGGGGTGGACGGTGAAGGAAAAGAGGGAATTTTCTAGCGAAATTCCGGCGAGGCATTGGCGACGGTGGATCGACATCAACTCGGCCACGGAGGTAGAATTTCAAGTTGCAATTATTATGGATTTTATTAACTGCTTTGAATGATAATAGAAGTGATTTCTGCAAAATACTATTTATATGAAAAGTAAATTCAATTCTGGTCAGACCTGCTGCAGCCTGCAGGGCAAGGGCTGTACTGGCCCCTGGCCATGATGGCCCTGGCTCCGGCCACATCGGCCATGTCTCGGGCCACATTGGCCCTGACACTGGCGGCCTTGGAGGCGGCAGTTTCGGCTACCGTTGTGCAGACCGCCGGTTCGTCGCAAAGAAAAAAAAATAAAAGGGTAGCTGCTGGCTGCACTGTCTGAGGCCGTGCCAGCCGTGGACGCGCCGGTCCCAGCCGTGCCGGCCCAGGCCAAGACGACCCCAGATGCACCGGCCTGGGCCGCACTTGCTCCGGCCGCTGCGGCATCGCCGCCTGTTTTAAAAAAAGAAAAAAAGGGGTCAGCTTTTAGGCCGCCGGTCGGACACCGGATGGCAGTGGGACCGACTTTGTCAGTTTCGCCGTGCTCCGGCAGTCCGGGGCCTGTGTGCCGCCCAGCCCTCCGTCGTGGGGGTGGCGGTGCCACCAGAGGCCATTCGACCTCTGGCCGGTCGCGGGGAAGACGACCCGTGATGCGGGTCGTCTGCATGCCCTAGACTGGGTCTGGTAACCCGACCCGGTTCGGTCTGGTTTCGTTAAAAAAAAAACCTATAATAGACCGACTGAATTGGGTCCGGTTCGGTGGGTTAAAATAGTTAGAAAAAATGTGGAAAAAATTAAGAATGACCTTGAGTATATGCTGAGTATTTGTACCAAGTTTCAAACAAGGGGGAAATCCCAAAATCTTTGAAATGACTAATTTACCCTTGTGAGTTTAAGCGTAGAGTAATAGTTAATGACCGGACTTTGGGGCTCCGGTTCAGGGGCCTAGGAGTTGATCTAAAAATTAAGAAAATTCTCAGTGAGAGTTTAATGGGTCATAAATTATAGGCTAAACCTTTTGGTGGGTAAAAATCCCAGTGAGTGGGCAATTGACCTTTTTGCCCCTAGGGTTAATCGTAAACCATTAAGTCAACCTAGGTCGGTTCAAGGGTTTCACAACCCCATCACATGCCAAGAAAATTACATAGAGTCCATGAAGTCAAGTAGTATACTTGAGTTCAATTTTGGACCCTTTGGATGTCATTAAGGCCTTAAACCAAATGACATAAATACCCTTATGTAAATCGGTATGTATTTGCGTGGATGTTATTAACGGGCCAATGTGATACTGAAACCTTTTGAGAGGTTAACGTCTTTCCCAAGAGCAGAGAAGACCTTATCCAATGTTGGATAATTACCTTAATACCATCGGGTACATATTATCAGTTTTTTTAAGAGGTTTATTAAGTTAACACAAGGAGGGTTAGGGCACGAGAGCTCGAGTAATTATAATATCATTATTGATTTTGATTATTGATATTATGTTATGTTTGGACCTTTGTGGTTCTAATTGTTTATGTTGTTCTGTGTTTCAATTTTTGATATTGATGATGTGATAGTAACTTATCACTAGTTGAAGATTATTGAAAGAATAATTGTTTGGGTGGATAGCTTTGGATTAGGCGAGAACACCTAATCAAGATAAAGACTAAAATACCTCAGAGAGGTCTAGGACTAGTTCATACAGTGAACAAAGCCTTTGACCTGACGATTTGCCTTGGTTGATGAACCGATGGCATGTCTCGAGTTGTAAACCTTAGTATAGAAGGGACTAATGGGGTTTGGGATAATCATTCGGAATCTTGGCTTATAGATGAGCAAGATAGGGTTCAGAATGGTTTCATAAGTTTTAGCTTTATTGAGGAGCCACTGATTTGACCGTGTAGTTGTACCTCCCCATTGGAGGGAGTTCCTTGTGAGTCGGGCTCACCGCAGATCTATTGAGGATCTTTTAGTGTACACGCAATTAGGGTCGCTAACATCCTGCTTGGTTGGCGTCTCTGACCACTTCTGTTCAGGTGCAGTTGTGGGCCATGCCCTTCCACTCCGGTCAGGTCCTTATAGGCTAGGTTGGGAAATGACACTTCCTGGTGGATTCCAGGGGCCTGGTGGATTCCAGGGGCCTGGTGGATTCCAGGGTGTTTCGTTGTCATTTGTCACTTAGGTTGACATCTGATGAGTCTGTCTGTCATTGGGATTAGACGGGAATATTAATTATCAAACAATGGTTCGAGAGATAATTAATAACATTGTTTGATATTGTTTGTTTAATTAGAATAAGTGGAACGATTAAAGGACTTGCATAAAATGTAGGTTGCTTGACAATACTTAAGCATTGCATGTGTGATGCTATGCTTCTTAGTATAGTGTAGCATTAGGCAGAACTACGTCTAGATTTGATCTTGTTGGAAACATTGGAGATGTTGTCTGATGCGTACGTAGGCAACTAACATCGGGTGATGTTGGCCTGATCCGAAAAATATTAATAAAACCTTTTGTCCTTTGGAAGCTCTTCTCCTATAGGCAGAGATGCTCCATTGTGGTTGTGGTTGTTGTTTGGTTTGCTTTGTTGTAGATTCTCCGGGCGACGACAAGTGAGACCAAGGCAGGCGAGCACAAGAGGTTTCCGTGTTTTTGCAACTCCGATACGTAAGTGTACCTTAAGCGTGAGAGTCAACTTATTATTTATTTTTAGACGGGTGACAGACTTGTACTTAGATGGATGAGCTGATCTTTATGAATTTTCAGACGTTAAATAATATCATATGCTTTGATATTCGTATTTGTAAACCCCAGTTATCATGACCTAGATATTTAATCGAAGGGTTTGTTTTGTATTTAAAAAAAAAATTTCGCTATCTACCATTCGTGCTATTTAAAAATGCTTTTAAAAATCCGGGTCGTGACAAGGAATATATCTCAAATGATCATAAAAAGAAAATAAAATCATAACTCTACATCATTTGGATCATTAGAATCATCGTCCTCTCCCTCAACATTAGAATTTGCATTTGATTGATGATGAATAAGCTCCCCAAGCCTATCAAAGTGCTGATGAATAGTGTCAAGACTCATGTCGAATTGCTATGCCCTCATCATATGTTAAATATCGAGGACCATCCCTCTCTACTTCTGATCTCCGTCTCTATGCTAATCTCTCATCCTCATTAGCATCAGGCATCTCATGGTTATCCCGTGTCTCATGGACCCTATCCTCAGTGTGTGACCTCATCTGATGAACAATTGCCTCATCAATAAGACCCATAACGGCCATCGTGGGCTCTATCCAAGTCACCCACACTCTCAGAGACAAGCAAATCCTATATATGATGTACGGATAAGCCAACATCTTGTGGGTGTGGCCATAAACAAATGTCATCATCCTACCAAAGATAATTGTGGGCAGATCTAGCTCAATGTCGGGCTTTGACAATAAAAATAAGATATGGGTCATCATTTGATCCACTCTCTCCTTCCAAGCAATGCAAATGTTGTATTGAGCTATGACTTGCAGAAGACTAAAGTCGGGAGTCATGGAATGAGCCTGGATTATTGTGTCAAGCATGCCTCTATAGTAACAATGTCATTCGAAAAGATGTAACCATCATAGGTCGAATAATAAATATCCCGAGCTCCACATCTATGGCTCCTACAATAATTTCGGGTGTAACTCATACTAAAGTACTATTGTCCACAACTATGAGAGTCTGCTAGTCCGCCTCATGTATTGATGAGTATCACTGTCTAACTAGATTGAGGGAATATAGGTGTCTTAGACGTGGAGATAGTATGGAAATATGATACCCAATGCGATCTATTGAATATCCAATCTAACACAAGATGTGAGGGTGCGTAGACTACCAAGCACTCAAACCTAATTGGTCTTGCTCTCTCGGGTGGTGGAGAAGAACCACTAGGTTTATTCATATCAGCGGTGGGCTACTTCCCCTTTGAGATACACTTCTTCTAACCCATCTAAGATTCAAATATAAATCCTAGGGCTAAGGCATAGACTAGGAAGTAAATTCAACAATTAAAGCTCTTAGCAAATTTCAAAATTTTTTAAAATTAAGAAAATTTGCCCAATATTTATAAAATTCAAAATATCCTAGGAAAATATTTTGATTGATCCCAAATTTTAACACAAGGTAGTTCTCAATTTATAGATTAAGTTTTATAACTACACCTATAGTCAATTTGCAAAAGAAATCCACAAATTTCAAATTCCCCAATTTGGGGCCTTTTTTCAAAGAACCAAAAGTGAAATCTTTGAAAACTCAAACTTTAATGGATGAAATTGCGTGAAAATTGAAAGGATTGTAGATCTTGATATTCTAAACATTCCTATCAGTTCAAATTCATTGAAAACCATGAAAAACTCTAAAAATCAAAATATGAGTTCAATTTTTACTTGGCCGCAAAGTAAAAATTCCATTTGATGTGAAAAACTCATGTAAATCCACCCAAAGTCGATCAAAATCGCCTTCCTCAACTTCTCCCTTGCTTCTCCAGGAGTTTAAGGGTGAAATGAGGAGAATGTGGCATGATTTGTATTTTAAAATGAATGCTTGAGGGTGAGCCAGTCTAACCAACGATTGCCCAACACTAGCCTTAGATTGTTTTTAAATTTTTCAAAATTTTCCTTAAAATTTTGGTGAATTTCTTAAAAAAATAAATCCCATAATTTAAAAAACAATCATTTGCAACTGAAATCACATCAATTTGTCCTCTAGAACTCAAAATAAAATTAAAACACTCAAATAAACTATATTGAGATATCTTGTTAATTTTATTAATTTTACTTTTAATATAAGTGCATCCACATATTATGGTCAGTTATAACTTGCCTTAAATTAGTTTGCTCCATTGGTTTGTAATTTTTAATCTTTATTTTTTCATTTTAATATTTTAATTTTCTTTTATATTTTTTTTAAAAAACCACCAATGTTTAACTCTTGGTTCATTTATAAATCTCTTAAGGTCTTTCTTATTTAAAAGAGACGAATTTATTCATATTCTAGGAGACATAGTTCTCAATTTTTTACTCACTTTAGTTATAATTTATTTACATCATTTTTAATGAAACAAAGGGAAATAAACTCATAATTAATTTATTGTTGCCTTTTTTTGAGTTATGATATATTTCCTCCATTCATTTTTCTAGGGCATGACTCTTTCTGAATTTTCTCCACTTGCATCATTTTCTTCTTTTTTTTATTTTTTAAATGTCAAGTAGATGGGAGCTTTCACACTAGCCTAAGCCAACCTAAATAGGTAGTCATTCCTTATCATCTTTACAAGGATTATTCCTTTGGCTTAAAAGAAGTGAGCATGTACAAACATTATATGACTCTTTATAAGGAATTTGTTGCCATTAAATCCTAGATAGAACTCTAGCTTAAATTCCTCAAATTATGATCACTGATACTCCACTAGAATGTAAACTTCTAAGTCAACATATGTCAAAGACTTTTTTTATTATCACTCATGAAATTGACTCAAGTTTAACGTGATGTGTGCAAGTTTTTTTTAAAAAAAGCGTAGAATTGCAACATCAAGCAAACAAAAATCAAATCGATCTTCACTCTCCTTAGTGTATTCTGCTTTTAATTAAGGCATGCTAACCACACATCATGGTGTTTCAACTTAAGAGCTAATTAATAACCTTTAATTCAAGAATTGAACATATTCAAAAACTACAAAAAAAATTACTATGAAAGCAAAAGACAACAACTATTTTTTTTGTGTTATTGAAGTTTTTATTTTTTTTCAATGCCTATGAAGAAAATCATCATGAAGACAAAGTAAAATGTAATAAAAACTTAAAAGCATGCTAATGTCCAACATATAGGAAGAATTCAATCATGGACAAAAAAAAATCTCTTACTTAGTGATCAGAGGGTTCTTAGACTTCCCTAGTCATCTAGTTTTAAGGTAACCTCAGGGCAATTCACTCGCCCTATCAAATTAGGATCTAAGGTTTTCTAAGATATCTTTTTTGATCCAAATTTATAAGATTTTCTTTCTATTGTCTCGAGTAACCATCTTTGGTATGAAATTTAGTGTGTACTTTCTAATCCACATGTCTTTAGTTTGAGGTTCCCTATGGTGTAAATTGATTCCTTTCATCTTCTTATAAAAATTATTTAAATATAAATTACCATAATTTTCTTTATTTTTAGATTTTTTCATGGCATATTAACTAAGGAAAATTAAACTAACCTAAGAGCTACAAAATTATTTTTTTGTGCAGCAAAACACAAAGAGTGTTTGTTTGTGCAAAATGATTTTGCAGCTCTTAGGTTAGTTTAAATTCTGTTTTGATAACTCAAACTCATGAGTGTCTTTTTTTGTTTTTGATATTTAAATTCAAAGAGTGTTTGTTTGTGCAAGGAAACAATTGGTAGGTTGAAGTAGGATTGTTGAGCCATCTCTATTCTACTCAAGGCTACATCCAAGTCAGCTCAAATAAAAGCTCAAACTTAGGCTAATAGAACCAAACTCTTGCTTGGCCCATCTTGAATTGGCTTTGATTGAGTTGTTAGCTGGCTTAACTTTGAATGAGTTGCGTAGGTAATTTATTTTGAAATTTCATATATATTGATTGGAATCATGATTATGTTACAAATCATGTTTATATATGTTAGACTGGAAATTTGAAATGATGATTTGCGTATTGAAATAGGTTGGAATGAACAAGTTTTGAATGGCCAAAAAGGTTTAAGTGAAATTTTGAATAGATTTAAGTAAAAGTTTTTATGATATATGGGGGTACTTAAATTTTTTTAAGTGATGATGTCATCATCTTAGTCAACCCGGGTTGACCCAGCCCATTCACTAATTCGGGTCTGAGTCCAAGTCAGGTTTTAAAATATTACATCAAAGCGACACTAATGGATGATGTGCATCGATGTATGCGCATGTGCATGTGATTTTATTGTTGCCTACAGGACACCTCAAAACACTTAGGATTCTTCTAAAACAAGCAGTGGAAGGATGTTTTAGAGTTGGACTCAAAATTATTATAAAACAAGGTATTTTATTAGGTATTTGCCTAATCTATATGTCCATTTACATTTCATGTTTGATCCTCATAATTTATTTGCAACAATTATAAACAACAATAGAATGGTGTTAGTTAACCTCAGTAATATCTCAATTATTAAATAACAAATGTTTATTTAGGCCTTTTTTATCACATTTAAAAAAATATAATGAATAATGGTTATCCGATTAATTGGCCAATTATTAGTGGAAAGAATGGTTATGGAAGTACCTATATTGTTTACTTAATAGAATGGTTATAGATAAAGATTTGGGAAATGGTTATGATAATGGAATAACTAATACCATAATTGTATCATTCCATTGGTAGCCCTAGTATTTATCACAAATCTAAAAAATTACCACATTACTCCTAAAACTAGTATTTTAAATAAAGTAAGAATTAAGAGTTATGACCCTTATATGTTGCAAAAATTTGTACAAAGGAAATTTAAGCAAAAGAAATTTAAACAAATCTAAGTGTAACCCATGATTAATCTACCATTCAATCAACCACAAATCATACAAGCATTCACAAAGATTTTTTAAGTGGAAAACCGCAACAAGGGTTAAAAACCACGATAACTCTCTAAGTCAAACAATACAATAGCAAGCAAGAACTTATATGACTCAAAAAATAACCAACCAACCTCTAGCGACTCAACACAAATGAAAACTATTTTCATTGTTTACTCCTCTTTGTTGTTGACTTTCAAGTTTCTCTCTCTATTGAATCCTTGAAGTTTTCCTTCTTCGTATTCTTCAGTTCCTCAGTCAAAGACACCTTCTTTATTTGCTGATTCTCCTTTTTATTCAATCCTCTCCAAAGAATTTGTTGCACCTCCTCAAGATATGTGTGTGTGAATTGGTTGTGCATTCACTCTTTGATCATTTAGCCATATGAATTTCTCTCAACAACTATGGTGAATTAAGGAAAGCACTTGTCAAGATCTCCCCCTTTTTCTCTTCTTAAATAATGGTTTTCCTCTGTTATTTCATTCAAACCTAGGACTTTTATAGATTCTTAAGTCAAATAGGGTTAAAAGAACCCAACTTGGAAAGGACTCTATTCCAGAATCCTAAACTAGGTAATTTTGTCACCAAATGATTCATCGTTTCAAATGGCGATCAATAGCTCACCTATTTTGTTTAAACAAAATTCCTAAACAACTAAGCATTTACCCAGGCGATCGATCATTTGATCCCTTGGGTAGAAAACTAGAAAATTGAGCATCTAAGGTATCTATTCGTCAAACAATTGTTCAAAAATGATTGATCACTTATGAACAGTTTTTCAATTTTGAACCATCTTTCACCAAAACTCCCTAAATCACTTCTAAGGATTATTTTTACTTAAATCTAAGTTATTTATGTACGTAAGTGTATGTATTATACATTTAGGGTTTGTTTAGATTGGTAGAAACTGGGAGAAAGGGAAAGAGAAAGTGAATCCATGTGAAAAAAAACTAGGATATTCCTAAAAAAAATCATTGTTTCGTTACACGATGTTGGTGTGGGTGGTATTAGTGGAAAATGTGGCAGTTGTGGCAATGGTAGTGATGGTAGTGGTCATGGTGGTTGTGGTGGTGGTGGTGGCAGTAATGGTGGTGGCTACAAGGGTGTTAGTGGTGGTAGTGGTAGTGGTGGTGGTAACAGTAGTAGTGGTGGTAGTGGTAATAGTAGTAGTGGTGGTGGTGGAGGCAACAACTGCAGTAGTCGTGGCAATGATGGTGGAGGACGTAGCAGCAGTGATGGTGGCAACAATGGTGGTAGTGGTGGAGGTGACGGCAATAGTGGTGGCAGTAGTGGTAGCAATAGTAGTGGGGCAGTGGTAGTGGTAGCAGTGGTAGTGGTAGCGGTAGCGGTGGTGGTGGTAGAGGCAGAGATGGTGGTGGAGGAGGCGGTGACAATGGTGGTGGCGGTGGCAGTGGCAGTGGCAATGGTGGTGGCGATGGCGACAAGGCCAATAGTAGGAATATTAAAAGCATAAATTTTTTATCTGTAGATTCTCTCCAAAAATCTATAGTTTAAGGGGTGGAAAATTTTTGGGGCAATTTTCTACCCCTTTTTCCCAATTTTCACTTTGAATTCTCTTTCCTCATTGCACCAAATAATAGAAACTAGGGAATTTTTAAAAGATTCTTTTCCTTTCCCCTACTTTCTACTAATCCAAACAAACCCTTAAACTCTAACACTCAATGTAGTTTTCAACCTTGAACCTTTAAAACATGTCCACTCCTATTTTTTGAGTCATTCAATTTCAAATTTGATTCGACCACAATAATCTAATCAAAGTTTAAGACTAACATCGTACATGAAGTTTTGACATAGTTTTATTTATCAAAATCAGCTAATTATAATACATATGAAACCATATGTTCTAACATTGGGTTATTGTTGGTAACCCATCGAAGTGCGATGATGCACCAATGATATCCAATGTGATCTGATTGTGGAACTCACCAGAGAACTACTGGTCTTTCACTAGTGCCTTGCTTGGCAATGCTAGTAGGGGTTCTCATTGCCCCAGTGGAAGTGTGTGGGTATGGATGGGGTTCCAACCCTTCATCTACCCCATCGGTGTCTCATCAACTAGTTGTTGTGCGTGGCAGGTGATCTTGAAATTTAAAGAACTTGAAATTGAAGAAGAAGAAAAAGAAGAAGAAGAAGAAAGAATCTCAAGTGATACCTTTGTGTTTCTAGAGTGGTGGCAGAGATTTTTCCAAAAATTGGTGGTCATAGAGGGCTTCACCACTGTTTGCTCACTTGGAAGCAAAATCTCCTCTAGAGAAGATGAAATGTGTTTGGTAGAAAGGCTTATGGAATCCGACTATAAGGACCCTAAAACATGGATCTAACAATAGTTGGAAGGGGTCACCAAAGCTAGAGAATGGGCTAACTGATGTTGCAATCGTAGGGGGAAGACAATTTTTTAAAATTGCCAGTGAAGCCCAAGCTACAGAATCAATAACTGAAAGAGAGAAAGTAACATTTGGGCCACATGTGCACATTTTTTGTAAAATAAAATAGGTACCATTGATGTGTTGTTGAATCCATCAATGTGTAGATAGTACTAAGTATTTGTTTTGAAATTTTAGAAAATTTTGATTTATGTGAGGATTTAATATATTCAAATTTTGGGAACAAAATTTCCTTTTAAGGGGGCAGAATGTGGCACCCCATATTTTCAAGAAGAAAATTTATTTATTTAAAAAGCTTATTTTTGTTTACCGGCAAACCACTAACATGTCAGTGACCTACCGATAGAAAAGTGTAATGTTACCATAAGCAATCATCAACAGCCTACCAATGAAAACTGCATACATCAATTACTTCAGAAAATGAGGCTATTATACAGTTTTGAAACTCATTAAGTAGTTTTTTAAGTATAAAAGGGAGTGGAGTTAGGAATGGGAGAGAAAAATGTAAGTCCCAGAAGAGTCTTAGGGCCGGTAAGAGTGACTGGGTGCGGTTTGGGAGGAGAATTTTTGTCGAAGAAGAGAAACCTCACTCCAGTTGCAGTTGTATTGCAATCTACTTTTGTAATAATAAAAAGTATGTGATTTCTTTCAGTTATGTTGTGCATGATTATGCCTTCATAGTAATTTTGAATTGTGAGGAGTTAAATGCTCGATTTATTACTCAAGAGGTTTAAAACTTTAGTTTGAAATTATTTCCTTGAGCTTTTACCCAATAGAAAGTGTTTGGAATGAATTTGGGGCCTATGATCAATCTCTCCCATTCATTGATGAGGTCACTGACACGTCAATGTTTTCACCAAAGAAAGGTGAAGGATAAATAGTACACTTGCATGCATGTAGAGTCATGCATGTTGAATGATCATTAGCCGTGAGGTGAATGCGTTGGTGTGGCATTAGTGAGGTGGGCATTCCTAACCAACACACTATCAGTGAGGGTTTACCACGTCAATGGATTACCAATAGTCACAGTGTCCTAGCTGACATGTTGGTGAGGTTACCAATGATGCCTTAAAATAAAAGAATTTGAGAATGGTCTATATCAATGCTTATGCTATATAGAGATTATATAGTTGTGTGATTTTTAAAAGATTTTGGATGCATGATTGGATGATGAATAAGTATGTATTAAGCTAGGTTTGATAAACCCTAATTCATATGTATGAGACCGTATGATGTGATGACTGATCACCCTGAAATTGATACATTGGACACTTAAGGACAAGAGATCCTAGTGTCAATTTGGCTCCTCAAGTAAGTCGTTTAGCCACGTAAAACAAAAAGGTATGGTATGAAAAAGGATCATGGTTTTTTGGCTCCCCAATGGTGGGAGTTATTTACAGCCGCTCCCATTCGCCATTAGGCTCAAATGGACTAGAGTATAAAATGTTAGTTAGTCCCATGTAGTGCAATACAGGAGATTTTCATAATCATGGTAGATGGGATCTCTACATTAGGATCCATGAGCCTTGTAAGCCCTTACTTCATGAGGTGGATGAGGCAAGACAAGCTTCAATTGTTGTAGTCCAATATTTAATTGAGTAGGAACTTCTAAATAGGGTTATTGTGTCTCCTTGAAGTGGAGTTCTCTGTTGTAAGTATGTATAACGTGGAAATGTATGTATTAATTTGGTTTTCATAAATTCCAAATAGTTTTATAAACCAACTCTCATTCGATATATTTATCAAACTACTTGTTTTCATTTGGATTGCAATTCCAATTAGTATACCTTTATACTTAACATCCTTTTATAGTATAGGTCTCCAGGTAGAAGATTAATTTAAAGGTATTAAAAAGGTTGTAGTTGTAGAGCAGACCTTATCTTTTTAGCTTGTTGAGACATTATCTTCCTATAAGTTTTCTTTTAGCACTAGAGAGAGTCATTTGTCATTTTTATTAGCTTGTGCATATGTATGGACAAGTGCTTGTGGATCCTATGACTACTTTAATGTACATAGATATGTAAACATTTAAATATCATAGTATCACAACTAAAGATTTTGAAAATGATGATTTTTATGTCCCCAATTTAGCATTTCAATGATTTATAACCTTATGAAATAGTTTTATCCACTTCACATTATGAAAGGTAGCATGACATAATATTTATTTGGAGAAAATTTTTTTATAAAAGGTTGTGTAAATTGGGAGCATGACAATTGTGGCATGGATATTTAAGAGAGACGGTTAGGTAATAAAAAACCTAATTGCCACTTGTATTATGACCTTCGTAATTGTAATCGTTCAACCCACAATTGTGCAAATTAACCAGACTTACACATGGGCTCGAAATTAGGCTAGATGTGAGTTGTAGTATATTTAGAAGTGTGGCTCAAATTCAGCCCATTTGAACCCAAGATCTTGGGTTTGGTTTTCTTCTGTCCATGCAAAAAAGGAAGGAGACTTGGAATTGGAGAAGAGAAGGGACCACACACAGGAAGCCCACAAACCCTTTTAGCCAAGAAATGAAACAATAAACCCACAAACTGAGGGAAGGGGGGTTAGAATTAAAAGATATAAATAAAATTTTTCCTTCTGAACAACTTAAAATTTTGGGAAACTTGGTTATGTTACACCCATGTGGGGTCTTGTTTGATAGGGTTCATCAATGCCAGTGTAACTGTACCAAAAACACATGATTCTAAGTTCTGGAGAAAAAGTTACAATCGTTAAAAGTTTGAGAAATAGGTTGGAAGTTTCATTAAAATTTATCCTAAAATATTTTGTTTCCAAGCTCAATTATGATTCTACAATGATTCAATGGAATTAATTAAGGAGAATTTTAATTTTATTTTTAAAATAATTTCACACACAAATAGCTCCTAAATCTCTATTGATTATATAGAATCCCTAGGTCGGTGCTTCAATATGCGTGTAAATACAAATTAGATAAAATAAAATAAATTAATTTAGAGATAAAGTATGTATCAAATCAAGGTTTCACTTATATTTTATAGTTACAATAGATGCTTCCAAGATCGTAATGATTATAATTATATGTATATGTAATTATAAGCACTATATTAACCCAAATACATTTGTAGTAGGCAATTGTGAGTCCAAATGTCACGTGCTTAATATTAAGTCATAGGTTAGCTAGGATAGTAGTGTTGAAGGATTTTGTACCATATAGCGCACCTTTCATATTCAAAATCAGTTTGGCGACGGGTCTCATTTGATAAAGCTTTTGGGACTTTTTCAATTGTGTCAAAAATGTGCAAATATTAGTATGTATAAATATAAACAAAAATACAAAATTTTATTATTGAGATAAGACCCAATTTTTTTTTTCGAGAAAGCATACTCATACATGGTCTTATTTGATAAAGCTCGTAAAAAGCTTTCCAACGGTATCAAGAATACACAAATCTAAAATTGGGAGAGCAAGATATAAACTTATAAAGTTGAAATTAATACTCTCTTCATCTCATATTAATATCTCCATTTAATTTTTCAAAATGAATTGAATTTAGATCATTTTGAAAAACCTAATGAAGCTATTTAATATAGAATGAAGGGAGTATGGCATAAAAGTAGAGCTAATGTCATATTAGCAACTAGTATTAGGTTGACATGGAGTAGCCATCTAAAAGAATATGTAGAGAGTTTTACTAAACTACACGTAAATCACTCACTAATTCAACTCAATTAAAGGGCATTATAGAAAATATGAGGATAATATAATAATTTGGCAAACATCTATTGTCACCTTTGTTACTTTATATAGGGCTTGTTTGGCAACCACTTTAAAAATTAAGGGTCTTTCTTCTCCAAGAGGAGGGTTGTTTTTTAAAGTGACTTTTATGATGTAATATTTTATACTCTAATTTGACTCACACGGAAAGTTACTTTGGTTTTTCAAGTAGTTACCAAACAATTGCTCTTATCTACCTGCGGAAACTTGAAAGTATGGTTTTCATGTGCATCACAGTGTCGCCAACGGCTTGTGATTATGGATGTATACTGCATGTAGCTCTAGTGTGAACTCAAGCAAACTAATGATTTAGCCTTCTTGTTTTAGTTTAAATGGCTGATAGAAGGAATGCGCTCTAGAGAATGACTGCTTGCTATTCTTTTATATAGTTGCCCTTGGGATGCCATTCCACGTCTTAACCCATTTCAGCATAATGTTATGCTTAGAGTTAACTTGTATGTTTGATCAATGTCACGTTTTGGCCAGCTACTTGTATCAGTTTATTTCGACGGCAGACTCTTCTAAAGCCTCTCTATTTGCCGGGATCCCGCATTACCTCTGTCCACTTTGACACCAAAGCGCGAGCCTTGCAACGAAGTACATGTACCAGCACTCTTTCAGGGAAGAAAGTGTAGAGCAGATGTCTGTCTTTTTTGTTGGTTCTACAAATTGGAAAGTTTTCATACTCTTATGAGAAAAAAGTGGTCTTGTTTGTATTCAAATAGCTTTTTTCTTTAATCAACTTCATCCGTTCTGAGGTTACTATTCAATTTTCTCGCTGTAAATTGTGAAAACTGGAATTTTACCCTCTCAATTACTATCCAAATAGGCCAAGCAGATTGCGTCCAACAAATTTAGAGCTTTGATCTGACTCTTACGCCTTGATTCAAGAGGTGGAACAGAACGAAGTTTTTGGCCACGAACCTTGCCGCAGGACATCAGAATGTCCGAACAAATTTCTTGTATTTGTCATCGTATGATCTCTTGGGGTTGGTTCCCACGCCATAAAATGAAGCACAGCTCATCTTAAATTCCAATCATTTTTTCTCCTCGATCAAAGATTTTTAGTAGCCCATTCTTCAGAAAGCATCTGAACTGACGCTACAAATTACGTAAGCCCTTGAAATGAAAATGGGTAAAAAGAAAGATACCCAAAAGAACAGAAATCTTGTATTAAATAAATGGCCACGCAGATCCATTACACAGAAGAGGGTACAAATGATTCTACAGCACTCCACAGTATTTATGAAGAGTTGATAAGAAGAATGCTAGTAGAGTTATTTGGACTGAATTGCCAATAATTATACTTGAAGACATAATGCACAACAAAATGGAATACACTTTCTCAAAGTCCTGGACTGAAGTGCCAAATATTTTAGCAGACAAAAAACATGGAACGTGCTGTATCCTTCAAACACTTACACAGGAAACAAACAATGATAAGCCAGCAGGAACCAACTGATCTTCTCTGACTAGATTCCTCAGATCATAAATTAGGCTGACTATCCTCAATTGACTTTTTTGAATTCCATCTATTTCATATATATACAAGGCAAAAGGAGGCAATGCCAAAGTTGAGAGAAGGAATTTAGCAATCGATGCCACATTGACCTGCTGAAGCTTTAGTGGAAGAAGTAAAGGGGTCGATCCGGACCCATAGCAATGAGAAGATAGACGCCAGTAGGATCGACCAGACAATGACAATGGTGGGTGTACGATTTTGCCGGCCCAACAGACCTTTGAGGAAAGGATACAGATGGACAATGACCCATATTGCAAAGAAAAGCTTCCCAAACAAGGGACCCCATGATTGGTACCCACTGTTTATGGCATAAGAGACTCCCGCCACAATCCCAATCAAGTTCACAACAAGAACGGAGGTTGGAGGAATAAGAAGGGCGGTCCACTTGAACACATAGAGTTCAGCAAAGTCACCATCTTCGTCAGAGGCCTTGGACGTAACAGTAAAGTTTGTATCTATACCAGCAAGCACCTTTAATAAACCTTGGAACACAGCAAATAGATGGGCTGATGTGCCTCCAATAACCCAAAACTGCTCATTTCTCCACCAGTCCTCAATTCCAACTCCACTCCACCTGAGTTCTAGAATTCCAGTAGCAAAGATGGAGACGAAAAGAAGAATGAACCACATGCTTGCAAAATTGCTTATCTGTGAATGCAAACAGCAAGTCAACATCAACATTGACATAAATAACCAAAAATGAAAAATTCAAAGTTCAAAAGAACATCAAATTAGTATACTCCCTCCGTCCCAAATTAATAGCTCCATTTGGTTTTCAAAAAATAAACTAATTATAGCCCATTTAAACAACCAAATGGAGCTATCAATCCAGGACAGGGAGTATTTTACAAGTGACTTTTTTATCATAGATAATGCAAATTAATATTAGGAAAAACAGGGCAACTGCAGGGGGCTTCCCCAACTGTGTCAGGCAAGGTGAGGTAAGAGGGGAGGAAGAAGTGGGCATGATGTCCTATCAGATCCCATCTGACTACCATCAGGCCTCTAGCATAAACTAGGTACATATTTTAAGCATATGAAGTTACATGGATAGAGAATACAACCTAAACAGGAAATATCGAGGACTAAAAAGTTAAATTTCAATCCCCACTTATACCACACAGCTATATGAGATTTTATAGAAATGCAAAACTGACCTCAGGAATAATAAACTTTCCAGTTAAAAGACAGATAGCTGGAAGTACGCAGTAAGCAAGAAGCGGGATAGAGGTCAGAGGGTACACAATGGTGTTAATGTAGGCCAGCCTCTCCAACAGCTGTAGCCTTCCACTGTAACCATACCATATAGGACAATGCCTGCTCAACAAAATCTCAATGGAACCCAGGGCCCACCGAAGCACTTGGTTCAATCTATCAGAAAGATTGATTGGAGCAGATCCCTTAAATGCTGGACGAGGAGGCATACAGTAGATCGAGAACCACCCACGAGCATGCATTTTAAAACCAGTGAGAATATCTTCTGTTACAGAGCCATAGATCCACCCAATCTGCACATATTAGATGCATAGCGAATAAATACTTTAGTAGATCCATATTTAAGGAGGTCAATATCGGCTTATATAAGTTTGTCTGCAAACCTCTTTGCCCCATTCAGATTTGTCCTCGTAGCCACAACTGATCACATGAATGGCTTCTTTCAGAAGAGTTGCAGGATTTGTCGAAGGTGGTATTCCACCTTGCTCCATAAAAGTGGACGCAATGAAAACAGGTGATTGGCCAAATCTCTTCTCCAAGCTCTTCTGGGACATGAGAAGTGATCTTTCATCATCATAACCTAAAAACATACACGTTTATGGTGAGGAGATAGCTATATACATATAGAAAAAACAAGAAGTTGAATAGAACTCTTGACTTCCTTCCCTGTAAATTCATAAAGATTGCCGGCCTACTAGATATATGCTAAAATAAATGCTCTCATTTGCCTAATGTCCAACTTAATTGCTGCCAAACATGAAAATTAATTTTTTAGGGAATTAAAAATGCCATAATCTCCAGAATAAAGATAGTTTAATCCCATAAATCAGAAATAGTCAATATTCAAACAAAACTCAAATTACCCCAATTTTTAATATCACCCAAAGCATGTGCAGGCTAACATTTCCTAAGCATAATTTTTTACCTACACTTCCCAAGCACGATTTTTTTTTTCAGCTATTGACCCTTCTAATGTTGGTAGAGGTTGGGACCAAGAGGGATAGAAAGAGAACCATAAAAATAGGAGCCCCTAATTTTGAACCCATTCAGACATTAGGACCCCCTTCATCACATCATTTTAATCACCTAGGTTGAGATTGCATTTTAGTTTAAGGCCCTACTCTCTGAGTAAGTCCAAAGATCCCCTTTGATGATGGGGGATGTACCAACTTTGAATAATTCCAATAAGTGGGGCCCTTCCATTTAAGCTCACTCCCCTTGATGCAAACCCTAACCTACTTAGGTTGGGTCAGGATGGGTATGCAGGTAACCCTACTTTTTTTGTTATTTTTTTAACTTAATATTTTATACATTATCTTTGCAGGGGCCAAACATAGAAAGAATTTAGTTACATTGCAACATTATAAATAGATGTCAAACATTTTATGTGCTATTTGAGAAAGTGAGAGTTAGAGAGAGAGCACTGCAGCATTATAAGACATGTCCAAAACCAAAAAAAGATCACAAAAATTACCAATTGACTATTAAATAAAATAAAACTATAAGAGAATTTCTTTCTAATCTCTCCACCTTAGATCATGACATCATTAAATAATAGGGTCAAGGTCAGGTTATAAGGGTAAACCCAGCCTCAACCCTATTTTAAATATTTGTAAAATTTAAAAACCCTAACCCTGACCCTATGTTTAATCGGGTCGGTCGCGTGCGGGTTAAGTGGGCCGGGTTCATGAATAATTTCTATTGCAAAATATTGAAGTTTTTTTTTAAAATATGCTATATTGTTAGCATGGTTGAGCATGCCTCGTTATATTTTGCACTCTTACGTTATTTCAATTTTCCTGGAAGCTTTTCTCCCAAAACAAGTGAATGTCAGTCTCCTAGCTCCTTCAACCTAATAGACTAACTTTGTTTAGGGTTTTGACGTCTGGCATCCTGTTCTTTCCCCGGTGAAAGTTTATTATGACGGGTAAAATGTTTTACAGCTATGAATAGTGCAAAGAATTAAATGTAATGAGA
This sequence comes from Saururus chinensis, assembly GCA_035235625.1. Classification (NCBI taxonomy): domain Eukaryota; kingdom Viridiplantae; phylum Streptophyta; class Magnoliopsida; order Piperales; family Saururaceae; genus Saururus; species Saururus chinensis. Next base: position 25,675,900 of record CP141143.1, on the reverse strand, counting down.
TGAAATAATGGCCTTCCAGTGGAACATGAGACACTGGTTTTATTCCAAATTAAGTTTTAAATAATGATAACTAAGTGAATCTTCTATTGAAGAAAGATAATGCCATTCTCACAAAAAAATCTCCTAACATTGGATCATATTTTGAAGAGAGAGGCAGTTATACACCAAATAAAACTCATGAATGTCTATGGAGAACTCACCTTCAACACCTTCGTCAATGTCTTCCATGTTGAAGATGGGAATAGTAGATTCAGTTCTTTTCATTGCTCTCTGTTTGTCTATATACTTCTTATTTCCTCCTCTTCCCTTCTTCCTAGAGCCACAACAGCTCTTGACTATGATGTTTGGCTCTAGGTCAGCCTCAGTTAGCACTGGATCATACCCATATAATGCTTGCCTATTGAAACAACATCCCGTACCGACATACACCGGTCCCTGGAGACCATCCAGCCCTTTCAAATTTATCTGTACATTTAGCAACAACACAAATTAATATTTCCGCACAATACCATAAATGAACACAAAAATGCTTATTCTAGCCATATTACTTACATCGAAAAACACAATGTTGCGATTGGCATATCGATCATGCAGATCAATCCCATCAAACCTTTGTGGGAACTGGACATAACAAGTTTTCTTTCCAAGAACAGGGTCCATCATGAAACACATGGCCTCTCGAAGAGCTTTGCTGTTATTGAAGTAGTGATCACAATCCACATTGAGAAGGTAGGCACCATTTGTGAGCACAGCAGATACACGTATCTGAAAAATGGAATAAACACAAACAACAATAAGCGACCACAAATTCTGTAAATGCAACTTAAAAAACTAAGAAAAAAACAAACCAATGCATTCATGGCTCCTGCTTTCTTGTGATGTTGAAAGCCCGGACGCTTTTCTCGAGAAACATAAACAAGCCTAGGAAGCTCGTTTCCATCTGTATCAAGTCCTCCACTGTGTCCTAAAAACACCTATATTGAACACACTCAACAATAAGCTGACAGGAACAAGTACAAGTCAAAGTTCACGAAAGTACGAAATCAAACATATGGCAATAATAAGGTTACCTGAATCATCCCAGGATGATCTCTGGGATTGTTTCCTGGCCATGGTGTTCCATCCTGCATTGTCCAGCCCTCCTCAGGGGTCTTCTGAGCTTTTGCAACAAGAGCATTGACTCGTACTTTGAATTCTTCATATTCTCTCTGAGAATTTAAACAGCAAGTATATTAATTATTACAACCAGCAAAAATAGCTGGCATACCATATTTCCACTCCTTAATTATATGCAATATAGTAGCTAAGTGGCATGTTGACAACAATCCTTAGTTGGAAGAAGTTGATAATGATAACTAAAACTAAAATTCAGGTTTGTAGGCTTTCAGCTTTATACTTAAATGGGTAATAAAATTCTGATCCTTACTTTCATAGCTCTCCGTTCTTTTACAAACGAAGGTTGAATCTTGTCTTTCAAGTAATCTATCTTTTGAGCGAAGTAAAATTCAGGTGCCCTTGGCTCAATATTGTGCTTCTTGCAGAAGGGTACCCACTTCCTTGCAAATTCTGCGGTCTCTGAGAGAGCCTCAAAGGTCAACATCGCAGATCCATCATCAGAAACATAGCAAGAAACTTTATCCACAGGATAATCCACTGCAAGGATGGACAAAACTGTATTTGCAGTGATAAGTGGAGGCTCCTTTAGAGGATCCACTGTACTGACAAACACATCAACAGGAGCCAACTGTGAAGGCTCCCCTTCTCTGTCATACCTGAAAAAGAGAGGTCGAGCTTGATTCAAATTGCTCATAGATGGTATCTCTTAAGGGAAGTAAAACTTAAAGTACTGACAAGAGAAATGCAAGTCAGTCCACTAACCTCAGTGCAAGCCTGTCAAGGTAAGTCTCACGGTTGATGGGGTACCATTTTGGGAACTGATCGAGAAGCCAAGATAGAGCAAACCAAATCTCACATATAACAGACACCAGCCATAATGCATATGCATCAGGCACAGGGTGAGTCACACGGTACTGAAGGAAGAATCCTAAAATAATAAGCCGAAGAATGATCACAACCCGGTAAGGAGTCAGATGGGAAGATGGTATTGGTACAATCCGGCTCAAAGGTTGGCGAGCATCATCAGCCCTGACAAGACAACAGTTAATGAAGGCCAGTTTATATTTCACAACATAAAAAGCATGATTGAAAACCATAAAAACTAATTTAGACAGGATGACCCAGACTTACATTTGGACATCTTCACCATTGGATCCAGTTCCCTCAAGATCTCCTTTTCCATCAGGATACTTGTTGGTCACTTGCATTATATTTTTCTCTTGTTTCAGTTTCCAACCTTCAACTCTTTCCTTCCAATCAACATTTCCAAGCCCATATGAGTTCAAGTCTTTTGAAGGGTCCACTATCCTCACTGGAACTGGAATAAGTACAACCAAGAATATAGTTAGAAGACTAAAGCTGAGAACATGTAAGGTAAATCTGAAGAACTACTTGGTAGATCAGATCTTTGTATAATCTCATACCCGGCTGACTCGGATCAACGTAAGGGAGTGAGTGAACACGTTTTTCCCCTGGACCCAAAGGACCAGAAGTAGTACGAACAGACTGGCTATCTGGTGACATTGGAATTTCTCCAGATACCTGACATGTCGCCATTGATCAATTACATTCAGTTTCATGAGGACAATGTATTCTCCATGCAAATCAATGATGATACTTGAGACATTATAACTTACTGGCTGCCCATTGGTAAGAAGTGGGATAGGGTCATGCCTGGCGGACAATGACAGGTCAGAATCGTCTTGACCCTGCGATAGCCACTGACGAGTTGTTTTCCCACTTGTGTGCTTATAGTTAAACTCATTTTCAAGGTCATCAACATCATCTTCTTCATCATCTCCCTCCACTCGAGGACTCCCTGTTTTGGACAAAGAAATTCATTACACTAAAATCACCTGAAATTTTAAGTATCAATGCAGTGAAAGGAATGGATCTCAAAATATATAGGACTTAATAGAACCTTTTTGTCTTCGGTATCTAGTCTTGCACTGAGGGCAACATTGATTTCCCTCTTTGCGCTCATACTCATAGCATGGGCGACACACAGGAAATGCACATTCATTGCAAGCAACAAATGCATCACCTTTAGCCGTAATTCCAACTGTATCTCCACAGATCTGGCAAACCTGACCGCCCACGTTTTTCAAGGGCTTAGGCTGTACACACAGAAACAAAAAAATCATTTCCGTGAACCTCTCAGATAGTTTACATTAAAAAGTGTAACTGCACTCAGAAAATCAGCCAATTGTGAGAACACTCTTGTCAAACTAGCATTATACAAATAACAAAAGATTGCATTACAACAGACAATTGATAGACTAGAGAGGGGGAATAACAAGGCATCTGCAGCTCTTCACGAAGAAAAGAGGGCCCCTAAATTCATTTTCAGGTGCAGAAGGAATATGAAATGATTTAAGCAATTGTAGGCTATGACCTCAAAAACTAATCACACAGCTTTTCGTCAGCAAATTAATATAGATCGCAAGGAAAAAGGGGGGAAAGAAAAAAAGAAATCTTCATTCACTTCAAACGCATAAACCACCAAATTATATCGAGACCCCTTATCTACAGCCCAGCTACAGAAGAGAAGTATAATATTATGAAAAGACCCTCAGGTTTTACAATGACATCAATCTCGCAAATGCCTGAACGATAGATCAGAAAATGGAATGTCCAGCTTCACAACTTTGAACGAGGATTGCATGCAGCAGATAAGAACAGAAGCCATTCACTGATAAATCACACCCACACTCGACCAAGCATAGCAGCTTAGCCACCAATAAATCTACACAACAGAAATCAAAAGAACGCATGAAAGAAAACATCTATCTTGCCCAAATGAAGAGCTCAATTGAGGCAATGGCATAGTGTAATCCCACCAATCATCCCAAAATCCTAGTCAAAAGCTCCAATCAATATACCAAATGCCCAAAACCCGATCTAGCATCTAAACTACGAGAATTAAAAGAACAATAACAAAAAAGCGACAAGCTTTAAGAAGAAGAACCGAGCGAGCAGGGAAAAGAAACAGACCCCATTTTCTCCGTCGTGCCGAATCATGACGAATTCGTTCCGCTTGTGGGATCCGGCCACCATTCCCGCATTCGCCGCCATCCCTGCACTCTCCCCTTGTCTTCTTCCCCAGAGTCGCCACTACAGAAACCGAAGACGTTGGGGATGCTGCAGAATTCAGACCAGCATCAGCATCCTCCCCACCTCTGATGAGAGAGAGAGAGAGAATGAGATGGGTCTGGGCTGGGGAGACTGATCTAGCTGAGGATCATCCGCTCCTCTCACCTGCTCCTCTCCGCCATTTTTTTAACTTTTTTCTGCAGACAATGCACTTCGGTGTTACCGGCTCCGCCGGTGCCTGGGCCCCACCACCCCGGTTCGCTCTGTCGGCTGGTCCGCAGCTACCGGTTCAAGTCACCTGAACCGAGCTGAACTGAACTGGCTCCCACACTTGTTCAGCTCTCCAATATGATCTAATGTAACTTTTGACCAATTTTACCGTTTGACTTACATGGGATCACCTGGCCAGCCAACAGGTGGTAAAAACAAGGGGAAGGCTGTCGGCGTGATCCTACGGTTCTCATTTGTTCAGGCGGGGTTGATCCTCTCATCTACGGCTATCAGGTGAACATGTGCTTAGGTAAATAATGTAAAAAGCAGAAAATTGAGTCTGGGATTAGGGGCGAGTTTTACTAATTAACTGCAGACGGTGAAATTCTTTGGTCAGTGGCGTGGTCACATCTCTACTCGCTGTTCCCAGCTGGTGGTAACCGGGAACTGCCGGTAGCGGCTGACGTGACCTTCGGGCAACTCCCCACTAGATAGTCCAGATCTGTCGGTGCTCCGCGTTCCTCCTCCAACACTCTTAATCCCCAAAAGCCCCCCGTGAACAACTCTAAATCACATGCATGCCACTTTTTGCCCGTTGACAAGGCTCCCGTTAGTTATCCGGTCGTCGGATCTGGACCGTTCGTTTCTCCATGTGCCTGGCATGTCACAATGTTTGTTCAAGTGTAGCTCTCAATATGATTGCTGCCTAATATTATAAATCAACATTGTGTTTTACAACTGCTTAAATGTCTTAATCTTGCTAATAATTGATAATTCGCTTTCCATGTAATTAGACCCAATTGGGCCCAATAGTGTCTTTTCTAGGGCCCATTACTTTGATACAAACCAAATGCTGCCCAAGCAGTCCAGGTCACGGAGGAGACGACTGGTTTGTGCTAGTATCATCAACTGGGCTGGGCCAACTTTATGGACCAAATGGCCATGCAGGCATTTCTACTTTCTAGGGCAGCTAGCCCTAGCTTGGAAAGCAGTAAGCACAAGTTTATATCCATCTCATCATATAACTTCCTTTAGAAATTGAATTTGGTACTACATTTTAGTATGTTGTAGTCTCTGAAAGACCTATGAACTTATCCTAGTTGGTTGAGATCATTGAGGATGAGAAAAACTCTCTTGGTGAACTAATCTCCCTCAATAAAACCAATGTTATTTTTGTTGTGGTCACCTCTCTTCAATAAGCAATTCCTATGGTACTTTGTAGTAAACAAAGTTGTACATCTAGATATATAAAACCACTATGATAAAGAATATGAAAATCAGAAGATGTAGCTAACATGTAATTATTGGAAATTTGTGATTAACAACAACTTGTTTGCTTCTGATCTTAGCCATTTAACAACAATTAACTATTTGACAATGTTGTCTTTTGATGATTGCAACTTGAGTAATAGAGTGCATTTTATTCATATCTAAATTCATTTTCTCCAGTGATTTATGTCATACACACCATATAATTCTTTAAATATAGACAAGTTCCCATTTTTATGATTGTATGACTTCTTATGAGTGTTAAAGATGACTTCAAAATTTTATTTTTGTTTAGATATATGAAATATGAATAAAAAAATCAAAAAATACAAAGTTAGAGTTTATAAATCAAGTTATGAACATTACAAGTCAACATTGTCAAACAGTAAATTGTTGTTAAAAGATGATAAACAACAAATTTTAGTTTGAAAACTAGTTTTTTAGGTTCATTTTAAGTAAGAATTAATGTAACACCCAATAAATTTTAATAATGATTTCAAAAAATTTAAACCATGGCAGCTCAGTGTGTCATGACACCACTATACTTCATTATGCAAAAATCGTGGGTGTTTACACGATTATGGGCTTGTGGATTCGGTTATGCTCCTAAAAATGGCAAAAATCACAAAATTATGGATTCCCTTTTATCTAAAAGAATCTAAATAGTCCCAGGGGAGTGAAAGATCATGACAAAGTGCTTCAAGAGGGATTCTAATGGTTGAACACCTGTAGGGTGCACATGAGTATCTGACACGAGGAGATTTAAGAGGCAAGAAGGAGAAATTTTTCAACAAACTCTTATTTGTAGGTAGGATAGATTAATCACAATGTGGAATGTCTATATTTTATTATAGCAAGATATATGTATGTAACAATGTAACATGGTTATTGACACGAGAAAAGGTTACCCTCCTAACTTTTGAGGATTCATGTTGGTTTTCTTTTAGAGATTCACATAAAAAATGGTTTTATTCTATGTCAAATTATGAATCTCAATATTTTGATCAATATATGAGTGTTTAGTCTATTGTTGGACTTGATCCAATCTTTTGCTTGATCACTGATGTCACCACCAATGTGCTAGTATACTCTTAGTTGGAGAGGATGGATAGTTTCAGCACCAATGTGTCAAAGGCATGTCATTGTATAAAAAATGGACATTGGCAAGGGGTTAGCGCGTCAATGGCCATGCCAATGTCTAAGGCTGAAGTAAGTCTTCTCATTATCGGTAAAGACTGATATGTCAATGAAGGTGTCGATGGCTATGTGTATTGACACAGACACGTGCCTCAATCTGTGTATTTTTTGGGTCAATTGGTTGATCAATAAGGTAGTATTTTTTGCTATATTTTAAAATGTAGACTAGCCTGACATATTTGACATGGTTTAACCAAGCCTAGTCAGAAGTTTGGTACATCATTTGGCTTGTCGAGCAGGCCACTCTACCCAAGCTGGTCAAATTGGTGACCCAAACAATTGGGTTGATTTAGGTTTTGAAAAAAAAAACCCTAAAATGTTAACCTTGCCCACCCCATGGTGGCTTTCACTGCACTTCTCCTTATCAGGACTAGGGTCGGAATGCTTGGGAGGAGTGGGAGGGGAAGCCAAGGAAGGGGGTGCTCTGGGGTCAAGGTTGGGGCTGGGTAGCTGGAGAAGAGGGGGAGGTAGAGGAAGAGGGGAAGGAGCCAGGAGGTAGGGGGAAGTCACTGCCTCATTAGGCTATTAGGGTTTGGGGTGGGGATAGTTTATGAAAACTAGGCCAACTCAGGTTGAGTTGAACTAGTCCAGCCACCAATTCGGCATAGTGTTCGGGCCTGATTTTAAAATTCTAATTATTGGTATATTTACTAGCATAATGAACATAATTAAATATTAAAAACACATGAGAAGGAGTAAAGGGTACATAAACCTTAGGTTTGGACATACCTAGAGGGTAGAAACCTTAACATGTTGTATGTTACACTTAAGGACATGATTATATGTGTCTGTTTGGGTTCCAATAGTAGGTCCATTTGGCCACATAAAGGAGGTTTATGGTATACAAAAAGATCATGGGCCTCTGGCTTTCCAAAGCTTAGGGGTTGACATTTGGAGGGCCTCTCCCTCTAGCTTGGGAGTTAGTTCAAATGAGCTATAGTCTGAAAAGAGATATGACTCAACTCCAACACAGGTGCATAATGCAACAAATGAGTTCTCAGTAATCATAGAAAATTAAGAATTTTGATCACATGGGTCCATGAGCCCTTGTGGGCTTAGTTTCATGGTGTGGATGGAACAAGCTATAGTCTTCAGCAAGAATCTGAGGTTATTTTGTAGAGTGGTACACATTTTGAGGAGTATGAATGATCTCCTTGATATTACCACAACTTTTAGAGTTTATAATATTGTAACTTACGTTAAGGATTGAAATGAACTTTTATATTGGAGAGTTTTGACTTAAAATGTATTGTATACATGTTATTTATGCAATTCATTACTTGTATAATATAATATTGTAATTATATTAGTTTATCATACTAAGTATATCCGTTATACTCAACATCCTTTTTAGTGCAGATATTTGTTGTAGGTGAGTGACACTTGCAACTGCTGGGACTAATAGGGCATAAAAGTGTTAAGCTACTAGTTGCATATGTTTCTTTTCTTGTATTTTCTTAACAAATAAAATGTAGGCACATGAGAGTGTTAATTTATTTTTAATTGAGTAGTTTAAATGTTATAATGATGGATAAATGTCTAACATGAGCTCTTGTGAATCTTTATTTTTAATTTCTCTATTAGTGGCATTTGCTATATTATCACCATGCAAGCTTGTTGATGGTATTCATGCCCCTAAGCTTTGTAAGACATTTATTTCTTATTGAATTGTAAAATAATGATTTTTTTGTTGCATGGTTCTCATAAACGAAAGTATTGCTATGTTTTTGAAAGTCAAGGGCATGACAATTAATGAGCAAGACAAACTTGAGAGAGAAAGTGACTACTTTTTTTGCACCCTTATTGTTGGTTGATTGATTTGGGACTAGTGGACGAACTAGTAGGCCGATGGCGATGAAAGACAATGGCTCAAGGGTATTCTCATGTAAAATGCCTTAAATATTATAAATATAACTCCTGATTGCCTTCAATGTATTTTAAAAAAGTTAGCCTATGCAAAAGCCACCCTTTGAAAATGTAGTACTCCTAAGTCCCAAACGTAAAAAAATGAGATGTCTTTTTCTAAAGGGGAAAAAAAAGTGGATGTTTATGTCTTGGCCCAAGGAATAAGCTAGACTTTCATGTAGACAATTGATCTTATGAACAATCTTTGATTTGAGAGTAAAAGCTTGGACAAGCCTTTCTTTAGTGTTCAATACAAGGATCAAACAATGACAATATTTATTTATTTGTTTCTTAAATACTCCATCCCTCCCATATTAATAGCTCTAGTTAAAAATATATTACTTTTAATTGAATAATGAGATTCAGCTAAAAAATATAATAAAATATCTTAGATGAAGTACTCAGCCACTTAAATAAGACAAATAGAGTTATTGGTGTGATAAACTTTTTTTTTCTAAATTGAGCTATTAATATAAGACAAAAGAGTATTATCTATTGAATTATATATATAATATTAATATATCCTACTCTAAATGTAAATGTCAAAAATTACTTTTTTTTAGAAAAATAATAGTTTTTATTGAACGGTAAAACTTACATTTAAGAGAAGAAAAAATAAACTTTTGATACTATTTTCTAAGTAGTTAACCATTAAAATTGAACAAAATAGAGCCATTAATATAGAATAGTATTTTTTATTAAATAAAGTTATTAATATAAGATGGAGCCAGTATCATTTATTTATCAAATATATTATTTAACAACACTACTCTAAAGATAATTACCAAAGAACGCTAAAACCACAAGTTGCAAAAAAACATCCTACATGAATGAAGACACGGAGAAGCATTTGCGTCTGTGGCCATGCTTAGAGCTTGACTTTTGGTCCCATAAAATATTCTGGGACTCAAACACAAGGATCCATTGTTTGGTCAACTTTATACAGTAACAATACAAGACTACAAAATTTTCATGAATGGATCTGAATCGTTACAATGAGCATTTTACTAACACAACCGCGGATTTATTAATTCGATTTTGACTTCATTAGCTCTACCAGCAAATGATCAACTTAATTAGAACCTGAAATTGCTTAGCTAGATGAATTATTTTCCGTTTTTTCTATGATTGGATATTTTAATGTATCTTTTAAGTACCATATCATTAATGTAATGAGCCAAACAGGCAAACGTAATTTTGAAGTTGTGGGTGGGGCTTTTCTGAAAGTTGTTCTATGCCCACTTTGTTTAGAACATGACTTCTTGGACCACTTGGTCATGGCATGTCATATTTCCTCACAAGCTTCCACATAAATTTCCAAGCCTACTACACCATCACTGCAGGTATCAACCTCCCCTCAGGTAAACACTGCTTTCCCTTCTTTTGGAACTTTCTACGACTTCATTGAATTTTTTGTTTTTCTTTGCAGGCCTACTATTGAGCCCAATGCTTTTGCCCACCGTCTTGTGATCTATTAGTATACGCCAATAGCTTTAACTTTAGACAATTAATGTGTCCATCCCCATCTATAAGAATACACAAGGCTCTCAAAGAATTTGGTTTTGACAGGCCTGCAGGACTGAACCAGCACACATACCATGCCCAGCATTGATCCAAGCAAATGTCCAAAAGAACAAATATTAGGCCATGGCTGGAGTAGATTAAAAAAAATACTACTTGGAAAGAATGCTAAATACTTGCTTAAGATCGAAGTATTCTTATTATTTTTAATTAATAAAAATTATTATTATTCTAAATTAAAAACTTAACTGGTGACTGCTTTGATTTTAACGGGGAAAAAACATAAAGAACTTGTCAAACTTGATTAGGCTCAGTAGCCAGAGCCATGACCATGACACATGAGGTATTTAATATATACTTACGTAGAGGCAAGTGCCATGTCAGGTACACCATATAGCATCATGAAATCAGTCAGGAAAACATTTTTGCACTATAAGAATCTTGTCTCTCTTCAGCACTTGTCCCTCCTGTTGGCCACTTATGTAAGATACATACACTCCATTCAATTATTTGACGCCCTTCTTATGCATTGTGTATCAGCTTAATGAGATAACTCAAGTTACCTCCAAATGGACTTGTCCTATACTATTATGTTAGAATTGTAGAGTGGTAGTGCAACAGAGGCATGGCTGTGGGTGAGCTTGGGGGAGGCGCAAAGTATAAAAATTTTAATTTTAAATCAATTTGTTACATGATGCATGAACATGTAAAACAAAAGTAATAAACATATAAATCATGACATACAATTAATCAAAATAAATGAGAGGATTGATACAGATTGACATGTGGGCTGATCAGCCCTGAGACATCCTCTTTTCATACGCCGATGTCCATTCTTAATTGAACCAACAATCAATTAAGTAAAGGGAGAAGTTTACTTTGTTTATGTGTAGATCCCTTAAACACCCTTTTCTTAGATGGAAAACTCAGTAAGGAAGGCCTCCAATCTCTTGTCCTTGAAGCCACCAACCAGCGAGAAAGAAGATTCCCCTCTAGCACACTGCACAAGAGAGGATAGAGGAAAGGGGTAGCCAACCCCTTGTTCTCTTAAGAGATAAAGAGGCTGCACCACACAAGGGAGAAGGGGACGGAATGGGAGAGAGAGGAGAGGGGGCGGCACACACTTCTAGGGCTTCCTTCTCTCCCTCTTATTCCTATAAGAATTTGTGTTTGATGGTTCATGTGAGGTTCGCACGACTGCCCCCACTAACCTTGGACTCCGTTGCCCGTACCGGCTCACCCAAACCATGAAAAAAGTGGACCGACCTGGGCTCGAGCCTATACCCTGATCTAACATCCCTCACCATGGCTGAAGGGCTCATATATTCTAACATTGATTTTTGCTAGCCATGTCGAAGATCAATGCTATGAGCATGCCTAAAAAATAGATCCATTGTTAAGGCCTTAGTAAAGGGATCCGCCAATATCTCAAAAGTAGGAATATAACTCAAAGCTACTTTTCCTCTTTGAAGCGTGTCAAAAATGTAATAGTAATGCACTTCAATGTGCTTACTCCTTGCACTGATCTCCTCATTCTTAAGTGTCGACACAGTTGCCAGATTATCGCAATAAATCTAAACAGGAGCATCAATCTAGTCTTATAGCCCCAATCTTACTAGAAATTCTTTTATCCATACTGCCTGTGAAGCTGCAATATTTAGTGATGCCACCAGGTTCGGGTAGGGTTTACCAAAACCCGACTCCGATACCATTTACAAAATCAAAACCCGAAACCTATACCAAACCCGTTACGGGTTAAAAAATTTATACCAAACCCGACTCCTAATGGTAAATTTAAAACCTGAACTCGACCCAACCCGACCCGAATAACATATAAACCCACAAACACTATAACTAGACCTGACCCAAATAATTTACCAACCAACCCAACCCGACCCGAATATGGAAAAAAATATATCAAATTAATACAAATGTTAATCCACACTACCAACGATTCATGATCATCAGAACAACACAAAAACAACAAAAAAACATAGTTGCAACACTTCAAATCCACCAAAAAAAATACCTCTTTTAACTTAAACACAATTGCAGGACTTCAAATCCACACAAAAAAATGATATCTTGAGCAAATCAGAGCATGGATATGCATTGGCCCATACAGAGTTGATTGTCTATTTCCCTAGGGATCTTACTCTTTTTAGTGGAGATAAAATTTTGAAAATCATTCATACATACCGATCCCCACTAGCAATAATTTAAACAGGCGCATGAAAAGCTTCAAAATGTATAGGACAACTCGAAATGCAACTGTAAATCAGAGAATGGAGAGCGCTTTTGGAACAGGGGCCAGATAGGAGATGCAGTGAGATGGAGAAGAGGTGTTTGGCGAAATGGAAAAGAGGCGCTAGAAAAATGGAGAAGCGTCTTGATGAACTCTGGAGGTGACAGGCTAGTGAAATGGAGAAGATCGACGAGCTCTGGAGGCCACATACCAGTGAAATGGAGAAGACATTCTGACGACGGTCGTCAGTCGACCTCTGGAGGTAGCGATTGGTTGAGTCATCCACTATGAAGTGAAACAGGAAGATTGGGATAGGGGAAAATTGTAGGGCACAATTGCAGACTGGGCTTTCATGAATGGCATTGTGGTGGATGATTGACTGTGAAGTGGGAAAATTTAGGCCGAAAAAATGAGAAGATTGGCCGATTGGGATCGCCGGATTGGGGGAAGTTTTTGAGCAAGGCGGCAGACAACGGACTAACTGTGAAGTGGAAGTATGAAACTGGAAAAAATTAGGGCGAGCGATGAGAGGTGGATACAGGGTCGGGTCAGGCAAAACCCGAATCCGACTTGACCCGAAGGGGTTGGGTCAATATTTAAACCCAAACGATTTGTTTTACAATTAAGGATATCCAAACCAGACCCTAATCCGACCCATTAGGGTCGGGTTGGATTTATCAAAAAACTCGACCCGAGTGGCATCCCTAGTAATACTACATGCATAAAACTTAGTTTCTATCGTAGACTTAGAAACACTCTTTTATTTTTTACTTGCCCATGATATAGCCCCACCTGCAAACATGAAAATAAATCTAGCAATGAATTTCCTAACATTTGGATCCCCTGCATAGTCTAAAACACTATATCCAGTTAATAACAAGCTCTTTGCCTGAGAGGTGAGTTTTAAATTCTTAGACCCTAAAAGGTACTAAAATACCATCTTCACTACTTGTCAGTGTTGACGTCCAGGGTCTACTTAGTAACGGCTCAACAAGCCTACCACAAAACTCAAATCAGGTCTCTTACAGGTCATGACATACATCAATTTGCTAATAGCCTGCGTATATGGCACTAACTCCATCCGGAGTCTATCTTCCTCATTCAAAGGAGTCATATTCATTCCAACCAATGACATTGAAGCATTTAAGAATGCTCTCTATGTATGATTCTTGAGATATACTTAGCTTTCTAGCCTTTTTATCCCTTTCAATTTTCATCCCAAGGATGTAGAATGCCTCACTCATGTCTTTCACCTCAAATTAAGTTTTGAGTCATTTTTTTAAACTGACAATCATACTTAAATCATTCCTCATCAAGAGTATGTCATCTACATAAAGCGACAACATCATATACCTAGTCCCATCCCAGAAGGTATAGACACAATGATCATGTTCATTCATTATGAACTCATATTCACTAATCACCTTGTGAAAAGTGAAGTATCATTTGTCATACAATGATTTTATTAGCTTGCACACTTTGTGTTCCTCTTCAGGAACTACAAAACCCTCAGGTTGTTCCCTGTAAATCTCATCCTCTAAATTTCTATTTAGGAAGACAATCTTTACATTCATCTGATGTAGCTCTAAATCAAAGTAAACAACGCATCCCAAGAGATATCTTATTTAGTCAAATCTTAACATAAGTGAGTATGTCTCTTTAAAGTTCATCCCATACACCTGGGTGAACCCTTTGGCCACTAATCTCGCTTTATGCTTGTCTATTGACACATCTGCCATAAGCTTCATTTTGAAGATCCATTTGCACCCTATGAGCTTCCGCCCTTTAGGTGGATCCACTATTTCTCATACCTTATTAGGGGTAGTACTAGGACCAGTCTCTTTTACTATCTCAAATAAATATATTCTTTTATTAGGTACTTTGGGGTTTAATTCTTCTTCAAAGAAATAAGTGTCTCTAGACTCTATGACCCCCACTATTTCATCCATGTGGTGAAGCACAAATTTGTACCCCTTATAATGATCACAGTAACTAATAAAGTTAAAATTTATGGTCTTAGGGTCCAACTTAGACCTACATTGGTCATGTACCTTTACGTGTGCCCTGAACCCCGACACTCTAAGATGCCCTAAGCTCAAGTGTCTACCTGTCTACAGGTCATAGGGTGTCTGTTGGTGTAACATCCGTAAGTTTTTAAGTATTTTTTTTATAATTTTTATATGTGAAGTATATTAGATAGAGCTTAGTGAGACGAGCGTAACGAACCTAAGAACACGCGAAATGGAGGTTGGGATGAAAGATTATGACCTCGGGAAACGTGTTATATAGGTGAGACCCAATTTAAAAATATAAAATAACCTATCAAATTTTGGTTTATATCGAAGGGCTCGTTAATACGAGTCCATCGGTATAAAGAACGCGTAATTCCGATATCGGGATAAAAAGATATTAAACTTTTAAGATTTAAACAAAAAAAAAAGGAAAAACGCGTTAGAACGCTGACGCGCGTTAGGAATGCACGTCAGAAAACTGACGTGCATCTGGTGTGACTGATGCGTCAGTGATGTGTGTCAGTGATGCGTCAGATGTGTGATGCGTGTCTGACGTCAGACGCGCGTCACTGACTTTTTACTATAAATAGCCGCCAGTTCTGCCTCAGTTCATTTCAAAACTTCTTTTCTTCATTTCTTCTTCGTTTTAAGTCCGATTTACGTCGTTTAAGAGGCGCTTCTACCAAAATCGAGCGTGCTGAACATCATGGCGGAGTTATTTTTCTATTTTGAGATCTCTATAGCCCTGAAATCTGCTATTTAATTTCGACCTACTCAAAGTATCATTTATTTTCTTGCACGGAATTCAAGGTAGGGGCTTTTATCCTCTTTTATGACTTAAATACTTACATTGGTTGTCTTTAAAAGTTTATATGAATAATTTTAGTTACTTTCTATGTATGTTTTATAATTGCCTCGTATACTTGATTTATTAAGTGTTAGGAATAATGCTTTTTGTTATATGTGATGTAAAGAAAATCTAGCTTTGCCATTATTTTAAAGTACGGTAAGATTGAAATACGGTTTTCATGAAATTATTGCTCTATCAAAATGATTTTAGAAAATACGTACAATCATGATCACCGAGTTACTGAGATGTGCTAAAGAAGGGGTAACTGTCTCGTTGGAACGAGCGACTAACCCTATCTTTATAATCATTGTTAGTAACACGACCATGACTTGTAAAGGCGAGGCTAGAAAGATTGATCTTCATAGAAGAAGAAAAAGAGAAGGAAATTCCTGTTTGAGTCAGGTATATAAGAGGTTTAATTGTTTGGAACTCAAATTGGTAGACGTACCGATAGAGTTCTATAATTGAGAATACACAGGGAAATCCAGTTTGGAATCAGATACACGGTACGCACATTAGCCTGGTGAGCCCCTAACGAAGGGCAAGATCCTTGATTCGCCCCTAACGAAGGGCAACTATCAAGGCTACGCGCGCTAGGGTAGAGAGTATCATGGGAAAACTCTCTGCTCTCTAGATCTCGGCACCCCATGAGCACGGGTGGCTCTTCCCTCTACAAGCACGGAGTGTTTTACGAAAAATCTGTAGAGGAGTAAGAGGTCGCTGCTTTGTACCCGCAACAAATTCTTTAATAGTAATACAAACCCTAGGAGCATCTTCGATACGTAGGAAGAAGCCCTAGGGAAGTTTTTGGGTGAGAGGCACACCCTTACAGCTTTTTCAAAAAGTATTGTCTATTTACCTTGTGATTTACAAACTACCAAGTGTTATATTTATGTCTAATAGGATAAGTACCCCTACTGAGTAGTTTAAAATACTCTCCACCCCCCAGACCTTGCAGGGCCCAGTGTGGAATAGATAGGTGTAAAAGAAAGCAGTAAAAGATACTTTTTGGAAGCTTCAGCTGGTGACCACAGAGTCTACGATCACACCAATAGTTTTCTAAGTATATCTTTATATTTTTGGCTTGAGAAGACTTGTTTATATCTTTACTTATGTATTTGTACACAGACAATATATTTCCTGGGGAATAAAATATTTCTTGTTACGATTATGGTTATCTGTGTATGGTTGCGACCCGAGCAATCACTGATTTTACTTTATAACTCTTTAAATATATTTTTAAAATCACGGGTCGTGACAGTTGGACTACCTTTACAGGTATACGATTAAGGATATACACGACAGTGTCTAAAGCCTCACCCCAAAAATTGGTTCCTAATTTAGAATGATTTAACATGGACCTTACCATGTCCATAAGCATCCTATTACGCCTTTCTATCACTCCATTTTGTTGCGGAGTGTAGAGGAGGGTGTACTGATGCACTATTCTATGATTAGTATAGTAATCCTTAAACAGATTAGAGTTGTACTCACCACCCTTGTTAGTCCTTAGGACTTTTGCCTTCCTGTCTGATTGGGTCTCTACCTCAATTTTAAATTCCTTAAATTTATCTAAGGCATCAGATTTCTTATTTATTAGATACATATACCCATATTATAAATAGTGATCTATAAAGGTTGTAAAATAAGTCATACCTCTATGGGTATGATTATTCAGGGGCCACAAATGTCAGAATGAACTACCCCCAATAGTTCATTTGCCTTTATCCCTTTTGGAAGGATTGCTTGCTCATCTTCCCCGATAAGTAATCCTCACACACTTGTAAGTCTTTGGTACTTTGGGTAGTAACCTCGTATTTGACATCCTATATAGTTTTTCTACATTTACATGACACAATCTCATGTGCCATAGTAATACATCATTCACAGACAAAATGATATAAACAGAAGAATTCATTTCATTAGAAGTAAATGAGTCTCTTACATCTAATCAATATAGTCCATCAACTAAAGTAGCAGTAAAAAAACTGAGCCACCCTTACCTACTATGACTTTACTCCCTTTGAATCTAACTTCAAATCCCTTCTTAGTCAGAATAGAAATTGAAATCATATTGTTCCTAATAAAAGGAGCAAATAGCATATCTATAAGGACAAGAGTAGACCCTTCCTTCAGAGGGATCCAGAAAGTCTCGATGGCTTCTACATTGTAGTAAATGTTGTTCCCCATGTAGACTTTGTTCTGGCATGGGAGGAGATTGATCGTCTCGCCCTTAGACCCCTTAGAATGAGACACATGCATTGTGGTTTCAGAATCCAGCCACTAAGTCTTCTCCTTAATGTCAGCTATCATGACCTCAGAAATAACTCATATAATCTTTATGTTCCTACCCTTGTTGTTGCTAGCCTGGTCATCCTTATGGGGGACAGTTTGCCTTAAAGTGGACCACCTGGCCACACTTAAAGCAGGCACTCTGGGGTTTGTTATTCCCGTTGTCATTGCCTTTGTTCCGAGGCTTCTTCCCCTTTCTCTTGAAGGTTTTCTTCCTTAAAGGTCTTGGCCCCTGTCCACCTTTCTTCCCTCCACCAGAGCTCTATGCCAAGTTGGCAGTAGTAGCACCTGAAGCATTGACATGGTTCCTCCTTTCTTACTTAAGCCTAAGCTTGGCCGTCAGAGCCTCCATTGTCAGCTTCTGGTCACTCATGTTGAGGTACACCGCTACACTCTCCCAAGACTTGGGGAGGTTGTTCAACATAGTAGACACCTGAACTCCTTCAGAGATTGGGTCATCCAGAGTCTCTAGATCATCAGCAATGATGGACATGACACTCAAGTGCTCATTCACATCATCTCCCTCCATCATAAAATTTTGATATTTTGAATGTAACATCCTCTTATGAGTCTCAATCTGCTCCTCATACCTCACAGATACAACTTATAGCAACTCTCTGGCAGTATTATATTTCTTGAAGAGCCTCTCCATCTTAGACTCCATGAAAGTAAGAATAGTGGACCTCACCTTTTTATCATCATCTTTCAATTTCTCGTAAGCCTTCTTCTATGCTGCAGAATTATCTGGACATAGTTCAATGACATGCTCCATGACTAGGTCAAAGAGTGTGAGGATATGATGTATCCTCCTCTTCCATACCAAATAATTATCAGAATTGAGTTTCTCTATCTTTCTTAATTGAAAGGTAACCATCTTCGATGTCATTTTACAACTACAAAAAACAAGGCAAAGGCACAGAAATAAATACTACGTTATGGCCAATAGCTACTTAGTTAGTTATGTATTAATTCACTTACTCTAACAAACAATAAAGGGACAAGTATTTTATGCTGATTCAATTAGTTCAATTGCATATAAATTAGGCTCAAGTCACTAGCAAGTGAAAAGCCCAAACTACCCTTAAGTCCCCTTTAAGGTAAGTTAACTTAATTATGCAATTACTTGTGTTAATGGCTTATGATATCCCTTAAACACACCCAATCAGCAAGCAAACACCCATTAGTGTTGTTGTAATAATTACTTTTATGTCCAGAAAAATAATGTTGTTAAACTACCAAAATAACCCTAGGGCTAATTTGGTCTTTTTACCCTAGATAATCACACCAAATTAAATCACCTAGTAATCATTCAATCAACATATAAGATAATGATTAATATTCTCGATAGCAAACATTCAACCACACACATAGCCCTTGTAAATTGACCATAATGCCCCTTGGGCTAAATCGGTCAATTTACACTATCTTCTAATCCAATTAATTAATTAAACTAAAACAATATAATTAATTAAATACTATGGACCATAAGCAATAAACAAATTGAAATAAGAAGTCTAATCATGAAAATTCCTGCAAACAAAACATGTGAATTAGTCCCTAATAGAATCAATTTCACTTCAATATCAAAATCCCTATTAATAAATCATGCATAGTAAACAAATTAGGGTTTTCCCCCAAATAGCCATCAAAACCCTAAATTGGGTAAAAATCTAAACTTTATGCTAATCAACGACCTATTCCCCTCAATCGGGCTCCGATACCACTATAGAGTGGCAGCTCAGCAGAGGCGTAGCTATGAGCGAGCCCAGGGGAAGCGTAAAGTATAAAAATACTCACTTTAAATCAATTCATTACACAAGATGCATGAACATGCAAAACCATAAGCAATAAACATGCAAATCAGGGCATACAATTAATCAAAATGAAAGAGAGGATTGATACGGACTGACCTGTGGGCTGATCAGCCCTGGGATGTTCTCTTTCCTTCACGCCAACATCCGTTCTCAATTGAATCAGCAATCAATTAAGCAAAGGGAGAAGTTTACCTTGTTTATGTGTAGATCCCTCAAACACCCTCTTCTTGGATAGGGAACTCAGCAAGGAAGGCCTCCAATCCCTTGTCCTTGAAGCCACCAATTAGCAAGGAAGAGGATTCCCCTCTAGCACATTGCACAAGAGAGGATAGAGGAGGAGGAGAGGGGCGGCCAGCCCCTTGTTCTCTCAAGAGACAAGGATGCAGCACCACACAAGGGAGAAGGGGGCGGAATGGTAGAGAAAGTGAGGAGAGGGGGTGACACACACTTCTAGGGCTTCCTCCTCTCCCTCTTATTCCCTTTATACCCCTCCCATTCTA
The DNA here is from genome assembly GCA_035235625.1 of Saururus chinensis. NCBI lineage: Eukaryota > Viridiplantae > Streptophyta > Magnoliopsida > Piperales > Saururaceae > Saururus > Saururus chinensis. The sequence continues at coordinate 25,655,876 of CP141143.1, read as the reverse complement.
TCCTATGTAGGATTTAATTAGATAGGCCTCTTGTTGAATTTCACCGGGTTCTTCTTAGAGGGTCTGACACAACGGGAGCAAACTTTTCTCCTCAGAGCCTGTAGGGGCCTGGACCCCCTGCACGCAGTCAAGCCTATGATAGGGTTAACCCCTTGCTAACCACGGGTCTGACCATCAATACTAATTCATAAATTGGGCCCCACAATATGTTAATGCACACCCTAGTTATATGTCTAGTGTGTATGTGTGTATGTGAAGAATTGGGTTCTATAAGAATTCGTGTCACGATGGCTCGTGTGGGGTCTGTATGACCACCCCCACTTACCTTAGACTCCGTGGCCCGTACCAGCTCACCCGAACTGCAAATAAAGTAGACTGACATGAGTCTGAGCCCATACCCTGGTCCAACAATAACTTTATAAATGAAACCCTAAAACTATAGCCACAAAAAATATATATATTCCATCTTTTGCCCATATAAAAAAAACTTCATGAAGTTCTAACTCAAATTACTCCCTGCACAAACTTGCCCCTCAACCACTCAAGAGTCAAGCCAGGCACACATTTCTCATACACTGGATCAATGGAAGGTCGTTTAATCTTATGGGTATTTATAGTCGTCAGTGATGATTATAGTATCAAAAAGTGAAGGCCGTTGGGTGTTTGGATTTTCCAAGGGGGTGAAGAGGTTGAGTCGGTCACATTCATGCATGGTGCCATCAGCTTAGCATTGATTGGTCCGGATAAGATTTGGAAATGTGCAGCATATCACGGTCACCAAAATTGTCTTCACCGCAACAAACTCGTAGCCGGGACCCCAAGAAGCCTCATGCTCTGACTTTTGTATGTTTAATGTTTGTACTCTTTCTCTTTCATGATTTTTCGGTTATTTCAACTCACATTCGTAAAGTAGGAAAAAAAATCACATTCTTAAAGTAGAAAAAAATCACATTCCGAAAACCAAGGGTTCTAATGGTCCTTATAATCTAGTAATCAAATCCAAACCCTCTATTAGGTGCTAAGAATTAGAATTTCAACATAACAACTCTTATGAATTGGCAGGCAAGTAGCCTCTTTCTGTGTTTATTCCCCCAAAAAATGAGGAGGAATATATTATAATAAGTTTTTGTATATATTATCTTCATCCCACATTAATAGCTCTATTTACTAAAAAAAATTTGTTTCATATTAATAGTTTCATTTTGCTCAATTTAAATGACTAGGTAGTTAAAAATGAGTATCATAAACTTATTTTCCATTCTCTTAGATGTGAGTTTTAGTATTTAATAAAAATTATTATTTTTTAAATATAACTATTAATATGGGACAAGGGGAATATATTGTAATGCCTGTCGAATTTTTAAAATAAAAGAAAATAACTTTTAAAAACATATCGAAATTTAATTCCAAGTGTCATGGATCACTGTGTACCAAAAGACACTTTGTATTATACAAAGATTTTCAAAATTTAGCATAATATGTCTTTATACATCAATCATTACAAATATTACACAGATTAAAAAAATAAACAAAAATTATAATTTAAGAAAGCTCTTCATTGGCTCCTTCATATTCAAATGTCACACATGTAGAATCTAAAGGTGGGTGAGTAAATTTATACTAAGTAGGTTGAGTTAAGTTCTAAAAAGATACTTCATTGACGTAAAAATTGTGTCATCCTTTATTTAAAATCATTCAAAAATTAATAATATTTAAAAAATACTATCACAAAATATCGTGATACCAGACAACTTACACCCATGCTTATGGGGCAATGAGAGATAGAAGGAAAGGGACTTTCCATGATATCCCTGTACCTATGCGCTAGAGCCAAGTGTAGTGATATCCAGAAGCATCATCATGATAATTTCTAGTTTTGAGAAACCAAGAACTATCTAGAGGGTATGATTACCCAAAACTCAAAAAATCTTTTCAAAAGAAAATAGGTTTTAAAGACAAAGTATCCTTTCAAAATATAACTTGGAAGCCTTTAACAAAACCTCTATAGGTCAAAATCCCAGCATACATCTAGAATTTAAAACTACCTACCTCTAACAAGCGTAGAGTATAATAAAGAGAATCCCTTCTTGAGTAACAAGCATAGAGTATAATTAAGAGAATCCCTCCTTGATTTCTTAGCCTTCGAGTGGTCAACTCAAGAGAATACCCCTTCCAACGTGTAGAACACTTTCAAATTAGTGGGGTATGGCTTTTGAACAGATTCAAACAGGTTTAAAATGGTCCAGAAATAGTAGAAGTAAGAAATGGGGAGGATTAGGAGAGAGATAAGGTTTTCTCAACTTTAGGGAAGTCACCTCAAGAAAATAACCTTTATAGTGTGTAGAGCACCCTTGATTAAGTACGAAACGGGTTTTGGATAGGCTAAAACAGACTTAAAACGTGCCAAAAATAGTGAAAACAAGAAAGGCGAGAAGCATTGGATGTGGTAAAAAAATTTCACCTTAACCACCGAAGTCGACGACGCATGCCATTTCTGGCGGCACCACCGATTTCAGCAGCGCGTGCCACCAATTTTGGCAGCACGCGCTCCGCACTAAGCCGAACCATTTTTTTTAACCTCAACTTCAAACGATCGTAACTTCCTATTCCAGACTCGGTTTTGAGCGTTCTTGGTATTATTGAGCTCGTATTGACAAGCCCTCTAAAACTAAGCCACTTATGAGTAGGTTTACTTGCACTTTAAAAGTAGATCCCGCCGGTAGAACATGCTTCCTGAGGTTGTAACTTTCGCTCCCAACCTCCGTTTTACACATTTTTTGACTTATTATGCTCGTGTTTGTGAGCTCTAACAAACACTTAAGAAATTATAAAATAATAATCTCTATAAATAATTTATTCAAGGAATAGAATTCGTGCCAAAAAATTAGGGTTATTACATATATAGTACCATGGGATGTGAAGAAAGGGGAAGGCGGGTGTAAACCATTGTGTCACGCAACTCCCAACCCATAGGTACAAAGGGACGTGTCCATCAGGGGTCAAGAAGTTCTCCCCCCAGTACAGTGCACAATCTTACATTAAACAAAGTGCAGTATGCACAATTAAGCACATCCAATAATCTAAATTGTTCCAACAATCTAACTTTGAATGTTCACTATTAACTTTATTTAAATTATTGCATCCAATAAGTTTCTTTAAAATTTTCCAACCAATAATTTTTTTAAAATTGTCATGCTCCTAATTTTATGATCATCAAAGCCTTTTCTATTATGTTGCACCTAACTAGTTATCTTTTTATGCTTTAATCCATTTGAGCCTAACTCTTAGGCTAAGGGAGCGGCTCTACATAACTCCAAATTTTGGATTGTCGAAAAAATATGATCATTTTTCATACCATACTTTGCCGTTTATGTGGCTAAGACGACTCATATTTGGAGCCAACAAGACAGTATGATCCTTTGTCTTGAAGTGTCAAAATGCACCGTTAGGGTTACTATCCATCACAAGGATTTACACGTGCATTAGGACTTACTTACCCTTACAAAATACTTGCTAAATACATTCAATCATGCATCAAAATGCAAGAAAAATAAAACTATTATATTACTATTAAGTTGCATAAAAATTAGCATAGATCATGCATGAAATCTTATGCATCGAGGTACCATCAGTAACCTCATTGAAGTTCACCCAAGGCTTTGACAACCATCAACATCCCGTCAATGTATCGATCTCACTATTTGTGACCCAGTTAACACCAACATTGTTTTAGTGTGTTAGTGTCGAATCTATTCATCTTCATCCCTTCATTGACACGAACACCGATGTGTCATGTTCATGTCGATGGATAGGAAGAAAATAAATAGAGACTTTGCTGGTTCGTTGAACAATTTCTATTAACAAAATCAAGAAAAAAATTCACACATATTGAGTGCCATATAGTTCGTATATAAAAAAATAGTTGGTAAAACCACTATAATATGAAAATCACCATTACTATACTTCACATTGTAAAATCTTCAAAGAAATTCCCATGCATATGTTTAAATTCATGGGGAACTCAAGGGAAGACAAATATCATGTAAACCAAATGATCAAACAAAGAAGAAATGTGCAATTTGACTTTGAATCCGCACGAGACTCTCTTCTTAGCAAAAATCTTTTGCTACTCGACTCCTGCTTAGACTCCACATATATTTCTCCCAAATCCGAAATCCTAAGAATTTTTTCTTTAAATAAGACGTAATTATTCCAAAAATTCAAAACTGCAAAACTACCCATGATTTACAAAATAATTGAAACTTACAGTTTCACTGAAGTGACTATAGATGAGTTGATGCTCACTTGCAGTTGACAACACAGTTCATCAATGAGACCACCGACACGTTAGTGGCTTATAGGTAAATAGAAAATCTCAAAATAAAATATCATATTTTTCCTTAAAAAATACGAGGTGTCACATTAATACAATTTATTGGATTTTAAAATTAATTAAAATATTTTTAAAAACCAAATAATAGATAGAAGGAATATTTGCCAAGACCAATCTTTTATTGAAAATTGTTAATGATACTTTTTACCTTAATTTATCCTTGATCCTACCTTAATTATTGAATCATATTCAATTCCATTTGAGCTTGTGGGGGTGTTCGATGTGTAATACTTCCTTTGTCCCAAAATAAGTGTCCAATTTAATTTTTAAAAATAAATTATTTTTCAATTTTAAAAATATTAAATTAGACACTTATTATGAGACAAAGGAAATATATATTATCTCATACTAAATATAAAGTAATTTGGAGTATTATAAAACTCTAAATTTGGACAATTTGACCCATATTTCATACTATTAATCTTTATTATACCCTTATTTTACTTATCCAAATCCCAAAAGTCAATTTATTAGAATCATAATCCTTAGTTTTTAGGTAATGTTGATTTTAATTTTATAATATTATATCTTGCACTCTCAAACTCGGCTTCGCACATTCTTGGTATCGTAAGAAAGCTCTTGACGAGCACTATCAAATGAGATATCACATGACTATGTTTTCTTTAATTTTTTTTGTAAGCCTCGTATATATTTCACACTTTATATATATATATATATATATATATATATATATATATATATATATATATATATATATATATATATATATATATATTCAGATTTACATATATATTTTTAATGCACTTGGAAGACCCCTAAAAATCTTTACGAATTGACACGTGGTGCTAACTCAAATGATAACTAGCATCAACTAGTCATGAATATGAATAAAATACTCTAAGACACTATTGTCTTTGCCAACCTATGACATAATGTTTAGCCTATGAAATTTAAATTCACAGTTGCTTATTACTAGTGCATATGTGTTAATATAAAACTTATGTGTATAAGTAAAAATCATTATGAATTGTGATCCTCAAAGCAATATATTGTAACTATAGTGTGCAAGTGAGACATTTGTTCAATATATAATTTATTTAAATTTTTTTATTTAATTTATATATATTATAAACTTATTTTTTATTCTCTTAAATATAGTTTTTACCTTTTAATAAAAATTATTATTATTTTAAATATAACTTCTAATATAAAACAAAAGAAGTAGGGAAATTATTTAAAAAATAATTAAAAAAATTTACTGATTTGGACCACTTTGGGAAATACTTCCCAAAGTTGTGTTGCTTTTTGCCATGCATGTGCTAATCGTTTTAAAAAAAATTAAGTGATTTCATCCTTTAGAAGGATGAAATCAACTTAACATGATTCATGAATTTTAAAAAAAAGTGCATGGAGCTGTCATGCTCAACCACGACTACATGATCTTGCTGGCGTCGTCGCGCCAACTAGAGCGAGGATGTTGAAGCGAATGAGCATCTCAACGACACCGATGCCCTTCGGAGGCGCTGGAGATGTGGTCGAAATCCCAGTAGAAGATCTTGCGAAAAGGGTTGCAGTTGTAGATGGGGAAGCAGCGATCAGTGCCAATGGCGAAGCAGCCATGGTCCTAGTTGAAAAAGAGGTGGAGGAGGGTGGGGGTGGAAGAGGTGGAGGACTTGGAGTCCGGGATAGAATTTTTAGTTGACTTTTATTTTTCAGTTATGTCATGCACTTGACACTTGAAGTATGAAATTGTAGTAAGTACGGTGATTTCATTGTTCAAAACGACGAAATCATCACCTTAAATGATGAAAATAATGGGCGAATAAAAAAGAATATCAACAGTACTTTCGTATTTGGATTCCTCTCTTTCGCTCCCAGAGGATTCCTCTAATGGCCGACGATTTGAACGGACAACTGGTAAGGATGGTTTGGACCAAATATTTTTGGGGATTTGAGACTGAAACATACAATATTTGAACTAATCATGTTAGGAAACAACAAAAAGGAAATAGAAAAAGAGTTCCCTCTGTTCTATTGCTATCATAAAGAGATTAATAAAGAAATGTTATCTACCAACTGAGGAATAAGATACTTTAGAAACTTGCCAATCCAGCAAGTGGTGAACTGGTCTGCTCTCTTCTTGTGGAGGGAGAGGTCCCAGGGTTGAATTCTAGCCTTGTGGTGTCTAGTGTTTACGCGTGGCAGAGTGCGTGAGTAATACCATTAAAAAAAGATATGTCAAAATCTTCTTCAAAGCGCCGACGTGAGCGATGAGGTGTATGGTAATCCTCAGGCTCATCATCCTGAACAAGAGGGTTTTTTTTCTATTCGCCCATCATTTGATATTTAGTTTATTCTTTTAATAATTGTTATTTAATTTTTCACAACTCAATTCAACTGAAAATTTTACCCCCGACTCTAAGTTTGACTCCTCTCCCCCCCTATCCTCCTCTACCTCTCCTTCAACCAGGACTACGGCTGCTTCGCTGCTAGCACCGACCGCGGTTTCCGTATTTACAACTACGACCTCTTCCGCAAGATCTTTTATTGAGATTTTGACCACATCTCCGGCGGCCCCAGAGGGGACATCGGCGTTGTCAAGATACTCTTTTGCTACAACATCCTCGCTCTAGTTAGCCCGATGACGCTAGCAAGATTATGTAGTCATGGCAGAGCATGACAGCTCCATGCACTTTTATTTTAAATTCAACATTGATTTTATTATTTTAAAGGATAAAATTATTTAATTTTTTTTAAAATAATTTTATCATTTTAAAAGACAAAATTAATTTAAATTTAATTATAAAAAAAAGTGATACTAACTACTTAGCTGGTACATGGCAAAAAGTAATAAAATTTTAAAAAATATTTTTCAAAGTAATCTAAATTAATAAATATTTTATTTTATTATTAATTAAATAATTTTTTTAAAGCAGTATAACACACACACACATATATTTTAGTTAATATTTTTTAAAATAACAACTAGTGGCCGTGGTCGGACGAAAATGATATACAGCCAACGATATTCCTTTATTTATAACGAAGACTTGGTTGCAGAGGATGTTGGGACGGAAACATCCAAGCTGCCACTGCTGACGTCCTTTTGCTCTTGTCATGTACTCATGCTTCATTTCTTGGAAGGAGACCACAGTCTTGATATCTTTGCATCTCCGTCTGCTTCCCAATTAATCCTTCACCTCCACGTTGTTCGTGACTCCACCCCAGTCCCCGCTTCCTTTCATCTTCTTCATTTGCCACTCTCCCAGCATTCTAGCTGTGGTGGTGCTCACCAAGCCACTTCTTCGTATTGGTTTTGATCCCAGGAGACGCAGGGGGAGCTTTCTGTCGGGGCCGTCAGGCCATGGAGGCTGCTCTTCGTAGCCAGGACTCTGGTACGTTCATGTTTATACCACAGACTCTTCTTAGCTTAAGGGGTGCTTCTCTCCAAATATCCATCTTCCTTCATGGGTTCTCTGCAGCCATCCACGTCATTTTCCTTCTGTTTTTATCGTCCTTTTGTGTTTGGAAGCGGTGCCGGAGTAATGGGTGTCAATCAGTTCCCAAAGAAAGGCCCCAAAGAAGGAGCTTTTCGTTTTACAAGGCGGGCCTTTCGGTCTGCTTGGGTCTTTCTCTGTTTCATCTATCACTTTTTTTCTTAAACTACTTCTGGTATGAGCATAGTTGGTCGGATGAAAAGGTCTGTACTTTGTTGGATTTGGCTGTTAGGACCATTGCCTGGACTGTGATCTCTGCTTATCTTTACTTTGAGTTTTCTCAGTCAATTGAGAGAAAATTTTCTGTCTTTTTGAGGGCATGGTGGTGCTCTTACTTCCTGTTGTCTTGTGGTAGTGTTGTGATTGACCTTGTTTTCCTAAAAAAGGATAAAAAATTTGTTCCCCAAATTGTTTTGGATTCGGTATCAGTTCTGGTGGCTGTGTTTCTGTCTTATGCTGGGTTCTATGGAAAGGAGGGTGAGGAACATGTTGAAACTCTTCAAGAACCTCTGCTGAATGGTAATCAAGTTATTGAGTCACCCAAGAAGAGTGGGAAAAATAGTGTTTCTCCCTATGCGAATGCTGGTATATTTAGCCTCCTTACCTTCTCTTGGATGAGTCATTTGCTTAAAGTGGGCAGCAAGAAGACTCTGGATATTGATGATGTCCCCCAGCTTGCCCCACATGATAGTGTCACTAATTTCTTCCCTGTCTTCAAATCTGCCCTTGAGTCAGAAATTCGTAGTGGTAGGAATGTTGATGTTACTTCTCCCACGACCATTAACGAGGGAATAGGAACGATGAAATTAGTCAAGGCTTTGATGTTTTCGGTGAGGAAGGAAATCATATGGACAGGCTTCTTCTCTGTCACCTACACCATTTCCAATTACGTGGGTCCTTACCTCATTGATGACCTTGTTCAATATCTCAGTGGTCGTCAGGCATTTGCTAATGAAGGCTATGTCTTGGTTTCTGCTTTCTGTGTTGCAAAACTTGTTGAATGCCTCACGCTAAGGCATTGGTTTTTTAGACTGCAACAGACAGGGATGCGAGTCCGTTCAGGCCTTGTTGCACTGATCTATGGGAAGGGACTTTCTCTATCAAGTCGGTCAAGGCAAAGCAGTTCTAGTGGAGAGATTATTAATATCATGAGCGTGGATGCCCAAAGGATCGGCGATTTCAGTTGGTACATGCATGATCTTTGGATGGTCCCCATGCAAGTCACACTAGCTTTGCTGATTCTGTACAAGAATCTTGGGCTAGCCTCGATTGCAACTTTACTAGCTACCATTGTAGTTATGTTAGCAAATGTGCCTTTAGGAAAGCTGCAACAGAAGTACCAAGAGAATTTAATGAAATCAAAAGATGTAAGAATGAAAGCCACCTCTGAAATTCTTAAAAATATGAGAATTCTAAAACTACAAGCTTGGGAGATGAAATTCTTATCTAAAATAACCGATCTCAGGCACAATGAAGCAAACTGGTTGAAAAAATATGTTTACACATCAGCAATTACTCAATTTGTTTTCTGGGGTGCTCCTACTTTTGTGGCTGTGGTAACTTTTGGTACCTGTATGCTTATGGGGATACCACTTGAATCTGGAAAAATTCTGTCCGCTCTTGCAACATTTAGGATACTGCAAGAGCCCATTTATAGTCTTCCTGATACTATATCCGTGGTCATCCAGACGAAAGTTTCTCTAGATAGAATTGCATCCTTCATTCGCCAGGAGGACCTCCAGCCTGATGTAGTAGAGAGGGTTCAAAAAGGTAGCTCTGATACTGCAGTTGAAATTAATGATGGGACCTTCTCTTGGGATCTTTCTTCACAAAATCCTACTCTGAAGGATCTAAACTTTCGGGTATTTCATAGCACGAGAGTGGCCGTCTGTGGGACTGTTGGTTCAGGTAAGTCTAGCTTGTTGTCTTGCATCATAGGCGAACTGCCAAAAATTTCAGGTACGGTTAAAGTGAGTGGCACCAAGGCATATGTTTCCCAGTCTCCATGGATTCAAAGTGGAAAAATTGAAGAAAACATACTGTTTGGAAAAGAAATGAATAGGGAGAAGTATGAAGAGGTTCTTGATGCATGTTCACTAAAGAAAGACTTAGAGATTCTACCCCACGGGGACCATACAGTTATAGGTGAGAGGGGGATTAACTTGAGCGGAGGACAGAAGCAAAGGTTGCAAATTGCACGGGCTTTATACCAGGATGCTGATATTTATCTATTTGATGACCCTTTCAGTGCTGTTGATGCTCACACTGGTTCCCATCTCTTTAAGGTAAGGTTTGTTCTTGATGGTTGTCAATTTTTGTATTTTGTTAATAAAACCTATATAGACCCAATCTGCTATCTTATCCCTCATTTTAGGCAATATAGGTAAAATCAGCCTTATGTTGTGCCTTCTTATTTTGGAATTCTTGCATCTTGATATGTGCAACTGATTGACTTGTATGTGTCTATAGGAATGTATAATGCGGCTTTTAAGTTCAAAAACGGTGATATATGTAACTCATCAAGTGGAGTTTTTACCTGCTGCAGACCTTATCTTGGTAAGACCTATTGTTATAATTTCCTTTATTGCTTTTGATTTGGCAATTCATGACATCTGTTAAGTGTTTATCAGATTGAAGTTTTTAAATAAGAGTTTGATGTCTGCAATGCAAAAATGTGTATGACTTAATGCTATTTACTTCCATGGACAGAATGGTTACACCGAACACCTGAATTTGTTGCGATCTTACTTCTTGATAATTGTATTGTATTCTTGGTTTACAATATTTTATTATGTACATGTAACATTGTCGTTCAGCTTATAATTTTCATGATGTCTTGGCAGGTAATGAAAGATGGGAGGATTACCCAAGCTGGGAAGTACAATGACATTCTTAGTTCAGGAACTGATTTCATGAAATTGGTTGGTGCCCACGAACAAGCATTGACAGCCCTTGTGGAGACTACCGAAGGTTCAGCTAATGGTTTGGAAGGAAGACCCGAAAACGAAAAGGGTAGCTTTAAATCTTTGCAGAATGGGGACAAGAAAAGAGATGATGATGACAGCAGTGATGAAATAGTTGGACAGAAAGGACAGCTTGTCCAGGAAGAAGAGAGAGAAAAGGGCCGAGTCAGTTTTTCAGTGTACTGGAAATACATTACAACAACATATGGTGGGGCTCTTGTCCCCATTATACTACTAGCCCAAATTCTTTTTCAGACCCTTCAAATTGGCAGCAACTACTGGATGGCGTGGGCATCTCCAGTGTCAAAAGATGAGCAACCTGCCATTAAAGGCTCAATTCTTATACTTGTTTATGTTGCCTTGGCTCTTGGAAGTTCCTTATGCATCCTTGTCAGATCGTTGACTACCGTTACTGCTGGATATAAGACAGCCACCACACTCTTTTCTAAAATGCATTATGCAATTTTTCGTGCTCCTATGTCATTCTTTGATGCAACACCAAGTGGTCGTATCCTCAATAGGGTAAGTGAGAGTTTGCTTTATATTTTTATAGAAGGTAGTTAGCCATATGTTGATAAATGAAGTATTCACAGTTTCTTTAGCCAGGGAAATGGCAGATATTTATGTCCTGATGTGGTCAATTCTTGTTTCCTTTAAGTTTTTTTTGTTTTGTTATGCCAACAAATGTAAATGGGACTGGTTGCCAGTTCTGTATTAAAAGATGATTATTAGTCTTGCTTCTGCAATTATTATTTTCAGAAGCTAACCAATATATATCTGGGAAAAGGTGCATGGTGATTGGTTTTGGTGGTGGCGCATATCAAATTTCCCTTGTAAGTGGATTGCATCAGGAAGGGCTACTGGTGTTGAAACCTTGCCTTCCTGTTTTACTTGGCTTCTAGATTATATGAATTATAAAATGGCTAATGGAAAAATATAATCCATGTTGAAGTAAACCCCTTGTTTCAACTATTGATCTTCTGATCTCTTGTTTTTTTTTTGAATTTACTAAAAAGAAACACAGAAGCCGTGCTGGTGGCTGCTAGCTATCTCCGCAGAATTTGGACTTATACTTTTCTTATTTTAAGTCCTCTTGTTACAGGCTTCAACAGATCAAAGTGCTGTGGACTTGTCAATCCCATCTCAATTAGGGTCAACTGCCTTCTCAATGGTGCAGCTTTTAGGTATCATTGCAGTTATGTCACAGGTAGCATGGCAGGTTTTTATTATTTTCATCCCAGTGGCTGCAACCTGCATTTGGTATCAGGTACTTGAAGTGGTTTATCTTTGACCTTTTCTTTTCCATAGGGCTTATCATAGATGGTAGTTTAATTTTGTTCTTCATTCTACAGCAATATTACATATCAACGGCACGAGAAATATCCCGTCTCATGGGAGTGTGTAAAGCTCCCAACATACAACATTTTTCAGAATCTCTAGCAGGATCATCAACCATCAGGAGCTTTGACCAAGAACTGAGATTCATTGATACGAATCTGAATCTGATTGATCAATATGGCCGGACCCAATTTCATAATGCTGGTGCAATGGAGTGGCTTTGCTTCCGACTGGATATACTGTCATCTATTACTTTTTCCTTTTCTTTGATTTTCTTAATCACTTTGCCAGAGGGTGTTATAGATCCTGGTAAGTTGAAGTACATATTTCATTAAAATGTATGCCATGGAATTAAATCTCATTCCTTTTGCTGTTCTTTTATATAGGAATTGCTGGTTTGGCTGTTACATATGGACTAAATTTGAATATGATATTGACATGGGTTATGTGGAATCTGTGCAATCTTGAAAACAAAATCATATCTGTGGAAAGAATATTTCAGTACATGTCCATTCCTAGTGAGCCTCCACTAGTTATAGAGAACAACAAACCTGACACTCATTGGCCATCTCGTGGAGAAGTTGATGTAAACAATCTCCAGGTAATCTCTGGTATTTCCTTCAAGAATAAATTCCACTTGTTCAATCTGTGTGTGTTATCTGACTTGTTGGTTCCAAGGTCTTCTGTTGGAAAGCTAAGTGATGGTGATGATGTTGGCACAGATCCGTTATGCACCTCAATTGCCGCTTGTCCTTAGGGGGCTTACATGTGCTTTCCCTGGAGGATTAAAAACTGGCATTGTTGGAAGAACTGGAAGTGGAAAGTCCACTCTGATACAAGCACTTTTCCGCATAGTGGAACCTACTTGCGGTCAGATTTTGATTGATGGGATTAACATATCCAGCATTGGACTGCATGATTTGAGGTCTAGATTGAGCATTATACCACAAGACCCGACCATGTTTCAGGGAACAGTGAGAAGCAATCTTGATCCACTTGAAGAGTATTGTGATGAACAGATTTGGGAGGTAGATTTCTGTTGCTTTTACATATATATATTTTGCACTTGGTTTTATGGTATTCTGATATGCTGTATGTTTTTAATTTTCAATTTTTTCTCTAGGCACTGGATAGTTGCCAATTGGGGGATGAAGTTAGGAACAAAGAGGGAAAGCTTGATTCCAGTGGTTGGTTTCTTGGGTTTTTTTTTAGCACCGATTCTTGATTTTTTTTGTGGCTTTTGTTGTGATCCTGCAGATGAGGATTGCATAATTCCTCTTTACTCAGCTTTCTTTATTCTTTAAATTTCATAGAGTACATTGAAATATACTCATTAAAGCCAGATTCTAATGTTCTCAAATTTTATTCATACAGTGTCTGAAAATGGAGATAATTGGAGCATGGGTCAAAGACAACTAGTCTGTCTTGGTCGGGTTGTACTGAAGAAGAGTAAGGTCTTGGTGCTTGATGAGGCTACTGCTTCAGTAGACACGGCTACCGATAACTTAATTCAAAAAACTTTAAGAGAACAATTTGCAGACTCAACAGTCATCACAATAGCACATAGAATAACTTCTGTTCTTGATAGTGATATCGTGGTGCTTCTGGATAATGGTAAGCATGTGAGATAATGAGGTTTTACAATGCAATCTTTGTAGTCATTACAGGCTCAAGCTTTTATGGTGTTTATCTATGCAGGGGTTATTGTGGAGCATGAAACTCCTGCTAAATTATTAGAGGATAGATCTTCCTTATTTTCGAAGCTTGTTGCCGAGTATACATTAAGGTCAAGTTCTAGTTTTGGGAACCTAGAAAATTTGATTACAAGAGTGGATGGATGACGGAAGTGCATCTGGCAGAAGATAGCAACTGTTGATGACGTACATTTATCAAGCTGTGAGCAAAATGGCCTTACTTTGTGATGGAACTGAAGCTGCAATAACTATGTCTTGTGAGAAAACTGATGATCATCCTAGGACAAGGACAGAGTTCCTAGAGAGAGTTGCAAAAATTGAAATTTTGTTTAATGTGTTGGATGGTGGCAAAGGTGTGTGCTTTAGCTGATGAGAATAAGTCGATAGACACTACACGACTAAGCTGTAGTTTTGTAATTTGATAGTGTAAAGTCCATGATTTTTCTGTAATTTTTTTGCAACCTTTTTCCTATTTTTCGCGCTCCTTCTTGATAGGGAAATGAAATGCTTTGGCGAATTTATCTTCTGTATTTCACTCAGTATTCATACCTGTAGCGTCGGGTGTGAGATGTAGTCACAGGTCATAGGCCTTGGCATGCCATAGAAACTTTCATAGCAAAAGCGGGAGAGTAAAGAAAGAAAAATGGAAGACAATGAAGGAGAAAAATATAAATCAGATCGAGCGTGTTTTGCGCCTGATCCAGATCTTGCAGAAAATGTTGCACCCCCTTGTTTCTTGTCTCATGGAGCCGGAGGTAGTGTTACTGGTGGCCACTGACCGGCCTTGGCCTGACAATGGTCTAGTGATGGAGAGGTTGCCGCCCTAGCTTGGCTCTGCTTTGTATGGTAAGCCCCTCTCCCCTTTTTGTTTTTATGTCTTTCTGCGACTGTGGGCCATAGGAGGAGCTCTGGATCACTGTCGCCGGTTTTGTCTTGGGCTGGCAACGGTAGGTAGCCACCTCTCTTGGGCTCCCCTTCTCCTCTCCTCTACTTTGTTGGTTTGCTTAGTCCAAAAACACATTCCCCTGTTTCAGTTAGGAGGTGTTGATCTGTTGTCGCCTGGTGCCAAATGGACTCCGACTTGTGTCCGCCTAGCTCACCATGACCTGGTAGTGATGGAACCATTGCCACCTACCAGATCCAGCCCCTTTTGCCCTCCATTGGACCAAAAAGACCCCCAGCCCATTCCGACCCACATAGTTTGTGTAGAAGAGTTTCCCCCCCTTTTAGCCTGAGATCAGAAGTGGTGCCGCCGATTGCCTGGTCGCTAGTAGCTAGGCTATGATGTCCCTAATTTTTCTACGATGTTTTGTGACTTTCTTATTACTTTTCTGATAATTTTTGGTAGGTAAATGTGACACTTTGATGTATTTATATTTGCATATTTTACCTCGGTATTATACCCGTAAAGTCGGATGTGGGGCTTAATCACAGGCTGCAGACTTCGACGTGCATCTTTTGTGTGAATTTTGAAGGTGCAACACATAAAGAGTAAACAACACATAAGTTGTATACAAAGGAAAAAAAAGAAGAGAAGGTAGATCACGAGCTGTGACGAGAAAGTTCCAGTAAGTCTAGAATGTTAGAGAGAAACCCAAGAGGGTTTTCGGTCATTCCACTGTGCATCCTCAATCATCGGATTCCGTCGGTTCTTACTGGGATCCACTTCCCCTTACCACCATGAGTCCGTTGGTATAGGGGAGGACCACCTCCATATCCTCCTTGCTCCTCTACAAGGTATCAGTCTTTTCCTCAGTTTTTCTTACCGTCTAATTTTGTTTTTGGACCGTCGGAGGGCTATTTTGCCTCCTTTTGCCACTGCCTTCCATGGACTTATCTTCACCCAACCGTTAGGATTTCATAGGCGCTAGCCAAGGCTGCCACCATGCTCTCCTTTCCCCATTGCGAGTAGTCGGTACTTTTCCTCATTTTTTCTTCTCACTGTGCCAAAATGATTTTGGCCTTCATATGACTATTTCGTCGCATCCATCAGCCCTTTCCGATCGGCCACAACCCCTCCATCCCATGTCTAGCCAGATCAACCTCCTATGCACCCTCTGCCTGGTTCCACCTCCGCCTCACTATTCCTCTATTTTTTCGGCCGGTCAAACTCTTTGGGTGAGTCTCTGGTCATTGCCAACAAAAAGACGCAGGCCATTTAACCATTATAGACTCTACCCTGGCTCGGCGATAACGAGGGTCAGCCCCACTTGGCCTGATTATGCCTCTGCCTTGGCCTGATTATGCCTCCGCCTAGAATGGGTTGCTTGCCCCTTGCCCTATATTGTGCTACATGCACAACTACCCGCACCATTGGGTTTGGTTGTGGGTGGTGATTAGCAGTGTTGTTATCTTCATTGGCCACCACTAGGGCCTTAGCCCTATTGCCCTATTCGGCCATGGGCCACGGCTGTCCAGCCCCTTTCCCCCTCGAGTGGCCCTTTTTGACCGAGTGTGTATGTGGCCGAACATGTGATTTAGGGTTTAGGCGCCGTTTTGTGACACTTGTCCATCAGATGGCTTTGTCACCGAATGGATTTAATACTAGAGCCCTCCTCCACCTCTCATTTGTCCTCGAGCATCGCCCCATGTCCTCCACCTTTATGTTGGCCCTTGTAGACGCAAAATTGACACTATTAGGTGCTGTCCATGGTCGATTTTGACGTCTTACGGCTGACCAAGTACTTCTCAATCGCAGATTTTGCTGTGTTGATTTGTGTCACCCTGTTTAACAATGAGTACTTCTGGCGCTTCCTAAACCCTTAGGATAGCAGCTCTCTCAACTTAGCAATGCTTTATGTCATCAACTCTGCCGCTGACGCTGCCACCGTCGTGTGCTCACCATCAAATGTCATGGATTATGAGGTAGGGGAGCTTTGAACTCGTAATTTCATGACAACATGCTTTGAATGTGTAGCAACATGCTAGGATTGTATGATTCAATGCTTTAGATGTTAAATCATGATCCGTTTGCATGATATAAGAGGATAAATTATGCTATGTTGAAATGCATATGACATGCATGTGAGCTATAAGTATGTTTGAAGTATGTGTGTGCTAGTGATGGTTAACGAATATGTTGGTAACCTATGTATATGGATTGTGTGTGTGTGCTAGTGATGGTTAGTAAGTATGTTGGTAACCTATGTATGTGGATTGTGTGTGTGCTAGTGATAATGTTGGTAAGCTATGAATGGAATTGTGTGTATGAAAATATGTGTGATGGCTATATGCCTATGTGATGGATATGTGTATATGTGTGTGTGTGGGCAGATGTATGGGCGATGGACGTTAAAAGGTGATAGAGGGTTTGGTATGGAGTTGGATGTGAATGTGTAAGCATATGACAGAAGACAACAGATGTAAGTTTGATGGATGAGGATTGGATTAGATTAGTGTGGTTTGGACTGGAGCGTATGTTGGGGGATTGTCAAATAGTAAAAGTGTTACATAATTGTACAAGCATGATGTATATGTTATGAAGTGAAAAATAAGCATAATAAGTGAGGTATAAGTAGGAGGGTGATAACTAGGGTTGGCTCTAAGGAGTTAGTTTGATGACTTCCAAGTAAAATATTTTGGCTATAAGGTGGATGGCGGAGATTGTATGAATATGTAAGATTTTGGCGTACAATGAGTTATGTTGTGAGTTGGATGGGTTAAGTGAAGTCTGCTGCCCAGACGAACTAGGGTTTTAGATCGGGGTCAGCTTTAGTTTGATTGTAGAGCACCATAAGTTTGAGAGTTGTTATGGCATAATTGTACTGCATAACTTACTTAAATCAAACTTGAATTATAAGCAAAGCTAATGATAGCATTGTAAGTTTGAGACCTGAGGGTTTGACATATTAAGTTTCATGTTTGATCTAGTTGATAATGAGTTGCCTAAGCATTTCTCATGCCTTGCCATGATGTTTATCCTGTGGGATGTTGCCCGTGTGCTATATTTAAGCCCAGACGTCTAATGCTCTATTGAGAGCGATATATGTTTTTGATTTGGTCTGTGTGTTGTATTAAGTCTAGACGTTTGATGCTCTAATAAGAGCATTGTATGATTCTGCCTAAGAGTGTCACTGTATGATTTCTGCCCAAGAGTGACGCTGCATGATTCTGCCCAAGAGCAGCGCTGGCACTATAAGACCCTTAAGGTGTGGGCAATTCCATGGCCCCTAATGTGTGGGTGTTTATATTTGTGCGCTCAGGTAAGTAGTATTATAGTACTACTCTTACCTGTTTGATCCTATGCCCCATGAGCATTGGTGTGCCTTGCCTTCGAAAAAGTCCATAATGTATAGTCACTCCCTAGAGGTTAAGGTGATGCCTAGTGACATTCTTTTCTATTTCAACGCTGGAGCTTATTAATTGTAAAGAGCTTCAGTGGTCGATAGTATGTGTACGACTGTTTGAGTGAGTATGTATGTTTCTGAGCAAGACTATATGTGTAAGGATGTATGAGTAAGACTATACAAGTAAGGTCGTACGACTAAGACTGCACGAGTAAGACCGTATGAGTAAGACTGTACGAGTAATGTCGTACGAGTAAGACTATATGAGTAATGTCGTACGAGGATGCGTAAGATTGTACGAATAAGGTTGTACAAGTATGTGTAAGTTGCATGAGTAAGCGTATGATTGTATGAGTAAGTTGGTAAGACTCTATTAAGAGTGTAAGTGTAAGATTGGTTTGATGATATGTTTTTGGCACGATTGTATGCATATATGCATGATTATTATATGTTTGTCTGCTTAATGTTTGAGTTGCATTAACGCATCTATATATGGACTTGTAATTTAGATTAAGGGTATGCTTTCTGGACTTGTAATTTGGATTAGACTATGGACTATTTATGAGACTTGCACTAAGGGATGCTAGGATATATTTATATTTAAATCCCATTATCATGGTAATTTATTCGTATGTTTAATTTTGAGTGGCGCTTGAGGATGCTTGGTTTGGCCATAGAATGTTTGATCGAATGAGCAAAAAGTTTGGATGGGAAAAATTGACATGTGATGTTTTAAATTATAAAATTCTTTCACAGGTTTTGTATTTCGTCATTTTTTCCCGATTTATAGCTGTTATATTGCAATTTTTTTGTGGAATTTAAGAAAATGTGATGAAAAATCTCAGGCGTTACATGACCTCTAGCCAGCCTTGGCCTAACAATGGCTAGACTGCCGCCTAGCCCAACCTTGAATGTCCCCGTCCAATTTTTGGGTAATTGGTTATGCCCAAATGTTTTATTTTTCCTTTTGTTTGTGCTTTTATAGTTGTCATTTCCTGTCAATCATGGTTGATCAACCTTTGTCTGGCCCCCACCTGGTCCAGCTACTACCAGGGCAGCCGCAACATGCCAACTCCACCCTCCTCTCGCCCACTTCCGATTCTCAGAGTTGCCCTCACCTGTTTTCATTTTTTGTGCTTAGTCTTAAAGTCAAAGGCCATTGTGTTGCTACCCTTCACGACACCTAGCTTAGTTCGGTCAACATGACCATGGTAGTTGTAACGACCTGAATTCTGTGGGATATTAAGTATGTGTGCTACTTAAATTATAAGTTGCATTTGATGTGGTTTGAGAGGGTAGAATGAGTTTTGAGTTGAAGGCTATGCTTGTCAAGGGTTGGCCGTGGCGAATTGCAAGGACACAATTCTTTTACAGGGGGTTAGTCAATCAAAATTTGAAATACTGGATTTAAAATATGAGATTTTAGAATATAAACTAAATTCTTAGATTTGAACTATAACGCCCGAGATTTTTCACACATTTTCCTTAAAATTCACGGAAAATTTTTGCAATATCACGTCTGTAAATCGGAGGAAAAATGACGAAACCAAAACCTGATAAAACAGTTTATAATTTAAAACACTAAACATCCACATACGGTCAATCATCGTACATCCAAAGCAAATATCATCAGGCGCTACTCGAAAACACACGTACGAATAAATTGCTATGATCATAGACTTTAAATACAATCACTCTAAGGCATCCCTGAGTGCAAGTCCCATAATAGTCCACCGACTAAACCAAATGAAAGTCCAGAATAAACATCTTAACGTCTCATCTCACCCAATACAGGAGATCGTGGCACAAATAAACTCGCAGAGAGTCAAGCATATACCTGAGTCAACGGGAATCAATCAACCGCTGAAATGAGCATCCATCTCCAGGAGCTCTCCGCACAACCTGCAAAACCTCTCGTGCAACGGGGCTAAAAAATAGCAGGGTGAGTATTTTCATACTCAGTAGGAAAATACCCAGTAGGGGAAATCCCAAATGGTGAACTCAAAAGTTCAAAAATACATGCGTCATGCAACTCAAACATGAAGCAGGTAGGCATATCGATATCATGCTCAAACTCATACAAACATACCAAATGCACCAACGTGCCACAGACATACCGAAGGCACCATCGTGCCAAAATCATACCGAAGGCACCATCGTGCCAAAAACATACCAAATGCACCATCGTGCCAAAATCATACCAAAGGCACCATCGTGCCAAAATCATACCAAAGGCACCAACGTGCCAAAATCATACTATCCAATCAACTTACACAAACACCCTTATCCAGGGTCATACAACTTACTCGTACCACCGTACGCATACTCATACAACATACGCATACTTGTACGACCTTACTCGTACAATCGTATGCTCACTCATATAGCTTACCCATACATGTACGACCTTACTCGTACAATCAGACTCGTACGACCTCACTCGTACAGTCTGCACAAAATCATACTTACTGTCTTACTCAAAAACATATTCTCACAATCGTACTCATACTCTTACAGTCGTGCTCCTCTACATACTCTTACAGTCGTGCTCATACACACTCTTACAGTCCTGCTCAATACACATATAGTCGTACTCATACACATAATCGTACACATATCAACGACCACTGAAGCTCATTACAACTAATAAGCTCCAGCGTCGAAATGGAAAAGAATGCCACTGGGGCAACACTTTAACCTCCGGGGAGTGACTAGACGCCATGGACTTTTCCGAAGGTAAGGCACACCAATGCTCATGGGGCACTGGATCAAACAGGTAAGAGTAGATCCATTATACTACTTACCTGAGCTCGCAAACATAAACACCCACACATAAGGGGTCATACAGTTGCCCGCCATAATGGGTCTTATAGTGCCAGAGAATTGCCCACCATAATGGGTCTTATAGTGCCAGAGAATTTCCCACCATAATGGGTCTTATAGTACCATTGCCACTCTTGGGCAGAAAACATACAGTGCCACTTGGGTAGAAACATACGGTGCCACTCTTGGGCGAAAACATACAATGCTCTCAACAAAGCATCAAACATCTGGGCTTATACAGCACACAGACCGAATCAAAAACATACTTCGCTCTCAACAGAGCATCAGACGTCTGGGCTTCATATAGCACACAGACAAAGTCAGAAATGTTCATCGCTCTCAACAGAGCATCAAACGTTTGGGCTGATACAGCACGCAGACCAAATCAGAAACAACGTCGCTCTCAGCAGAGCATCAGACGTCTGGTGCTCTATACAACACACAGACAACATCCAGCAGGATAAACACCATGGCAAGACATGATAAATGCTCGGCCGACTTACTAGCGGCCAGCTCAAACACGGAACTTAATCCGTCAAACCCTCAGGTCTCAAACTCACAACGCTATCATTAGCTGTGCTTATAATTCAAGTTTGAATTAAGTACATTATGCGGTACAATTATGCCACACAAACTCACAGTCCTCGACTGATCAAACCGAAGCTGAGCCCGATCGAAACCCAAGTTCGTCAGGGCAACAGACTTCACTTACCCGTCCACATCATGGACAAAACTCATCGTACACCAAACCCTTACAGTCTTACGTACTTCGCCATCCATCTTATGGCCAAATCATCTTACACTGACATCCTCAAATAACGCTCCTCAGAGCCAACCCAATTGTCGCCCTCTTACTTATATCTCACTTATTATTATACTTACTTTTCACTTCATAATCTGTACATTATGCTTGTACAATTATGAACACTCTTACTGTCTGACGAACGCCCAACATACAATCCAACCCAAACCGATCCATTCTAATCCTTGCCCGTCATACTCTTATCCTCTGTCCTCTGTCATACGCTTACACAACCGTATCCAAATTCAGACAAAGTCTTTGTCACCTCTTACTGTCCATCGCCCATACATCTGCCCACATACACTTACACATCTCCATATCACAGACAAATACTCATCATACATACGTATGTCTATCACACATACGTATAACATATACATACAATCATACATACGTAACTTACAAACATGCACGCTAGCCATCACTAGCACGTGCATACATACATCCAACATACACGCTAGCCATCACTTGCACGTGCACGGACATTCATACATACTCCAAACATGCACGCTAGCCATCACTAGCACATGCATACATCAAACATACTTCAAACATGCACGCTAGCCATCACTAGCACATGCATAACACATACGTAGCATACTGACATATTTGCTAGCCATTGCTAGCGCATACATAATCCACATCCATAAAACGTGCATACATCTCATGCATATCAATCATACCATACAATCATGCTTACACGCACATCATGCAATCGGATCGTTACTTAACATCCAAGCATGGAATCATACAATACTAGTATGCTGTTACTCATTCAAAGCATGCTTCATGAATTTACGAGTTCAAAGCTCCCCAACCTCGTAATCATGACGTTCGATGGCGAGCACACGACGGTGGCGGCGGCGGCGGAGTTGGCGGTCAAAACCGTTGCTTGGCTGAGAGAGTTGCTGTCCCGAGGATTTTAGGATGCGCTGGAACTAGTCACGGCCAAACAGGGTGTCAGAAATCAATGCGGTAAAAATTCGCGATCCACAGTGGCATACTAGGGCGGCCGGGAGAAATATCGTGCCAACATATGTGGCGGTGCGACCATAGGTCTATGGTGTACTCACTGAAGGTTGGCCGATGGCTAAGACGTGCTCAGCTGGCCACAAGATGTTGAAATCGGCCGTGGACAGCACCCAACGGCAACGATTTCAGTCAACAGAGGCCCACATATGGGCGGAGAGCATGGGGCAACGCTCGAGAATCAAAGGAGAGGTGGAGGACGGCTCTGTGTCAACTCCAATCGGTGGCAAAGCCATCCGATGATCGGGCGGCGCAAAAGCGGCGCCTAAGCCCAAAAGCACACGCGTGGCCACATGCACACGCGACCCAAAGGGTGGGGGAGAGGGCTGAAATGAGGCGACTCAAGGCCCACAAAAGCCAACAGGGCTAAGGCCCTAGCGGTGGCCAATCTAAGTGGCGACATCACCGATCGCCACCCACAACCAATACCCATGGTGCGGGCGGCTGTGCATCTCGCACGACAGAGAGCAAGGGGAGGGTTCACGGTCGAGCAAAGGCTATGAGGCCGTCACTGGACAAGGCCTGAGCAGGTGAACTCGTCCACCTTCTGTCAAGGTAAGTCATACAAACTCTTGCCAGAGGCCGTCCGGTACCGACGGCATAAAATGGGCAAGAGGGATCAACGGCACACATGCCGGTAAGGCGGAACTAGCTGCGGCTACGGGCCGCAAGGCTGAACAAGACCCAGAGGGGTGGCCCAATGGCATCACCAGGCTGGGGTGGAGCCGAACTAAGGTCCACTAAATTAAATCCGGCATCCGACTGATAACGTCAGTCACAACATCCAAAACGGACGTAGACCAAATATAGGGGAATGCCCAAATTGAGCAAAGGAGAGACGGAGGCTGAACCGGTCCAGGTGGGTGGGGCCGTCCCTAGGCCATCGCCAGGCCGGGGCGGAGCCCACAGTGGTCAAGTCACCCTCACCCGCCAACGATGGCGGTGCCAACTCATAGGAGAATCCACCCCCCGTACGGCGCAAATCGGACTGGGCGGAGCGGCCAAGGTGGCGGCGGAGCTGGCTGGGGGTCGGCCTTGCAGTCACTGGACCGCGGCTGGCTGGACGGAGGCCGAACGGAGCCGTCTTCGGCCAAAGGCAGCAATTCCCGGCGCCGGTAGTCCCGAACACACGGACCAAACGAAACAAAGGCTCGGAAGGTCTGGTCGGAGGGAAGATGGAGGACGGAGGCGAAATCG
Source organism: Saururus chinensis (assembly GCA_035235625.1). Classification (NCBI taxonomy): domain Eukaryota; kingdom Viridiplantae; phylum Streptophyta; class Magnoliopsida; order Piperales; family Saururaceae; genus Saururus; species Saururus chinensis. The sequence goes on along the minus strand of CP141143.1, from coordinate 25,631,893 downwards.
GCCAGGGAGGGGTGGTTCAATCACTTCGCCGGACCAAGGCCGGGCCGGACGGAGCACAGCCGGCCGTGGCTCGCCGCCGGCGGCCACCAAATCGTCCAAACAGAGCTTCGGCCACAACAAGGCAGAGAGGGGGAAAGAGGGCAAGGCGGCGGAACCGAGGCCCACCGGGCCGGGAGGGGTGTCCTCCCACCGTTGCTGGCCCATGGCGGAGCCGTGGGCGGCCAGCCAGCCCTTGCCGGCTCACGGCGGCGGCGGCGCAGGTGAAACAGAGAGGGGCTGAAACAGAGGCAGAAAGGGGAAAATAGAGCGGGACGGCGGAGCTGAGGCCTTCCGGGGCCGGGAGGCGTGTCCTCCCACCATCGCCGGCCCATGGCGGAGCCGTGGGCGGCCGGCCGGCCCTCGCCGGCTCACGGCGGCGGCGGAATCAGATCAAAACAAAAAGGCAGCTAACCGGGAAAAGTTGGGGCAGAGGGCGGAGCGGCCCTGGGCGGTCGGGACGGTGGCCCCCTGCCGTCGCACGGCCGGGGCGGAGCCGGTGGCGGCGGTCCTGTGGCCCACCGGCGGCTGGGCACAGGGAACAAGCACAAGAAGGGGGCGGCGCACTGTTCATCGTCTAGGTTCTGGATCGGGATCGGGATCGCGATCCCGATCCCTTTTTTCCTTTTTATTATTTTTTTCTTTTTTTCTTTTCCAAACGTTTCCCCAACGTGCGTTAACTCACTGGTTACGCGTCGAACCTCCAAAATTCGCGCCGTAAGCGTGCAGCGAGGCCCGCGACTAAGCCCCATACCCGACTCTATGGGTATAAATACAGAAAAAATATACGAATACACATACGCTGAAATGTCACATTTTCCTGCCGAAAATGACCAGAAAAATGGCAGAAAAATCCCAAAAAATCGTAGAAAAATCAGGGACCTTACATGAACTGCCAAATTTTAAAATATTTGGATACCCAAATCTTGTATTACTAGAATCCCGGGATTTGAACTGTTGATTTCAAAATAATTAACTCCTAATATTTTTTTATCTATAATTTTAAAATTTGATTAATCCATAATTTGAAAAAATGCGAGAGGTGGCTATGAGCGGAGTAGGCAATAGGGTATGCGGAGGAAAAAAAATCAAAATTGAGAATGAAAGACAACGGCATTTGGAGGGTGAGAGGAGACATTACCTGGCCACGATGGTTTCTCCGACAAGGATGGTGGCCTTCGCCAAGCTCCAGCCACCGCATGAAAATTGCAGCCTCCTCTAAGCCATGGAAGGCAGTATCGATCATGGAAGGTCGTATCGGCCAATACTGGTGTGTATCAGTCGATACGTACTCGTATCGGCCGATATCGGTACGGTATGGTGGGCGATATGCCCCCCACCGTAATTATCAATACGTAACGGCCGTATTGATATGGCCGATATGTATCGATACTATATTTTAAAAATATTTTTTATTTAAAAAATTATTTTTTAAATTAAAAAATTAAATTTTTTTATAGTCATCGATACTCTCATCCGTATCGATACGACTTTCCATGGTATTGATACCGATGATAGTATCGACAATCATGGATACAGGTACACGTCGATGATATGCTTGGTACGCGCCAAAATGGTCATAAATCCTTTGATATACATAAAAAATATTATAACTAATAATATATAATACTTCATTTTAGAAGGTTGTATAAACTGATACGAGTGCTCTAAAATTATTTCATTTTAGAACCATACACTTTACTCCCTCTGTTCTCTACAAACTATTATTCCCTCCGCCCCATATTAAGTGTTCTAAAATTAATTTATTTTCAAATCAAATAAGATATTTAGTGAGTCATATGAATATTTTTGAGAAACTCATACGGTAAATGTTTAAGTAAATGTATAATTGTGGAGCACTATATTTTAAAAAAAAATTATGTAAACTATATAGACTCACTTATATTGATATCATATAATTTGTTTTAAAATATTTTGAATATAATAAAAACATAGTCATTAGAAGAGGTTGAATTGGAATTATATTTTTGTTTTTAATAAAAAGAATATTAAAAAAATATTTTTTAAAATAAAAAGATATTAAAATATTAGAGTATCGATACCGTATGCCCGATACGGCCGGTACATATCGATGATTCGTTGGGGGGTGTATCGCCCCCTGTACCGTATTGGGATCAATCTCTAGTGCATGCCGGCCTTCATTTTCTAGTGCGTGTCGACCTCCTTTTTCGAGTGCTTCTGTCATTTTACAATACCACCTCTAGAGGTGGTGTTGTAAAATCTCACTTTTATGTTATAAGTTTCCAGCAAAATCTTCTCAAATCACAATCTTAAGATTTTTAACTAACGCTGTATTTCAAATACAAGAATCAATTGTTTAACCACTAACGCGGTATTTAAAATATTGTATTTTAAATCTTAATGTAATAACACTGGATTGTAAATATGGCATAGACAATCCTAAATGACTAACCGGAAATTTTAAAATACTAGCATTGTATTTTCAAATCTTAATTGACTAACCCCCTGTTAAGGAGGGAAGAATGTAATATCCTGAATTTTCCCAGGTTTTAAAAATTAAACATGTGGAAATTAGGGTATTTGACCCCTTAACCTTATGATGAGAATAACTTCCTCCCTAGATAGAATTTGCGGCTGAAACTATGTGATTAGAAAGTAGACAAAAAGAGCTTCGAAACGCTGCTAAAAATGCATGAATTGGAGCCCGGACGAGGAAGATAGAATTGTTTGAAGTTGAACATATTGTATAGGGTCCGTTTGCCTGATTTAAATGTGCAATTGGGCCGTTTAAGTCGTTTGGGGGCCCAGTTAATTAAAGTTTCAAAATTAATTTTTAAAGACCCAATTAGGTTACCTTATTAAGGAGGATTGGCCCAACTTCTAGGGGGATTAGAAACCCTAATCTCCATATTTATAAAAAGGATGCTTAGGGCAAAATTAAGGGAGTTTTTGGGGGGCTCTTAGCATTTTGGCATTAAGCGAGGGAGAAGGTGGTAGATGGCAAGGCTCCGGCGGCAGCGGATCGACGACAAACCGACAATTAAGGTTGGATCTCTATCTTAACCTTTGAGTCGGGATTAGTAGGAGTTTCATTAAATAAATCTAAATGATCATTACATTACTTAGTAGTTTCTGCAGTTTACTATTTATTTTATAATTTATATGAACTGTAGTCATTGTTCCCGTAATTTGGGGGAACAATGATTTCTGATTTTAGCCGTGAGTAAATCTACCGGCCGTCAGTCGGCTAGCTTCCTTATCGTTGGTTAGGACTATAGTAAACCTTTCCCCTTCCCTATTCAACTACGCAATTCCGAAAGCCCTCTTTTCCGAAACCTGGGAACTACTCTCTTCCTTCACGCGAATGGCGCTGCTACCCTGATCTGAACGATTTCACGATGGATTTGCCTGATTGTATCTGATAAGTTGTATGCGTGGTGCGCCGCTTTGGAGTTGCGCGATTCTCTATTTTTTTTTTTCATATCATATAATATAGGGGCTTTCCTTTTGAGAGAAACTCTTCCCAGTGGCAGACGTGTTTGAGAGAAATTCGATAACCCGAGAAAGATTTGGTTTATTTGGTTACTGATACAAGACTTAAAAATCGTTTTTTGTGGGTGCCATATCCACATTGTAAGAAAATTGCTTAATTTCTAGCAAATTTGCCAAACGTTGAAACGAATCCAGCAGCCCCGGTCTTGGCCGCGGCAGTCCAGGCAGCAGTTGCCATGGGCGCAATGGCTGTGGCTGTGGCTGTTCAGTTGCTAAGTAGAGGAAAAAAAATAGTGGATAGTGGCGGCGCGGTGGAGACCTTGGCTGGAGTCAGGACCGAGGGTCACAGAATCGTTGGAAGACTGTGATTTGGTCAAGCCTGGTCCGTTGCCTGGCTGTGGTGACTGATTGTAGAATGCAAAGAAAAAAAAAGGGGGGGGGGCTTTTGGCCACCAGACAGCGGCGAAACCAACGCCATCAGGTTTATTGTGCTCCAGCATCCAGAAATCCCTGGGCCACCCCTCCTTTGCAGAGGTGTGGGCGCCACTGCTAGAGGGAGAACGGTCTCTGGCTGATAGTGGAGAAGGCGACCCGTGATGTGGGTCGTCGGCCGCTCGACCGGGTCGGGTAACCCGATTCGGTCCTGTCCTTAAAAAAATAAAAAATAAAATAAAGTACACTCTTTGAACCGGATCGGGTTTAGTGAGTTAGAGTAGTCAAAAAATTTTGGAAAAATTTATAAATGACTATAAGCGTATGCCGAGTATATTGAGCAAGTTTTAGACTGAGGACAAATTCCAAAGTTCATTAAATGACTAATTTACCCTTGTGAATTGAATCGTAGAACGATGCTAATGATCCAATTTAGGGGCTTTGGTTCAGGGGACTATAAGTTGATTTAAAAATTGAAAAAAATCTCAATGAGATCTTAATTTGTATCCTAAATTTAGAATAAGATAAAAGTTAGGAGAAAATCCCAATAAATAGATATTTGACTATTTTACCCCTTGGGTTAAGGTAAGACAATTAATTGAATCGGGGTCGGTTTAAGGAGTTTTGGACCCCGTTAAACAACAAGAAAATTACCTCGGGTTCATAACGTCAAGGTGTACCCCTGAGATGAGTTTTGGACCCAATAGGGTTTTGGGAAGCCCTAAACAAAAAGATAGGAATACCCTTGTGCAAACTGGCCCGCATTCGTGTGGATGAAATTGATGGGCCAATGTGTATTAAAACCTTCTGAGAGGTTAAAGACTTACCCGAGAGCAGAGAGGACCATATCCAATGTTAAATAATTACTTTAATGCCCTTAGGTGCATTATGATCAGTTTTCAATAAAGATTTAATCAGTTAACCTAATGAGGGTTAGGGCACGAGAGCTTGGACATTCTTAATATCATTATCGAGTTTGATTCTTGATATTATGATTTACTTGGACCTGTGGGGGTCTGTATTGTTTATATTGTTCTTTGTTTTGATGATTACTATTGTTGTTGTGATAAGAATTTATTATTAGTTTAAGATTAATGAAAGATTAATCAATGGGGTTAGATAGCTTTAGATTGGTCGAGAACACCTAATCAAGATAAAGACTAAAATACCTAGAGGGGTCTGGGACTAGTTCATAAAGTGAACAAAGCCTTTGACCTGACGATTGCCTTGGTTGATGAACTAACGGCAGTTTTGAGTTTAAAACCCTAGTCTAGAAGGGACTAATAGGGTTTGGGATAGTTATTCGAAATCCTGGCTTAATGATGAGCAAGATAGGCTTGAGAATGGTTTCCTGAGTTTTAGCTCTATTGAGAACCTGTTAATTTGACCGTATAGTTGTACCTCCCCATTGGAGGGAGTTTTGTGTAAGTCGGGCTCACTTTCAATCTATTGGCAATCATTTAGTGTACACGCATTTGGATTAGTGACATCCTGCTTGGTTGGCTTTTCCCGCCACTTCTGTTTAGGTGCAATTGTGGGATATGCCCTTCCACTCCGGTCAGGTCCTTTTGGGCTAGGATGGGTGATGGTACTTCTTGGTAGATTTAAGGGGCATGGTGGATTCGAGGGTTTTCATCATGAATTTACCTTTGAGGGTGGTCTATGGTTAGTGTATCATTTGTCACTTAGGTTGACATATGATGAGTCTGTTAGACGGGGATATTAATTATCAAATAATGGTTCGAGAGATAATTAATAATATTGTTTAATATTGTTTTTTTAATTAGAACAAGTGGAACGATTAAAGGACTTTCATAAAATGTAGGTTGCTTGAAAATACTTAAGCATTGTATATGTGATGTTATGCTTCTAGGATAGTATAGTTTTTAGGGAGAACTACGTCTAGATCCGATCTTGTTGGAAACATTGGAGATGTTGTTTGATGAGAATGTAGGCAACTAACATCGGGTGATATTGGCCCGATCCGAAAAATATTAATTAATACTTTTATTCTTTTGAAATGTTCCTCCAATGGGAGGAGATGTTTTGTTGTCTGTTTGGTCTTGTTTACTTGCAGATTATTTAGACGGGGATGTTGCGAGATCAGGACGTTGGTGGGCGTTTGAGGACGACATTGCACTAGTGGGATCTAGTTTCTTACTTCTTTAATCTTGTAAGTAATTAGGATTACTGGCGTGAGAGCCAACTTTACTTAGTTGTTTATTTTCAAACAGATGACAAACTTGTACTTAAATGGTTAACCTGCTATTTATCAAATTTTGACACATATAATAATATCATATGTTTTGATATTCATATTTGTAAACCCTAGTTATCACGACTTAGATATTTTAGTCGATTGATCTGATTTGATTTAAAGAAAAAAACTTTATCGTGATTTATTGCTTGTCCTTTAATTAAAAAAGGTTTTAAAAATCCAGGTCGTGACAGCAGTGCCAGCCAGGGCCGCCACCACCCCCTAGTCTCCCCTCCTTCTCTACCCTTGTTCTGCTTTGTTTCGCCCAATGCCCCACTGCCCTCCCTCTGGTTCTATTTTTCCTATCATTGCTAGAATCTGGTGTATCCATCACTGGATTTTGATTTACTTTGGCTCGACAATAGTAGAGTCACTGTTGTGGACCAACCCATTGCTCCAACCTTGATCGGCCCACCGCATTGCCTTCGTCAGCCCGTTTTTCACTTTAGACGGTCTACCCATTTTTGTTTTACATTTTTGGGCTACGATGGTGCTACCGCTGCCCTTAGCTAATCACCCTTGATTGGTCAGCCTCTCTACCCCTTCCTTTGGTTGCCTCTTTGGCCACATGTGCCTGTAGCTGCATGTGCAGTTTAGGTTAAAGACATTGCCTTTGCGGTGTTTGATGATTGAACGGTACCACCATTGGTCAAATATGATCGCCAAAGCCCTCTTCTGCCTCTCCTATGTCTGTGAGTAAGCAACGAAGCCCTCCGCCCTTTGTGAGCCTTTGACACCACAAAATCATTGTCGTGGGGTGTGGTCCGCGACTGATTTTAGCATTTTGTGGCAAACAAAGCATTTTTAGCAGTTGGCCGACCTCCAATTAGCCATCCCCATTTTGTGGTCTCATTTGCCATTTCTAGTGGCATGACCTTGTGCCCAGCCACCCTAGTGTGCCAAATCATTTACTTTTGAGAAAAATTAGCTCTGCCTTGCCGAGATTAATTCTGGCGTCTCTGAAAATCCTAAGGACAATAGCTCTCTCAGTGTGATGCTTTTGGCCATCGAATCTGGCATCGATGCCCCCACCATCATGTGTATGCCATCGAACTCGCTTGAATTACGAGGTAGGGGACGTTGAAATCTTAACTTCATGAAAGCATGCTTTGACTATTTAGCAGCATATTATGAGTTTGCAACTTAATGCTTTGCTTAATAAATGATGATTCAATGGTATGATGTATGTAGGAGAAATGAGAAATTATAGTAAGTTAGATTATATGTATGTAATGCATGTAAACCATGAGCATGTTCTATGTATGTGAACTATGCATATGCTAGAGAAGACTAAAGGGTATAATACTAAGTTGTTTGATGAGTTATATGTATGTAATCAGAGTGTATGATGAATCTTCGTATGTGGGTTGGCTGTGTGTGGTTGATGGGCACAAGTATGTGCATTTGATTGTAAGTTCGTTGAATAGATGTTTCATGGACTATGATGCGGAAATTTTAGTAGTGTGTCAGGAAAGAAGGCATAAGATTGACGGGTAAAGGTCGGACTTGATGAGATTGGAGGATTAGTTTGGATTAAATCAGATGGTGCATTGAAGCAACAAGCAGGAGACAAAGGAGATGCGGGGATTAAGAAGACTTAAGGTTTAGAGTGTCTATGGGGGATTGTGAGTTAGTAATAGTTGACAACATAATTGTACATGCATAATGTACGTAATATGAACTGTAATGGAAGAATAATGAGTAAGGAAATAGTAAGGGTTTGATGACTGGATTTATATATGAGGGGTTTCATTTGAGGAGTTTGAGTAAGATGATTTGGTTTTAAGGCGGATGGTGTGGGATGTAAGGCTATAAGTAGATGATGGTAAGAGTATGCTTGCACTGAGTTTGAATATGACAAAGTAAGGTTATGTGGAGATCCGTAAGACTGCAAGGGTAAGGGCGAGTTATGAGTATGGGTTGGATAAGTTAAGTGAAGTATGTTACCCTTGCAAATTAGAGCTTTAGAACAAATGTGGTTCTAGCTTGGTTAGCTGAAGAATGTAAGACTGAAGTAGTTTTTGGCATAATTATACATGCATAAGTTACATAATAGGAACTTGAATTGTAAGTAACCCTAATACGATAATGTTGCGAGTTTAAGACTGAGGGTTTCGACGGATTAAGTCCTGTGTTTGAGCCAGCCAATAAATAATCGGTTAAGCATCATTCCATGTCTAGCCATGGTGTTATCCTATGAGATTTTGTTTTGGTGTTGTATTTCATCTCAAACGTTTGATACTTTGTTGAGAGCGATATATATTTTGTCAGTCTTGCCTTGATGTTATATTTAAGCCTAGACAATTTGATGCTTTATTGAAAACACAGTAAGTTTATGCACTTTGTCATTGTATATCTTTTTACCTATAGATAGCATTGTATATTCTGTCCAAGAGTGGTACTATAAGATTTCTGCGCAAAAGTGGCACTGTAAGATTTTTGCCCTTAGTTGGCATTGTATGGCCCCAGAGAGTGGGCATTTGCACACTTAGGTAAGTAATATCATGGATCTACTTTTACTTGTTTAATCATATGCCCCATGAGCATAGGTGTGTCTTACCTTCGGAAAATTCCATGACATCTAGTTGCTCCCTAGAGGTTAAGGTGACACCCTAGTGACATTCATTTCCTTTTCGACGCTGTAGCTTATGAATTGCAATAAGCTTCAGTTGTCGATAGTATGTATACAACGGTAAGAGTAAGTTGCATGTATCAGATTTTGAGTAAGTTGCATGTATCAGATTCTGAGTAAGTTGTATGTGTAAGATTATGAAGGAGTGTAAGTGTAAGCTTCTAAAGAAGACGATAAGAGTAAGCTTCTGAGTTAGACTAAGATTGCATGAGTAAAGTTGTACGAGTCAGATTATACGAGTAAGGTCGTACGAGTATGTGTAAGTTGTATTAGTAAGCGTATGATTGCACAAGTAAGTTGGTAAGACTTTAATTAAGAGTGTAGTGTAAGAGTATGTTGTAAGAGGAAGTGTAAGAATAACTTCGACTAGTGCGATGGGGTGTGTGTGTGTGATACTTTGCTTATGTTTTATGTATTTATGGCTTCATGTGAAGTTGCATGAATGCATCTATGTATGCACGTACAAAGTTTATTGATTTGATTTCCCCTACTAGGTATGAAAATACTTATTTTTTCAATTTTTACCCCCTTGTCAAGAGGCTTTTGTAGGTTCGACTTAGAGATTTTGGGGATAGACTTTGCTCTCTATAGTGGATTGCCCTTCCTCAACCCTGGTGTGCTATAGACTCGTAGCGAGGCTCTATTATTTTTATTGCTACGATCTCATATATTAAGTAAGGTGAGAGTAAAATGCATTATTTTTTAGACTTGTGTATATATGTATGATTTAGAACTCAGACTATTGAAAAACTTGTACTCAGAAATGCCTAGGACGTATTTATTTTTTGAAAGACCATGACTATGACCATGACAGGTTTAACTTTTATGTTTTCATTTAGGTTACACCTGAGAATGTTGGTTTGGTTGTACAATGAATTAATTTATTAAAAATTATTTTCACATGTTTTGTATTTCACTGATTATTTTGATTTAAATTCGTATTTTGTAACAAAATTTTAGTGAAAATTTTAAGTAAATAAATAGAAAGCCTCATGTGTGACAGATAGACACTACACAACTATGCTATAGTTTTTGTCTTTCATGGCCAAAATTTTACTTCACAGTCTGAACTCGTTTTTGACGGGTTGGATTTTGAAAATGTGGAGTCAAAAATTGGACTTTCTACTATATTTTTGCTCCTCACTAGTCAGACTTTGAAAATCGCCAGTTAAAATTAGAACTCGTATTCAAAGGTCAGTTATTTTTGGGTAGATGGAGCATTCTGCCTAGTTCATACAATATAAAACCCTAAACCCTAATTTAAAGATTATTTAATAATGTGTAAGTTTGATTTCTGTGACAGAAATATAGATTTTGAGCTTCTTCGGCCAGGTACTATAAAAAAACTCTACTTAATAATACTACTCTAAAGGTAAATTACCCAAGAACGCTAAAACCACTATACAAGTTGCAAAAAAGATCCTACATGAATGAAGACACGGAGAAGCCTTCCCGTGGGTGATCACGCTTGACTTTTGTCCCACAAGATATTATGTCGGACTCACACACACCCGATCACATTGTTTGGTCTTCATACAGTAACAATACAAGACTACACAATTTTCATGCATGAAGTCTGAATCGTAACAATGAGCATTTTACTCACAACCGTGGATTTTTGTGATTCGTTTTTGGCTTAAATAGCTCTACCAGCAAATGATCAACTTAGAACCTGAAATTGCTTAGCTAGATGAATTATTTTCCGTTTTTTTATGATTGGATATCTTAATGTATATTTTAAGCATTATATCATTAATGTATGGAGCCAAACAGGCAAACGTAACTTTAAAGTTGTGGGCAGGAATTTTCTGAAAGATGTTCTATGTCCACTTCTTGGACCACTTGGGCATGGCTTGTCATATTTCCTCACAAGCTTCCACATAAATTTCCAGGCCTACTACACCATCACTGCAGGTATCAACCTCCCCGTAAGGTAAAGACTGGTTTGGAACTTTGTATGACTTCTTTGACATTTTTGTTTTTCTTTGCAGGCCTACTATTGAGCCCAATGCTTTTGCCACCGTCTTGTCTATTAGTATACGCCACTAGCTTTAACTTTAGTCAATTAATGTGTCCATCCCCATCTATAAGAACACACAAGGCTCACTCGAAGATTTGGTTTTGACAGGCCTGAACCAGCACATATACCATGCCCATGTTTAGTAAATTGGGCCACATTGATCCAAGTAAATGTCGAAGAGAACAAACATTAGGCGATGGCTGGAGTAGTTTAAAAAAATTACTGCATAGAAAGAGTGACAAATACTTGCTTAAGATCGAAGTATTCTTATTATTTTTAATTGATGAAGATTATTATTATTCTAAATTAAAAGCTTGACCGGTGACTACTTCGGAAAAAAAAAAACTCGTCTTAGTCTGACTAGGCTTAGTGGCCAGCCCCATGATCATGCCACATGGGGTACCTAACATATACTACATAGAGGCAAACACAGTTTTTGTACCATGTTAGGTACCTATGTAGCATGGTCACAAGCATCGTCGTATCAGTCAGAAAAAACCATTTTCGCACAAGAAAAATTTCGTCTCTTATCACTGCTTGTCCCTCCTGTCGGCCACTTATCATGGAAGGGAGAGAAACTTTGGCAAGATACAGTCACTCTATCCATTTGTTTGACGCCCTTCTTATGCATTGTATCAGCTTAATTAGATTTTGACTCAAGTTACCTCCAAATGGACTGGTCCTCATCTATCATGTTAGAACATTATGAATGAAACCCTAACAATACAGTCACACAAAATGTATTCATTCAATCCTTTGTCAATATAAAAAAAACTTCATGAGGCTCTAACTCAAGTCACTGCCTGCACAAACTTGCCCTTCCACTCAAGCACACATGTCTCATACACTGTATTAATGGAAGGTTGTTTAATCTTATTGGTATTTATGATTGTCAGTGGTGATTATAGCATCAAAAATTGAAGGCGATTGGGTATCCGGATTTTCCAAGGAGGTGAAGAGGGGGAGTCGGTCACATTCATGCATGGTGCCGTCGCATTGATGGGTCCGGATAGGGTTTGGATGTGAGCAGCATATCACGGTCACCAAACTTGTCTTCACCACAACAAATTCGTGGCTGGGACCCCAAGAAGTCTCGTGCTCTGACTTTTGTATGCTTAACGTTTGTACTCTTTCTCTTTAATGATTTTTCAGTTATTTCAACTCACATTCCTAAAGTAAAAAAAAAAAATACAATTCCTAAAGCCAAGGTTTCTAATGGTCCTTATAATCTAAGTAATTAATCAAGTCCAAATTCTCTATTAGGTGCTTTTATTTAGAATTTCAGCATAACAATTTTTATGAATTGGCCAGCAAGTAGCCTCTTTTGTGTCTATTCCCCTAAAATATGATATTTTCACTGTCCTCAAAAGAGTGCCTGAATTGAAAATTAAGTAAATTTTAAGAAAGAGTGACTTGGGAGGAACATATTACAATAAGTTTTGTACGTATATGTTATCTCCATCCTACATTATCTCTATCCTGCATTAATAGCTCCATTTGGTAAAAAAATTTGTTTCATAATAATAGCTTCATTTTGTTCAATATAAGTAGTTGAGTAGTTAAAAAGAGTATCATAAGCTTATTTGCCATTCTCTTATATGAGAGTTTGACTATTTAATAAAAATTATTATTTTTTCAAATGTAACTATTAGTATAGGACCGGGGAGTGTATAGTACCATTGGATGTAAAGAAAGCGGCATCAGGTGGGTGAAAACCATTGTGTCATGCAACTCCCAACTCATAGGTACAAAGGGACGTGTCCATTAGGGGTCAAGAAGCTCACCCCCCTTTAGAGTGCACAATCTTACATTAAACAAAGTAAAGTATGCACTATTAATCCCATCCAATGATTTAAATTGTTCCTACAATATAACTTGTTTGATTTTTCTCTCTATTTTTGAATTGGAACTAGATTGTTGGATTGTCCAATTTTTTTAAATTGTCATGCTCCTAATTTCAAACATGCATTTTTTAAAAATATGTAGTAAAACTTTGAATGAGATGTAGCAGAATAATAATTTTGTCATGGGTTAAAGAATACACAAAACTGCATTGGGGACATAACATTCACATTTTCACAAATAAAGATTTATAATAAATATCATAAATACATCACTAAAATAACAATGTTACTTTGACATAACTATAAGATCTAAAGTTAAGCACTTGTTTGTTATATAATACTCTGATTAATATTAACAATAAATTACACTTTGATTGTGTCATGCAACTCCCAACCCATAGGTACAAAGGGGCGTGTCCATTAGGGGTCAAGAAGCTCACCCCCCTTTAGAGTGCACAATCTTACATTAAACAAAGTAAAGCATGCACTATTAATCCCATCCAATAATTTAAATTGTTCCTACAATCTAACTTGTTTGATTTTTCTCTCTATTTTTGAATTGGAACTAGATTGTTGGATTGTCAAATTTTTTTAAATTGTCATGCTCCTAATTTCAAACATGCATTCTTTAAATATATATTTTTTAAAATATGTAGTAAAATTTTGAATGAGATATAGCAAAATAGTAATTTTGTCATGGGTTAAAGAATACACAAAATTGCATTGGGGACATAACATTCACACTTTCACAAATAAAGATTTATAATAAATATCATAAATACATCACTAAAATAACAATGTTACTTTAACATAACTATAAGATCTAAAGTTAAGCACTTGTTTGTTATATAATACTTTGATTAATATTAACAATAAATTACACTCTTATGTGCCCCTTCCCCTCCCTGGTCCCCCCCCCCCCCCCTTTCACACTTTTACAAATAAAGATTTATGATAAATATCATAAATACATCGCTAAAATAACAATGTTACTTTAAAATAACTATAGGATCTAAAGTTAAGAACTTGTTTGTTATGTAATACTCGGATTAATATTAACAATAAAATACACTCTTATGTGCCCCTTCCCCTCCCTGGTCCCCTCCCCATCCCCTCTGGTCCCCCCACCTCCCCCCTCTCCGGTGTGGCTTCACCCAAAACTGGGAGAGAGAGGACCACCAGATTCCGGTGGGGAATTGGAATCTGAGAATAAAACAAATTTATAGCTGAAAGGATAAGACTTTTTACTATGACTTTCTGAAACCTTTAATGCAAAACGAAGCATTAGAAGGTTCTCTTGATACGATTGTCTCATCTAGGAGTTTAAAAACTCATTAGAAATTGGACTACTACAAACTCAACTTTAGTCTTTTATGAAGCTTTCCTCTCCTATCCATACCATGAAGCTAAGGCTTACAAAGGCTTATAGACCCTAGTAGTTGAGATCTTGACTTCTATGATTATTGAAGCCTTTTGTATTGTGTTGCATTGGACCGAATATTTGTTTATGCTCTGATCCATTTGAACCTAAGTCCTAGGCTAGGGGAGTAGCTTTACATATGTCTACAACTTTTAGATGACCAAAAAAATATGATTTTTTTTCATACCATACCCTGCTATTTATGTGGCTAAGACAACTCATTTTTGGAGCCAACTAAACACTATGATTCTTTGTCCTTAAGTGTCAAAATACTCCAGTCATGGTTACTATCCATCACAAAGATTTACACATGCATTAGGGTTTACTTACGCTTACATAGTACATGCTTAATATTATACAATTATACATCCAAATGCAAGTAAAATAAAACTATTAGATTACTTTTAAGTAGCATAAATCATGCATGAAATCTTATGCATCGAGGTACCATTGGAAACCTCATTGCAATGTCACCTAGGGCTTTGATAACCATTGATATCCAGCCAATGTGTTGAACCCTCACTGACGGTAAGTTGGCTGTGAGAGCCCACCTTATTGATGCCACACTTATACATCGATTTCACTATTGGTGACCTAGTTAATACCAACACAATTTTAGTGCATTAGTGTTGAATCTATTCATCTTTGTCCCTTCACTGGCACGGTCTCTAATGTGTTGATGTTCATGTCAATGGTTGGGAAGAAAATAAACAGAGACTTTACTAGTTCTCTGAACAATTTCTATAAACAAAATCAAGTAAAAACTTAACATGTATTGAGTTCCATATAGTTTGTATATAAAAAAATAGTTGGTAAAACCACTATAATATGAAATCACCATTATTGTATTTTGCATTGTAAAATTTTCAAAGAAATTCCCATGCATATATTCAAATTCATCAAGAACTCAAGGGAAAACAAATATCATGTAAACCAAATGATCAAACAAAGAAGAAAGGTGCAATATGACTTTGAATCAGCTTGAGACTCTCTTCTTAGCACAAATCTTTTTCTACTCCACTCCTGCTTGGACTCCACATATATTTCTCCCAAATCCAAAATCTCAAGATTTTCTTTCTTTAAATAAGGTATAATTGTCCCAAAAGTTTAAAACTGCAAAGCTACCCATGATCAAGAAAGTAACTGAAACTTATAGTTTTACCAACGTGACTATTGACGCATTGATGTTTAATGGCAGTTGCAACACAATTCAGCAATTTAAGCACTGACACGCTAGTGGCTTACTGGTATATAGAAAATTTCAAAATAAAAGATCATATGTTTCTTGAAAAAAATTACAAGGTGTAGCATTAATACTATTTAAAGGATTTTAAAATTAATTAAAATATTTGTAAAAACCAAACAATAGATGGACAGAATATTTGCCAAGAGTAATTTTTTTTTGAAAATTGTTAATAATACTTTTTACCTTAATTTATCCTTGATCAAACCTTAATTCTTAAATCATATTCAATTCCAATCGAGCTTGTGGGGTGTTCGATGTGTAATACTTCCTTTGTCCCAAAATAAGTTTTTAATTTAATTTTTTGAAATAAATTAATTTAATTTTTTTTAAAATTAAATATGATACTTATTATGAGACAAAGGAAATATAGATTATATCATACTACTATATATAGTAAATTGATGTATTATAAAACTTTAAATTTGGACTATTTAACCCATATTTCATATTATTAATCTCTATTATACCCCTATTTGACTTATCCTAATCCCCAAAAATTAAGGTATTAGAATCATAATCCTTATTTTTTAGGTATATTGATTTTAATTTTATAATATTATATCTTGCACTCTCATAGTTGGATTTATACATTCTTAGTATCGTAAGGAAGCTCTTGACAAGTTCTATCAAATGAAACATCACATGGTTATGTTTCCTCTAAATTTTTTTGAAAGCCTTGTGTATATAACATATTTTTAAATTTTATATATATATATATATATATATATATATATATATATATATTCTAATTTATATATTTTTAACGCCATAGAAAACCCCCAAAAAGCTCTAAAAAAGCACATGGTGCTAACTCAAATGACACCTGACACCAATTGGTTCTAAGTATGAATAATGTGCTCTACAATGCAAAGTCATTCGATACTATTGTCTTCGCCAACTTATAATATAATATTTAGCCTTTGAGATTTAGATTCATAGTTCCTACTATAAGTATATATAAGTTAATATATAACTTGTGTGTATAAGTAATGATTATTTTGATTTGTAATCCTCAAAGTAATGTATTCTAATTATAGCATATAAGAGAGACCTTTATTTAATATATAAATTATTTTAAATTTATTTTATTTTATCTTATCATATATATATATTATAAGCTTATTTTTATTCTCTTAGATGTAGTTTTTGCCATTTAATAAAAATTATATATATTAAAATAAGACTGAAGAATTATAATACATATATATTTTTATTAATATTTTTCAAAATAATAACTAATGGCCGTGGTCGGGCGAAAATAATATACAGGGTACAAAATGACCAAGAACCTATTTATAACAAAGAATTGGTTGCAGAGGACGTGTTGGGAGGGAATCGTCCATGCTGCCGTGTCACTGTTAACGTCCTTCTGCGCTTGTCATGCCTCATTTCTTGGAAGGACATCACAGTCTTGCCATCTTTGGATCTTCGTCTCCTTCCCAATGCTTGACCTCCACGTTGTTCTTGACTCCTCCCCGCTTCCTTTCGTCTTCTTCATTTGCCACTGTCCCAGCCCTCTAGCTATCGTGCTCACCAAGCCACTTCGTATGTATATAATAATCTTCTGCTCCGCTCCCTTACTCAAATTCCACAGAAAAGCGTCATATTGGTTTTGATCCCAGGAGACGCAGGGGGAGCTTTCTGTCAGGGCCGTCAGGCCATGGAGGCTGCTCTTCGTGGCCAGGACTCTGGTACGTTCATGTTTATACCACAGACTCTTCTTAGCTTAAGGGGTGTTTCTCTCCAAATACCCATCTTCCTTCATGGGATCTCTGCAGCCATCCACCTCATTTTCCTCCTGTTTTTATCGTCTTTTTGTGTTTGGAAGCGGTGTCGGAGTAATGGGTATCAATCAGTTCCTAAAGAGAGGCCCCAAAGAAGGAGCTTTTCGTTTTACAAGGCCGCCCTTTCGGCCTGCTTGGGTCTTTCTCTGTTTCATCTATCACTTTGTTTCTTAAACTACTTCTGGTATGAGCATATTTGGTCAGACGAAAAGGTCTGTACTTTGTTGGATTTGGCTGTTAGGACCATTGCCTGGACTGTGATCTCTGCTTATCTTTACTTTGAGTTTTCTCAGTCAATTGAGAGAAAATTTTCTGTCTTTTTGAGGGCATGGTGGTGCTCTTACTTCCTATTGTCTTGTGGTAGTGTTGTGATTGACCTTGTTTTCCTGAAAAAGGATAGAATTTTTGTTCCCCAAATAGTTTTGGATTCTGTATCAGTTCTGGTGGCTGTGTTTCTGTCTTATGCTGGGTTCTATGGAAAGGAGGGTGAGGAACATGTTGAAACTCTTCGGGAACCTCTGCTGAATGGGAATCATGTCAATGAGTCACCCAAGAAGAGTGGGGAAAAAAGTGTTTCTCCCTATGCGAATGCTGGTATATTTAGCCTCCTTACCTTCTCTTGGATGAGTCCTTTGCTTAAAGTGGGCAGCAAGAAGACTCTGGACATTGATGATGTCCCGCAGCTTGCCCCACATGATAGTGTCACCAATTTCTTCCCTGTCTTCAATTCCGCCCTTGAGTCAGAAATTCGTAGTGGTAGGAATGTTGATGTTACTTCTCCCACGGCCATTAATGAGGGAATAGGAACAATGAAATTAGTCAAGGCTTTGGTGTTTTCGGTGAGGAAGGAAATCCTATGGACGGCCTTCTTCTCTGTCACCTACACCATTTCCAATTACGTGGGCCCTTACCTCATTGATGACTTTGTTCAATATCTCAGTGGTCGTCAGACATTTGCTAATGAAGGCTATGTCTTGGTTTCTGCTTTCTTCCTGGCAAAACTTGTTGAATGCCTCACGCAAAGGCATTGGTTTTTTAGACTGCAACAGACAGGGATGCGAGCCCGTTCAGCCCTCGTTGCACTGATCTATAGGAAGGGACTTTCTCTATCAAGTCGGTCAAGGCAAAGCAGTACTAGTGGAGAGATTATTAATATCATGAGCGTGGATGCCCAAAGGGTCGGTGATTTCAGTTGGTACATGCACGATCTTTGGATGGTTCCCATGCAAGTCACACTAGCTTTGCTGATTCTGTACAAGAATCTTGGGCTAGCCTCGGTTGCAACTTTATTAGCTACCATTGTAGTTATGTTAGCAAATGTGCCTTTAGGAAAGCTGCAACAGAAGTACCAAGAGAATTTAATGAAAGCAAAAGATGTAAGGATGAAAGCCACCTCTGAAATCCTTAAAAATATGAGAATTCTAAAACTACAAGCTTGGGAGATGAAATTCTTATCTAAACTAACCGATCTTAGGCACACTGAAGCAAACTGGTTGAAAAAATATGTTTACACATCAGCAATTACTCAATTTGTTTTCTGGGGTGCGCCTACTTTTGTGGCTGTGGTAACTTTTGGTACCTGCATGCTTTTGGGCATACCACTTGAATCTGGAAAAATTCTGTCTGCTCTTGCAACATTTAGGATACTGCAAGAGCCCATTTATAATCTTCCTGATACCATATCCATGATCATCCAGACGAAAGTTTCTCTAGATAGAATTGCATCCTTCATTCGCCAGGAGGACCTCCAGCCTGATGTGGTAGAGAGGGTTCAAAAAGGTTTTTCTGACACTGCAGTTGAAGTCAATGATGGGACCTTTTCTTGGGATCTTTCTTCACAGAATCCTACCCTGAAGGATCTAAACTTTCAGGTTTTTCATGGTACGAGAGTGGCGGTCTGTGGGACTGTTGGTTCAGGCAAGTCAAGCTTGTTGTCTTGCATCATAGGCGAAGTGTCAAAAATTTCAGGTATGGTTAAAGTGAGTGGCACCAAGGCATATGTTTCCCAGTCTCCATGGATTCAAAGTGGCAAAATTGAAGAAAACATACTGTTTGGAAAAGAAATGAATAGGGAGAAGTACGAAGAGGTTCTTGATGCATGTTCACTAAAGAAAGACTTAGAGATTCTACCCCATGGGGACCAGACAGTTATAGGTGAGAGGGGGATTAACTTGAGCGGAGGACAGAAGCAAAGGCTGCAAATTGCACGGGCTTTATACCAGGATGCTGATATTTACCTATTTGATGACCCTTTCAGTGCTGTTGATGCTCACACTGGTTCCCATCTCTTTAAGGTAATGGTCTATCGTTAATGGTTGTCAATTTTTGTATTTTGTTAATAAAACCTATATTGACCAATCTGCTATCTTGTTCCACATTTAGGCAATATTGGTAAAATCAGCCTTATATTGTGCCTTCTTATTTTAGAATTCTTGCATCTTGATATGTGCAACTGATTGACTTGTATGTGTCTATAGGAATGTATAATGCGGCTTTTAAGTTCAAAAACGGTGATATATGTAACTCATCAAGTGGAGTTTTTACCTGCTGCTGACCTTATCTTGGTAAGACCTATTGTTATAATTTCCTTTACTGCTTTTAATTTGGCAATTCATGACATCTGTTAAGTGTTTATCAGATTGAAGTTTTTAAAAAAGAGTTTGACTTCTGCAATGCAAAAATGTGTATAACTTTATATTATTTACTTCCATGGACAGAATATTTACACCTAACACCTGAATTTGTTGTGATCTTACTTCTTGATAATTGTATTGTTTTCTTGGTTTAAAATATCTGATTATGTACATGTAACATTGTCGTTCAGCTTATAATTTTCATGATGTCTTGGCAGGTAATGAAAGATGGGAGGATTACCCAAGCTGGGAAGTACAATGACATTCTTAGTTCAGGAACTGATTTCATGAAATTGGTTGGTGCACATGAACAAGCATTGACAGCCCTTGTGGACACTACCGAAGGTTCAGCTAATGTTTTGGAAGGTAAACCCGAAAATGAGAAGGGTAACTTTAAATCTTTGCTGAATGGGGACGAGAAAAGAGATGATGACGACAAAAGTGATGAAATAGTTGGACAGAAAGGACAGCTTGTTCAGGAAGAAGAGAGAGAAAAGGGCAGAGTCAGTTTCTCAGTGTACTGGAAATACATTACAACAACATATGGTGGGGCTCTTGTCCCTATTATACTACTAGCCCAAATTCTTTTTCAGACCCTTCAAATTGGCAGCAACTACTGGATGGCGTGGGCATCTCCAATATCAAAAGATGAGAAACCTGCTATTAAAGGCTCAATTCTTATACTTGTTTATGTTGCCTTGGCTCTTGGAAGTTCCTTGTGCATCCTTGTGAGATCCTTGACTACCGTTACAGCTGGATATAAGACAGCCACCACACTCTTTTCCAAAATGCATTATGCAATTTTTCGTGCTCCTATGTCATTCTTTGATGCAACACCAAGTGGTCGTATCCTCAATAGGGTAAGTGAGAGTTTGCTTTATATTTTTATAGAAGGTAGTTAGCCATATGTTGATAAATGGAGTATTCACAAATTCTTTAGCCAGGCAGGTATTTATGTCCTGATGTGTTCAATTCTTGTTTCTGTAAGTTTTTATTTGTTGTTATGCCTCCAAATGTAAATGGTACTGGTTGCCAGTTCTGTATCAAAAGATGATTATTAGTCTTGCTTCTGCAATTATTATTTCCATAAGCCAACCAAATATATCTAGGAAAAAGTGCATGTGGTGGAGCATATCAAATTTCCCTTGTAAGTAGATTGCATCAGGAAGGGCCACTGGTGTTGAAACGTTGCCTGCCTGTTTTACATGGCTTCTAGATCATTATTTCAATTATAAAATGGCTAATGGAAAAATAGAATCCATGTTAATGTTAACCCCTTGTTTCAACTACTGATATTCTGATGTCTTGTTTTTTTTTTTTTTTTTTTAGTTTACTAAAAGGAAACACAGAAGCCGTGCTGGTGGCTGCTTGCAATCCGTATAATTTGAACTTATACTTTTCTTATTTGAAATCCTCTTGTTACAGGCTTCAACAGATCAAAGTGCTGTGGACTTGTCAATCCCATCTCAATTAGGGTCAGCTGCCTTCTCAATGGTGCAGCTTTTAGGTATCATTGCAGTTATGTCACAGGTAGCATGGCAGGTTTTTATTATTTTCATCCCAGTGGCTGCGACCTGCATTTGGTATCAGGTACTTGAATTGGTTATCTTTGACCTTTTCTTTTCCATAGGGCTTATCATAGATGGTAGTTTAATTTTGTTCTTCATTCTG
Source organism: Saururus chinensis (assembly GCA_035235625.1). Classification (NCBI taxonomy): domain Eukaryota; kingdom Viridiplantae; phylum Streptophyta; class Magnoliopsida; order Piperales; family Saururaceae; genus Saururus; species Saururus chinensis. The sequence goes on along the minus strand of CP141143.1, from coordinate 25,610,444 downwards.
CAGCAATATTACATATCAACGGCACGAGAAATATCCCGTCTCATGGGAGTGTGTAAAGCTCCCAACATACAACATTTTTCAGAATCTCTAGCAGGATCATCAACCATCAGGAGCTTTGACCAAGAACTGAGATTCATTGATACGAATCTGAATCTGATTGATCAATATGGCCGGACCCAATTTCATAATGCTGGTGCAATGGAGTGGCTTTGCTTCCGACTGGATATACTGTCATCTATTACTTTTGCCTTTTCTTTGATTTTCTTAATCACTTTGCCAGAGGGTATTATAGATCCTGGTAAGTTGAAGTACATATTTCATTAAAACGTATGCCATGGAATTAAATCTCATTCCTTTTGCTGTTCTTTTATATAGGAATTGCTGGTTTGGCTGTTACATATGGACTAAATTTGAATATGATATTGGCATGGGTTATGTGGAATCTGTGCAATCTTGAAAACAAAATCATATCTGTGGAGAGAATATTTCAGTACATGTCCATTCCTAGTGAGCCTCCACTAGTTATAGAGAACAACAAACCTGACACTCATTGGCCATCTCGTGGAGAAGTTGATGTAAACAATCTCCAGGTAATCTCTGGTATTTCCTTCAAGAATAAATTCCACTTGTTCAATCTGTGTGTGTTCTCTGACTTGTTGGTTCCAAGGTCTTCTTTTGGAAAGCTAAGTGATGGTGATGATGTTGGCACAGATCCGTTATGCACCTCAATTGCCGCTTGTCCTTAGGGGCCTTACATGTACTTTTCCTGGAGGATTAAAAACTGGCATTGTTGGAAGAACTGGAAGTGGAAAGTCCACTCTGATACAAGCACTTTTTCGCATAGTGGAACCTACTTGCGGTCAGATTTTGATTGATGGGATTGACATATCCATCATTGGACTGCATGATTTGAGGTCTAGATTGAGCATTATTCCACAAGACCCGACCATGTTTCAGGGAACAGTGAGAAGCAATCTTGATCCACTTGAAGAGTATTGTGATGAACAGATTTGGGAGGTAGATTTCTGTTGCTTTTACATATATTTTGCACTTGGTTTTATGGTATTCTGATATGCTGTATGTTTTTAATTTTTAATTTTTTCTCTAGGCACTGGATAGCTGCCAATTGGGGGATGAAGTTCGGAACAAAGAGGGAAAGCTTGATTCCAGTGGTTGGTTTCTTGGTTTTATTTTTTTTTGGCAGCGATTCTTGATATTATTTGCCGCTTTTGTTGTGATCCTGCGGAAGAGGATTGCATAATTCCTCTTTACTCAGCTTTCTTTATTCTTTAAATTTCATAGAGAACGTTTAAATATACTCATTAAAGCCAGATTCTAATGTTCTCAAATCTTTTTCATACAGTGTCTGAAAACGGAGATAATTGGAGCATGGGTCAAAGACAACTAGTCTGTCTTGGTCGGGTTGTACTGAAGAAGAGTAAGGTCTTGGTGCTTGATGAGGCTACTGCTTCAGTAGACACGGCTACTGATAACTTAATTCAAAAAACTCTAAGAGAACAATTTGCAGACTCAACAGTCATCACAATTGCACATAGAATAACTTCTGTTCTTGATAGTGATATGGTTGTGCTTCTGGATAATGGTAAGCATGTGAGATAGTGAGGTTGTACAATGCAATCTTTGTAGTCATTACAGGCTCATGCTTTTATGGTGTTTATCTATGCAGGGGTTATTGTGGAGCATGACACTCCTGCTAAATTATTAGAGGATAGATCTTCCTTATTTTCAAAGCTTGTTGCCGAGTATACTTTGAGGTCAAGTTCTAGTTTTGGGAACCTAGAAAATTTGATTGCAAGAGTGGATGGATGACGGAAATGCATCTGGCCTAAAGATAGCAACTGTTGATGACAAAAAATTATCAAGCTGTATGCCCTGACTTTGTGATGGAACTGAAGCTGCAATAACTATGTCCTGTGAGAAAAAGTAACTAATGATCATCCTAGGACAAGAACAGAGTTCCTAGACCGAGTTGCAAAAATTGAAATTTTGTTTCATGTGTTCTATGGTGGCAAAGGAGTGTGGTTTAGCTGATGAGAATAAGTCGATAGACACTCCAAATTCGAATGGAAGTTGAGTTAATATTATACTCCATTCAGCAAAATGCAATACTGATTTCATTTTTGTTTAAATTTAATCCCAGCCTATAAGTTGTGCTGGTTGAGGGAGAGGCCCCATGGTTGAATCCCAATGTTGTGAAGAGTACACGAGTCTGACTAATTAGGGGTGGCAACGGGCTGGGCCAATATGCAGTACTGATTACATTTTTGTTTAAAGTTAACCCCACCCTAAAAGTTACGCTTGTTGGATCTCTTCCGGTTGAGGGAGAGGTCCCACGGTTGAATCCTTGTTGTGAAGTGTTTGGGTGAAATAAATGTGAGTCTTACCAATTGGGATTGGCAATGGGTCGGCCCGAGAGGTCTGTGGCCCTAAGTGGCCATGCCGGCCAAGCCTTGTTGTGGACTCCTCACAGGGCGGGCTGAGGCGGCGGGGGGCATGCTTGCTAGGCCCTTGCCCCCTATAGTTTTCTAAAAATAACTTTAAAAAATAATAATTTCTTTTTAAAATATTTATTAAAATTTTTAAAACTTATAAAATAGAGGTAAGAATTGCATTACTATAAAATAGATACATTCTAACTAGGTTGACACTTACCTATCTATTATTTGTAATTATAATATAAAATTTTAAATATAAAAATAAATAAAAATTATATTATTAATTAATTAATTATCTAAGTCTTATAAAATTTATCTCATTTCCTCTTCAAAATTAGGAATTTGTGTCATTTTTTTTGCATCCAACTAATCTTTCGAGCAAATGCATGCCTCTACAACATCATGCGTTAGTCAACTGCTTATCATCCAACACTATACCTCTTGTATTAAAGCAGATTCCGATGCTATTGTGGACATCGAGGGGAGGGGTTAGAGTAAATCATGAACTAAGACAACATGGGATAGTTTTTTATATGTGTATGCGACAAAGTTAAAACATTTAAATTATTAAGTTCTTGAAAAAGAAAAGATGAAAAATCAATTTGTAAATAGTTAGTTAATTCATTAGTATTAGAATTGTATTTTTGTTTGTTTTTTTAAAATAACATCAAATACTTAGTTTTATGTAAAAGAGGCATAGGAGTAGTAAAAGAAGAAGCTGATTGATTTTAGCTTGGCCCGTAGGTTATTTCATATAGTTTTATATAGAGTATTATTTTTATCGGCATAGGGACTTATTTTATCACATATACCATCTATTAAAATTTATACACCTAATTTAACCCTAAGATCCATTACAACCCTAAACAATAAATTAAAGGAATAAGAGACTCATATTTATTCAATTTTATTTTCATTATCTCTATGACTTTCAAATCTATAAGTTATGTTATACAAGTGGTTTAAAAATTAAATAAGTAGGATAGTAAACTCCTAATAAATCTTTAATAGCATTATAAAAAAATAAATAAGAAATACATAAAACAAATAGAAATGATAAAATAACATTCATTAAGTCCTAAATTAGGTAACTTTTCTCCAGCCCCGCTTATAATTAAACTTTCTAATCCTTCAAAAAATCTCAATATTAAATGTGCTATTCTACCCATGATGAACATCTCATTAAAATTTTCTATATTTCTTTCCATACAATTTATACAATTCTTTAAATTCTTGTATTCTAGAGGGTGAAGAAGTAATATGTAACAAAGTAGTTTTAATTAATTGAAGATGAGGTTTAACTACATTTAAACTATCTTATAAGATAAATTAATTATGTGACATGCACATATAGTAGGAAATGTAAGGGACTCTAGTGTGCAAATTTTAGCATAATGAGTTTCTAAAAGATTTACCACTAAATTATTATAAGAGGCATTATCTAAAGTAACAAACATAATTTTATCTTTAATTGAGTATTCATTTAAAAAAGAAATTCATGATTTTACAATAATTGAGGCATAATGAGGATATTCTATCATGTTAAAATATATTATTCTTTTATTTAATCTCCATGATTTATTACTAAAATGAGTTGTAACACATGCATATCCGATATCTTGGTTACTAATCCAAATATTGGAAATTAAAGAAATCTTACCTAGAATTGTTTGGAGGGTGTTCATAAGTTGTACCTTATACTCCTTCTTTAGCTTGAAAATATATTTCTTCAAAATGTTGCATGAGATTTTGTGGAAGGTCGGGTTGACTGTTGAGAGCTTGCCCCACATATATCTCGAACAATTCGTCATCGGCGAAGGAGAAGGGTTGCTCGGCGTTCACAACGTACTTTGCAAGCTCTCTCTGATTTATATTTGGATTAAAATTTAAAGTACTAAGAGAGGTAGAAGAAGTGCTTATGACACTTAGTTGTGCTTATTTGGGGTCATTCAGTCCATACTTGGTGGCGCATGCTCTAGCATATAGGATAAGATGTTTGGTACCCCCTCCTCCCTTGGTTCCCATGCTTAGTATTGCTTTGCAATAATTGAATTCGGCTCTTAGGAGGAGGAACATTTTGGGGTTGTTTGGGTCATCCACACTATGGGGGGTTGCTATTTTTTTCTCCCTGACCGTCAAAGGCATTGGTGGAATACTTCCTTTATAGTCGACTTCGTCTATTCGGGAATTCCTCATTCAAGAAAATTGGCGGTTGGGGCGTCCGAGGAAAAGGACATTGTAGTTGGTGGGATGCCATATTATTAAAAAAAGTAATTAATAAGAAAAAATGAGGCAAATTAAAATAAAAATTTAATTATTAAACCAAAACTACTTACTTTGAACCTTGATGCTTCATACTTGAGTTGCCACTTGATGGAGGAGGAAGCTTGAGAATTGATAACTTTGATATTGAATCTTGAGAGTGTGTGAGATTAATTTTAAATTTTAATTAAAAATAAAAATTAAAGTAATTAAGAACTTGGAGATTAGAAAGGAGAGGAGAAAGAGAGTCTTAGAGAGTAGATGAAAGGGTAAAGAGAAGGCTAAACTCCCCCCTATTTATTGATTTTTAAATGTAATAATTACCTCTCTTACCCTTAAAAATTACTGTTATTTGAATGTTAATAATGTTAAAATTATCTTTTTGAGGGGTGACAATTTTGTAATTCTCCCTTAATTTTTTTAAAAAATAAAAAAATGGGGGCATTTGCCTCCAACAACACATGGCCATAGGCCTGGCCCTCGCTCCACACGAGGCGCGGCCCGAAAATGATGGCTCAACTGGCCCATCCAGCCAGTTGGGCTTAATGCGAGCTTGCTGGCCGCCCATGGGCGGTCCACGTTTCTACCATCTTCACTACCAATAGAAAAAAAGTGTATTTTGGTTTAAAAATTATTGGACCTTTAAACAAATTTCAATTGCTTATGTGATATCATAGTACAAAATACCTGCAAACCAAGGTATCGTTAGGGGTTGTTTGGGAGGCGCTATAGAAGACAAGTCAATTTCCCCCCTTGAGAGCAATATGTCACATAAAGGTGGGGAAAACAATTTCTCCTCAAACTCTCCTCCCTTGGGAAAACAATTTCCCCAAACCATAATGCCTCCCGAACAACCTTTTAATGTCAAAAGAAAAATGATTACTCCACTTTATCTACACCGAAAACCTACTCCACCTTTGATCGGACTAGAAAAAGTGAATTTTCATGTTGTCAGGTGTAACTCACATTTTCTATCCAATCAGATGTTAGAGTAGACTTTTGGTGTAAAGAAAGTGGAGGAATAATATTAACTTCCATTTTTTTAAAAATGACATTGAATTCCATAGGGGTCTTATTTGAATCATATTAACAGCAAATAATCCAATGGTTGTCGGTGCTTATGCATACTCGGGTTATGTAGAGAGGAGTTGTGTCAAATCAAATGCTTTGCTTGAGTGAAGCATTTTAACTCAGAAGGAACTTGACAGTTTATGGGTGTCCTAACCCAAGCAAACCTGAATTATCAAGTCCAACTTGAACGTGTATATCCACAAAGATTTAGACCCTAGGGACCAAGTCCTACACCTAGAGGTACCCCAAGTTTTAAGAAACCAAAATAAACTAAATTTAGTTTATTTTGGTTTTTTAATTTGGACAATTAATACAAGACAAAAGAAGTCTATTTCCAAGTTTCTGCTGGTATTGTTCTAATCAGAGAAAATGTAAATAATTTGAAAAGCCAATCCCCTAAATTAACCTAATCCTAGCCTAGCAAATAAGGCAAAAAGTATATAAAATAGATAGATTTCATGCAAGTGAGTAGACAAGCAGTTAAATAGAGTGTCAATCCCACAGAGACTTAAAGTTGAAAAATCAAATTTTAATCTAATCGAGTTTAACCATAATTTATTTAATGAATTATCAGGTAATAACCTACTTTAAAAACCCTAAAACAAGTAAGACTAAAAAGCAAAGTAAATAAAAGAAGTAAAGTTACTGAAACTACCAAAAACAAATAATAGTATTCAAAGTTAAATCTAAGAACTAACAAGAATCAAAACTATGAGAATCAATTTAAACTAAAAAAATAATATCAATCGATTCAAATAACCAAACTACTAGGCAATGGGAATCTGCATGAATTAATTTGTAAAGAGTCATGCCCATGATGTTGATTTAATTTCTAAACTATTTCATAATACATTAGAATTCAATCCTAAGTATTGCGGAATATATCATCATCAAGCTTAATTTCAAGAGTATAAATTATCTTCTCCTTTGCCTAATAAGATTAAGTCCACAATTGCAACCACATGATGCAAATCACAATTAATACCCCACATTAATTCAAAAGTTAAAAATCCAAGCAACTAACTAATAATAACTACCTCAAATCATAAGAAGAACTTGATTAATCTTATATCCAAGATAGAGTTTACCAATTGAAAATAGTTAGAACAATCAAACATTAAAGTATATGTAAAGGAACTCAATGAACTCTCACGATTATTAATTCATACAAATTAACAAGGCTTCATCCAAGTCCTATATGAAAAAATATTAGCCACTCATTAACCTAAGAACTAAAACTATAATCTCTATTAAATTAAGTGAAAATAAACATATAAGAATGGAAGAAAAATCAAGGAAAAATCATCAAATTTTAGTTTTCTAAAGTACCAATGAACAATAACTTCGTTCAAAAGGAAGCTCAAAGTGGATGGTCAATAGACAAATATAAGGTGAGACTAGTGGCCAAGGGGTTCTCACCTAGGTTCATAGGATAGACTTTAATTAGACACACTCTATTGTGTCAAGATTTGAGTCAATTAGATGTCTCTTAGCTATTGTGGCTTTTTATAATTTAGAGCTGCACCAAATGGTTGCAAAGACTATCTTTCTAAATGAAAATTTAGAGGAGAAGATTTACATGGAACAACCTAAGGGTTTTGTAATTCCTGGAGATGAACACAAGGTGTGAAAGACATTTAAATCATTTATGACCTTAAACAGTCTCCAAGACAATGACACTTCACTTTTCACAAGGTGATTATTGAATATGGGCTCACAGTGAATGGGTAAGGTCAATGTATTTATACCTACTAGTATGGGAAGAGGTATACGATGTTGTCTCTATATATGAATGATATTCTCTTAATCGGGAATGATAGTGTAAGGTCCCTAAATTTTCTATGATTTTCTAGGATTTTCCTGCTATTTTTCTGGTCATTTTTGGCTGAAAAATGTGATGCTTCAGCGTATTCATATTTGTATATTTTCCCCTGTATTTATACCCGCAAAGTCAAGTGTGGGGCTTAGTCGTGGGTCGTAGGCTTTGCCTTGCGCTTACAGTGCGAATTTTGGAGGTACGATGCATACCAAGGAGGTAAACGTGTATTGGGGACATAGATGGAAAAATTGAAAAGAAGTTATATAAATATCAGATCAGATTCCACGAGCTTCCAGTAACTTCTTTTACGTCCAATAGTTTTTGGAGAAACCTGAGCTTGATTCCGGTCGCTCTGTTCTCCCTCCTTTGTCGTCGGATTCTATCGATTCTTGTCAGGATCCTCTTTGCTTCACTGCCATGAGTCCGTAGGTACCGGCTATGACCACCGCCATGACCTCTTCGCTCCTCCACGAGGTATCAAACTTTTCTTCGATTTTTCTTTCCTTCAAATCCCCTTTTTGAGCTGTGGGGGTGCGATTTTGATATCGTTTGCAGCCACCCTCAACTAGGCTTATGTTTAGTTGGCCGCTAGGAACCCATAAGTGCTGGCTAGAGCCACCGCCATGCTTTTTTCACTCCGCTATGAGCTACTGGTACTTTGGTCGGGTTTTGGTCACATTTTCCTATCATTGTCCGTGGCTTTTTTTTTAGACGCCGGTGTGTTTCCGGTCATCGTCTGGCTACTGGACGGACTCCGTCCAGCCTACCTCGACCCAGTGTCGGTAGGGGGTTGTTGTTTCCGACCCCACTTAACCCTATTATCTTGCTCCGCCCTATTAGACGCTTTGGGTGCATCTCGGGTCTTTGCCATCGGTGAGCCGTGTGTTATTTGGACATCATGGGCTCTGCCCCGGCTCGACGACAGTGAGGGTTAGCTCTACTTGGCCTGATTATGCATCCGCTTGGAATGAGCCACTTACCTTTGCCCTATACAATGCGAGATGCATAGCCGCCCACACCACGTGTATTGGTTGTGGGTGGCGATCGGCGATATTGCCACTTCGATCGGCCACCACCTCCTGGCCATAGCTCAGTTGCTCCTTTGTGGGCCTTAGGCTGCTACCGTCCGACCCATCTCCCCCTAGAGTGGTCCTTGTTGGCCGCGTGTGCATGTGGCCACGCATGCGCTTTTGGGTGTAGGCGCCATATTTGTGCCGCCTGACTGTCGGATGGCTCCGTCAGCATTTGAGTTGACCACTAGAGCATCCTCCACTCTCCTCTATCCTTGAGCGTCACCCCATGCTCTTTGCCCATATGTGGGCCCTTGTTGACGCGAAATTGATACCGTTGTGTGCTGTCCACGGCCGATTTCAACGTCTTGCGACCGACTGAGTACTTCTCAGCCACCGGCCAACCTTCAGTGAGTACACCATTGACTTCTGGTTGCACCGCCACTTATGTTGGCTTGACCTTTCTCCTGGCCGCCGTAGTGTTCTGCCATGAATCACGAATTTTGCTGCATTGACTTCTGACACCCTGTTTGGCCATGACTGTTTCCAGCACTTCCTAAAACCCTCGAGACAATAGCTCTCGCATCCAGGCAACAGTTTTGACCGCCAATTCCACCACCACCATCGTGTGCTCACCATCAAACATCATGATTACGAGGTAGGGGAGCTTTGAACTCGTAATTTTATGATAACATGCTTTGAATGAGTAGCAGCATGCTAAGACTATATGATTGAATGTTATGGATGTTAGCTTATGATCCGGTTGCATGATGTAAGAGGATGAATTATGCCATGTTGAAATGTATATGACATGCATGTTAGCTGTAAGTATGTTGGATGTATGTATGTGCTAGTGATGGCTAGCATGTTTGTTGGTAAGCTTCGTATGTGTATGTATGTGCTAGTGATGGCTAGCGTATGTATGGATTATGCATGCGCTAGTGATGGCTAGCGTGCACGTTTGAAGTATGTATGGATTATGCATGTGCTAGTGATGGCTAGCGTGCATGTTTGAAGTATGTATGGATGTGTATGTATGTGCTAGTGATGGCTAGCGTGTTTGTTGGTAAGCTTCGTATGTATATGCAAGTGCTAGTGATGACTAGCATGTATGTTTGAAGTATGTATAAATGTGTATGTATGCGCTAGTGATGGCTCGTGAGCATGTTTGTAAGCTATGCATGCATGACAATATGTGTATGTTATACGTATGTGTGATAGACATACATATGTATGATGGCTATTTGCCTATGCTATGGATATGCGTATGTGCATGTGGGCAGTGCCAGTGTTTGGATTTGGATATAGATGTGTAAGTGTATGATGGATGACAGAGGATATGAGTATGACGGGTGAGGATTGGAGTGGATTGTTTTGGATCAGAACGCATGTTGGGGGATTGTCAGACAGTAAGAGTGTGCATAATTGTACAAGCATAACGTACATATTATGAAGTAAAAATTAAGCATAATAAGTGAGATTTAATTAAAAGCATGGTATCTGGGTTTGATTCTGAGGAGCTCAGTCTAAGGACTTCTGAGTAAGATGTTTTGGCCATAAGGTAGATGGCGGAGATTGTAAGACCGTAAGGATTTTGGTTTACGGTGAGTTATGTTGTAAGATGGACGGGTTAAGTGAAGTCTGCTGCCTTGACGAACTTGGGTTTCGGATCGGGCTTAGCTTCGGTTGATCAGTGGAGCACGGTATGCGTGAGTGTTTGTGTGACATAATTGTACCACATAATTTACTTAATTCAAACTTGAATTATAAGCACAACTAATGATAGCATTGTGAGTTTGAGACCTGAGGGTTCGACAAATTCAGTTCTGTGTTTGAGCCAGCCGAAATGAGTCGGCTGAGCATTTCTCATGTCTTGCCATGGTGTTTATCCTGCGGGATGCTATCTGTGTGCTATATAGAGCACCGACGTCTGAAGCTCTATTAAGAGCGATGTGTGTTTCTGACCTTGTCTGTGTGTTGTATGAAGCCCAAACGTCTGATGCTCTATTGAGAGCGACATATGTTTTCGATTTGGTCTGTGTGTTGTATAAGCCCAGACGTTTGATGCTCTGTTGAGATCGTTGTATGATTTCTGCCCAAAAGTGGCATTGTATGATTTCATCCAACAGTGGCACTGTATGTTTCTGCACAAATGGCACTGTATGATTTCTGCCCAAGAGTGGCACTGGCACTATAAGACTCATTATGTTGGGCAATTCTATGGCACTATAAGACCCATTATGGTGGGCAAATGTATGACCCCTTATGTTTGGGTGTTTATGTTTACACGCTCAGGTAAGTAGTATCATGGATCTACTCTTACCTATTTGATCCAATGCCCCATGAGCATTGGTGTGCCTTACCTTCGGAAAAGTCCATGGCGTCTAGTCACTCCCCGAAGGTTAAGGTGTTGCCCCTGTGGCATTCTTTTCCATTTGACGTTGGAGCTTATTAGTTGTAATGAGCTTCAGTGGTCGATAGTATGAGCACTATTGTAAGAGTATGTGAATGAGCACGACTGTAAGAGTATGTATATGAGCACGACTATAAGAGTATGTGTATGATCATGGCTGTAAGAGCATGTGTATATGCACGACTATAAGAGTATGTGTATAAGTACGATTGTGAGAATATGTTTTTGAGTAAGACAGTAAGTGTGATTTTGTGTAAGCTGTACGAGTAAGGTCGTAGGAGTATGACTGTACGAGTAAGGTTGTACAAGTATGTGTAAGTTGTATGAGTAAGCATATGATTGTACGAGTAAGGTCATAGAAGTATGCGTATTTTGTATGAGTAAGCGTACGGTGGTACGAGTAAGTTTGTAAGACCCTGAATAAGGGTGTTTGTGTAAGTTTAATTTGTTGGTATAATTTTGGCACAATGGTGCATTTGGTATGATTTTGGCACGATGGTGGATTTGGTATGACTTTGGCACGATGGTGCATTTGGTATGTTTGTATGCGTTTGAACATGATTATTATATGCCTATTTGCTTCATGTTTGAGTTGCATGAATGCATATATGTATGGATTTATTGAGTTCACTGTTTAGAACTCCCCTACTGGGTATTTTCCTACTGAGTATGAAAATACTCATTACCCTACTTTTTAGCCCCGTTGTACGGGAGGTTTTTGCAGGTTTGTGCGGAGAGCTCCTGGAGATGGATGCTCATTTCAGCGGTGGATTGATACCCATTGACTCAGGTATATGCTTGACTCACTGCGAGTTTATTTGTGCCACGATCCGATGTTTTGGGTGAGATGAGAATTTAGATGTTTAACTTTCTGGACTTTTGATTGGATTAGAATGTGGATTGTTATGAGACTTGCACTCAGGGATGCCTGGGAGATATTTATATTTAAAGTCTATGATCATAGCAATTTATTCATATGGTTGTTTTCGAGTAGTGCCTGTGGATGTTTGGTTTGGCCGTACGATGTTTGATTGAATGAGTAAAAGTTTGTATGGGAAAATCGATGTGTTATGTTTAAAATTATAAAACTGTTTTCATAGGTTTTGTATTTTTGATTTATACCAGTTATATTGCAAAAAAAATTTGTGAATTTTGAGGAAAATGTGTGAAAAATTGTAATGCCCAATTGCCAAGGATCACCATGTACCAAAAGAGTAATTACACATACTTTGTATTATACAAAGATTTCTAAAATTTGGCATAACATGCCTTTATACATCAGTCAGTACAAAATTTACAAAAAAAATACATGAAAAGTACAAAAACTATAATTTTACAAAGAAAAGCTCTTCGTTGACTTCTTCGTATTCAAATCACACACCTGCAGAATCTGAGGGTGGGTGAGTAAATTTATACTCAATTGGCTGAGTTAAGTTTTAAAAATATGCACGTCGAAATATCGTGCCATCTTTCTTTCAAAATTGGAAAACATCGCCACAGAATGCCGCGATACCAGACGACTTACACCCGCGCTCATGGGGTAACGGGAGACAGAAGGAAAGGGAATTCCCCTCGATATCCTAGTCCTGTGCGCGCTGGAAGCCAAATTTGGTGGTATCCAGAATCATAATAACCCTTAGTTTCGAGAAACCAAAGACTATTCAAAGGGTATGATTACCCAAAATTCACAAGAATTTTTCAAAAAGAGGAGAGGCTTTTAAAAGCAGAATTTTCTTTGAGAAAATACCTTTAGCAAAGCTTTGGCGAGTCAAAATCTCAGCATACGATTAGAATTTAAAGCCGCCTACCTATAATGCGCGTGAAGTATAAGAAAATCCCCTCGTAGAAGATCCTTCCTTCAAGCAAAAAATTTGGCAGAATAACGGTCTCAACGCGTAGAGCACCCTCGATTTAGTGGGGTATGGCTTTTGAACGGGCTGAAACGGGTTTAAAATGGTCCAGAAACAGTAAAAAAAGTGAAAGGAGGAGATTAGAGAAGGGGCAAGTCTTTCAAGGTCTTAGAGGGGTCACCTTGAGAAAATAACCCTTCCGGTGCATAGAGCACCCTTGATTTAGTAGGAAACGGGTCTTGGATCACGTAATTCGGGCTTAAAATGGGTTGGGAATGAAGAAAACAGTGAAAGGGGTTGAAAAATTGGAAGTATGGAAAGAAATTGGCCAAAATGGCCTTTTATAGAGGCAGAGGGCGGCGGATTCCGGCGGGCACCCGCCGGCGCCGCCGTTTGTGGTGGGCACGCGTGATGAACATGAGTCGTCACGCTTGCAGTGATGAACGTAGGTTTGTCACGATATGCGTGACGAACGCGTGCCCATCATGCGCGTTCATCGTGTGTAATGCACACGTCCACCGCGCGCTGTGCCGAGCCGAGCCGAGCCGAGCCGAAAATTTATTTTTTATTATTTTATTATTTTAATTTCTAAAAATTTCAAAAAATCGTAACTTCTTATCCCAAACTCCGTTTTGCGCATTCTTGGTACCGTTGAGCTCGTATTCATGAGCCCTACAAGACTAGATCATTTATGGACTAGTTTACCCCTATTTACGAAGTGGGTCCTGCCGGTTTAGGGCATGTTTCCCGAGGCTGTAACTTTTGTTCCCGGTCTTTAAAATTTTGTATTTTTGCTTGTCTTAATGAGTTATAATTAGACTTAGGAAAATAATAAAATTTATAAAATATCAAAAAAATAGGGTTATTACAAAAATCGCGGGCGTTACAGATAGGGTTATCAGTTTAAAGGAATGACTTAAAATCTGCTTTGAAATTAAAGAGATGGCTGAAGCTTATACATCTTAGGGATAAAAATGGACAAACTTTCTCAAATGTTTCAATGTCATAGGATGAAAAACCATTAAGTACCCAACTTATAAGGGAACACTATTGTCCAAGGGCATGTCCCCTTAGAATAAAGGGGATAGACTTCAGATGGAGTCAGTATTATATGCCATTGTATGTCATGAATTGTACACGACCATATTTGAGCTTTGTGGTAGGCTTACTATGCCATTACCAATCACACCCTAGATTGCAACACTAGCAAGCAGTGAAGCGGGTATTCAGGTACCTTTTAGGTACTAAGGGTATGAAGTTCACATATTAGACCAAAATTTTGTCATTGGTTGGGTATATTGATTCACACTAAGCGGGGGACCCAAATGATAGGAAATCCACTGTTGGATTTTTCTTCATGTTTGGAGGCAGAACAATATTGTGTGCAAGAAAGAAACAGAAGAGTGCTTCCAAATCCATGACAAAAGTTGAGTTTTATACATGTAGTATTGTAGCTTCTCAAATAGCTAGTTTTGATTAAAGATTTTCTAGCTAAGTTAAGGCTAGAAAACTAGATTGATGCACATGTCCGTATTTATTACAATAATCTAGAAACAATGTCAATACCAAATAGCAGTGAAATCAATGTCAAAAGTAAGCACATATGGTGCATTACTATTACATTTTCGACATGCTACAAAGGGAAAAGTTGCCGTGAATCATATCCCAACATATTAGATGTTGGCCAATCCATTCACAAAGGCCTTAACAACAGCTTTGCTTATTAGACTTGTTCATGGTATTAGTTTGATGCAGGACTAGCACAAGTCGTTGTCTGAATTATATGAGCCCTTCACCTATAGTGGGGGATGTTGGACCATGATATGGGTTCGGTCCCATACGTTCCAAGTTGACCGGTTATGGTGAGCCAGAAGGGGTCCACTCTGTCAAAAGATAGGGGGGCAATCGCGCCATCGCCACTTACACTGCATTGTATGTTTTCTATGGTTCCACATCATGTTAACACACACTCGTTAGGCATTGTTCAGTTTTGGCATGTGCACCTTGTGGGCCCAGTTTCTGATTAGCATACACATATTGGGACCCATGTGGATTGTAGTGGGGTTTACTTGTCACGTGGATGGGCATTTGTAATGGCTCAAGCCTCCATGAACTTAGTGTGACTGAGCCCATACCCTTTGTAATAGACCCACTACAGATCCAACACAGAGTTCACAAAGGAGGCTTGTTAAGTCATACTCCTGACTATGGAGGTTATAAATAGAGGTGATTTGGGAAGCCCTATTAACACTCTTGTGACACTTACAATCTCTTAACCTAATCAGGGAGCCTCCCACTCTCCCTCTCCTCCAACCCACACTCCCTCTCTCTTCCTGGTGGACAGCCAAGGCATGGCTGTGTGTGATGGCTTTCCTCTGTCGGTGGCTTCTCCCTCTTCTAGAGAGACATTGCTATAGATCTAAGGAGTCAAGAAAGCACTCCTAAAACTCTGTAGAACTCTCCATGCTATTGGATTGAGGGATCTCTATATCAATTAACAAAGGTAATCCTCTCTTTAATATAGGGCTTTAATATTGGGGCATTGGTGAAGGAAGAAATGTGGCATCCCAGGGCACGATACCCCGAAGGTCAGTAGCATTTATCTACTTTGTTCTTCCTTGTTATATAGTTGATTGATTGTAGATTTGTTTATTGCTAATATTTATCTATTTTTATTATTATCTGCACGTGTGAAGTGAATTTTAAAAAGGAAGCCCCTTTGTCACTTGTGCCACCACTATATACCCAGTTTGCTCACTGCTTCCACAGCTCCACCACTATATACTATTGACTAGCCAACTCAGTGGTGGGTGGAGGGGGAAGGCAAATGTTTCTAGGGGGAAGGGAGATGAAAGGTCTTTGATGGAGAAGAGGGTGGGAGGAGGATAGGTGGGGTGGGAGGAGGTAGGACAGGGCGTAGGCTTCTAGCAAGGGAGCTACAAAACTGCCGAAAGAGGGGGACAGTGGAGGCAGGCCATGGGGAGATCTCCCTAGAAGATGGAATTTCCGGGGCCCTTGTCACTGTATTTGTTCTTGAAGTGCATGAGATCATTCACATTTTTGTTATTAATTCGGTTGGTCTTAAGCTTGGAGTTTCATATTTCGTCCCTAGTTGGCAAGTAGTTGAGAACAATCTTTAAAAGCAGAAGCAGTTTTCAGAAATTTATTGAAAAGTCAATGACCAACTCTAATTGCAGATAGTCTCTTTCGGGGCCATAACAAGGATTTTAAATATTGTGCAAAACCGTGAGGCTCTTTTGAAATTTGCAGCTGTGAGACCATTAGCAGGGTTCTCAGCTAGGCTTGTTCTTCTCCTCATAGGGTTCATACTATTGTCATTGGTATAATAGTTGGTCTGGTTGTTTTCCACGAGTCTTTCCTTTCTAGGGGTATAGGTGAGTGCCAGCTTTTACATTCTTCTAGCAGTTATTCATGTGATAAATAATCAAAAGTACGGTTTACTTATGATTGATTAGGTAAAATTGCACCCACATTGTTTGAAATCTGAATTTTGTGATGCCTTAAAGTCTGATAATTAGTGTATACTATCCCCTGCATTAAGCTACATCCTCTTTTCATGGAATGACAATCTCATTGAGCTTTAACAAATAGATGTTCTAGTGAATTGATATAACTTGAGAAAGAACTACAAATGACATTAGATTACATTTAATGACCCCTCCCCCATGTGATGAAAGCGGTGGTAGTTATGTATGGTGAAATGGAAAATTTTCTCAAACAAATAGAAAAACTTGAGAATTTGAAAAGCATATGATTTAGGAAAATATTATGGATATGATTTCTTACTTTCATCTAATGGCGGAATCCTTTTCCATATACGGCCAAATTGAAGTCATTTTGTATGCACAGTTTATATCTAGCAAATTCAATAAAAAATAAAAAAATATATAAATAATATTAAAAAAATAAATAGTTACCAAAATTATGGAGACAGAAAAATAATTACCAATGTGGTGTTCCTTTTCATTAGGCAGGTGTCAACTAGCTTGCATGGCTTTTTTTTTTAAATTTCTAATTTCGTCAATTAGAAGAACAAAAGCAATACGCTTGTACAAATTTTGTCTTTTTATGAAATCAATACAATGTATTAATTTTGTCCTTTAGAAGGACAAATCAATAATGAATATTATCTTTTTTTATTCATCGCTAATAGCCATATATGAATATTAGAGATGCCTAATTTAAAGCATCGCTAATGCTAATCATATTAGCGACGCTTTCTTATACGTGTTGCTAATATTTCCACTATTAGTGACACTTTATATAAACGTTTCTAAAAGATATATATTTTAAATAAAAAAGTAAAAATTATAACTATTAGTGACGCTTTTTATTAAGCGTCGCTAATGGCTTTCACAATAGCAACGCTTATTCAAATGTTTCACAAATAGTCATGCTATTAGCGACGCTTAAGAAAAGCATCACTCATAGTTATGAATTTAAAATAAAAAAAAATTTAGAATTATTAGCGACACTTATTTACAAGCGTTGCTAATGGATTTATTAATTAATTTTATTTAATAGATAAATAAATAATAAATAAATATTAAAATTAAAATAAACTTCTTAAATATAATATATTTTATTCAATATTTACTATTTATATATAAAATAAATAAATATTAAATTTTCAATAAAAGGTAGTGTCAATAATAGATTAAACTTTCACTATTGATATATGGTATATTTTATTTAGTAGATTTTCTTAATAATTTTAAAATATAATTTATAATAAAAGAAAGAGTGAAGAGAGAGTGCATAGAGAGAGGGGGAGAGAGAGATGGAATAGAGAGAGGAGAGAGAAAGAGTGAGGAGAGAGAGGATAGAGAGAGGAGACGGAGGAGAGAGAGAGGAGAGAGATGAATTTAATTTTTATTATTTTAAATTTTTTATCTCTCTTCCCTCTCTCCTTCATCTTTCTTCTTTCTCTCTCTCTCTCTCCTCTTTCCTCTCTCTCATTTTAATTTTGATTTTAAATTTTTAATTTTTTTTATTAAATATCTTACTTTGAAACTACTAAAAAAGAAATATAATAAAAAATTTTAGCGACGTATAGAAATATGCTTCACTAATACATAAGGTATTAGAGATGCATATGACCATGTGTTGACGCATATTTCTATGAGTTGCTAATAATATTATTTATTATTTTAAAATATATTTTTAGAAATAAAAAATCATATATATTGAAAATTAGAAGGGATAGATGGTATAGAGAGAGGGGAAAAGGAGAGGAGAGGAGAGAGAGATAAGAGAGAGGGAGAGGAGAGAGAGAGAAGAGGAGAGAGAGAGGATGAAGAGAGAGGAGAGAGAGGGAGGGAGGAAAGGGAGAGGGAGAGGAGAGAGTGAGAGAGGGGAGGGGAAAGAAAATTTTAATTATAGATTATTTTTAAAGATTTTAAAAAATTATATTAGTGGTGCATAACCATATGCGTTGCTAATGCCGGAGGGTAGTAGCGACGCATACGTGTATGCGCTGCTACTACCTAGTGTAGTACGATGCTTACACTTATGCGTCACTACTAGTATTTTTATTTTAAAAAAATTATAATAAAAGAGAGCGGGGAGAGAGAGGGGAGTGGGAGATAGTAGATAGCGAGAGCGAGGAGAGAGAGAGGGGAGAGAGAAAGAGAGTGAGTTGATAGAAAGAGGAGAGAGAGAGTGAGGAAAGAGAGGGTGAGGAGAGAGAGGGAAGAGAGAGAATAATTTAATTTTTATTATTTTAAATTTTTTATCTCTCTTTCTCTCTCTCTTCCCTCTCTCTCTATTTACTCTCTCCCTCCTCTTTCCTCTTTTTCTCCCTCATCTTTCTTCACTTTCTCCTCTTCCCTCTCTCTCATTTTAATTTTAAATTTTTTTTATTAAATATCTTACTTTAAAACTAATAAAAAAGAAATATAATAAAACTTTTTAGCAATGTATAGAAATATGTGTCACTAATACATAAGGTATTAGAGACGCATACGATGATGTGTCACTAATACCTTATGTATTAGCGACGCATATTTCTATGCGTTGCTAATAATAATTTTTTTATTTTTAAAATATAATTTATGAAAATAAAAAAGTAATAAAAATTAAAAATTAGAGGAGAGATGGTATAGAGAGAGGGGGAAAAAGAGAGGAGAGAGCAGATAAGAGAGAGGAGAGAGAAGGAGAGAGAGGAGTGTAAGATCCCTAAACTTAAGCAAGTTTATTTTATTTAATTACTATTTCATGGTTTAAGTCTAAATTCTGATCGGTTTTGACTATTTTCAAAATTAAAGTGGTTAACAAAGGTTTCAACCAAAATCTTCTTCACATTTCAAGTTTTTAAGTTAATTTAAGTCGTTTAGAATTTTACTATTTTTTTAGAAAATTAGGGTTGGCGGGAGCCACCGTGGGCCCCACGGATGAAATAAAAACCTTTAACCCAAAATGTCCCTAACATTAAACTAAGACCTTGGAAAATTATTTCAAAATTTTTTAGATCTTAATTTGGGTTTAAGTAGCTAAATTATCTATTTTTAGGTTAAAATTCTATTTGTACCCTTTTATTTGATTAAGTTTAACCTGCCCCTTACTATATAAGGAAAGACACAACCACTTTCCCATTTGGGAAAGGATTGAGATCTAGAGTTATGAGGCCTAATCCCCTATTTTCCTAAAGAGGAAGGAGATTAAGGTTTGATTTGCTTAATTTTTCCTTAATCTTTTAGGATTTTTTTAAATCTTTTCAAATCACTTCTTCTCCTCTTGTTTAATATTGATTTCAAAGCATAAAGCTACTGATTTTAAGCTTTATTTCAAACCCTCATATTGGGAATTTCGTTTTTGGGTTTCTTGAACCCTAGATCTAAGGTTTTTCAAGAGGCTTAGATGTTCTAAATCGAATTTATGAAGGTATTGATAAAAATCATATTTTGGGTAGGTTTTGAAGGAGATTAAGGAGCCATTTGGAACTAAGAAGTTGCTGGAAGGTAAGGGTTTTGGGTCTTAAACGTGCTGTGACTTTGGATCTAAGCTTTGATGTGTTTTTGAAATGGGTTCCATGATTATGAGCTTTAATGGTGATTTGATAAAGCTTAATCTTTGGTGGTATTTTCTTAGGGTTTTGCTTAATAATGATTAGATTTAATGTTCTGAAAGCTTTGATTTGATTATGATGGAGTTTGGGGCTTGGATTTGATGTATTAAGATGGATTGATGAAGGTTTGGTTTGATTTTCAAAATGGGGAAGATGAACCAGATATGCCGTTATGGCGATCGAACGGCCTTATAGGCCGATTAATCGGCCAAATGGCATTGCAAGCCGATTGTAAGGCTAGCCAATCGAATGGCCATACAGGCCGATCGAATGGTTGTACTACAGTTTGGCCATTTTTTATTCTTTTGTTTCCTTTCATGTCTTTACTCTTAAATACCATTTCCAATATTTATGTGGAGTAATTTGAGCTAGAATGAGTCACTGGAAGAGCATGTTATTGATGTTGGAAATTTGGAACAATATTTAAGTCATGTGAAATTGCATGTTGTTGGCTACACATGTTAGGATTGTTTATCTTGAATCTATGATTGAACAATTTCTTATGTTTTAAGCATGATTCCAACAAGATTATAACATGATAATGAACTGATGTGTCTTTATATAATATGATTAAATTATGGGTGAATGATGGTGCTATGCTCATATTCAAGTGTGGCGTGAATATGCTTGCATAGGTTAGCATGAGGTTACACTTGACTTGGTTTATGATTTTTTGATGGTTTTCACCCATGATTTCAGCTAGAACCATGATTAGATGTTAATGTGCATGTGTGGTATTATGAAGAATTAATTACAAGACATGTTCATATGCCTATAATTAAATGTTTCTACCATGTATACACACATGTGAGGGAAATGATTATCATGATGCTGGGTATTAGATTATAAATGATGCATGAGGGGCTTATAAGAGCACTTATCATGAATTAGGATTCATGTATGCTTTACCCACGTATGTACCATGTTGCATGCATCATGAAATAGATTTTTGATTGGGACTTTATCGAGATTAACTGTATTTGTTTAATTAGATGCAATAATATGAGATTGCGTTCCTGATTAGTCGATCGTTGGCTTATCAGAAATTGGTTGATTCGAAAAGATATGATTTCCAATTGAGTTCCTGTGTGGAACTTGAGTACTCCCCGGGTTGAGTCGATTTGAATTGAGTTGAGTTGAATAGGGACGAGTTGTGTACTTGTCATGCGGTTGAGATATTTTTAGATAGTCATCTGGACCCTAAGAATCCAGAGTGGTATGCCTTTGTGCACCGGTTACCACATGTTTTAGATTTTCTGTGTGAAATTCAGACTCTTCTCACCGCAGAAGATGTTCCAGGGTAAACACACATGCTCTAGGTTCTCTGTGTGAGATTCATACATTCCTTGGCCAGAATTGTCCAAGGCGAGCAGACTTAAGGGCTGACTACCCTGAACACTTTATGTTTCCTGTGTGGAAGCCGGATTATGTCCAACCCATGTGGCTTGATTGCATTTTTCTTAATGATGGAGACATTCACCATTTGTGAGGATGCATGTATATGAGATAATGTTATGCCCAGGATTACAGAGGTTGAGTAGGGATAATTAAGATTATGTGACACATGTGATAATGATTTATTATGCATGATTTAATATCATATAATAGAGATTCTTATTATGCAGGGTGAATGATTTATGGATGAATGATATGAATATGCATTATGCGAGTACGTGTTGTGTACATGTGTATACAGGTTGAATGTCATGAAGGAGAATGTCTTATATGCATGATTGTGAATGTGATTATATCAGAATTACTTATTATGCAGGATGAGTTATGCCATAATGTGGTTATGCATACCATGATTAGTATGAATGAGATACTTATATGCAGTTTGGTTATCTATGGAATTAGGGGTATGATAAGGGAATTAATCTGAAATGGGGATATTATGCTTGGGATTAAGCATGAAATGGGGATATTATGAGGGACGACCGGGATATGCGTGGGATTAAGCATGAATATTACAAGATGTTATTTTGTCTTCTGATTTATGCTGTTATGATCATAGAACACCTTATGTGGGTTACTATGTTTCTGACTCATGTGTATCATCTACTTTTAGACTTGTTTTAGATTTTTTGATTCGAGCCACATGTCGGCTCAGGATTGTTATGTATGTGGGTTGAGTTTGAGGATTTATTCGAGACTTGTTATACTCTTTTCTTTTATCTTATTACTCTTGCTCAAAGGATTAAAGGTGCATGACTTTGTGTTTGTGTTAAATACCTGCTCTAAGGGGTTAAAGTCTTCTGCAATGCAATCTAGTTGCCCCATGTGTTTCGACTAGCCCTTTTACAGGATTCGGCTCAAATTTTCTAATTCGAGCCACATGTCGGCTCAGGATTGTTATGTATGTGGGTTGAGTTTGAGAATTTATTATAGAGTTGTTATTCTCTTTTCTTTTACCTTATCACACTTAAAGAATTAAAGGTGTGCGACTCCGTGTTTGTGTTAAATATTCGCTCTAAGGGGTTAAAGTCTTCCACAGTGCAATCTAGTCACCCCCGTGTGTTTTGACCGGCCCTTGGACTGGTTTTGGCTCAGGTCGGGCGGGCACTGAGGCGTGACAAGGAGGAGGGAGGGAGGGAGAGGGAGAGAGAAGAGAGAGAGGAGAGAGTGGGAGAGAGAGGAGGAGAGGGAGAAAGAGAGAGGAGAGAGAGAGGGAAAATTTTAATTTTTTAATATTTTTTATTTAATAATTAATAAAAAATAAATAAATAAAATATATTAGTGACACATATGAATATGCGTCACTAATACACTTGTTATTAGCGACGCACATTAGTATGTGTCGCTAATAACCTCAGTAGCAAGGACGGATATGTGTCGCTATTACCTTATAATTTATGATATTAATTTTAAAATATGTAGAGAGAGAAAAAGGAGAGAGGATATAGAGAGAGGGGGAGAGAGAGAGGAGGAGAGGGAGAGAGAGAAGAGAGAGAAAGAGAGGGAGGAGAGAGAGGAGAGAGAGACGGGGAGAGAGAAGAGAGAGCAGATGATCCTTCTCTCTACAATTATTCTCAATAGAATAATTACAATCACTTCAGCAACTGGAGTTAGGTTTCAACCACTGCACTTGATTCAACATTTAGCATCTTCAACCAATCATTTTCCACATCATCAAAACAATGATTTCCATTAGTGTCCTCTGAGCCACTAATTATTGAACTGATACTTCAACAAAAGTCGAGTCATCTGACCATGTCTACTTCCTCCATGGTTAGAAACATCCTTGGGGTACTAATCGATTGTAACCACCTTGAATCAATAGTTTGTACCACACACACAAGCAAGTTTTTCTACACTACTCTTTCTTAAAACGAGAAGTGTGTTTTACAACATCCGCTCACTCATTTTCAAAACCAAAACACACAAAATCCTTCCGATAATAACAATTATTATCAGGCAACAAAACTGTGAAAACCAAAAAATAACTATTGGGGTTAACATATCTAGAAGTATATGTGTAACAATGCTTCTGAGTGGGCAATTCAAAAATAATATTATGCTGCAACAGCGTAACCAACTTTAGAGCTACCCACTAACACTGCATGTCCCATACCATGGGTGTTTGGTGGTTTCTACATGGTAGTTCTTCAACCCTTTAAGACATGTTACCTAATTATCTGTGTTGACATATCTTGAAGTGTATGCGTAATGACGCTTCTAAGTGGCTGCTAGTACTCACGTCCCATACCACGAGTGTTTTGTGACGCCTCAAAAATAACATTATGCTAAACAAGCACAACAAACCTTGGAGCTATCCACTAACACCACATGTCCCATACCACAGGCGTTTGGTAGATTTCTACTTGGCAATTCCATGACCTTACAAGATATACCACTAGCAGAACTATGTGTATTATCAGTAATATCCTCAGGAACCACGGTCCGTGTACAAGCACATAAGAGAAAAATAATGATAGTTCTTACTCATTTTGGTGTGGTTGAAATCCTTGAAATCACATTGATAAAACTCAGAGTAGGCACCTCTACTCGCACACTAAATTTAGTCAAGTCTTGCAAAATCTGGGGGTGGTACGTAT
The DNA here is from genome assembly GCA_035235625.1 of Saururus chinensis. Taxonomy (NCBI): domain Eukaryota; kingdom Viridiplantae; phylum Streptophyta; class Magnoliopsida; order Piperales; family Saururaceae; genus Saururus; species Saururus chinensis. The sequence continues at coordinate 25,586,421 of CP141143.1, read as the reverse complement.
TTTAAAATACTTAGTAGGGGAGTTTATACTATCAGGCATGGAGTAAACACATGACAGTCTCACAACACATATCATATAATATTTTTCATAAAAATAGGGTGTGCCTCTCACCCACAACCACCCTAGTGCTTCTTCTTATGTATCGAAGATGCTTCTAGGGTTTGTAGGCTCTCACGGCTTACTACTAATGTCCCAGACATATATTATTAATTGAAATTTGTTGCGGGTACAAAGAAACAACCTCTTACTCATCCACATATCATCTCAAAATATTGCGTGCTTGTGGAGAGAAGAGCCACCTGTGCTTATAGGGTGCTGGGATCTAGAGAGCATAGAGTTTTCCCATGATACTCTCTACTCTAGCGCGCATAGCCTTGATAGGTGCCCTTCGTTAGGTGCTCACTAGGGTAAAATAGGTATTGTGCATCCAATTCCAAACTGGATTAAAATTGTACCCTCGTCTAGTCAACAAAGTTCTATCTACTCAACAATAGCTTCGGATAACCAAAACACTCTTCAGTCCTAGACTGATAATATTGAGTCCCAGAATCAATCAAAATATCTTTGTAACACCCCACTTTTCGATTACGTCTAACCAAGGGGGTTAGAGGTAATTAGTAATTTTTGTAGTACATTATAGATAGTTTTAACCATTGAAACCTTCGTATTTGAGTAGAGCTCGAAGAAACGAGCGTAACAAATCAAAGAATGGGCAAAACAGAGGTCGGGACTGGAAGTTACGATATTTGAGAAACGTGCAATATAGGTGGGACCCACTTAGAAAGAGCATGATTTATTGCTTTAAGTGGGTTATATCAAAGGGCTCATCAATACAAGTCCAATGGTACTAAGAACGCGCAAATCTAAATCCAAGGTAGAAAGATACGCGAGTTTGAAGATTTATATTTTTTTAAAAAAAGGAAATTGTGACGCGCGTGATTGCGTCATGCATAACGCGCAGCCGCAATGCGCTGTCACCGTGCATGCATCGCGGGAAATGGCGTGCTCTACCATTTCTGGTGGTGCCGCGGTTTTAAACGGTGCGGCGCGGCGCCGCGGTTTGAAATTGTGGCGCGTCGGGGCCTATTTATACCCCATTTGAGCTCATTTTTTGATCAGAACTTCTCCTCCCCCGTCTCTGACCGTTCTGAAGCCGATTAAGGCAGTTCAAGACCCATTTTCTACTAAATCGAGCATGCTCTACGCAATGGAGTGGTCCTTTCTTCGAGTTGGAGTCCGTATAAGGAGGAAAATGCCCCAAGACAAGGAGAGGTTTTGCCCGTTACCTTCGAGCATCAACCAACTTCATTTTCTCTGTTTTTCGCCATCCTAACTTTGATTTAGTCGATTAAAGAGGCGTTCTTGACTAAATTGAGTATGTTCCACGTGATGGAGGGTTCCATTTTCTGAGTTGACGATCGTATGAAGAGGAAACACCCCAAGACAAGGAGAGGTTCTACCCCGTACCGACCAACTTTGTTTTCTCTATTTCTGGCCATCCTAACTCCGATTTAGTCGATTCAAGAGGCGTTCTTGACTAAATCAAAGGTATTCTACGCGATGGTGGGTTCCATTTTCTAAGCTGATGATCTTATAAGGAGGAAATGCCCCGAGACTAAGGGAGGCCCTGCCCAAACACCGGAACAAGAAAAAGAGACCCTGAGCAAGACGGGGTGTGTCCGTAGATACCGATACCGTACGAGTTATGATGGGAGTAAGTATTCCTGATCTCCCATTTTAATTATAGAATAGTATGTGCCAGTTATGATGTGTGTTATGCTACGATCTGTATGCTTGTTGTGCTATGTGCCTATATGCCATGTTGTGTGCCTATATACCATGATGTGTGCTTTATATGCCATGATGTATATGACGTGTGTGGTCTTGCTCTAGGGTAGAGCAAGACGTGTAATTTGTGTTTTTAGTCTCGGCTCAGTGATAGAGCAAGACACGTATATGTGATTATGATCCTGCTCGGTGGTAGAGCAAGATGTACGTTTTTGGCTTATTAACTTCTGCTTGACTTTGATATATGACGAATTTTTGTAAATATCAATATATATGTATTTTAATGTATATGATTTTGTGATGATTGTTGTATGTAGTTGCCGTTAGGCAGAACTACATTCGGATCCGATCGTGTTGGAATAATATCCAATACGTACGTAGGCAACCAACGGCAAGGCAACGTTGGCCCGATCCAAATTAATGATAAATATATGTTTTATTTTACACATGACGAACTATGAAGCTTCGTTGTGTGTATGCGTTTGTTACAACCTAAGTCTACGTACGAGGAAGCCTTGAAGCTCCAAAGTGCGTAGATGAATGTTGTACCTCTTGCACACAGACGATGATTCCTGGCTCAAGGAAAAGAAAATTTTTCTATTAGTGATTGTGTGGGCCCGGCTCGGGTCGGGTTGTTACAATCTTAGAGTTCCCAAACTCCAAAAAGGGTTATTTTCCTTTAAAACATTATATTCCAATGTTTACCCGTTTAAAAACCCTAGCTCTGCCTTTACAAGCCACGGGAGCATCACTATCAATGACTACAAAGGTAAAGTTGGTTGCTCATTCCAATGAGGCAGTTCCCCCTTCTTTGTTACGTTTCAGTGACTCGATCACCATGCTTATACGTCTTTTCAAAAATAATATTGAGAATCCTCCTTTCAACAAGGATGAGTCCTCTAAAACCGTCTTTCAAACATACTATATTTGTTCGCAATGAAAATAGTGGTGACGCTAGTTTGTCTCTATCTCACACGCTCCAACGTGTATAATTTATATCAAAATTCACGGATAAATATTCAATTAAACTATCATATATGAGGCAACGTAAAGCATGCAGTATAAAAAACATATCCGCTTCCAGCTGCTAATTATTTGACTAATTGAATATACATAATAGCATTATAAACATACAATATATAAATCATATTCTATCTCAACGATTAACAATTCAACAAATCAAATATATATGCAGAAATCATAAATCATAACTTGAAAGTAATCTCTAACGCATAACATGCGAGAGTCATATAATTATTAAGTTAAAAACAAAACCAAAGTTTATAATCATGCCTTAAGAAAAGATAAAAGCCCCTACCTCGCTCTCCGTGCGAGTTTGAAGCCGATACACTGGATACCATGAAATTGGACGTCTCCTTTTTGGACTTTAGAGGTCTCTAACCAGAAAAATGGCCCCACCATGACATCTGATGCGCTTGATTTAGGTAAGAACGTCTCTTAAACTGAAGAAAATGGACTCTGAATGACTCCAGAAACTCCTCCGGAAGTTTGATGGGAATGAGAATTTATAGAAGAATGGCGTGCAAGCATACGGGGTAAATGGAAAAATGCTCTCATACACTTGCGCCATGTGGCACATCCCAATTGGACCGCACACGTGGCTAGTGCGCACTAATGCTTACGTGTCGCGTGCGTCGCTGCGCGGCTTGCATGTCTGACACTCGTCCCGCGCATGTCATGTGTGGAACCTTCTGATCACTCGTCGTGGATGGCTGTGATCATGCGCCTTCTGTGCAGTGCTAACGGCTCGGCTTGCCGCCATTGATGTAATCAATTCTATTATTTTATTATTATTTCTTTAAAGCACGATTTCAACTTCAAAATGCGATAACTTTTTATCCCGAAGTTGGAATTATTATATATTCGTACCGATGGACTCTTATTAACGAGCTATTTGAAACTAGATCCCACATGAGTTGCTTATCTCGCACTTTTAAATTGGGTCCCACCCATGGGGCACATTCCCTGAGGCCATAACTTTCACTCCCGACCTCCGTTTTGAGTGTTCTTAGGTCCGTTACGCTCGTATCTCCGAGCTCTATGACACCAATATAAAAACTCTCTAAATATCTACCTCTAAATAATTTAAAATAATTAAAAATTTATAAAATAGCTTTATTAAAGGCAAAAAATTATACCAAAAATTAGCGGTCGTTACACCCTGTTCCCCTCCCCTGTGACCCCCTCCTCATTCCCCACTAGACCCGCCACTGGCGGCCTTGTTTTTTAAAAAATGTTAAATTTTTAGCAACGCTTCTCAAAGTGTCGCTAAAGTGTATTTTTTATTTATTTATTTTTATTTATTTTATATTTTATATTTTTTTATGGTAGCGATGCTTAATAAAGCGTTGCTAATAACAACTTATTAGGGACGATTATAATTATGCGTCGCTAATAAGCTATTTTTTAAAAAGAATTAAAATAGTTTTATATTAGTGACGCATAATTATTCAATATCACTGATAACTGATTATTAGCGACACTTATAATTATGTTTCGCTAATAATTTAATATTATTGACGCTTTAATATTCTTAACGAAAGTAAAATTATTGGTAACGCATATATAAACGTCACTAATGTTATACTATTAACGACACTTTTTTAAGCGTTGCTAATGAGTAGTAGTGAATGCAGTTTTATTGACGCATGCAGTGACGCTTTTTATGTGTCGTTAATAATTATTAGTGACACTTATAGTACTATTAGCAGTGTTTAAAAGTGTCGGTAATAGTCTTTTTTGTTGTAGAGTGGGGAGAAAATAAGAAATTTTAATTAATTTTTTTTCTTACTTATATATTATATATTAAAATAATAAAATTTAAATAAAATATAATGTATTTGCAAATGACGAAATCAATATGATTTTTTTTAAAATATTCATGATTTCGTCATCTAGATGAGAGGAGAGAGAGAAGAGAGAGAAGAGAAAGAAGAGAAATGGCCAAAAGAGAATAAATGAAGAGAGAGGAGAGAGAGAGTTAATAGAGAGAGAGAAGAGAGAGCAAAATTAGTTCATTATTGATTTCGTTCTTTAAAATTAGTACATTATATTGATTTCATCCTTTTAGAGGATGAGATTATATAAAAAATAAATAAATAAAGCCACACCGGTGCCAGTGTGGCGAAAAAATACCATATTGGTAAATATTTTTTTCTTTATTATTTTAGTAATTATTAATTTTTTAATATTTTTTATATAATTTTCCCATGAAAAGACTAATCTAAACTATTATATATATATATATATATATATATGGAAAAAGTTTATATAAGCCCGGGCTCTATGGACCGTCAGATTTATATCCGGCGGCCTATAATACTCATGGGTTTAACCAATGAGTATAACCCATGATGTAAATCCGACTGCTCATAGAGCCCGGGCTCATATAAATGGATATATAATTTAAAAATATCTATACGATAACGACAGTTCAAGTCATCGTCGCTGTTGAATGAATACTATTATTGATACCTAAGGTTTTAAAGATGGTCACTTTAACCGTCGCCAACTATATTATTTCTGTGACGGCTTGGCTGTCGCTAAAGGTAGGGTTTTAGCAACGACTTCTATGGCTTAGCCATCGCTACTAGTATATCAGGCCGTCACGGATATACCAAACCAGACGCTTTTGTTTGTTTCTGCGACGTCCAGATCCATCCCTAAAAGCAATTTGGCCGTCACTAAAACTATCAGCGAGCGACCAATTGCGATGGTCATTCGCACATTGTTGTTAACAATAGCGATGGTTGTTGACCGTCGCTGTTGATTTTTTTTGGGGAGTGCCACACCTCCACCATCCTCATAACTATACAACAAAGAGGAGGAAAACGGCTTGACCGACCAGAGCAAAGCCACCGCTGGCCTGAGAGAAGTCACAGATGACAACCTAGCTAGGGTATACCGCCATCAGATACTCTAGAGCAGTGAGGACTGGATCTAGAGGCAGGAAATGAGAGACTTCCCTTACCAAAAGGCAAAAATTAACCAAAAAAACTGACCAGTTATTTGACCATACTTACAACAGGAGAAACAAAAAGAGGTGGGTTTGGAATGTGGGGTAGGAAGACCACTCAAAAAGTTGTGGCTATGCACCCTTCTACAACCAAATACCTATCCGTCAATCCATCAAAGACAGGGTGGAGCTCTAGAATCAATAAGCAATGCATGTTCAAGATTCTATTTTGTACATACCTTCCTCCCCCAATAATTCCTCACCACTTCTCATAATCCCAATCACCCCACTTTTGTCAAAAAACAGGAATCATTTCTGTCACTTGGGTAGTGGGGGGGCACTAAGCCTTGTGCAAGACCCTTGAGAGCTGGCCTATATAAGCAAGGCCAACTTGACCACTTGGTTCATCTAATTAGTAACTGAAGTCACACACACCAGTTTGATAGTCCGAGGAAAGAAAGTGTCTTGCTTACTTTCTTCTTCTCCACAAGCTTCTCAGGCTCTTTTAAAATGGTTAGGACTCAGCCCTTTACTGGGCTCAACCTCCACTTCCAAACTCTAAACTATTCAATGGAATGAGTACTTCCATCTTTTGTCCATATGGTCTTCTTCTATTACACACTGGTTTCTGCTGCAGGAAAATGGGAAGATGACTTGGACTGTGGACGATGCGGTCAATTACAAGGGCTTCCCCGCTGATAGATCTAAAACCGGAGGATGGGTCTCTGCAGCTCTGATCTTAGGTTTTCTGCATCCATTTCCTCCACAATCTTCCTTGGAATATTTTCTGTTCTCTGAACATGAATGCCTTTCTAGAGTTTTTCAGCAGCACTTTGTTCACGTCCTGGAATTAACTAGTCTGAAATGCTTCTTCTCAACCATGATAACATATTCTTTTTTCATGATGGAATCATGCTAGCTCTGTGCTGGTGCTTGGGCTGAAGCCGCTTGAAAGTAGATAGCTCACGCAGAGAAAGCAAGTGAGGCGTCGAAGGAATTCTAGTGACATGAGTACAATATTAATGTCAAGATGGGTAACAAGATGCTTTCAGTCAATTTCACGGTCAATGGAAAATGAATTCTGTCAACCTACTAGCAAGTAAACTCCAAATAACAAGGGAAAGACAAGTCCCTATTGAATGGGACCCCCACTTATGTTTTGTCCTTTTCATTTGCCAACCAAATAAAATAGGACACGTTTTGCACAGTCCTTTTCAGCTGGAATATTTCATGTGTATGTCCTGAATCCTGATATAGCCACTTGAACTCATCCCATAACAGCACCCTTCTATTACATGATTTTGTCACTAGGAGAGAAAATCATATGTTCCTCCCTTTTGATTCATTCGATCTTACTACGAAATAATTACTACAAAAATATTCCATGAATTTTGTATTTACTTGAATAATTGCTATGTTATTGTTCAATCAGCTTCTAAAGTGTCCAAGTGGCTATGTTTGCAGGGATTGAGATATGCGAGAGGCTTGCCACCATGGGCATAGCAGTGAACCTTGTGACATACCTAGTTGGGACCTTGCATCTCCCAAGTGCAGACTCTGCAAACATTGTGACTGATTTCATGGGAACATCTTTCCTCTTGTGCTTGCTTGGTGGCTTCCTTGCCGACTCTTTCCTTGGCCGATACTTAACGATTGCCATCTTTGCCGTCGTCCAGGCACTAGTAAGTTACTAGAACAACACTTAACTGTGTTCATAGTTCTTGATGAAAACAAAACTGTGTTCACGACCTATCTCAAAACAAGTTCAATTCATTTGCTTTGATTGTTGAGATATAGAGAAGTAGCCTATTTTTTAACCGCTTAAGCTTCTTAAGAAATAGAGAAACAACGGTTATTTAGCATGGTATCAAATTCTTTTGGTTCTTAATGAAAAATTTTAACTATTAAAAAAACACGGTATCAATATCTATTTAATACTTAGCCATCTTTAAGTCAAATGTTTTTTGCCATCTATTAGGGCACTGGACTGCTAGCAGCATTGACTATGATTCCACGGATGCGTCCGCCGGCTTGCAACACCACTCCAGCCCACAAATGCAAGCAAGCAAGCGGGTCACAGATGGGACTTCTATACGTGGCTTTGTACCTGATTGCACTGGGCACTGGGGGCCTGAAATCAAGTGTTTCAGGCTTTGGGACCGACCAGTTCGACGAAAAAGACGACAAGGAGAGGGCCCAGATGGCCTATTTCTTCAACAGGTTCTTCTTCTTCATCAGCACGGGCACTCTTCTAGCTGTCACCGTGCTTGTTTACATACAGGATGAAGTGGGCAGAAGCTGGGCGTATGGGATATGTTCCATCTCCATGCTCCTGGCCATCTTGATCTTTCTATCCGGTAGCAGAAGGTACAGGTACAAAAAGAGCTCGGGAAGCCCAATTGTTCATATCTTCCAAGTTATAGCTGCAGCTATGAAGAATAGGAAGCTCCAACTTCCTTCAAGCATCAGTTACTTGTATGAAGATAGCACTGGTCCCTCCAGAATCCAACACACAGATCAATTTTGGTGAGTTAAATAATTAACCTTTTTAAAATTTTCATTTAGTGTGATAATTAATGATCTATTTCTAACTCTTGGATTACTTATGTCAGCTTCTTGGATAAGGCTGCAATCATCACTGAAGAAGAAGCTCATTCTGAGAGCTCATCCAATCTGAACCCTTGGAAGTTGTCGTCGGTAACTCGAGTAGAGGAAGTGAAGATGATGATCCGGCTTCTCCCAATTTGGGCTACCACAATCATGTTCTGGACCACGTATGCTCAAATGATCACCTTCTCAGTGGAGCAGGCAACTACAATGAGAAGAACAGTTGGGAACTTCCAAATTCCTGCTGGATCACTAACAGTCTTCTTTGTAGGGGCCATTTTGATCACTTTGGCCGTCTATGATCGCCTCATCATGCCTCTGTGGAGGCAATGGAAAGGAAAAGAGGGTAGGAACAAATTTTTTAATGAAATTGAAAAAAAGAAATTTAATCAAATAAATAAAATTATGATATATAGGTTAAAATACTAAGAAAATTTGATATTCCCATTTAGTTTATTTATGAAATCCAATCCAGATTATTAAATTTGATTAGCTCATTGAGAAATTCAATCCAGAACGAATGGAGTATTAATGGTGATATATTATATGTCTATATCAAAATATGTAATGTCTTTTTATGTGCAGGATTCACCAACCTTCAGAGGATGGCCTTAGGACTGCTCCTGTCTGTGCTAGGGATGGCAGCTTCTGCCATTGTGGAGGTGAAGAGGCTGTCAGTAGCAAAAAGTTTTGGCACCAACATTCCTTCCACTCTTCCAATCAGCGTCTTCATGCTGATCCCACAGTTCTTCCTTGTGGGTGCCGGAGAAGCCTTCATATACACCGGCCAACTTGACTTCTTCATAACACAATCTCCCAAAGGGATGAAGACCATGAGCACTGGCCTTTTCCTTACAACTCTGTCACTTGGTTTCTTCGTCAGCAGCTTCTTGGTCTCTGTAGTTAAGAGTGTGATTGGGACTGGGGATGGGAAAGGATGGCTGGCAAATGACATCAACCATGGGAGGCTGGACTGCTTCTATGGGCTTCTCACAGTCTTGAGCTTGATTAATATGTGCTTCTTCCTTCTCTGTGCTGCCTGGTACAAGCCACAGAAACCTCAGAATGCTAAGGAGCTGGAGAATCTTAAGGCGTATGCTTCAGAAGAAGTGTGTGACATCTAAATGCATGAAGAGTGGTGTAAAGAATAGAAGGTGCATATGTGTAATTCAGTTCAGGGCGTCTTTTCTCTTTTTTACTTTTTCCTATGAATGAGAAGCTTACTGGTTAGTATTTTTATGTAAAACACGTATAGAACTAATGGGGTGTTCTGCTATCATTTCTGGATTGATGCCTAACTATTCTTATGAAATGTGGTGTCCATTTGGGTGCTTTTCCTTCGTTAAATCTCTCCATATTTCATAATCGAACGCCGTTCTTTCCCCAACAATCTCTCACTTTCCTTGGAAAATTAATTCCGTGTCTTTTTCTTACTCTCCCTCATATTACCCCATGTTCTCCCCACACACACACTTATCGTCCTTCCTTTTTTACTCCGTCGAGTGACAGCTCCGGCTAAGGACGATGGCTCCACTACCAAGATTGCCACCAGTCAGGCATCCCCTAAGAAGAAGAGGAGAAGAGACAAGAAGAGGAGGAGAGGGGGTGCGAACTGCGTGGGTATAGCCAGCCGCCAGCCCAGATTTGTCGGGACTGCGGCTTTGTGGGGATCACACACAGGCCGCCAGCCAGCTGTTAGGACTAAGAGGCAAAGAGAAGGGAAGAGGAGGTGGCGGTGGAGGTCGTCCGGTGGGATGCGAGTGGGTCGAGAAGAGGATGAGCTTATGATAATTATCTAATTATTAAATTAGATAAAATAAAATTATTAATATAAAATAAATTTTTTACTTAATTGAGTTCTTAATATAAAATTAAAAAAATAATATTTAATGGGAAAAGTGATCCGTAATAACTGATAAGAGGAACGAGAAATTGAGGGGCTTATAACCTCAATCATAACACACTATCATTCTAAATGTTAATAATTATCAATCTTTCGGGGAAAGTAATTTTTTTGTTCCCCTTTAACAATAAAATCAATGTAAGATATACATAGGAGCCATTTATCTTTAAGATTATTGACATATATGTTAATACTCCCTCCCTTTTATATTAATAGCTCTTATTTTTATCTCATCGTGAGCCTCACCTAAGTATTAGCATAATAAAAATGGGTATTATGGAAGGGAATCCTGATGACACTGTGAGTCACAGCTCTCTGTTTTTCCCGTGCCGCGTCCACCTCCCTGGCCAGACGTCCAGCGACATTTAGTTGCAAGCCCTCAGCTAGGTCATTCGCTGGCCACTGAATATATGGAGTATGTGCTCGACGACCCTGCTCGGAACCGACGTCACGTATTTGGAGTCTTCTGGCACTGATGGCGCTAGAGCAGGGTCTCTGCTAGTGCAGCTTTGAAGTAAACCAGCTCCTCGAAGCTCAAGGGCTCTTCTACCCATTTTTCTTTGTCTTCCCCTCGCGTCTCCTTCACTGCTGTTGATATTTCTTCGAGCCAAAAGAACCAGCTGAGTGCCACGGATGAGGTATCCCGACCGGCGAGGACGAAGTTAAGGGCGATGCGGAGCAGGACAGAGCTGGGGAAGAAATAGCTATTAGCATCTCCCTTCTTTAAGAACCGAGAGAGCAAATCGTCAGAGGGGTTGAGCTTTCTGGCCGTAATTGCATCCGTCATGTAGTCGTTCACCAGCTGGAGGCTCTTCTTCAGTTGCCCTTTGGTTCCCAAGGAAAACATCTTCAACCGCCACAGAAGTCCTGGGTAGAGGAACCTCAGCAGAGTCGACTCCGTGGCCGTATCGTAGGCTCTGGCGAACTCTGCGTCTCCGGATCCTTTCCGAAGGTGAGGCAACAGATGTTGTCAAAAGGTGAGGCGCAGGAGAAGGTCCTGCATGTCTACGGAGGTCTTATCCCTCACCGCCTGGGCTAGGATGGGCAGAGCCGCAGCTTCACGGAGCGGTGGACCCATCTGGTCATGGCGTGGCGGAGTGTCCGAGTGATGAACTCGAGAGCCGTCGTCTTGCGCTGGAGGAGCCAGGTCTCGCCGTCGCTGTTGAATATGCCCTAACCCAGCAGGTCGTGGAAGGCCGCCTGCCAGACCGGGCCCTTGGGGTAGTTATTGAACCGGAGGCGGAGGATGTGCTCGAGGTGCTTCGGGTTGCAGGTGATGGTCACAAGGCCCTGCTTCCTGGCCACGCATGGGAGAGAAATAATGCAGATTTGGTAGGTGAGGGAGGTGGTTTTTCTGAGGCTGGACGCCTGCCAATCGTGCATGCATGCCCGGTTTGATAGATGAGTATGTTCTCCGGCTGGTGGCTCTGGCGGTGGTTCCCCTTAGAAGCATAACCCCTAAAAATAGATTCATCCAGGCCTAAATTAAGTGAAATGGAGCAATTATTATAGAACAATTTTTTTAACCTAAGTGATATACTAATATATGACTAGTCAGGAGTTAAATTTGGAGGTTTACCTACACTTGCCTTTACTAAAAATATACACAAAGCAAAGAAAAAATTATTTACCTATTCTTGTCATTTACAATAGGGGGGAAGAGTTTTCCTTGTATTTCACTGCGAATGAGCGTAATATAAATTATGCATAAGAGCAGTTCATCCACTAAATCAATATTGCATATGCTAATATATATAAATATAAATATATATATATATATATATATATATATATATATATATATATATATATATATATATATATATATATATATATATATATATATATATATATATATATATATATATATATATATATATGTCACTTACACTGATATACACTAACATATGTGACATCCAATATAAACAACTATATGATACTCCCTCCGTCCTATTTTAATAGCTACAATAGAAAAAAAATAATGTTCGACATTAATTGCTTCATTTTATTTTAATTTAAGCCTTGATGGATCTAAGTTGCTTCTCATATTTACGTTGCCCCATGATTAACAAAAAAAGAACTGACATGGTTCACAAGTTGCTGTGGTGGGAGAAGCGAATCAGTGAGCGACCTGGCACAGGAGCTGGAGCTCCGAGGCAGCTGGTTTGGCAGCAGCTGCTTTTGCTTCCTAGGCCCAAAGAAGACAAAGAAGCCCCTCCTCCTTTGCCTCTTCTTTATATGCGGATGATCAAAATTCTTGAATTATGATGGATTGAGTTTTTTGTTTTCTTTTAGGAGATTCAAGTGGGGATGGGGCCGGCGGGGGAGCTGAGGTACCCATCGTACCCGGAGCTAAACGGGACCTGGAAGTTCCCTGGCATCGGGGCCTTCCAGTGATACGATAGGCACATGATCAGCAACTTGAGGGCGGCAGCAAAGGTCGTGGGGAAGCTGGAGGTGGGGCACAGAGGGCCTAGCGACGTTGGGCACTACAACAATTGGCCCGAGGACGCTCCCTTCTTCTGCTGGGATGGCGGCTGGAGTGGGCCTTACGGGGAGCTAGTTCTTCCTGACGTGGTACTCGCAGAAGCTGCTTGACCATGGCGAGCACATCCTCTCCGCAGCAACGCCGATATTCATTGACACCGGCGTCAAGATCTCTATCAAGGTGGCCGAGATCCACCAGCACTATAGGAGCCAGTCCCACGCGCCGGAGCTGACAGCCGGGTACTACAACACTCGGGGACACAACGACTATCTCCTGATTGCCTTAGATGTTGGCCCGACACGGCACCGTGTTCAACTTCATCTGCATCGAGATGCAAGACCACGAGCAACCGCAGGAGGCGCAATGCCTGCAGGAGAAGCTGGTGAGGCAGGTGGGCTTGGCAACACGGGAGGCTGGGGTGTCGTTGGCAGGGGAGAGCGTGTTGTTGCGGTACGACAAAACAGCGCACAAGCAGATCCTGAGGGCAATGGCCGGAGCAGAGGAGAATGGGGAGAAGAGAAAGATGTGCGTACTCACGTACCTTATGATGGGGCTAAACCTGTTCCACCCAAAGAACTGGAGGATGTTCATAACATTTGTGAAGAGGATGGGGGGAGAGCCGGTGCTGATAAAAAGTAGAATGGGAGGCCAACTTTTGAGATTCTTTATTATTGTTAGACGCTGAAGAGAGGTTCTCGATAAAAAATGAGCTATTAAATTAGGACGGAGGGAGTATATAACTTATGATAGAAAACACTTCAACGGCAATGAAAAAAGAAGACGGCATTGTCAGCATGTTCAGAGTTCAGGCGGCATGAGCAAGTGCAGGTCCATTTCCCACCATAAATCCATCACTACACATGCATTGTCTCATTATTGGAGTGACAACAAGAATTCGGCACTAACAAATGGAAAGTGATTCACTTTCAAAGTTGCTTACCCGTGCAAGTTCCTTTTCTTCAGCATTCTTTTTTTAAAGTAAAACACAAACACACTAAAACAGCATCAACACATGTATACACAGGGACTAGAGATACGGTTAAATTATCACGTCATATGCTCATGTCGAGGTCAATGTGTGGTCGTTTCTTCATTGAGTGACTGTGTATCTGAAACTTGGACATCTAAAAATCTTCAAATGTCAACATGATTCATAATGATGAAAACCCAACACCATTCCTAATCTGAGTTATCAAGAAATCTCTCATAAGCTAGCTAGTTGAACGAAGTAACCCATGTCATGGCTCTGACATTGTTGTGATATTTTATGCACCAAATAATTTTAAAATATATTCGTATATGCTCTCTATTAATAGTTATATTTTAAAAATAATAATTTTTATTAAATAGTAAAAGTATATCTAAAAAAAGAAAAAATAAACTTATGATATTTTTTTTTGTGTATACAATTATGTATTTAAATTTAACAAATTAAAATTATTATTATAGAACAAACTTTTTTTAACAAACAGAGCTATTAATTTAAGACGAAAGAGTGAAGATAACATATCATTTGCAATATTATGTATCCTATACCTTCCCACTTTCCCTCTTTGCAGCTGACATATAATGAGAAGTAATTAATTGCTCATTAGCCTTTTTTGTGTTCACAAATCAATCAAGCCCATATAATGGGCTTTGCAAGCAACTGCGATAATTCAGTTACATTATTTTAATTATTAAACTCTTCTTCCAAATTTTGGTGCGTAAAGATCACCACCAAAAAGTTAGACACAGATTATTGCTTTTGTTACATATATCAGTGCCTCTTTTTCAGATAAAGAGAGTTTGGAGCTCTAATATATGAAGCTAGGGATATCAATTGGAGCACTTCCCCTGTTATTCTTGTAACAGGTCATGTCGATATGAGATTTCCCCGTGAATACAAAACTGTCATAGATTCTCTTTTTATTATAACCCTCGTAATGATGAAGAAGATTGGAGAGCACAAGCTGTTTAAGGGTTTTTTTTATTTTATTAAACGGCCTCCCAAATATGTCCTCAAATGGACACTCTCTTTCATATGTAACAAAAAAAAAATTGAAGAATTAAAAGCCCTCACAACCATATCACACTTTCATAAATCCTTACACAGAAAAAGGAAAAAAGTATATATCTCTCAGTTCACTTCATTTTCAAATAAATATAAATCCTCAACTATTTTTAACGCAACCGTCCAGCTAAATGTGCCACCACCGGCCTAGCCTTGACCAAACCATGACCTTCTTTAATTTAAAAATAAAAATATCAAACTAGTTAGAGATAGGTGAACCTTAAGGTTAATATTATCATTTTATTAATATTTTAAAATTTTGACTTTTGAGGAAAGGGTTTATTGAGCGTCGTTGTCGGGGCTTCATAAGGAACAACCCGTCAAAATGGGCTTAGTAGTAAATTCTTCTAAATAATAATGTTGTAGAGGCATAATTTTGTTAATGTCCAAAGTGTAATCACTAGAATCTTGTCCACAAAACAATTTGCTAGAGAATCTCCATATAAAGCAACTTTAACATCACTCTAATTGACCCACTCCCTTTTTGAGGGATCTGAGTAGTGAAGGCCGTTGTCATCAAGCTTATGCATGAGATGGGTTACCTCTAAATGGATGTGGTTGTTTTAATAAAACAAATAAAGGAGATTATTGAGTGGAGCCTGATTATTGGAGAAACATGCGAGAAGCCTACGCTTTCAAATCCAAATTGAGATTCTTCAAGTCCTTTACATAAAAAGTTTCTATCATGCTTTAGTTGTTGCGTACACATCGCAACTATCGATCTAGAAATGCGATGGAATAAGAAAAAGCAAAGAAACATCATGAGGATTTAGGTGGATCAAAAATTTGCTTAATACCATACCGCACAAACAATTTTTACTATGTTTTCTAGGAGTTGTCAGAGAGGATTGTACAAGCATGCAACAATAATGCTCACAATTCTCACCGGAGAACAAAGAAGCCTTAGAATAGCTTCTCTCATATGAACACAACTTTTTATACCGAAGAAATCTAGAACACTAATTTGGAATATAAACTGGGAAAGAGTCCAAAAAAAAAAGAAGTAAATTTTAATATATATATATATATATATATATATATATATATATATATATATATATATATATATATATATATATATATATATATATATATATATATATATATATATATATCCCATTTATAAGCGCCTAAGCTTATTTGAGCTATAAACGCCCAATTCGTAATAGCCGTCCGATTTATATTTAATTAGTTTCAGGCGATTAACCCAGGTTAACGAACTCGAGCGCACAGCTCATCTCTCGGGACGACTTCCTCTCCGACCCGAGGGCGGTTGCCACCCTGCCACGGATATCCTCCTGGCCTGCGACCGTTGCCCCCCCTGCGATGGATATCCTCCAAGCGGCTAACCCTTGGCACCCGTTGTGGATCCCCTCCCTTGATCATCTCGCAGCTACTCCGCCGTAAGCTTTCTAAGGGATGGCCGCTCTCACACGTCAGCAGGGCCGGCTGGAGCCACCAAGGTGCTGGCGCACAAGGCGTATAATGATTGAACCGGAGCTTGAATCTCTCTCTGTTTCAGACAAGGATGCCGGCGGTGGGGTTCTCGGCTCCGGCGACTGGGGCCGGAGCGGTGGAGTTTGAGGCAAAGATCACGCCGATCGTCATGATCTCCTGCGTCATGGCAGCCACGGGCGGGCTGATGTTCGGCTACGACGTCGGGGGTTCAGGTGAAGCTCGGTTTTTATTTTCTGCATTTACGATTTCGAGCATGTATTGAAACTGTTCTCAAGCTCACGCCGGGGACTTGATTTCTTCTCCGAAAGAGGTAGAGAAACATTGAATGCGTTTCTTCTTCTCTGAAAGCGTAAGAAGGCTTGTGGTTTTTCTGTGTTTTGGAGGTGCTGGGTTGTGAATCCCTTGTGTAGTTGTAGTGATTGGATGAAGCTGTGTTTGTTCGCTCGAGTTCGGGATTTTTGTTGGGTTTGATCTGGGAAAGTTTAATCCTTCGTAAGTAGAATGCCTTCTCGAATTGGAAAGTGCGATCGTAAATTGTTTGGTATAACTCTATAACTATACTTGTGTGGTGCTCTGGAGCTAATACTAAATTTGTGGTCAGCCGGTTCGCTTCGGGAAAGAGATGCTCTACTGGTTTTTTGCTCTAGTTTGTGGGGGGGATGGATAAGTATTTTGTTATGTTACCCTGTATATGCAAGCGAACAAGTATATGTCTTGGAACTTGAAAATTACAGTTGGGACCCCTAAAAGACATGGGGTTTCTAGACTGATGTAGCTTGTCTTGTCAGAGTGCAGGGAAGCGAGAATGTTCAAGCTCCAACCAACAATCCAAGTTCCAAATTCCATGTTTCATTACTATATTGCAGTTGAGTTGGCTCTTTAACTATTTCTACCCCTGCAAGTTACAACCTAAAAGATGAAACATGACTTGTAACAAAACTGCAGTATATTACTTGTACTCATGAATATGTGCGGTTGTGATTGATGTGCCTCTTTTAATTAAACACACTGTTCTCGCTGGAAAGGATTGAGATGCTGATTTAGTAAGATGGCCATTCTGTTTTCCTCTTTTCTAGCTCTTTACTTTTATTTGGTAAACTTGAGCAATTTTTTCTGCTGATGGGTTATCAGTCTGCTTTCTTTGGTAACACGAATTTTTTTTAGGCTTTATGGGGTGTTTTGTTTTAGTTGTAGTCAAATATACGTTACCCAAGCTAAATATTAGATCTTTACGTTTGGAAGTTAAAGGGTTGCAAATATAAATACAACATCTTACCTTCTTTCTACTAGTCTTTATTTCAGGTGAATCTCAAATGTAATTTAGTACATTATCTCTTTTTAATGTATATGTAAATTCACCAGCTTATGCCACAACGTCAAAAGAATTATGGTATGTTTATGCTAGTTATTGCAGAGAGAATTCAACATGGGTTTATATTTTCTGTTTGTTGTAATTATCATAATTAGTTAAGTTCTTTTACTAGCTGTCAATCAGATCTATCTCGTTGTTAGTGGGCATTTTTACAAGTTTGTGTGAGGTAATGCTACTAGAGGAATATTCATCATTACTGTTTTTTGTTTTTTTTGGTTGGCTTTAGCTATTATATTCAAAGTCTATCTAACTCAGCGGATTTATAAACCGTTTCCTGAATTTCTCCCACTTCAATCTTCCTTGAGCAACATTTTTAGACCAAATACGGTTTCATGGCTCTCTAGTATTTTGGGCTCTGCCTCTTTGGAATTTGGATTTTGCTAGAGACGAACAAGGCAACCCGAGAAATCATTTCATTTTCCTTTCATTTTCATATCAAGGAGAGATTTTATCTTTACTTATTATATGCCCGACGGACATTTGTTGCTTGTGGGTATGAATCAGAACGTTTATATGTACCCTGTCTTAAGGCTTGAGGTGAGGGCAATGGAGTAATTATGTTTTTGTCTTACGACCATTGATTCCGTCATTTGTATGAAATGCAGGATTGCTCCATAACGTAGAAATACATGTACTCAACGGATACATGTGATGTGAGAGCCAAAAAATAAATAAAAAAAGTGCTTGGAGAAGTATTTCTGAGGTACTCAATTCATATCTCTTTACATATATGTTGATAGGCAAGTACCTTGAGTAGTTTTGTACCAAAAAAACTTTGTATAAAAAATGCAGAAAAAAAATAGCAGACTTATCTGAGTTTATATTAAAGCTGCAATGGTTTAATTTTTGTTGTGCACACTACATGGAAACTCCCATAAAATTCTATAGAATTTATGTAGCATGACTCTTTTTGTTTAAATTTGCCAAGTTGGTGGTAGGTATGGCTAATAACTTGATTACTGCGACAACAAAAAGGAAGGCAGATTGATTAAATCATAATTTATGACAGGTTTATGTTCTGATTTCTTCTCTAGTCTATTGATGATGAGAAGTATATGTTTTCGTTTTATGTGGTATCCTTTAAAGATCTCGCGTATTATTTTGAGATCTTCATTTGTTTCAAAAATTTGCTCATATCTTCAACTGGGTCTCCTCACTAGTTTGTTGACAATTTTTGTTGGATTACTCGATTTATTTGAACATTCCTTTTACTCATTAAGGATATTTTGGCCATTTTTATTTAGTAACTATAATTTTCTGCTTCTTGTGGAAGTTCCTCTGACAATTGCTTATAGCTACAGGTAAAATTATATAGGTCATTCAAATGACTTAGTAATAGAGCTTGCTAATGAAGTAAGGAAGATATGATGGCATAAGTGAGGAAAAATCAAGGAAAAGAAGCCTCTTATGGGGGTGTATGTATCCTTGCTATCGGAGTTGTTGCATATGCTGGTCTTTCCACTTTTAGAAGCTATTGTTATGGACTCGTCATTGCAATGAATTGATTCTTTGAACCTTAGAAGAAACACCTAGCAGAAAGAATTGATTGAATCATAGACTCACCTTCCTATTTTATTGTTTCTTTCTAACATGGAGCAATCATTGTGAGGATGTATTCTCAAACAGATTTTTTTTTGTTACATTTTATCAAAGTGAATGTTGATAAAATAAATATATTTTTAAACAGATCAAAGTGAATTTTGATCTTGTGGCAATAAATGTATTTTGGCAGCTAATTTTACACAAAAGTGAGATGAAAGTCTATTTCTCCTTTCTAAAGAAAGATTGGCCCATCGTATCTTTGTCTCTTTACTGCATTTTTCCTCCTACAACAAGGCATTGTAGCCATGGCCAAAAATATCCATGGTTAGGTCATAGCTTGGCTACCCATGGTCGAATCTGATGCTACAGTAAAAGATGTGACTGTAATTTTAGAGTGGTGCTATTATTGCTCAATTTAAGTCTTTTTGCCAATTCTAGAGTCAAATGAGGTTATGTAAATGTAGAGAGGCACATAGTGTAGACAACAAAGCCCATAGCATAGACTTGGGTTATAAAGAGAAAATAAGCATGCTATTATTTCTTTTATCAGAGGCACATTGCTTAGATCACAGAGCCCACTCCTTGTTTCCTTTATTAAAAGCTTGGAAGCTTCATGGGAAGGAGGTGAGTAAAAAAAAAGCAATCAGAGTAGTCAAATAATCTGGCTTGAATTTCAACCCTATAGATCCATTAGAGGATCTATGATATTGATCATAATCCACATGATTTGTAAAATGTTTTCTTTTTGCACATGTTCAATTCTTTTGTCACATAATTTAATTGCCTTCCAATGGTAAAAGGAAAAATTAAGATATTATTTGTATCCCATACATTCTAGTCAGCTCTTTTTGGGAAGCACAAGAACGTCCACCATCTGCATCCCTACCAGTAGCTTTATCATCCACACGCTTGAAGTTCCCATCCACCATTGTTGCAATGTCGGGATTCCCCTATTTGCCAGATTAGATGGCACAGACCCGCTCACATACTGCCGCAATCTGCTAAGTCATGACAAACATAAAATGGGAATAATTTATTCCTTCCAATGGTCATAGCACTACTTATAACGCATTTTCATATGTTATTACATGTGAAACTTGAATTGTTTCTTTTTGGAGTCTCACTAGCTAACTAAGAGCAAGACAAATATTTTTAACTTTTAATCCTATAGAGAAATACTGCCTAACTAGCCCAAAAAAATGACTCTGAAATCTCCTCTTATATTCATTTCCAAGCACCGACACAGAGATGTTAACAATCATAATCATATGGTATATAAGCTACAAGTAAAAATCATGAAAACATACAAATCACCACTATAGAATAGACATACAAATCAGAAGCTAGCAAAGAGAAACCCCCATCAATTAAAATGGATCGGGAAACACACATGTTCCCACATGAAACCGGGATTGAATAGATTTTTCTATCTGAACTTGATTGAACTAGTCATGTCCTTCACTTACTATAAAAATACTGCATTTTTTATGCATTTGCCATTTTTTCCGGCATTTTTTACACAACAAGTTACTTTCTTAATAATGTTCCTAAACTCAATAGAAATGCCCTAATGTGACTAAAGGAAAAAAGAGTTTCCTTTAGTTAATTGAAAATTTCATGACCCTCCTCTTTCACGTCTTATGTTGGTCCCTTCTTGAAGGGATTAGTAGCTCACAAGCACATCAACAACTCTACTGCTAACAGAATAATCTTATACCCAAATCCAGAAACAAAAACAAGAACATAAATTAGCATCAAAATGTGGAAAGAAAGGTCACTCTAGAATGAGGCATAAGATCATGACCTCAACTTGTTTGCAGAAATACGACTCACAACACCTTTCTTCAAGCTAAGAATTTGATCGAAACAAAAATAAAAAGTGAAAGATGGACAACCCTCTCCGATGGTCAGAAAAATAAAAAGCTAAACATATAAATGTCACTAGAAAAATTATTACAGACAAAACAAAGAACAATAATAATATTCAAGAATCGACAACCTGCGATGACATAGAACAATACCTGAGATGCGTATCCGAGATCACTGCAAGACAAGGCTGGAAATAAAAAGACGACTAGCGCTTGCTGTCTACAACAAACAAAGAGCGACAAAGATGTTAGGGCGAAACTGGGTGCTGAGGTGGGGAGTGGGATTTTTTACCAACGGTCATGCGGTCACCTAAGTAGACCATTTATTTTGACCATGACATTGACCAAAATATTCGGTCTATTTAGTCATGGTCAATTGGTCCAAGAATTCACAAGATTCTTCCTCCTCATCGTTCACTTTCATGTACAATCCAAGCTGTTCTAAAGGATTGCTCCCTCCTAGCTTAAAACCATCAATCTCGCCTTGCAAGTTAACTGAACTAGTCTCATCAACTAAGCTACACAAATGTTCGGCAGTAGTCCCCAGCATTTCCAAGTCTTTTAGATCAAGTTCAAACCTTCTATTCGCTGCTTCTCAAGCTCCTCCCTCTCTAGGCACATTTTCTCCGAATCTCCTTTTTCACCCTGAGTTTGCAAAAGTTTGTTTAGCTAAATGCATAAAGGGCATAATGAATGTCAAAAAAAGTATTCATAAAACCATTATAGGAAATCTAAGAAATTTATGAACATTGACCTTATCAAGAGACTTCTCTCGTGCTCTAAGAATCGTATCAGCAAAGCGGTTGCGCATTAAAGCTGCACAATAGAGCTTTTCTAGGGAGACAAGAAGCATTCCTCCCCAAGGTGCACATACTGACAAGAATTCGGACAATATCAAATTCCGTTTTTCTATAGTCACCATCTCATCCTCGTCTAACCAAAATCATCATAGGCTTACCCTCTTGGCTGCTCTCTGCCTCAATTGACATTAACCTTGAAGGGTTGCTTTGTACATCTTGGTCAAAAACATCTTCAAAAGCTGAATGTGAAAAAATAAGTTCCGCCTCTTCAAGTTGAAAAATGTCACCATTAAACAACTGCACATACTCCCTGCGCAGAGCAAATCCATATATATTTTGGCACAACTCACTATTTTTCTCATGAGGATCAACAAGATCACTTCTCTCATGATCCAACGATTCTACCAAAGCAGTAGTATCCTGCATGTACGGAAAATTGATAATGACTATGTAAGTTTCCAACAGATTTACTAGAAAAAAGATAGAATCTCCCACACAATAAAGTCCCTTTTTTGGAAGTATCAAATAATATACTTAGACCCACAAGGCAAATAAATATAATTGCACCAAAATCACCACCCAAGTGACTATATTTATTAAGTGTAGACACATATAGCTTAGCAGCAGAGATATAATACCTTAATAGTGTCTGTAGCAGGGGCAGTTTTGTCGGCAGCAGATTTACTTGAAGATGAGCTATCAAAATCTGAATCTAGAAGTCAAAGCAAGTACAAATCAGCAAAGGGTGAAACTGAAGCAATGGTAACACAAGAACAACTCTGTCAAGATTGGGATGGTCATTCTATTACAACATGAATATAATGTCCCCACTTACAGTTATTGGACCATGGTATGGGCTCGGGCCCGGTTTGGTCCAATGGTGTAGCAGTCTGGGTGAGCCGATATGGGCCACAGGGTCCAAGGGTGGTGGGGTGGTGGCGCCGAACCCACATGTACCTTCATTACACGTAATTCGAGTGGGACCCACACATGTCATACACGTACAGTAGACATACATTTAGGTATGCATTTACACATTATGGGGCCCAGATGCGTGAATTGTGTGATGAGGGTAGGACCCGCGTGATTAGCGAGGGGTCGACCCTGTCGCGGGTTTGGCCGTGTGCAGGGGGTCCAGGCCTCTGCGGGCTCTGTGTGATAGAGCCCACTCCCGTTGTGATTGAGCCTCTATGTTAAACTGGTTGGAATTAAGCATTCAAGCCCATGTAATCTCAGCCCATTTGTTTCTAGCTCGCCATATATGGAAGGTAGGGAGAGAGTGAATAATGGAGAGAATAAGAGAGAATATTCTCTCTTACTCATGGAATGGGGCGTCCCCCTCTTTTGTGGATCTAATTGAGAATTAGATCCTCTCCCTCCCTTTTCTCCTACCCCCTCCCATCTCTCTATCTTCTCCTCTCTCCCAAAACCAGTCCGCCCCTCCCTCTCTCTTGTTTGAGTGCAGCCTGCACAGGGTTTTTTCAAGGAGAGTCTCTCCTTTGTTGGGAAGAGGAGGTTGTAAAAGGGCTAAAGAAAATGGGCTGATTTGCTGAGAATTCCTTCACTCCAAGCAAGGGTTTGAGAAGAATCATCACAAAAAGGTAATCCTTGTTTCTATTGATTGATTGAGTAGATCTAATGTTGACATGCTAGATCTATCAAGGAGGGCATGCTAGGGCTGTTTTGAGGCCCAGGTCAGTTCGTATCAATCCATGTTAATTATATTCCTTGGATTGAATGTTAAATATGCATGTATATTGCTAATTGATGTTAGACTTTGCATGTATTGTGTAGATCTCTTTATAAAGTTTGGATTTTTATGTGCGCCACCTCTCCCACCACTGCTTCCCCTGCTGGCTGACCACTCTACAGTGGTATCGGAGCCATTTGGGGGAGGTTTGGTCGCTGATTTGGTTGAGATCCGATCCATTTTACCTGATCTAGGTTTAGATTGGTAAAATTGGGGATTTTAGCCTAAATTGGTTGATCTACACGATCTATTCAAAGGGCTATATATGTTGGTTTGATTTAACTGATTTATGCATGTTTACAAAAGATTATGACTGCTGGATGTATGTGATTAGAGATAATTTGAATTTTTAGTGCATGTTTGTTTACTTGAGGGCATAGTGGTAATTTGTCACTTATTTTTGTGCACAATCTTGTTCTCTGCTCACATTGAGGCACACACATCCCTGCTGGACAGTAAGGGTCTTTTGAATTATTTTTATTGTGATAATAAATTTAATTTAATTGGTTAAGGGTATAAACTGACTAAAATAGCCCTAGGGGCATTTTGGATAATTCACTTGTGCATTGTGTGTGCGTAATATAGTTCTGTCCAGATCTTTCATTCACTGTGTTGATAAATTGCTGTAGTTTCTGTGAAATTTTTTGGTGTGCTGTTTGAGGGTAGAAATTACCAAAATAGCCCTAGGGGCATTTTGGTAATTATACACCAAAAGTTTTATGGACAGAATCTTAATTTCTAGCAGTGATCAGAATTGTTATTTTCTGGAATATAACTTAGAAAAGTTTATGTTATTAATTTTGGTGTGCCCTTTAGGGTGCAAATGACCAAAATAGCCCTAGGGGCATTTTGATAAATATACCAAAAATTTTTGGACAGAATTTTTTTAAAATTCCAATAACCTCTAATAATGTTTATTTGCTATTTTGTATGCTGGGTTAGGTATTTTTTTGGAATTTTAAATTCATAAAACACATAGATACCTAATTAGGGTAACTTCCGTTAAGGGGTAGTGAGGGTTATTTCCGGAAAGTAACTCAAACCCTAATTAGGACATTCTAAATAAGGTAACTCAGTATAATAGACTCAATTATCCTAGGCTTATATTTAGATTTAGAGTTTGTCTAAGTAAGTACCTATCTTTGAAGCAGTCAACCTACTATAAATAGTACTAATTTCCTGTTCATTGCCTGTTTTCTTTGTAGATTATCAATGGCTTCCAAAATGGTAACTATTCTGATAATTATCTGGTGTGGAAGAAAAGGATTCACCACATTCTGACTCTTTTTGATCTTGCTCATGTACGTGAGCAGGTCATTGAGTCACCACCAGAAGGTACATTAACTGATCAGTTTAAAGCTCTTGAGAAGTTGAGGGATGATGATAATAAGGCTAGGTCCACCATTCTTACTTTAATGGAGCCTAAGATAGAAAGGCTCTTTGAGAAGTATAAGACTACTAGAGAGATGCTGGATGCAGTGTCTGTGAGGTATGGGGAGCAGACTGAGACTCATAAGAGAATGCTATACTCTAAATACCAAAATTTCAGGATGAGGGAGGGAGATGATGTGAATGAGCACTTGAGTGCCATGTTCATCATAGCTGATGACCTAGAGACACTGGAAGACCCCATCTCTGAGGGAATCTAAGTGTCAACAGTGTTGAATAATTTTCCCAAATTTTGGGAGAGTGTAGTAATTTATCTGAACATGAGCGACCAGAAGATCACAATGGAGGCTCTAACTGCCAATCTTAGGCTTGAGCAATAAAGGAGGAACCATGTGAAGGCTTCTGGGGGGTCTTCTACTGCCAACCTGGTACACAACTTTGGTGGGGGTAGGAAAGGTGGACAGGGGCCTGGTCCCTCTAAGAAAGCTTTCAAGAAGGGAAAGAAACCTCAGAACAAGGGCATTGGAAAAGAGAATGACAAACCCAAAGGTACATGTTTTAAGTGCGGCCAGATGGGTCACTTCAAGGCTAACTGTCCCTAGAAGGATAACCATTCAAACAAGGACAAGGGCAAGAGCAAGGATATTGTCTGTGTTGTCTCTAAAATGATGCTTGCTGACAACAAGGAGAAGACTTGGTGGCTGGATTCAGAAGTTACTGTGCATGTTTCCCACTCTAGGGGATCAAGAGGCGAGATGGTCAATCTGATTCTAGGCCAGAACAAAGTCTTCATGGGGAACAACATGTACTGCAAGGTGGAGGCTATGGGGAGCTACAAGATTCCTCTGAAGAGTGGGTCTAACCTAATCCTAATAGATGTGCTCTTTGCTTCTTCTATAAGGAAGAACCTGATTTCAATCCCTATTCTAACCAAGAAGGGGTTTGAGGTTAGGTTCAAGGGGAGTAAGGCAAGTGTGGGTAAGGATGAGACCGTTTTATTTACTGCTTCTTTAATTAATGGATTGTACTTCTTAGATGTAATGAACTCTATTGAATCTAATGAAATAAGAGCTTCTGAGTATATTGTTTTGTCTGTGGATGATGCTTTACTTTGGCATATATGTTTGTGCCATATAAATGTAGATAAACTACATAGAATGTCGAGTGCTGGGTTGTTACCCAAAATATCCAAAGACCTACGTGTGTGTGAGGATTGCTTATTGGGTAAGATGAGCAGGCAATCTTTCCAAAAGGGACAAAGGGCAAATGAACTATTAGGGGTGGTACATTCTAATATCTGTGGGCCTCTGAATGTTCAGACTCACAGAGGTATGACGCATTTTATTACTTTCATTGATGACTATTCAAGATACGAGTACATGTATTTAATAAGCAGGAAGTCTGATGCCTTAGATAAATTCAAGGAATTTAAAGCTGAGGTAAAGACTCAGTTAGACAGGAAAGTAAAAATCCTGAGGACTGATAGGGGTGGTGAGTACACCTCTGACCTGTTTAAAATTTTTTGTACCGATCAGGGAATAGTTCACCAGTACACCCTACCGTACACTCCACAGCAAAATGAAGTGGCAGAAAGGCATAATAGAACGCTTATGGATATGGTAAGGTCCATGTTAAATCACTCTGAGTTAGGAACCAACTTTTGGGGTGAGGCTTTAGACACCGCTGTGTACATCCTTAATCGTGTACCAACAAAGGTAGTCCAATAGACACCTTATGAGTTATGGATGGGTCGACGTCCGAACTTAGGGCATCTTAGAGTGTGGGGGTCTAGGGCATACGTAAAGGTACCTGACTAGCATAGGTTAAAGCTAGACCCCAAGACCATAAAGTGCAACTTTATTGGTTACTGTGATTACTCTAAGGGGTACCGATTCGTGGTTCACCACACGGATGAGACAGTGAGGGTTGTTGAGTCTAGAGATACTTATTTCTTGAAAGAAGAATTAAACCCTAGAATTCCTAACGAGAAAGTTGATTTATTCGAGGTGGTTAAAGTGGCTGGTCCTAGCAATTCCCCAGAGGAAGTAATTGGATCAGATCAAAACCAAACCGTACCTAAACCTAGGGCATTGAGAGAAAGAAGACCTTCAATTCTGTTGAGGGACTTCTATACAATGCTAGGGGAAGACAACATCACGTTAGATGAACCTATTCTAGATGACCCTATTACCCTTGAGCAAGCTTTAAGTCTTCCAGATGCTCAAGAATGGTAGGTCTGGGAGATAGTGGATCCACTTGAAGGGCGAAAGCCCATTGGGTGTAAATGGATCTTCAAAAAGAAGCTTAAGGCTGATGGGTCTATAGATAAGTACAAGGCGAGATTAGTGGCTAAGGGATTCACCAAAGAGTATGGGATGGACTTTAAGGAGACATACTCACCGGTGTAAAGATTTGACTCAATTAGATGTCTCTTAGCATGTGTTGCTTACTTTAATTTAGAGTTGCACCAAATGGATGTAAAGACTGCCTTCCTAAATGAAGATTTACATTGAACAACCTGAGGGTTATGTGATTCTTGGAGAGGAACACAATGTGTGCAAACTCATAAAATCATTATATGGTCTAAAACAATCTCCCAGGCAATAGTACTTCACTTTTTACAAGGTGATTAGTGAGTATGGGTTCATAGTGAACGAACACGATCATTATGTCTATACCTTCCGGGATGGGACTAGGTATATGATGCTATCTTTATATGTAGATGACATACTCTTGATGAGAATGACCTTAGTATGATAGTCAGTTTAAAGGAATGACTCAAAACCCAGTTTGAGATGAAAGACATGGGTGATGCATCCTACATCCTCGGGATGAAAATTGACAGAGATAAAAAAACTAGGAAGCATAGTATATCTCAAGAGTCATATATAGAGAGTTTTCTTAAATGCTTCAATGTCATTGGTTGAAAAATCATTGAATCCCATATATACAAGGGTACTATGTTGTCTAAGAGTATGGCTCCTCGGACAGAGGAAGACCGACTCTGGATGGAGTCAGTGCCATATGCACAGACTATTGGCAACTTGATGTATGTCATGACTTGTACTCAACCTGATTTGAGTTTTGTGGTAAGCTTGTTAAGCCG
The DNA here is from genome assembly GCA_035235625.1 of Saururus chinensis. Lineage (NCBI taxonomy): Eukaryota > Viridiplantae > Streptophyta > Magnoliopsida > Piperales > Saururaceae > Saururus > Saururus chinensis. The sequence continues at coordinate 25,558,321 of CP141143.1, read as the reverse complement.
TTACTAAGCAGACCCTGGTCTTCAGCACTGGCAAGCAGTGAAGAGGGTATTTCGGTACCTATTAAGGTCTAAGAGTTTAAAACTCACCTATTAGGCGGAAAGTCTGTCTTGGCTGGATATAGTGATTCAGACTATGTGGGGGATCTAGATGACAGGAAATTCACTACTGGATATGTCTTCATGTTTGGAAGCGGTGCTATATTGTGGGCAAGCAAGAAATAGAAGAGTGTTTCTAAATCTATGATGGAAGCTGAGTTTTATGCATGCAATATTGCAGCTTCCCAGGCAGTATGGATTAAGGAGTTTCTAGCAATATTGGGGCTAGAAAAATGGACTGATGCTCCTATCCAGATATATTGCGATAATCTGGCTACAGTGTCGACACTTAAGAATGGGGAGATCAGTGTCAGGGGTAAGCACATTGAGGTGCATTACTATTACATCTTCGACATGCTACAGAGAGGAAAAGTGATTGTGAGTCATCTTCCTACTTTTGAGATGTTAGCAGATCCGTTCACTAAGGCCTTAACAACGGATCTATTTTCAAAGCACGCTCATAGCGTTGGTCTTTGACAGGACTAGCGCTGGTCGTTGTTGGACCATATGAGCCCTTCACCCATAGTGGGGGATGTTGGACCATGGTATGGGCTCGGGCCCAGTTTGGTCCAATGGTGTAGCGGTCCGAGTGAGCCGGTACGGGCCACGGGGTCCAAGGGTGGTGGGGGCGGTCGCGCCGACCCCACATGTACCTTCGTTACACATAATTCGAGTGGACCCACACATATCATACACGTACACTAGACATATATCTAGGTGTGCATTTATACATTGTGGGGCCTAGATGCTCGAATTGTGTGGTGAGGGTGGGACCCATGTGATTAGCGAGGGGTCGACCCTGTTGCTGGCTTGGCCGTGTGCAGGGTCTAGTCCTCCGCGGGCTTTGTGTGACAGAACCCGCTCTCGTTGTGATTGAGCCTCTATGTTAAACCTGTTGAAATTAAGCATTCAAGCCCATATAATCTCAGCCCATTTGTTTCTAGCCCGCCATATATGGAAGGTAGGGAGAGAGAGAATAATTGAGAGAATAAGAGAGAATATTCTCTCTTATTCATATTCTCTCTTATTCATGGAATGGGGCATCCTCCTCTTTTGTGGATCTAATTGAGAATTAGATCCTCTCCCTCCCTCTTCTCCTACCCCCTCCCATCTCTCTATCTTCTCCTCTCTCCCAAAACCAGTCCGCCCCTCCCTCTTTCTTGTTTGAGTGTGGCCTGCGCAGGGTTTTTTCAAGGAGAGTCTCTCCTTCTTTGTTGGGAAGAGGAGGCTATAAAAGGGCTAAAGAAAATGGGCTGATTTGCTGAGAATTCCTTCACTCAAAGCAAGGGTTTGAGAGGAATCATCACAAAAAGGTAATCCTTATTTCTATTGATTGATTGAGTAGATCTAATGTTGACATGCTAGATCTATCAAGGAGGGCGTGCTAGGGCTGTTTTGAGGCCCAAGTCAGTTCGTATCAATCCATGTTGACTATATTCCTTTGATTGAATGTTAAATATGCATGTATATTGCTAATTGATGTTAGACTTTGCATGTATTGTGTAGATCTCTTTATAAAGTTTGGATTTTTATGTGTGCCACCTCTCCCACCACTGCTTCTGCTGCTGGCTGACCACTCTATAACAGTATCTTGCTGGGGAAGCGTAACTAGTGGAGCAAATCGCCAAACAAAAAACTTATCCATTGCTGGATGAAAAAATTAAAAAAACTGTAGCTTTGAATTGATACAGGAAAGAAAGACAAACAGTTTTACCTCATTATTCTGCAATTGAGACTTTCCTAGGAGTGGTTGGATAGATAAGTCGCAGGCACAACAAATGTTAAAGATTGGGACACCAAACTGGGAGTTGGTATTGTACTATTTATAGATCGGACACCGACGGAAGCAAAGAGGCGGCTTGAGGGGTAGGGATGGGCAGGGCAAGGAGGTGGCTTGAGGGGTCGGGATGGGCAGGGCAAAGGAGGCGGCATGAGGGGCGGGGATGGGCTGGGAAGAAAGGAGGTGGGGATGAGCCTTGAAACATGGAGGCGGTGATGGCCAGTGGACCAAGGAGGCGGCGATGTTGATGAAGCACGGAGGAGATTGTGCTTCTTCCCTCCTCAAGGAGATGAAGATTGATGAAGGGGCGACTTGAGGAGCGGGGATGGGCTGAGAAGCAGAAGGCGGTGATGGCCAAGGAGACAAGGCAACGGCGATGTCAGGAAAGCTAGGAGGTAGTGATGGTTGGAGAAGCACACTGGAGATTCCAATCTCTTCCCTCCTCAAGACGACGAAGGTCGATGGACAGCGGGTAATGTGGGCGGGAGAAGGCCGAAGGTTGATGGAGGGGAGGGCGGGGAATGTTAACTCTAGTTAACTCAATATTCGGTCCGTAGAAACAATTTCTCATCGTTGGATGTCATTGGACGGTGAGATTTAATATGGGCGCATATGCACAACCTAAGCTGACGCTTTAGGTGGATCAAAAATTTGCTTAATATCATGCCGCACAAACAATTTTTACTATGTTTTCCAAGAGTTGTCAGAGAGGATTGTACAAGCATGTAACAATAATGCTTACAATTCTCACTAGAGAACAAAGAAGCCTTAGAATAGCTTCTCTCATATGAACACAACTTTTTATACCTAAGAAATCTAGAACACTAATTTGGAATATAAACTTGGAAGGAGTCCACAAAAAGGAAGCAAATTTCAGTAAGAATATATATATATATATATATATATATATATATATATATATATATATATATATATATATATATATATATATATATATATATATATATATATATATATATATATATATATATATATATATATATATATATATATATATATATATATATATATATATATATATATATATATATATATATGTCATATGTATTGTATTAGTTTATTTTTATCATCAAAACATTGTCAAATGTTATGTAATTTTATACTATTATTAAAGATCATACAATAAAGATGAAATAGAGTAGTATACTCAATATGTGTTTTGACAAATAACACACACACATACATCACACTCATACATTTGAGAAATATGGGTATTTTATAGTGGAGAGTGTACGAGACAATTGAATGAAAATTGTGTTTGTGTTAATTAGCGATTGATTGCTAATGAATGCTCAGTTGATCAACCTTGAATGTTGTTCACAAGGTTCTCCATAAAGTTAAAATGATCATTCACCAGGTGGTGAGATCGATTGGTGCTAGTGATGTGATTACAGTGAATAATCAATTGCTTGCTCAAAGGATCAATTTATGACACTACTACATTAAAAAAAATAGGCAACAATTGGTCACCGTGTGGAACGATATTTTGCTTTAAGATGCAATTTGCTTAAATAGGCTATTGTGAGTAAAATTATATACTTGTTAAAGATAGAACTATTTAATCACCTTTGATGTCAATAAAAAGAGGTTAAAATGCGCAAAAGTAAGAGAGGAAGGCTTGAAAAATCTTGAGAAAAAAAAGTTAAACTTCTCTAATGTATTCAAGAGTTAAATTTGACCATATGACCTTAAAAACAATAAGAAGAAGAGTGATTTGAGTTGAGTAAGAGTACAAAACACTTATATGATTAAGTGTATTGGAAGAGTTGCTAAGAAGATCAAAGGGGAATTATTGTTCATGGTATAGGGACTTGCATTGAAGATCTAGATTTGTCAGAAGTAATCAAGGTTAAGAAGACCAAGCTGCTATAAGTAAACAACTAAGGGTGGTGATCTAAGAGTTCAGAGCTAGTAATGTCGAAGCCTGCTGATTGAAGAAAAAATACTTTTTTCTTTGTAAACTATTAACTTTGTATCTTGTGTTTACATAGTACATACTTGGTCTAGAGAGAAGGTTATGTGGTTTTTCTTGAGGAGGGTTTCTATTTAAAAATTCTCTTGTGCCAATTATTTGATTTGCATGTTTCATAAGACACATAGGAATTCATGCTTATGATAGAAATCTAATTTTGATTTTTATTAAATGAGAAGAGTTTCTTGTAGTTTAATTGTGAAGTACATACACATTATTTCTCAATTTGTCCACAATCAAACCAACAAGTGGTAGATGAGGACTAAGATTCATTATCTTGAGTAGTTTGGGCATGTTCTTTTTTTATATAGATTTAAAAAAGTTGTTAAGTATGTCTCACTTTGTTTGTAATTCCGTATATAGTTATTAGAAAAAAATATGCTTTTAATGAATTGCAAGCTCTTAGGCAAAAATTTTGTACCATTGATTGTGAAAATTTTGAAATCTTGCATGCCAAAATTTTTTGTGATGTTGAAATTCAATAGTTGATGTTAAAAGTAGAAAATTTATGGAGAGGGACAAAAATCTCTTATAAAAACTGTAAGAATTTGTTAAGGGCAACAAAAAATTTCATAAAATACTCTATGTTAGTAGATATGGGAATGACAAGAGTGGTTTAGGTTATGGCAAACACAAAAACTCTAATTCCATAGGAATCAATAAAATTTGTCTAAGCTAATAAATTGAATGAGATTGGTGCTAGTCCTTCAAATTCAAAACCATTGGTTAAAGTTCACACCTAAAAAAGAACTAGTGTCCAAAATTGAAACTAGGAAGAACAAGTTTGTGAAGAAGTCACCCATTGTGAGAAATAATATTCAAAGAAAAAAAGACTATTAGTGATGCTTTTAAGCGTTACTAATAATCATAAAAATGTCACTAATGACTATTAACAACACTTAAATAGCATCGCCAAATGAGGTGCTAATAGTACAATTGGAATTTGTTATTAGCGACACATATGAAAAAACATCGCTAATAGTACAATTAGCGATGTTTTTCTTTATGTTGCTAATAAATAACTTTTTGGCGAAGCTTTATAACACGTCACTAATAGTAAATTATTATCAATTCTTATTCACATGCGTCGCTAATAGTAAATTATTAGCAATGCTTATAAAGCGTTTCTAATATAAAAATATTTTAAAAAAAATTTAGCTACGCTTTTAAAAGCGTTCCTAATAAAAATTAAAAATAAAAATATTACACTTTCAAAAGTGTCATTAACAAAGACAGAATTTAAAAAATAATAAAAACATTCATTAACGACACTTTAAAAGCGTCATTAATAGAAAATAGAAAAAATCCCACCTTTGGCGGGATTTCAAGGAGGGATGCTGGAGTCCGACTCCCCTACTCGGGCATGGGAAGGGGAGGGGAGGGGTGGCTGGAGGAGCGGCCAGAGGAGCCTGAGCACCTCCGACAACGACTGGAAGAATTGAGGGAGAGGGAGGGGTAGGAAGGGGCTCCGGAACCCCTTCTCCACTACCTTAGAGAAGAAGGGGGGAGAGGAGCTTCAACCGGAGGAACTGGAGTCCCTCCTCTGCTTCCTCAAAGGGGGGGAAGGGCTTTGGCCATTAGAGCCGGCTGGAGTCCCTCCTCCCCTTCCACAAACCAGGGAGGGGGGGGGAGGAGAGAGCATAGGGCAGGGGCTCCGACCGCCATAGAGGGGGAGAAGAAGGGGGACCGGATGGGGGCCATGACCGGCGGAGGCGGGGTGGTAGGGAGAGGGGAGGGCAGAGGGGGCCCCTACCGGTGGAGTAGAGCCGTGGGAGAGAAGGGGCTCAGGGGCACCATAGAGGGGGAGAAGAGGGGTTGCAACCGGCGGGGGATGCCACCGGTGGTGGGGCGGGAAGGGGCTTCGGGTGCCATAGGGGGGGAAGGGGGAGCAGAGGGGCCGCTGCTGGAGGAGGTGGAGCTTGGGGGAGGGGGGAGGGCTTCAAGGTTCCACATAGGGGGAGGGGAGAAGAAGAGGGAGCAGAGGGGGTTGCGGCCGGTGAAGGAAAAACCGGGGTTGGGGGGGGGGCTGCAGGGGTCGGAAAGGGCTTTTGGGAGCCATAGAGGGGGGGGGGGGGGGGGGAGAAGAAGAGGGAGCAGAGGGGCTGCGGTGTGGTGGAGGGGGGTTGGGGTGGTGGGCTTTGGGGCACCACGGAGGGGGAGTAGAGGTGGCCATAGCTTGTAGGGGTGGGGAGGTGGCAGCGACGCGACTGCAGGGTAGGAAGGGGCTTTGGGGTGCCATAGAGGGGGAGGGGGAGAAGTGGGGTCACAACAAGAGGAGGCTGGGTGGCGGGGGGAGGGCTTTGGGGCACCATAGGAGGAAGAAGGAGGAGCAGAGGGGGCTGCAGTTGGCAAAGGTGGAGTTGTAGCAGTGAGGGGGAGACACGGTAGAGGAAACATGTGCAGCAAGAGGCCTATGGCAGGAGCTGGAAAAGGGAGTGGGCGGTATTTATTTCTCTAGCAAGGGTGAAATTTTGAAATATTTTATTTATTTATTGTAATACCCCACTTTTCAATTACGTCTAACCAAGGGGGTTAGAGGCAATTAGTAATTTTTTTAATAAATTATAGATAGTTTCGATGGTTGAAACCTCCGTATTTGAGTAGAGCTCGAAGAAACGAGCGTAACAAATCAAAGAATGGTTGAAACGGAGGTCGGGACCGGAAGTTACAACCTTCGAGAATCGTAGAAAATAGGTAGGACCCACTTAGAAAGAGCATAATTTATTGCTTTAAGTGGGTTAGTATCGAAGGGCTCGTCGATACGAGTCCAACGGTACCTAAAACACATGAATCCGAATCCGGGGTACGGAGATACTCGCGTTTGAAGATTTGGATTTTTATAAAAAAAATAATAAAAGAAAAAGAAAAATGGCGCGCGGCTGGTGCGCCGCAACGCGGGCCAGCGCATGACTATCAGGGCTCAAGCTCCCTCAGAACCACGGACGCAGCGGTTTGTTTCGGCGGGCACCGTGGATACACGGGCATGACCCGCGTCATGCACAGTTTCTGCGGGCTCCGCCGCCAAAACCAATGTGCCGCTAGAAATGGCATCGCGGAGGTGCAATTTCGGTGCGCGGGGTCTAGAAATACCCCATTTCCGTTATGTTTTCAGTCAGAACTTCATTCTCCCCATTTCTGACCGTTCTGAGGCCGTTTAAGACACATTTCATACTAAATCGAGTGTGCTCTACACGATGGAGGGGTCCTTTCTTCTAGTTGGAGTTTGTATAAGGAGGAAACACCCCAAGACAAGGAGAGGTTCTGCTCATTATCTTTGAGCACCGACTAATTTCGTTTTTTCTGTTTCTGGCCATCCTAACTCCGATTTAGTCGATTCAAGAGGCGTTCTTGACTAAATCGAGTGTGTTCTACGCGATGGAGGGTTCCGTTTTTTGAGTTGGCGATCGTATAAGGAGGAAATGCCCCAAGACAAGGAGAGGTTCTGCCCGTTATCTTCAAGCACCGACCAACTTCGTTTTCTCTGTTTTTGTCCATCCTAACTCCGATTTAGTCGATTCAAGAGGCGTTGTTGACTAAATCGAGTGTGTTCTACACAATGGAGGGTTTCATTTTCTGAGTTAGTAATTATATGAGGAGGAAATGCCCCGAGACTAGGAGAGGCCTTGCTTGTCATCCTCGAACAATTGAGCAAGAAAAAGAGACTAAGAATAAGACGGGGTTCTATCCATAGTTACCGAGCCTCAACAAGAGAAACAATGTAGAGTAGGGGAGGTTCTGTCCACCACTCACGAGCGCAAAAAATGAGAAGAGTCTCCGGTAAGGAGAATATTTATACATAGTCTTTCAATGCAAGACGAGGGACATATAAAGGTTAGAGGAAGCTCTGTCTACTACCTCCGGATCTGAAGGGGAGGACGCCCAGAAGGAGCGAGTAACTCTGAATACCGATACCTTACGAGACATGATGGGAGTAAGCATTTCTGATCTCCTATTTTAATTATAGAACAACATGTGCTAGTTATGATGTGTGTTATGCTATGATCCATATGCTTGTTATGCTTATGTGTGCCTTATATGCCATGATGTATGCTTATATGCTATGTTGTATGTGGTCTTGCTCTAGGGTAGAGTGAGATGTGTAATATATTTTTTATCTCGGCTCAGTGTTAGAGCGAGACGTGTATATGTAGTTTTGATCCCGCTCTGTGGTAGAGCGAGATGTGTGTTTTCATTGGCTTATTAATTTCCACTGGACTCCGATATATAACGAATTTTTGTAAATATCAATATATACATATTTTAATATATATAATTTTGTGATACTTGTTGTATGTATTAGCTGTAAGGCAAAATTATGTTCGGATCCGATCATATTAGAATAATATCCAATATGTACGTAGGCAACCAACGGTAAGACAATGTTGGCCCAATCCAAATCAATTATAAGTATTTATTTTATTTTATTTTACACTCGACGAACTATGAAGTTTCATTGTGTGTATGTGTCTGTTACAACCTAAGTCTACGTATGGGAAAGCCTGAAGCTCGGTAGTAAGTAGACGAATGTTATACCTCTTGCACATAGATGATAATTCTTAGCTCAAGGAAAGAAAAATTTTCTATTAGTGATTTTGTGGACCCGGCTCGGGTCGGGTTGTTACACTTACTACATTGTCATCAATATTAATAGAATGATAATATTACTCATTGGGTTTACCTATCTCAAACTAGTTTGATATTTTTGTTTTTAAATAAAAGAAGGTCATGGTCAGATCAAGGCTAGGCCGGTGGTGGCACGTTTAGCTAGACGGTTGCCTTAAAAATAGTTGAGGATTTATACTTATTTGAAGATGAAGTGAACTGAGAGATATTTTTTGTTTCCTTTTTATGTGTAAGGATTTATGAAAGTGTGATATGGTTGTGAGGGCTTTTAATTCTTTAACTTTTTTCTTTGTTACATATGAAAGAGAGTATCCATTTAAGGACTTATTTGGGAGGCCATTTAATAAAATAAAAAAAAACCCTTAAATAGCTTGTCCTCTCCAATCTTCTTCCTCGTATAGCTTGTCCTCTCCAATCTTCTTCATCATTACCAGGGTTATAATAAAAAGAGAATCTATGACAGTTTTGTATTAACGGGGAAATCTCAGATCGACATGACCTGTTACAAGAATAACAGCGGAAGTGCTCAACCAATTGACATCCCTAGCTTCATATATTAGAGCTCCAAACTCTCTTTATCGGAAAAAGAGGCACTGATTCAAGGTATATATGTAACAAAAGCAAGAATCTGAGTCTAACTTTTTCGGTGGTGATCTTTATGCGCCAAAATTTGGAAAAAGAGTTTAATAATTAAAATAATGTAACTGAATTATCTCAGTTGCTTGCAAAGCCCATTATATGGGCGTGATTGATTTGTGAACGCAAAAAAGGCTAATGAGTAATTAATTACTTCTCATTATATGTCAGCTGCCAAGTGGGAAAGTGGGAAGGTATAGGATATAATAATATTGCAAATGATACGTTATCTTCACTCTTTCATCTTAAATTAATAGCTCTATTTGGTAAAAAGGTTTGTTTCATAATAATATTTTTAATTTATTAAATTTAAGTGCATGATTGTATAGACAAAAAAGAATATCATAATCTTATTTTTTCTTTTCTTAAATATACTTTCACTATTTAATAAAAAATATTATTTTTAAAATATAGCCATTAATAGATAGCATATACTATATTGTTAAAAATTATTATTTTCTCAAAAGTCAAAATTTTGAAATATTTTATTCATTTACTACATTGTCGTCAATATGAATAAAATGATAATATTACTGTTAGGGTTCACCTATCTCAAACGAGTTTGATATTTTTATTACTCTTAGCTATTTTTAAAATTATTACTTCCTCAAAAGTCAAATTTTTTGCCCGCGCAACTGAAATTATGCCTCATGCACCAAATTTCGAGCATTTACATATTTTTTAGCAATGCTTCAACAGAATCGTTACAAATATCCTTCTGACTAAGTGTTGCTAACATACGCCATTTCACAATGCTTCCTTATAAGCATCGCAAATGGGCATACTTTTGCGACACTTAAAGATGAACGTTGCAAATAAGGCTCTGTATTAGCGTTGCAAATAAGGCCTTGTATTTGCGATGCTTATTCATTACTGTGCAAAATACTACTGTTTTTAAAAATAAAATCTTTTCTCTCTCTCCTTGCTCTCTACCCACTCTCTCTCTCTCTCTCTTCCCTCCTCCCTCTACCCCCTCTCTCCTCTCTTCTTTCCCATCTCTCCCTATCTCTCTCCCTCTCTTCTCTCTCTTATCTCTATGTCTTGCTCTCCCTCTCTCTCTTCGCTCTCCCATCTCCTCTCTTCCCTCTCTCTACCTCTCTCTTCTCTCTCTTTTCTCTCTCCACCCTTCGCTCTCCTCTCTCCTACGCTTTGTGTCTCTCCCTTTTTCTTCTCTCTCTCCTCTCTCTGTCCTATCTATCTCTTCTTTCTCCTCTCTATCTTATCTCATCTTTCCTCTCTCTCTCTCTCTCTTCGTTCTCTCCCCCTCTATCTCCTATATCTCTCTTCTCTCTCCTCTCTCTTCTCTCTCCTATTTCTGTGTGTGTGTCTCCTTTCTCTTCTTTCTCTCCTCTCTTTCTTCTCTCTCTTCTTTCTCTCTCTTCTCTCCTCTCTATCTTGATCTCTATCTCTTCTCTCTCCCTCTATCTTTGTTTTCTCTTTCCCTCTTCTCCTTTCTCTCTCACACGCGTCATTGGGAGCTCTGGCTATGAGGAAGAGATGTGAGAGAGTAGGAGAATTTAATTTTTTTTAAATTTTTTTATTATATATTATATTTAAAAATTAATAAAAATAATATTAAAAAATATTAGCGACATATAGGAATATAAATTGCTAATATATTAGGTATTTGCGATGCATAAGCATTTGTGTCACTGATACTAGAGTATTATTCATGCATACATTTTATTCTAATTCTTTTTATTAATTTTAAACTATAATATATAATAAAAAATCTAAAAAACTAAAATTAAATATCTCCATCTCTATCTCCCCACTCTCTACTCTCTCTCTCTCTCTCTCATGCGGAGTGTGAGCCCCTACTCTGACAAACAGAGGTGAGAGAGTAAGAGAATTTAATTTTTTAATTTTTTTAATTATATATTATATTAAAAGTTAATAAAAATAAATTGAAAAATAATAACGATCCATAGAAAATGTGTTACTAATCTATGATAAAAAAATTCTCAAAAATCTAAATTAAATTCTTCCCCCTCAATCACTCTTTCTCTCTCTTTTATCTCACTCTAGCACCAGCGATCTAGTTGGTAGATAGTACTTTGATAGATCCCGAGTTTGGTTCCTGGCTGGTGCATGGCTTATGGTTTTCTTTTAATTGTGTACTCTGGAGCCTCCATGAAAGCCATGGGAGTGTTCTTATGCTAATTGAGTAATATAGTAGTTGGGATCAATTGCATTTTAATAGATGATCTTTGGAATATGCTTTTGCTAATTTCAAGTAATCTACATTTTCACATATCAGTTGAAAAAGTACATATATACGACTTAAACAAGCAAGTTCAATGCCTGAAATGTATAAAAAAACGTTCAAAAACTGAAGAAATTAAGTTCTTTAGGTTCCCAAGGTGGTCCTTAATATGCCATTTTATCTTAGTTGAAATTAAATAAAAAATTTATCATTAGTGATATGTTAACAATTAATGGAGCAAATGGAAGCGGTTAAGAGAGAGATACATCTCATGGGAAGTGTTTTTAATGTTCCTTTCTCACAATGAGCCCAATATAAAAAATTTATAAGAGCTTTTCATCCATAAGATCAACGGCACACACGCTAATATATATTAGCTCTAATAGTACTAATATTAACACGTACTTACATGTAGTAGCGTATACCATCAATTTCAAATATCAAGGGTTCCTATGCGTTCCTTACGTTAGATCTCAAATATAAAAAAGTTCACTTAGGAACACCTAGGGGTTGGGCATAGAAGAGCATTAAAAACTCTTTCTGTTCCATGCGGTTGGGCAGACGTTGTAATCACACAATCAGCAAGAATGACAAAATGGAGCTGGGACCGGTAGACGCATTTTCATATGCCTTTCTCTGGATATGTCACAGCTCTGTAGAATATGCATGGACAAGTTGTCCACCCAGCGATTGAAGAGAAGGAAAAAGATGATATGAAATCGGTACCTTTTGGGAAAAACCCAGACCGTCAATGTCTCTTGAAAAGCTATTTCGTTGATAAGTTCATCTTCTGAAACCTAATGACTTTGAACTGTTGCGAAACGGGTTTTGATAATAATATTTACGAATATTTATATTTCAACACATCTACAATTTCAGGAGGCAGATTTGACAACGCCAACAGAATTTCCTACTCTACTCGCTTTGATTTTATTCCCAGTAAATTGGGTCTTTTTACATTGACCCCTCATTAGCACTGCTGCTACCGCCCCTCCTGCCTGCAGTTGTGTTCTTCAATATCTGCACATGATGCAATGGGGGTAAAACATCAGGACCAATCAGTTAGGTTAGTCAACATGAAAACATGTGAAGACTATGCTAGCAATCATATGCCTCTTGATTATGGTAATAAACTTTTCATGGGTTGAATATTAGCACCTACATATTTAAACTATGAAATTGTCTCTGTAACCCAGCTCCAATATAAAATAGGATATTTTAAGCTATGAAGTTCTATAAAAATGTCTAACATTTATTGATGATCGTAATAATCATTTATAATATATCTAAATTTGATCAGCTTCAGGGTACACAAAATGGAACTAAAAGAATGTCAAGAACAAATGTAGAAGACACCAACAGAAGCCATCTCAACACACATTTACCAAGTCCATAGTTTACATTATTGATGATCTCATTAATCATTTATCACCACTAAAAATTGACAATCTTCAGAGAACACAAAAAGAAACGAAGCAATGTCAGGAACAAATGTAGGAGACACCTAAAACAGAAGCCACCTTAACAAACATTTACCAAGTCTATGGTCTACACACATTAAGGTAAAAAGATTACTCTTACTAACGGTTTTGCGTATAAATATGTATTAGCTGTCTTGTTGTACAATTACAATACCTAGTACTGGGAACACTTTCCATATGAATTTGGAAACTTCACATGATGTGGCTGATTTGTATCAACACTAGGCCAACTACCAGAATTGATTCCAACTAATAAAGACAAATTATCTAATCAACAGAATGATCAACTAAGTAATCTCTTGTTAAAACTCATCTACTCGAGACAGCTTAGCCCAAAAATATTGTTTACACATCCCGATACCTGGAATATGCCCATAGAGATATGTTATGGATTAAATTATAACACGGAAAAGATAGATAAAAATGCACATGACAATTCGGGGTCTAAAGTACTAATAAAAAATCAATGAAGTTGAGAATAGCTCGATCTTTGCTAAAAGTGGAATATTTTATTATAAAAGTGCACAAAGCTGATAGAAACTGAGCTTTTAAAGAACATAACGAATGGTAAAACACATCCTTATTTAGGGAGGTAAGAGTGAAGATGTGTGAACATTTTGGAAAAGCTGTGGAAATCAGGTGGATATAAAATTTAGTTCATGACATTAATCAGCGAAAAAATTTTAGAAATAGACTCAACAAGTGCCGGAATTACAAAAATAGGCAAGGAATTCCAGTTTTGCAAAATTAGACTTACGCACATTCCACTTACCTGCACGCGCGCTTGAATTGCCGATAATACCCTTAAGCAATGGAAATGAATAGACTCGACTGCTCTCCACTGGGTGCAACCCAAAATTCAGATTTCAGTTTTCCCTCTGGCGCTTGCGACCGCTCTCGACTGCTCTCCACCGTTACGAGAATCACATTCCCTTCCGGCAACCCCTCATCCAGCCTTTTATATCCCATCCTTCACCTTCTTCTTCTCCGCTATCGGTCATCCAGTCCCACATTTTTTGCTCCTCCGGTATTGCAGAGAAAGTTCCCATTTTGTTCCATCCTTCGCTATCCACGCCGGCGATCTCACTGCGGCAGTCATTTGACAACCGGAGAAATACATTGCGGCCACCTTTCCCCCCCTATGAAGACATTTTGCTCAGCTCCATTCCCGTCATCCCTCTCTTCCAGCCGGCCGCATCCCGCATTTCGGTGTTTTGCCCTAATCTACATTATGCATCTTCACTTGGCCGTCTGACCAATCTCCCCATCCGTTGATCAATAGAAGACGACATAAATGGCCAGGTGAGATCCTACAACTATGTATGGTTAATTAAAGAAGCGAATATCTTGTTTAGTTGTATTATATGCTTTGGTTTGAAATTTATTGCGATTGTGTGATGAAATTCATAATAGGTGTGTAAATTGGACGTATGTACTGCTATGATTAGTGTATGTGATGTTGTAAGATAAATTTGATATAAATATTTGAAGAATGTGATCTCATGACAACTTTTGAAAAAGGAAATCTCTGATGTAAATGAATATTGTATGTAGGATGAGGAAGAAAAATATAGCGGATTAGTTAAGTTGGAGCCGTGCTTTGTTAGAAGCATTATTGTATACCACAAACGAATTTAACTGATATAGCCTAACCATTGACTGGTACATTATAGTTTAGTCTTGAAAATAAATTGTGTGGTCAATAAACTGTATACAGTTTGGTATATACATGGGTAGATTGATCTTGTCAAATGTAGATTGTGTGTTTGGTGCTTAGTGAAGGGTAGACCATTTAAACAAAGGACACATGCTTAGAACAAGGTTAACTGATAGGGCCTAATTGTTGACTGGTAGGATTTAGGCATCTTTTATTGACGTGTAAAGTACATTGTGCCGGCTTTAGACTTGATATAGTTACGTCTATATTTGTGTAGATTCATACGAGTGTGGGTCTTTCATGTTCTCGATTGTATAATGTGTGTTTGGGGCTTAGCTTACATAGATGTCTTTTATGGAATGTAAAAGAAAGTGACAAAATTAAGGAAGGGTCGAAATGTAGTTGGTAGGCTACATCTGAAAATTGTTTGCTCAACATCTACCTTTTTTTTACCATTCTCTGTAATTTTTGATATGATGAAAATCAAGGGTAGACCCTTTAAGCAAGTACACATGTTTAAAATAATATTAATTGATGGGGCCTAACTGTTTACTGGTAGTCTTTTATTGTTATGCAAATTGCATTGTCTACGGCTTTATGCTACACCTGTAATTTTTTTGCTCAATAATGGCCTTTTCTTTCCCTTCTATGTGATATAAGATATGAGGAAAATCACAGGTAGACCATTTAAGCAAGTACACATGCTTAAAATCATGTTAACTGATAGGGCCTAACAATTAACTGGTAGTCATTAGTCATAATTTATTTATGTGCAAATTGCATTGTCTACGGCTTTATGATACACATATAAATTTTTTTATCAGTAGTGGACTTTTTTGTACCTTCTTTGTGATATATGATATGAGGAAAATCATGGATATACCATTTAAGCTAGTACACATGCTTAAAACAAGCTTAAATGATAGGTCCTAACTGTTGACTGGTAGTCTTTAGGCAGCTTTTATTGTTGTGCAAATTGCATTGTGTACGACTTTATGCTACACCTGTAAATTTTTTGCTCAATAGTGGCCTTTTTTTTACCCATCTCTGTGATATAAGATATGAGAAAAATCACAGGTATACCATTTAAGCAAGTACATATGCTTAAAATCATGTTAACTGATAGGGCCTAACTGTTGACTGGTAGTCATTAGTCATAATTTATTTTTGTGCAAATTGCATTGTCTACGGCTTTCTGCTACACCTGTAAATTTTTTGCTCAATAGTGGCATTTTTTTACCATCCAATGTGATATGTGATATTATTTAAATTAAGGGTAGACCCTTTATGCAAGTACACCTGCTTAAAACAATGTTAACTGATAGGGCCTAACTGTTGACTGGTAGTCTTTAGGCATCTTTTATTGGTGTACAAAGTGCACTATGTCGGCTGTAGGTTACATATGTAAATTGTTTGCTAACTAGTGTCATTTTTTTACCATCCTCTGTGATATGTGATATTATGAAAATCAAGGGTAGACCCTTTAAACAAGTACACCTGCTTAAAACAATGTTAACTGATAGGGCCTAACTAATATTGTGTGTTTGATTATTTGGACAGTGTACGTAAGTTATATTGTCAAACTAATATTGTGTGTTTGGTGCATGTGTTTGATATACTACAAAATTTGATTGTGTGATTCAAAATAGGTGTTGTTCATTTACATATTTGCCGATATGTATGTTGTGCGTGTGGGTTACATGCCAAATTATGACCCATGCTTAGCTTGAAGATACCAAGTAATGACCATTTACTTGAACTGTTAAACATTACAGGGTGAAGCTACCAAGTAATGCGGAAGTGATCTTCAAGCCAGTTGAAAGTGATAAGGGTAGAGCCCATGAGGGCGACCCTCAACCCAAATTGACATATGCTTACATACAGAGGCTCAAAGAGCATTTCAATAAGCATAGAAGACAAGCAACACTATTCGAACGTTCATGTTTCGGCAAATACATACAGCTGGACATAGAGAAGTTCATGTTCCCACTTCAAGCCTTGCACCACATCGGAAAAATGCATCAAGGAGAGTATAGGTTTCAAGTGACGGAAGCATATTCGATGAAGTTGTTACCCACGGAATTTGCCCAAGTAACCGGTCTGCGTATGGCTGATGTGCTCCCATCCCTTCCAACAATGCCAAAAGTTTTGAGAAAGGACTCCCTACTTTGTAGGGTGTTCGGCCCACTAACTTCTTCGTCCATGTTATACATCGTGTTTGGCCCACTAACTTCATCATTTGCTCCTCCGGCATCATTACCTGCATTTGAGTTGGCATTATTCTCCTCAACATTGGAGATGTTCACCGTATCCACTTCAAGCCTTGCAATGGGGACATCTTCTAGTTCTTCATCAGAATCGGATTACAAATTTACGTAAACAGGAGGAGGTTTCTTTGCCTCCAACTCCCTGGCCTCACATAGTAAGTCATCTACTTCCCGGTCGTCACTGAAGTCCATTGTGTTCATGTACAATATGTCCATATCCGAAGCAGCACTAGCCAAATTATCATTGGTTTCAATGCCATGCCTCACTCCTACTTCCTTCACTTCCACTGTATGCTTCACTTCATTTGCAGGTCTACTAAGCTCTTCGGCATCATTGAAAATAATTGACTCCTTCATCTTTGATTCGGATACATCAATATTCAGCTCATATTCATGGAACGCATGTACATATCGCACTTTGGTTATTATCAATGGTAGACCATCATGCCTGGTCTTGGCATATTGCAGAAAACACTGAAGAGTCCTAGTATCACATATTTTCGTTGGAGGTACGTCCATGGGGATTGCCAAAGGATATGTAAAACTCATCTTTAAAGAGTATTCTACTACAACATCCTATTAATTTGTAAACCATAGGCACCAAGGATTCATACGTCAATGAGCTTCTAACAAATATGAGATTCGACTTGGCATTGGAGCAATCATACTTGTGTCGACTTGCATCCCACTCTGCACCCCACACACATAACAGAGGCTGCTCATCTGTATCCATCTGAATACACCATATAGTTATGTCAGTTATGCTCTGGCAGTTATCAGTTGATACTTATCAGTCAACAATATCCGTCACGAAATTGAAACAACTTTGTGTGAACGGGCATCAATTTCATGCTTAACCTCAAACTTAACTTCATGTATTACAACTGTACATGTGGCACACCGACCCATGTAAGTACATACACAAGACAAGAGTTTGTGTACCCGCGAGTTACCTATGTTAAACGCTACTAACAGTTATCAGTTGAGACGGATCAGTTAAAGCTTTCACCCACCATCTCCACACCGAAAAATTAGTTGTCGTTGTTGTTTCATCTGCAAAGCATATCAGGTAAGAAGTAGTTCATCCAAAAGTACAAATATTAACATATTCTCCACATCCAACATTACCACTGTTCCAGTAGGGACATCTGTAGGTAGAAACGTGACTATCCGTGTCTTCCTACATGCGTCCATATGCAGAGACTGCTATTCGACATCCACCTTCCGCCAACCTAAGTCATCTGATCTGCCACTAGGGAGACGAGAATATGGAACCGTAAGAGAATACCTCACCAGATAGCTTGGGAAGCAACCTTCGGAGCGATGTTAAGAAAGTGCGTCGGGGTTTTTCACGGTTTTCACATTTATGACGAGGTATGGCCCATGTCTGCTATATGCAGTGCGTGTGTGGACTTATCAAACGTGGCGATGCTTATTGATTCTCTTGATACACCATGGAAATTTGATGCGAAATGCATATATTATTAAAGAAAAATTTTATAGGAGCCCGCACACACGTGCATCTACGTGAGCCTGGGCTCTATGGGCAATTAGATCGATTTAGATCCGATGACCCATAATAGTCTAAGGGTTTAAATGACCTATGTTTTATGGGCCATCGGCTATTCAGATGTACATCAGATTGACTGTGGCGATCGGGATCAAGTAGAAGTGCGTATTTCTGGGCTCCTATTAATTTTTCGTTTAGAGTACCATTTCTATGAGCCCTGGCTAATGCACAAATGCATGTCACCCGCATATATCAGACCCATTTTTATGAGTAATATGGGCCATTAGATGTACTTTGGATTGGCTGTGTAGCCTGGGCTCACGTAGACACGCAAGAGGCCGGGCTCCTATTAAAATTTTACTTTTCGGTACCATTTATATGATCCCAGGCTAACACACACATGCGTGTGCCCGGGCTATATGAGGCACGTTATATGAATATTATATCCCATCCAGATGTATATTTGATTGCCCATAGCGCAAGGCCAAACGCAAGTGTGCATGAACCCGGGCTCATATTAACATGACGCTTTTGTAATTGTCCTAGCCAATGAAAATAACATTTCTGACCATCAATATTGAATTTATTTAACTCTATATGTGTTTTTAATGACGTCTATGGGAAGCTGTAGCTTTTCATTTTATATTGTTCTAAATAATATTTATCATCATCATTATAACAACAACAGAATTGTATATGAATGCATTAAAAACTATTTATATTTCCACCAATCCACTCACCATAATCAATAAATTATGGCAGTTCTAACCCTGTGAAACATTCGCTTGTACAATATCAATGAAACTATATACAAAGGCATTTGCTAACCATTAAATACTTTTGGACATACATTATCCACCATGACCAAGTGATGGCTGAAACTACAAAATATAATTAAGTCTATGATGTGCGGCCTGTGATTACATGTAACTGGATTGGAGAGCAATCAGTCATGCACATTACAAAGTTTAATCATTAAGCGTTGCTGGTGGTAAGGGGAAGTATAAAACCATAATTACTATCGATTCAGACGATGAAGATGTTAAATATAAGGTGGGAAACATAGATCACCATATATATGTTCCCCACCTAAATTTTAACATCTTCATTGTCCGAGTCGATAGGAATTATGGTTTTATACTTCCACCTGCAACCACCAACGCCTAATGAAGAAACTATGTTATGTGCAGAATGTTTACTCTCCAAACACATCCCATCTTTTGATCTAGCATAATCACTCTATACACTATGAAACTGTCTGGCACCTCAATGTTGGCCTCCACCTACTTGGTCTCTGCCCTGGCTTCTCCTCTGCTGCCCCTTGCATGCCTCGGGGAGGCGGACATATAAGTGTACTGCGGTGAAGTGAAGGGATAGATTTAGTCGAAATCAGTTAACTACCAGTCAACAATTAATCAAAATCAGTTAACTATCTTCTAACCATATATGCTAGGTTATATGGTATCGTCGTCAATAAATATTAGATCACACCATGCTCATGATAGTATAACACAAATTGTGCAAATCTAATGAATTCGCAATGTACTTCGAAAAATATAAGCATCTTACCATCTACCAGTCAACAGTTAGGATGTATCAGTTAACTTTGTATTATTCCATCTACTAGGTCATATGGTATACTACTTGTTATATAGCATATCACAACATTCAAACCTTCCTTGTAAACCCATCTTGAGCACATCTAATGACCACACAATGTACTTTGAAAAATGAAAAACCTCCTACCATCTACCAGTCAACAGTTAGGATTCATCAGTTAACTTTGTTTTAACCATATAAACTAGGTTATATGGTCTCCTACACACTAGATATCAGATCACATCATAGGCATGAATAAAACTGATTACGTGTATTTTCCTTACTTACCCTAACAACAAAACATACTATTCATTTACTTACTTTCCATCTATTAAAATATATTAAAGTATACTAACTAAGCACCAAACACAAAAGATCAAGTTGACATATTTACTTAATAACACTCTTATTTATCCACCCATATGTAAACATAGCTATTACAAATCTAAGGAACTCGCAATGTACTTCGGAAAATATACGCCTCTTACCATCTACCAGTCAACAGTTAGGATGTATCAGTCAACTTTGTATTATTCCATCTACTAGGTCATATGGTATACTACTCGTTATATAGCATATCAAAGCATTCAAACCTTCCTTGTAAACCCATATTGAGCACATATAATAACCACACAATGTACTTTGAAAAATTAAAAACCTCATACCATAAACCAGTCAACAGTTAGGATTCATCAGTTAACTTTGTTTTAACTATATAAACTAGGTTATATGGTCTTCTACTCGCTAGATATCAGATCACATCATATTCATGAGTAAATGAATTAACTATAAAGCCTGAGCAGTTCCAAAGCGAGTGCCCTGAAATTATGTGTGTGTCGAAAGCAAATGAGAAGAATTGATCATCATAAAAAAAACTAATGAGAAGCTCATAAAATGGTGTTGTTTATTCTCTATCATTTATTAAGATATATGCCCCACTCAAATAGCAAAAAAAAAAAAAACTTATGTGACCAACTCATATAGATCTAAAGAATTTTTTCCAAACATAAATACAAAAATCTATTCCTTGTCACAAAAAAAAATGAAGAAATAATCCAAAAATCGATGCAAAAAACATGCTAGGAGAGGAAGCAGTTGGACAAAATTCTCCCTATTGTCAAAGAGAATATTAGCACACGGCCTCCCTCCAAATCCACTATTTAGAAAATATTTTCTCTTGCACTTAAATTAAAACCACCAACGGCTCATTTGAAGTCCTTAGCAGAGACATAATCATCAACACATATATTAAGCATTAAGTTCAACAAGATAATGAACTCAACCATAATATGAACTACTTGGAAACTATAAACACTGATTGCAAATTATAATCAATGATTGCAACTAAATATTATGGAATCATTACATGAACAGAGCAACAATACAAAAAAGTAGAATTGCAAAGGTAGTAGTGATATCATGCAGAAGTGAAAATTATACATGATAATTTGCCATAACGGAGAACCTAAAAGAAACAACCATGCCAAAGACCAAAAAAATCACAACGCAAAGGAACTATTACCACAACCCAACCTGGCCAGCAAAACAAATATGAAAACTCAAGAAAATAGAACCTGAGAAAATAAAAAGAATTACACAGGAAGCAAAGCAAATGTTTTTGGGCAAGCATATCATAAAGTGTCTATTTAACAAAACATAGAGAAAATCATGCAGAAAAAAAATAAATGGATGTATTTGTGCAGGAATTGTATGCAATTTTATACATGTTTATATAATTAATGGCAAAAATATAAAGGAGAACCTAAAAGAAACAACAGTGACAAAGACCAAAAAAATCACAGTGCAGAGGAACCCAATGTGGCCAGCAAAACAAATAGTAAAACTCAAGATAACAGAACCTGAGAAAATAAAAAAATTTACACAACAAGCAAAGCAAATGTTTCTGGACAAGCATATAATAAGTATCTATTTGACAGAACATAGAGAAAATTAGTTGTTGTGAGCAACTTACAGTTTTCAGTTAGACAACTGCAAATATTTATTGTGAAATTGCAGCTAGTACAAACATTCAAACAATATCGTAAATAATTCATGGATAGACATCTGAGTGGAAGCAATCATATCAAAGAAAATTATAGCACCCATTATGAGCCAAAAATCATTGAAACTACCTTAATATTTATTTGGTTATGAAAAAAAAATAAGGGATCAGGGATCTTACCTAGCCAATCGATTATGAAGCCCAAACTTCAGAGGGCCGACGGATGAAAGTTGGATGAAGGGCACAAAGGCAATAAAAATCTGCCATAGGACGGGACCGTGAGCGTGGGTAGAGGTAGGACAGAGGAGTGAGAGAGAGGGGGGGCATGAGAGAGGAGGATCGCCTAGACGAGGTGCGCATTCCTTTATCAGTAGGCTGGGAGAGGAGAGTTAGAGTAGCGGGACAGTGGCTGTGACTGCACAAAGGTGGAGGAGGAGATTGCAGAGGGAGAGATGGGGCTGGGGAGAGGCGGATTTGGTTGGCGATCTCCGGTGAGAGATGATTGCAATCACCTAGAAAGCCAAAAGTGGAATCGAGGAGGGGAGTTTATTCAGAGAAAGGGCATATATGCCATTTTGCACCGTACGTGTGGGAGTTTCGCATGTGCCTAAGTCTAATTTTGCAAAATTGGAATTCCTTGCCTAATTTTATATTTCGGACATTTGTGGAGTCTATTTTTAAATTTTTTTCTTAATCAGCACATCTTGATTACACCTATTGCAAGGTGATCCCTCTACAGTGATGACACATTATAAATGAAAATCAAAGCCAAATCAATGACATGCAGAAACATTCTAGTGGAGATAAGAAAGCAATGCCAAAGAGACATAAAAAAGATTATGAAAAAGGCAAACCAGCTAAACTACGAGACCAAACAGAAGTTGTCTTTAATACAAGTGCTACCGCCATTATTTATTACGTCGACAAAAATAAAAACTTTAGGGACCCAAAATGATGAAAATCCACAACAGTTAAAGACAAGCTACCATTGGATTTTATATTGTGGAAGGTAAAATTTCTTTTATCCAAAAAGATAAGAGAGTGGATGACTGCATAGGGTTTTTTTCGAAGTATCTGAGGAATAATCCACATACAACCTAATCAGCTTACAAGAATATAACAATAATTAAAAAACGTATGCCGTGGGATTAAATCTCATTCCTTTTGCTGTTCTCCTGTATAGGAATTGCTGGTTTGGATGTTACATATGGATTAATTTGAATATGATATTGACATGGGTTATGTGGAATCTGTGCAATCTGGAAAACACAATCATATCTGTGGAGAGAATACTTCAGTACATGTCCATTCCTAGTGAGCCTCCACTAGTTATAGAGAACAACAAACCTGACACTCATTGGCCATCTCGTGGAGAAGTGGATGTAAACAATCTTCAGGTAATCTCTGGTATTTCTTTCAAGAATAAATTCCACTTGTTCAATCTGTGTGTGTTATCTGACTTGTGGGTTCCAAGGTCTTCTGTTGTGAAGCTAAAGTGATGGTGATGATGTTGGAGCAGATCCGTTATGCATGCACCTCAATTGCCGCTTGTCCTTAGGGGCCTTACATGCACTTTTCCAGGAGGATAAAAAACTGGAATTGTTGGAAGAACTGGAAGTGAAAAGTCAACTCTGATACAAGCACTTTTCCGCATAGTGGAACCTACTTGCGGTCAGATTTTGATTGACGGGATTAACATATCCAGCATTGGATTGCATGATTTGAGGTCTACATTGAGCATTATTCCACAAGACCCGACCATGTTTCAGGGAACAGTGAGAAGCAATCTTGATCCACTTGAAGAGTATAGTGATGAACATATTTGGGATGTAGATTTCTGTTGCTTTTACATATATCTTGCACTTGGTTTATGGTATTCTGATATGGTATGTTTTAATTTTCATTTTTTTCTCAAGGCACTGGATAGTTGCCAAATCGGGGAAGAAGTTAGGAACAAAGAGGGGAAGCTTGATTCCAGTGGTTGGTTTCTAGATCGACTTACAAAAATTGAAATTTTGTTTAATGTGTTGGATGGTGGCAAAGGAATGTCGTTTGGCTGATGAGAATAAGTTGATAGACACTACACGACTAACATGTAGTTTTGTAATTCACTATCGTCCATGATTTTTTTGCAACTTTTTTTGCTCATTTTTGAGAAGGAAATAAAATGTTTTGGCATTATTATTTTTGTATTTTATTTAGTATTTATGCCCATAGAGTTAGGTGTGAGATGTAGTCATAGGCATAGAAGGCAGTATCGATACGGATGACAGTATTGATGATCATGAATATAGGTACACGCCAATGATACACTTGATACACGCCGAAATGGTCATAAAACCTTTGATATACATAAAAAATATTATATCTAATAATATATCATTATAATACTTCATTTAGAGCATGATAATATAATAAAAGATCATATTAACTGATACGAGTGCTTTAAAATTATTTCATTTTAGAACCATATACTTTACTCCCTCCGTCATCTATAAACTATTATTCCCTCCGCCCCATATTAAGTGCTCTAAAATTAATTTATTTTAAAATTAAATAAGATATTTAATATGAGTTATATGAATATTATTGATAAACTTATACGGTAGATGTTTAAGTAAATGCATAATTGTAGAGCACTATATTTTAAAAAAAAATTATGTAAAATATATAGACCCACCTATATTGATCTCGTATAATTTTTAATTTTTTTTTAATATAATAAAAACATAGTCATTAGAAGAGGTTGAATTGGAATTATATTTTTGTTTTTAAGAAAAAAAAATGTGTATTTGATTGTAAGTTTGTCGAATGGGTGTTTCATAGACTATGATGCAGAAATTATAGTAGTGTGTTGGGTGATGGAAGGCATAAGATTAACTGGCAAAGGTCAAACTTGATGAGATTGGAGGATTTATTTGGATTAAATGTGATGGTACATTGGAGTAACGAGCAGGAGACTTAGGGGATGCAGGGATTAAGAAGACTTAAGGTTCAAAGTGTCTATGGGGACTGTGAATTAGTAATAGTTGACAATATAATTGTACATGCATAATACACGTAATATAAGCTATAACGAAAGAACAATGAGTAAGGAATTAATAAGAATTTGATGACTGAATTTAGATATGAGGGGTTTTATTTGAAGAGTTTGAGTAAGAGGATTTGGTTTTAAGGTGGATGGTGTGGGATGTAAGGTTATAAGTAAATTGTGGTAAGAGCATGCTTGTATGGAGTTTGAATATGACAAAGTAAGGTTATGTGGAGATCTATAAGACTGTAAGTGTAAGGGTTTGTTATAAATATGGGTGGGATGAGTTAAGTAAAGTATGTTGCCCTTGCAGTTTAGAGCTTCAGAACATGCATGGATCCAGCTTGGTTGGCTGAAGAATATATGATTGAAGTAGTTCCAAACATAATTATGCATGCATAAGTTATATAATATGTGTAATGCCCGAGATTTTTATCACATTTTTAAGAATTTTTTTTCAATATAACGGTTGTAAATCGGGAAAAAAGACAAATACGAAACCTGTGAAAGCAATTTTATAATTTAAAACAATACACATTAGTTTTTTCATACAAATTTTTACTCATTCAAACATCGTACAACCAAACCAAATATCAACGTGCGCTACTTAAAAACAAACATACAAATTAAATTACTATAATCATAGACTTTAAATACAAATCTCTCTCAGGCATCCCTTAGTGCAAGTCTCATAATAGTCCACAGTCTAATCCAAACTACAAGTCCAGAAAGCATAAATACTTTAATTTTCATCTCACCCAATACAAGAGATCATGACATAAATAATACTCACAGTGAGTCGAGGATGTACCCGAGTCAAAGGAAAAACAATCTACCACGGAAACAAGCATCCATCTCTAGGAGCTCTCCAATATAAACCTGCAAAAGCCTCTCGACCAACGGTGCTAAAAAATACAGTAAGTGAATATTTTCATACTAAGTAGGAAAATACCTAGTAGGGGAGTTCTAAACAGTGAACTCTATAAGTCCATACATAGATACATTCATGCAACTCAAACATGAAGCAAACATGAATGTAATAATCATGCACATATGCATACAAACATGCCAAATATATACCATCAAACCAATCTTACATATACACTCTTAATTAGAGTCTTACAAACTTACTCATACAATTATACACTTACTCATACAACTTACACACACACTCGTACAACCTTACTTGTACAATCTTATTCATATGACCTTACTTGTACAACCTTACACTTACAGTCTTGCTTAGAAATATACTCTTACAGTCTTGCTCAGAAACTTAAACTTATAGTCTTTCTCATAAACATATGCTTACAGTCTTGCTCATAAACATATACTTACAGTCTTACTTAGAAACATAAACTTACATTCTTGCTTAGAAATATACACTTAAAGTCTTGCTCAAAAACTTATGCTTTCAGTTTTGCTTACAGTTATATACATATTATCGACCACTGAAGCTCATTACCATTAATAAACTCCACCATCGAAATGGAAAATAATGTCACTGGGCATCACCTTAACCTCCGGGGAGTGACTAGACGTCATGGGCTTTTCCGAAGGCAAGACGCACCAATGCTCATAGGGCACAAGATCAAACATGTAAGAGTAGTTCCATGATAATACTTACCTGAGCGCACAAGCATAAATACCCACACATTATGGGATACATAATTGCCCACACTTTAGGGGTCTTATAGTGACGTGCCACTCTTGGGCATAAATCGTACAATGCTACTCTTGGATAGAATCATACAATGTTACTCTTCGGCAAAAATTATATAATGCCACTCTTGGGAAGAATCATATAAAGCTCTCAATAGAGCATCAAACGTCTGAGCTTAATATAACACATATACCAAATTGAAAACATGAATCACTCTCAATAGAGCATCAAATGTCTGGGGCTCAATATAGCACACAAACAATATCCTGTAAGATAAACACCATGGCAACATCCTGCAAGATAAACACTATAGCAAGACATGAGAAAGGCTCAACCGACTCATTATCAGTTAGCTCAAACACAAAACTTAATCTATCAAAACTCTCAGGTCTCAAACTCACAACACTATCATTAGCTTTCGTTATAATTCAAATTTGAATTAAGTAAGTTATTATGTACAATTATAATACAAAAACTCTCAAACATATAGTGTTCTATTGATCAAACCGAAGCTAAGCACGATAAGAAACCCTAGTTTATCAAGGCAACAAACTTCACTTAACCTATCCATCTCATCATTATAACTCACCTACACCAAATCTTATATATTCATACAATCTTTGTCATCCACCTTATGGCTAACACATCTTACTCGGAAGTCATAAAACTAAGTTCCTCGGAGTCAACCCCAGTTATCACCCTCTTACTTATACCTCACTTATTTACTTACTTTTCACTTCATAATCTATACATTCTACTTGTACAATTATGCAACACTCTTATTGTCTAATTATCCCCCAACATACGCTCCAATCCAAACTGATCCATTCCAATCCTCACCCGTCAAACTTACATCCTCTGTCTTCTGTCATATGCTTACACATCTACATTTAATTCCATACCAAACCTTTTATCACCTCTTACCATCCATCACCCATACTTCTGCCCACAAACACATACACATTGCACTGGTGTATAGTCATCATACATACATATGTCAATCACATGTACATATAACATACACATACTTCCATACATTGCTTACCAACATACTCGTTAGCCATCACTATCATATACGTACGTCAACCATACTTAGAGCTCACATACATGTCATATGCATTTTAACATGACATAATTTATCCTCTTAGATCATGCAAACATATCATAATTTAACATCCAAAGCATTGAATCATACAATCCCAGCATTCTGCTACACATTAAAAGCATGCTATCATAAAATTACGAGTTCAAAGCTCCCCTACCTCGTAATCCATGACATTTGATGGTGAGCACACGATGGTGGTAGAGTTAGTAGTGGAGTTGGCAGTCAAAAGCATTGCCAAGTTGAAAGAGTTGTTGTCTCGAGGGTTTAGGAAGCTCCAGAAGTACTCGCGACCAAATGGGGTGACATAAATCAACACGACAAAATCCACCATCCACAAAGGCACACTAGGGTGGTAAGGAGAAAGGTCGTGCCAACATAAATGACTAGTATGACCAAAAGTCAAGATGGACTAACTAAAGGTTGGCCGATGACTAAGAAATACTCAAATGGCTGCAAGATGTCGAAATCGGCCTTGGACAACACCCAACGACGTCGATTTTGAATCCACAAGGGCCCACACCACATAAGGGAAGAGGGTATGGGGAAATGCTCAAGGATAGAGGAGAAGTGGAGGAGGGCTCTCATGGTCAATCTAGTCGGTGGCGAAGTGAGCTGATGGTTAGGCAGAACAAATGCGGTGCATAAACCCTGAAATACATGTGTGGCCACATGCACACACAACTACTTGCACACATGAAAAAAGTGTCACTCGAGGGGAAGAGTGCTAGATAGTGGTGTCCTAAGGCCCACAAAATGGCAACAAAGCTAGGGTCAGGATGTGGTGGTTGACCAAAGCGGCGACATCGCCAATTACCACCCACAACCAAAATAATTGGTACTGGCGGCTATGCATCTAGCATGATAACGGGCAAAGGGGTGCCTCAGGGTTGAGCAAGAGTAAAGCAAAGTCCACAGTGAAACAAGGCTGACCCTAAGGCTGGTCGGAAGCCAATCAACGACCGGGGGCATCATAATGGCAAAATGGCCACAAAGGGTAGTATGGGTAAGACCCAAATTAAGGCATAAGGAAGGAATTGGGCAATAGGGGCAAAGCAAGGTCGGAAACAACAATCTCCAATTAACATCGGATCAAGGTAGTTGGACGGAGTCAGTCCAGTAGTTGGTGGTTTTTCAAATAGTTCAGATGAGTTGGTGGAGGAGATGGAGTGTAGTGGCGGGTAGCATGGGTATAGAGGTAGCTGGGTTAGGCTAGGGTGGTGGTCATACCTTTGCCAACCCAAGGGCGACCGGAAGGAGGTGATCGAGAGGCCAGACAGTGACCAAAAACACACAAAAGTCTAAAAAAAGTACCAGACAGTGAGAAGGGAAAAAAACTTAAGAAAAGTATCGACAACTCATAGAGGAGCAAGGAGGGTATGGCGGCGGCCCTAGCTGGTGCCTATGGGATCCTAGTGGATGGACAAAGATAAGTCTAGTGGAGTGCGGTAGCAAATGATAGAAAAATAGACCTCCGGCGCCCAAAAATGAATTTAGAAGGTGAGACAAACCGAAGAAAAGACTAGTATCTCGTGGAGGAGCGAGGAGGACAGGGCGGTGGTCCTAGCCAATACCAACGAACTCATGTCAGCAAGGCAAAGTAGACCTCGGCAAGAACCGACAACATTCAAAGATGGAGGAGGCACAGCGGAGAGACTGGAACCTCTCTTGGGTTTTTCTCTAACCTTCTGGACGAAGCGCCACATTTTCCTACTAAAAACAATTAAAAAATAGCAAAATTTCACAAAAAATCATAGAAAAATTAGGGGCATTACAATATGAACTTGAATTGTAAGTAACCCTAACACGATAACATTGAGAGTTTGAGACTAAGGGTTTTGACATATTAAGTTACGTGTATGAGCCAGCTAATAAGTAATCGGCTGAGCATCCTTCTATGTCTAACTATGATGTTATCCTAGAGGATTTTGTCCTGGTGTTGTATTTTAACCCAGATGTCTAATGTTCTGTTGAGAGAGATATATGTTTTATCAGTTTTGTCTTTGTGTTATATTTAAGCCTAGACGATTTGATGCTCTATTGGAAGAATTATAAGTTTATGCACTTTGTTGGCATTGTATGTCTTTCTACCTATAAATGACACTGTATGTTCTACCCAACAGTGGCACTATTAGATTTCTGTTCAAGAGTGACACTATTAGATTTCTACAAAAGAGTAGCACTGTAAGATTTTTGCCTTTAGTTGGCATTGTATGGCCCCAGAGAGTGGGCATTTGCACGTAGAGGTAAGTAGTATCATGGATCTACTCTTTCCTTCTTGATCATATGCCCCATGAGCATAGGTGTGCATTGCCTTTGGAAAAGTCCATGACGTCTAGTTGCTCTCCAGAGGTTAAGGTGATGCCCAAGTGATATTCCTTTCCTTTTCGACGCTGGTGCTTATTAATTATAATGAGTTTTAGTTATTGATAGTATATGTATGATGGTAAGAGTAAGTTGTATGTCTAAGATTCTAAGTAAGTGTAAATGTAAGCTTCTAAGGAAGACAATAAGAGTAAGCTTCTGAGTAAGAGTAAGATTGTTTGAGTAAGGTCATATAAGTAAGATTGTATGAGTAAGGTTATATGAATTTATGTAAGTTGTATTAGTAAGCGTATGATTGCATGAGTAAGTTGGTTTGATTAAGAGTGTAAATGTAAGAATATATCGTAAGAGGAAGTGTAAGAGTAAGTGTAAATGTAAGTTCGGCTAGTACGATGGTTTGTGTGTGAGATACTCTATTTATGTTATATGTATTTCTTACTTCATTTGAAGTTGCATGAATACATCTATGTATGTACTTACAAAATTCGTCGATTTGATTGTCCCTAGTGGGTATGAAAGTACTCATTTTTCTTATTTTTACCCCCTTGGCTAAGAGGCTTTTGCAGGTTCGACTAAGAGCATTTTGGGATAGTCTTTATTCCGTATGGTGGATTGTTCTTCCTCAGCCCCAGTGTGCTATGGACTCGTAGTGAGGCTCTATTATTTTTATTGTCACAATCTCATGTATTAAGTAAGGTGAGAGTTAAATGTATTCTTTTTCTAGACTTGTGCATATATGTATGATTTGGAACACAGACTATTGAAGAACTTGTACTCAGAGATGCCTAAGATGTTTTTATTTTTTTTAAAATACCATGGCCATGGCATGTTTAACTTTTATGTTTTTGTTTTGGATTATATTTGAGAATGTTGATTAGGTTGTACGATGAAATAATTTATAAAAATTTATTTTCATATGTTTTAAATTTCGTTGTTTCCTTTGATTTATGTCCATATTTTGCAACAAAATTTTAGTAAAATTTTTAAGTAAATATATGAAAAACCTCAGGTGTGTCAAATGGACACTACACAACTAAGATGTAGTTTTGTAGTTTTCATCTTTCATGGCCAGAATTTTATGTCACGGTCAGAACTCATTTTTGATAGGTTGGATTTTGAAAATGTGGAGTCAAAAATCGGACCCTCTATTGCGTTTTTGCTTCTCACTGGTCAGACTTTGAAAATCGCTAATAAAAAATTGGAACTCACACTCAAGGCTCATTTATTTTTGGGTAAATGAAACATCTTGCCCAATTTATACGACATAAAACCCTAAACCCTAATTTAAGGTTATTTTGGTCTATTTTTTTAATATCGTGTAAGTCTAGGCTATGTGGCATTTACTTTTCAAAAGTAGGGCATATAGAATTGGGGACTCTTTGACCAAGTAATATGTGAAAAACTGTAATTTTCTTAAAGTTGTTTTATGCTCACTTTGTTAGAACATGACTTCTTGGACCACTTAGGCATGGCTTGTCATATTTCCTCACAAGCTTCCACATAAATTTCCAAGCCTAATACACCATCACCGCATGTATCAACCTTTCTTTGGGTAAACACTGCTTTCCCTTCTTTTGGAACTTTCTTTGACTTCATTGACATTTTCATTTTTCTTTGCAGGCTTACTATTGGGCCCAATTCTTTTGCCCACCGTCTTGTCTATTAGTATACGCCGATAGCTTTAACTTTAGTCAATTAATGTGTCCATCGCCATCTATAAGAAAACACAAGGCTCTCTCAAAGAGTTTGGCTGAACCAGAACACATACCATGCCCATTGTATGTCTAAGTAAATTGGGCCACGTTGATCTAAGCAAATGTCCAAAAGAACAAACATTAGGCCATGACGGGAGTAGATTAAAAAAATTACCACTTGCAAAGAATGTCAAATACTTGCTTAAGATCAAAGTATTCTTATTATTTTTAATTGATGAAGATTATCATGATCTTAAATTAAAAGCTTGACTGGTGACTGCTTCAATTTTGACAGGGTTAAAAAAATAAAGAACTTGTCTAGCCTAACCAGGCTTAGTGGCCAGTGCCATGATAATGCCACATGGGGTACTTAACATGCTACACATAGAGGCAAGTACCATGTTAGGTACCCCATAAAGCATGGTCACAAGGGTTGTCATAGAATCAGTCAGAAAAGCATTTTCGCTATATGTAAAGCTCGTCTCTCATCAGTACTTGTCCCTCCTGTTGGCCACTTATGGAAGGGAGAGACAAGCTTTGGCAAGATACAGTCATATACTCTTATCCAATTGTTTGACGCCCTTCTTATGCATTGTATCAGCTTAATGAGATGACTGCCTCCAAATGGACTTGTCCTATACTATCATGTTAGAACTTTATGAGTGAAACCCTCAAAATACAGCCAGAGAAAATGTATGTATTCAATCTTTTGCCAATATAAAAAAAAAACTTCATTAAGCTCTGGCTCAAATCTCACTGCCTCCCTTCCCCTCCCTCTTGCTATCTCCTCCCTCGACCACCCCAAAGTGATGAACATCTACAAGTACCTTTTCAGCCCGATTTCACCGTCATGAACTTTGTCTATCCAGATCCAGAGGTCCAAACTGAACCACTGACTCGTTCAGTGGCCTACCCCCAATGAGTATGAACCATAGTGCCTGGGCAAATTGTTCAACGCTTCCACGCCATTGCCAAGGCCCAGCAAAAGAAAGTGATGAGCGGTTGTCTCCACAGTTGACAGGGGGCTCCCGAAGACATCCTCGCCATTGAGGATGTAGATGAAGATGTTCCAAGTGGGAGGGACCGGGTGGCGGAGGTGGACTTTTGGCTGGAGGGTAAAGTCCAAATACAAGGTGGGAGTTCTTTTCCCTTATGTTCTTCAGTGACTGAAATTTATTCTCCACTGGCTGCTCTCCTCGATTGTTTCTGTTCTCGGTCCTAAACTATCTTTAGGATCAAACTTTGCATCCACAACAAGCGATGTACTTGAGACAATAGAAGCTGCAACTGAACTGGAAGTGTCAACAATTTGATCACTCACTCATCCAGAATATTCATTCCCTCCGACAACTTCAGAAAGTTTCGCCTTTGGAGAATATTTGGCATCGTCTACCTCTACCTTGTTCTCCTCTTTATTGGATTCAACACCCTTTGCCCCATCAGGCAAAGCAACTTTCTTCTCCTCATTTGTCGCAATAAATATATACTCTCTATTTTTTACATCCACCATAGGACATAATAGTAAATCTATACTCTGTGTTTTTACATCTACATAACAAAATAGTAAATATATACTCTATATTTTTTACATCCACTACAGAACAAAATAGTAAATATATACTCTATGTTTTTTACATCCACAAAACAGGACAATAAATATATACTTTGTGTTTTTTACATCCACATAATAGAATAGTAAACATATACTCTATGTTGTTTACATCCACCACAGAACAGAATAGGAAAATTATACTATGTGTTGTTTATATCTACAGAACAAAACAGTAAATATATACTCTATGTTTTCTATATCCACCATAGAACAAAACAGTAAATATATACTCTGTGATTTTTACATCCATAGAACAGAACAGTAAATATATACTCTGTATTTTTTACATCCACAGGATAGAACAATAAATATATACTCTGTGTTTTTTACATCCATAGAACATAACAGTAAATATATATTGTTTTATATTAATTGCTTCATTTGTTTAATTTAAGCTATTAGATATGTCTGATAAGCTTCTCACATAGCTTCTAGTTGTAGAGACCACCGAGTCAGACGTCGCTGTTCTCCTAGACTACTAGTGGACGTCCTATCCTTTTTAGTGGTCAAAACTTGCGATGAATGAGCCAGAGGGAAGCGCAGGTGATAGGAATCTCAGCTCGACAATTCACATGGTGAATATGGACTCTCCGAGGAGCAGGAGCAGCAAAGGGGAGAGTCTGGGCAGAATCCAACGCCAGAGAAGGAGAATCTAGAGAAAAAAAATCGGAGACAAAGGCACCAGAGGAGAGGATGGCACCGAATCCATTGTAGGGTGGTCAAAGCGAACAATTGAAATAGAGGCGAAGACGTCTAGGGCACCGTTGTTGGGGGTAAGGAGGGTGATGACACCCATGGAGGGGGAGAGGCAGAGGTGGGCGAAGAGGGTCATGATGATGACGATGAAGTGGGACTAGGCAGACCATTTCTTGTTTATTAGCTCTGAAGCTTTGAATCCTTAATAGGCGAATAGGAATCCAAACCAGAGTCTCTAATTTCGGGAATTCGATCGCCTCTTGACGCGCCTAAAAGTGAGAAATCCACCTTTTCCCATCCATTTTTGTCTTCGTTATCCCAACCGAACCTCTAGCTGAGTTCCAGCAAGTCAAACACGGCACTCTAAGACCTCGCCACCCTCATCTCATTTCCTTGTAGAACCTTCTCTGCGAGTTCCCATTCCAATCAGTCTGTGTAGTACACGGTTGGCGAGGGTCTTGGGAGTAGCAACAACCAGTGAGGAAGATGACATGCAATATATTAATCACAGGAGCTTTGGTTTTCTTCGTGAGCAATGGCGAGCACTCTTCCAATTTGGGCAGTTAGAGTCTTAAATATGAAATTCAATTCGAAAAGATATAAGGGAATTTTAGGATTTTTAAAATTTAGAAAGATATAAGGGAATTTTAGGATTTTTAAAATGATGTATACCTCATTGTATACCTCATATACTTAGTTAATTTGTAATGATTAAGACTTAATAATAATTAATTATTAAACTTAGTCTCAATGGTCACGCGCCCTTTTTTTTTAAGTGACCCTTCCGGGAAAGCGCTTTCCAACGTATAAAAATAGCTTTTAAACTCATGAAACCGCCTCCCAAAACCACAGTCCCAGCACCCTAGCTATCGTGCTCACCATGCCACTTCTTCATGTATAATAATCCTCTACGCTGCTTTGTTCCCTTACTCAAATTCCACAGAGAAGCATCATAATGGTTTTGATCCCAGGAGACGCAGGGGGAGCTTTCTGTTAGGGCCGTCAGGCCATGGAGTCTGCTCTTCGTGGCCAGGACTCTGGTACGTTCATGTTTATACCACAGACTCTTCTTAGCTTAAGGGGTGTTTCTCTCCAAATACACATCTTCCTTCATGGGCTCTCTGCAGCAATCCACCTCATTTTCCTCCTGTTTTTATCGTCTTTTTGTGTTTGGAAGCGGTGTCGGAGTAATGGGTATCAATCAGTTCCCAAAGAGAGGCCCCAAAGAAGGAGCTTTTCGTTTTACAAGGCCGCCCTTTCGGCCTGCTTGGGTCTTTCTCTGTTTCATCTATCACTTTGTTTCTTAAACTACTTCTGGTATGAGCATAGTTGGTCGGACGAAAAGGTCTGTACTTTGTTCGATTTGGCTGTTAGGACCATTGCCTGGACTGTGGTCTCTGCTTATCTTTACTTTGAATTTTCTCAGTCAATTGAGAGAACATTTTCTGTCTTTTTGAGGGCATGGTGGTGCTCTTACTTCCTATTGTCTTGTGGTAGTGTTGTGATTGACCTTGTCTTCCTGAAAAAGGATAGAATTTTTGTTCCCCAAATAGTTTTGGATTCTGTATCAGTTCTGGTGGCTGTGTTTCTGTCTTATGCTGGGTTCTATGGAAGGGAGAGTGGGGAACTTGTTGAAACTCTTCAGGAACCTCTGCTGAATGGTAATCATGTTAATGAGTCACCCAAGAAGAGTGGAAAAAATAGTCTTCCTCCCTATGCGAATGCTGGTATATTTAGCCTCATTACCTTCTCTTGGATGAATCCTTTACTTAAAGTGGGCAGCCAGAAGACTCTGGACATTGATGATGTCCCCCAGCTTGCCCCACATGATAGTGTTACCAATTTCTTTCCTGTCTTCAATTCCGCCCTTGAGTCAGAAATTCGTAGTGGTAGGAATGTTGATGTTACTTCTCCCACGGCCATTAATGAGGGAATAGGAACAATGAAATTAGTCAAGGCTTTGGTGTTTTCGGTGAGGAAGGAAATCCTATGGACGGCCTTCTTCTCTGTCACCTACACCATATCCAATTACGTGGGCCCTTACCTCATTGATGACTTTGTTCAATATCTCAGTGGTCGTCAGACATTTGCTAATGAAGGCTATGTCTTGGTTTCTGCTTTCTTCTTGGCAAAACTTGTTGAATGCCTCACGGAAAGGCATTGGTTTTTTAGACTGCAACAGACAGGGATGCGAGTCCGTTCAGCCCTCGTTGCACTGATCTATAGGAAGGGACTTTCTCTATCAAGCCGGTCAAGGAAAAGCAGTACGAGTGGAGAGATTATTAATATCATGAGCGTGGATGCCGAAAGGGTCGGTGATTTCTGTTTTTACATGCATGATCTTTGGATGGTCCCCATTCAAGTCACACTAGCTTTGCTGATTCTGTACAAGAATCTTGGGCTAGCCTCGGTTGCAACTTTACTAGCTACCATTGTAGTTATGTTAGCAAATGTGCCTTTAGGAAAGCTGCAACAGAAGTACCAAGAGAATTTAATGAAATCAAAAGATGTAAGGATGAAAGCCACCTCTGAAATCCTTAAAACTATGAGAATTCTAAAACTACAAGCTTGGGAGATGAAATTCTTATCTAAACTAACCGATCTTAGGCACAGTGAAGCAAACTGGTTGAAAAAATATGTTTACACATCAGTAATTACTCAATTTGTCTTCTGGGGTGCGCCTACTTTTGTGGCTGTGGTAACTTTTGGTACCTGTATGCTTATGGGGATACCACTTGAATCTGGAAAAATTCTGTCCGCTCTTGCAACATTTTGGATACTGCAAGAGCCCATTTATAATCTTCCTGATACCATATCCATGGTCATCCAGACGAAAGTTTCTCTTGATAGAATTGCATCCTTTATTCGCCAGGAGGACCTCCAGCCTGATGTGGTAGAGAGGGTTCAAAAAGGTTGTTCTGACACTGCAGTTGAAGTCAATGATGGGACCTTTTCTTGGGATCTTTCTTCACAGAATCCTACTCTGAAGGATCTAAACTTTCAGGTATTGCATGGCACGAGAGTGGCCGTCTGTGGGACTGTTGGTTCAGGCAAGTCAAGCTTGTTGTCTTGCATCATCGGCGAAGTGCCAAAAATTTCAGGTATGGTTAAAGTGAGTGGCACCAAGGCATATGTTTCCCAGTCTCCATGGATTCAAAGTGGCAAAATTGAAGAAAACATACTGTTTGGAAAAGAAATGAATAGGGAGAAGTACGAAGAGGTTCTTGATGCATGTTCACTAAAGAAAGACTTAGAGATTCTACCCCATGGGGACCAGACAGTTATAGGTGAGAGGGGGATTAACTTGAGCGGAGGACAGAAGCAAAGGTTGCAAATTGCACGGGCTTTATACCAGGATGCTGATATTTATCTATTTGATGACCCTTTCAGTGCTGTTGATGCTCACACTGGTTCCCATCTCTTTAAGGTAAAGTTTGTTCTTGATGGTTGTCAATTTTTTGTATTTTGTTAATAAAACCTATATAGACCCAATCTGCTATCTTATCCCACATTTTAGGCAATATAGGTAAAATCAGCCTTCTGTTGTGCCTTCTTATTTTGGAATTCTTACATCTTGATATGTGCAACTGATTGACTTGTATGTGTCTATAGGAATGTATAATGCGGCTTTTAAGTTCAAAAACGGTGATATATGTAACTCATCAAGTGGAGTTTTTACCTGCTGCAGACCTTATCTTGGTAAGACCATTGTTATAATTTCCTTTATTGCTTTTGATTTGGCAATTCATGACACCTGTTAAGTGTTTATCAGATTGAAGTTTTTAAAAAAGAGTTTGACTTCTGCAATGCAAAAATGTGTATAACTTTATATTATTTACTTCCATGGACAGAATATTTACACCTAACACCTGAATTTGTTGTGATCTTACTTCTTGATAATTGTATTGTTTTCTTGGTTTAAACTATCTGATTATGTACATGTAACATTGTTGTTCAGCTTATAATTTTCATGACGTCTTGACAGGTAATAAAAGATGGGAGGATTACACAAGCTGGGAAGTACAATGACATTCTTAGTTCAGGAACTGATTTCATGAAATTGGTTGGTGCACATGAACAAGCATTGACAGCCCTTGTGGACACTACCGAAGGTTCAGCTAATGGTTCGGAAGGTAAACCCGAAAATGAGAAGGGTAACTTTAAATCTTTGCTGAATGGGGACGAGAAAAGAGATGATGACGACAGAAGTGATGAAATAGTTGGACAGAAAGGACAGCTTGTTCAGGAAGAAGAGAGAGAAAAGGGCAGAGTCAGTTTCTCAGTGTACTGGAAATACATTACAACAACATATGGTGGGGCTCTTGTCCCTATTATACTACTAGCCCAAATTCTTTTTCAGACCCTTCAAATTGGCAGCGACTACTGGATGGCGTGGGCATCTCCCTTATCAAAAGATGAGAAACCTGCTATTAAAGGCTCAATTCTTATACTTGTTTATGTTGCCTTGGCTCTTGGAAGTTCCTTGTGCATCCTTGTGAGATCCTTGACTACCGTTACAGCTGGATATAAGACAGCCACCACACTCTTTTCTAAAATGCATTATACGATTTTTCGTGCTCCTATGTCATTCTTTGATGCAACACCAAGTGGTCGTATCCTCAATAGGGTAAGTGAGAGTTTGCTTTATATTTTTATAGAAGGTAGTTAGCCATATGTTGATAAATGGAGTATTCACAATTTCTTTAGCCAGGCAGGTATTTATGTCCTGATGTGTTCAATTCTTGTTTCTCTAAGTTTTTATTTGTTGTTATGCCTCCAAATGCAAATGGTACTGGTTGCCAGTTCTGTATCAAAAGATGATTATTAGTCTTGCTTCTGCAATTATTATTTCCATAAGCCAACCAAATATATCCGGGAAAAGGTGCATGGTGATTGGTTTTCGTGGTGGAGCATATCAAATTTCCCTCGTAAGTAGATTGCATCAGGAAGGGCCACTGTTGTTGAAACGTTGCCTGCCTGTTTTACATGGCTTCTAGATCATTATTTCAATTATAAAATGGCTAATGGAAAAATAGAATCCATGTTAATGTTAACCCCTTGTTTCAACTTATGATATTCTGATCTCTTTTTTTTTTTTTTTTTTTTGAGTTTACTAATAAGAAACACAGAAGCCGTGCTGATGGTTGCTTGCAATCTCCTTATAATTTGGACTTATACTTTTCTTATTTTAATTCCTCTTGTTACAGGCTTCAACGGATCAAAGTGCTGTGGACTTGTCAATCCCATCTCAATTAGGGTCAACTGCCTTCTCAATGGTGCAGCTTTTAGGTATTATTGCAGTTATGTCACAGGTAGCATGGCAGGTTTTTATTATTTTCATCCCAGTGGCTGCGACCTGCATTTGGTATCAGGTACTTGAATTGGTTTATCTTTGACCTTTTCTTTTCCATAGGATTTATCATAGATGGTAGTATAACTTTGATCTTCATTCTGCAGCAATATTACATATCAACGGCACGAGAAATATCCCGTCTCATGGGAGTGTGTAAAGCTCCCAACATACAACATTTTTCAGAATCTCTAGCAGGATCATCAACCATCAGGAGCTTTGATCAAGAACTGAGATTCATTGATACGAATCTCAATCTGATTGATCAATATGGCCGGACCCAATTTCATAATGCTGGTGCAATGGATTGGCTTTGCTTCCGACTGGATGTTCTGTCATCTATTACCTTCGCCTTTTTTTTGATTTTCTTAATCACTTTGCCAGAGGGTATTATAGCTCCTGGTAAGTTAAAGTACATATTTCATTAAAATTTATGGCATGGGATTAAATCTCATTCCTTTTGCTGTTCTTTTGTATAGGAATTGCTGGTTTGGCTGTTACATATGGACTAGATTTGAATATGATATTGTCATGGGTTATGTGGAATCTGTGCAATCTTGAAAACAAAATCATATCTGTGGAGAGAATATTTCAGTACATGTCCATTCCTAGTGAGCCTCCACTAATTATAGAGAACAACAAACCTGACACTCATTGGCCATCTCGTGGAGAAGTTGATGTAAACAATCTCCAGGTAATCTCTGGTATTTCCTTCAAAAATAAATTTCACTTGTTCAATCTGTGTGTGTTATCTGACTTGTTGGTTCCAAGGTCTTCTGTTGGAAAGCTAAGTGATGGTGATGATGTTGGTGCAGATCCGTTATGCACCTCATTTGCCCCTTGTCCTTAGGGGCCTTACATGTACTTTTCCAGGAGGATTAAAAACTGGCATTGTTGGAAGAACTGGAAGTGGAAAGTCAACTCTGATACAAGCACTTTTCCGCATAGTGGAACCTTCTTGCGGTCAGATTTTGATTGATGGGATTGACATATCCAGCATTGGACTGCATGATTTGAGGTCTAGATTGAGCATTATTCCACAAGACCCGACCATGTTTCAGGGAACAGTGAGAAGCAATCTTGATCCACTTGAAGAGTATAGTGATGAACAGATTTGGGAGGTAGATTTCTGTTGCTTTTGCATATACTTTGCACTTGGTTTTATGGTATTCTGATATGCTGTATGTTTTTAATTTTCAATTTTTTCTCAAGGCACTGGATAGTTGCCAATTGGGGGATGAAGTTAGGAACAAAGAGGGAAAGCTTGATTCCAGTGGTTGGTTTCTTGGTTCTATTTATTTTTATTTTTTTTGCCATGAATATTTATTTTATTTGCCGCTTTTGTTCTGATCCGGCGGATGAGGATTGTATAATTAACTCGGCTTTCTTTATTCTTTAAATTTCATAGAGAACATTTAAATGTACTCATTAAAGCTAAATTCTAATGTTCTCAAATCTTGTTCACAGTGTCTGAAAATGGAGATAATTGGAGCATGGGTCAAAGACAACTAGTCTGTCTTGGTCGGGTTGTACTGAAGAAGAGTAAGGTCTTGGTGCTTGATGAGGCTACTGCTTCAGTAGACACAGCTACCGATAACTTAATTCAAAAAACTTTAAGAGAACAATTTGCAAACTCAACACTCATCACAATAGCACATAGAATAACTTCTGTTCTTGATAGTGATATGGTGGTGCTTCTGGATAATGGTAAGCATGTGAGATAGTGAGGTTTTAGAATGCAATCTTTGTAGTCATTACAGGCTCAATCTTTTATGGTGTTTATCTATGCAGGAGTTATTGTGGAGCATGACACTCCTTCCAATTTATTAGAGGATAGATCTTCCTATTTTTCAGAGCTCGTTGCCGAGTATACATTGAGGCCAAGTTCTTGTTTTGGGAACCTAGAAAATTTGATTACAAGAGTGGATGGATGATGTAAGCGCATCTGGCCAAAAGATAGCAACTGTTGATGACGAAAAATTAGCGAGCTGTGTGCAAAATGGTCTGATTTTGTGATGGAATTGAAGCTGCAATAACTATGTCCTGTGAGAAAAAGTAACTGATGATTATCCTAGGACAAGGACAGAGTTCCTAGACCGAGTTGCAAAAATTGAGATTTTGTTTATTGTGTTGGATGGTGGCAAAGGAGTGTGGTTTAGCTGATGAGAATTAGTCGATAGACACTCGACACAACTAAGTTGTAGTTTTGTAATTCGAAAAAGGTAAGTTAATATTATACTCCGTTCAACTAAGTGCAATACTGTTTTCATTTTTGTTTAAATTTACTTCCAGCCTATAAGTTGTATTGGTTGGATCTCACCCGGTTGAGGGGAGAGGTCCCATGGTTGAATATCCGGTGAAGGCAGCTCGGGCCAGCTTGCCAAGCCCACTCCCCCCTCTCCCTCCTATAGTTTTTTTTTTTAAAAAAGATTAAAAAAATAATAAATTTTTTTTAAATAATTTATTAAAATATTATAAAATTATAAAATAAATGTTAAAATTTTATCACTAAAAAATGAGTACATCTTAACTAGGTTAATATTAATTCACCTTTCTATTATTTGTAATTATAATTTAAAATTTAAAATAAATAAATAAAAATTATATTATTAATTAATTGATTATCAAATCTTATAAATCTTCTATTATTTTTTCATTAAAATTAGGATCTTGTGCCCTTTCTCCTATGTCCAACCAATTCTTCAAGCAAACGCATACCTCTGCTCCAACATGCATTAGTCCCTCCTGCACTAAAAGTGAATTACAATGCTATTATGGACATCGGGGATGAAGGGTTAGTACATCACAAGCTAAGATAAATAACACAGTATAATTTTTTTCATGAATTTGTGACAAAGTTAAAACATTTAAACTATGAAGTTCTATGGTAAGAAAAGATAAAAAAATCAGTTTGTAAAAACTTAGCTAATTCATTAGTATTAGAATTATTTTTTTGTTTATTTTTTGGAAGTGACATCAAATACTTAGTTTTATATGGAAGAGGTATAAGAGTAGAAGAAAGAAGAATTTGATTGATTTTGGCTTGGCCTATAGGTTATTTCATTTGTATTATGGAAAGAACGTAAAATAATTCCTACAATTTTATATGGAGTGTTATTTTCATTGGCATTAGAACTTATTTTGTCACGTATACCATTTATTAAAATTTATATACCCTTTATTCTAACCCTAAGATCCATTACAACCCCTAAATAATAAATTAAAGGAATAAAAAAGACTAATATTTATTAAATTTTATTTCTATTTTCTCTACAAGATGTGCAAAAATTTCATTATATCTATAATTTTTAAATTCATAAATTACGTTATACAAGTGGCTAAGAATTGAATAAGAAGTAGGATAGTAAATTCCTGATAAATCTTTAATAGCATTATAAATAAATAAATAAATAAATAATACATCAAACAAATAGAAATAACAAAATAACCTTCATTAAATCCTAGATTATGTAATTTTTCTATAGCCCAACTTATAATTAAACTTTCTAAACCTTCACAAGATCTCAATATTAAATATGTACTATTCCACTTATGACAAACATCTATTTAAAATTTTTTATATTTCTTTTTATGCAATTTATATGATTATTTAAATTCTTGTATTATAGAGGGTGAAGAAGTAATATGTAATAAAATATTTTTAATTAATTAAAGATGAGGTTTAACTATGTTTAAACTATCTTAAATAAATTAATTAACTATGTGACATGCAAATCTGATATGAAATGTTAAGGGACTCTAATGTACCAATGCTAGCACAATAATTTTATAAAAGATCTACTACTAATTTATTATTAAAGACATTAGCTAAAGTAACAAATATAATTTTATTTTTAATTGAGTTGTCATTTAAAATATAAATTCATGATTTTACAATAATTGAGGCAGAATGAGGATATTCTATCATGATTTTACAATAAAATGAGTTGTAACACATACATATATGATATATTAGTTACTAGTCCAAATATTAGAAATTAAAGAAATCTTACTTTGAATTGTCTGGAGTGTGTTCATAAGTTGTACCTTGTACTCCCTATGTAGCTTAAAAATACCTTTCTTCAAAATATTGTGCGAGATTTTGTAGAAGGTTGGGTTGAGAGCTTGCCTTACATATATCTTGAATAATTTGTCATCGGTGAAGGAGAAGAGTTGTTTGGCATTCACAACATATTTTACAAGCTCCCTCCGATTTGTATATAGATTAAAATTAAAAGTATTAAGAGAGGTAGAAGAGGCGCTCATGGTACTTAGTTGTGCTTGCTTGGGGTATTTTGGCTCATGCTTCGTGGAGCATGTTTTAGCATGTCTAAAGATGTCCGGTACCCCCTCCTCCTCTAGTTCCTACACTTAGTATTGCTTTGCAATAATTGCATTCTGCTCTTAGAAGGAGGAACATTTTGGGGTTGTTGGGGTCGTCCACCTTAATTTTCTTTATATGTTTCCATACTATAGAGGTTGCTATTTTTTTTCTCTGACTGTCGAAGACATTGGTGGAATACTTCATTTGTAGTCGACTTCGTCCATTTCAAGAATTCTTCCTTCAAGAAAATTGGCAGTTGGGGCTTATGAAGAGGAGGCATTGTAGTTGGAGTGGATGCCATATTATTAAAAAAAAGAGTAAATTAAAAAGAAAAATGAGGTAAATTAAAATAAAAATTAAATTATTAAACCAAAATTACTTACCTTGTACCTTGATGCTTGATTTGTCGACTTGATGGAGAAGGAGGAAGCTTGAGAACTTTAATATTGAATCTTCAAAGTGTATGAGCTTAATTTTAAATTTTAATTAAAAATAAAAATAAAAATAATTAAGAGCTTCAGATTATGGAGGAGAGGAGAAAGAGTCTTAGAGAGTAGAGAAAAAGGTGAAAAGTACATTAAACTCCCCTTTATTTATAGATTTTTAAATATAATAATTACCTTTCTTACCTTTAAAAATTACCATTATTTGAATATTAATAGGGTTAAAATTATGTTTTTTAGGGGTGACAATTTTGTAATTCCCCTTGATTTATTTTTTTAAAATAAAAAAATAAAAATTTGGAGGCATTTGCCCCCAACGATGCATGGTCGTAGACCCAGCCCTAGCTCCACATAGGCCACATCCTGAAAACGACGGCTCAGCCTACCCATCCAGCCAGTTGGGCTTTGTTCGAGCCTGCTGGCCGCCCATGAGTGGACCACATTTCTACCATCTCTATTACCAATAGAAAAAAAAAAGTGTATTTTGGTTTAACAATTATTGGACCTTAAAGAAATTTCAATTGCACATGTGAGATCACACTACAAAATACCTGCAAACCAAGGTACTGTTAGGGGCTATTTAGGAGGTGCTTTAGAGGAGAAATGGATTTTCCCCCTTAATGGAATG
The DNA here is from genome assembly GCA_035235625.1 of Saururus chinensis. Classification (NCBI taxonomy): domain Eukaryota; kingdom Viridiplantae; phylum Streptophyta; class Magnoliopsida; order Piperales; family Saururaceae; genus Saururus; species Saururus chinensis. The sequence continues at coordinate 25,513,603 of CP141143.1, read as the reverse complement.
TCACATAAAAGGAAGGAATACAATTTATCCTCCAAATCTCTTCCCTTGAGGAGGGGAAAACGATTTCCCCAAACCCTAATGCCTCCCAAACAACTGCTTAACGTGAAAAGAAAAATAATTACTCTACTTTTTCTACACCAAAAACCTATTCGGCTGTTCCACCTTTAATCGGACTAGGAAAAGTGAATCTCTATGTTGTCAAGTGTAACTCACTTTTTCTATCTAATCAGATATTAGAGTATATTTTTGGTATAAAAAAAGTGGAGTAGGAATATTAGCTTCTATCCAAAAATGCCATTGAATTCCATAAGGCTCTTATTTGAATCATATTTACAGCAAATAATCCAATGGTTGTTGGCGCTTATGCAAAGTCAGGTTGAGCATAGAGGAGTTGTGTCAAATTACATGCTTTGCTTGAGTGAAGCATTTTAGCTGAGAAGGAACTTCACAGTTTATAGGTGTCCTAACCCAGGCAAACCTGAATTATCAAGTCCAACTTGAATGTGTATATCCACACAGATTCCGACTCTAGGGACCAAGTCCTGCAGGTAGAGGTACCCCTCATATATTAATCGTCTAGTTTAGGAAACCGAAATAATAGTTTATTTTGCTTTTCTAATTTAGACAATTAATACAAGACAGAGGAAGTCTATTTCCAAGTTTCAGCTTGTATTGTTCTAATTAGAGCATATACAAATAATTTGAAAGCTTGCTAAAAATTTAGCACCAGTGGTCTAATGGTAGAATAGTACCTTGCCACAGTACAGACCCGGGTTCAATTCCCTGGTGCATGGCTTATGGTTTTCTTTTCTCGTAGGAAAAAGGTGTAATAGAAATACCCATGGTTTAATTAAGGGGTTGTTTGGATGAAAATTCATCCACATGATTCTTTTAAGATTAAGCATATATCTTTTAAATTATGTTTGGATGTAAAAAATTTTAAATGCATCAAATTCATGATAAATTTTAGATTTATCAAGATTTTTTGTTAATTTTCACTTTCCCAAGTAATCTCTACAAATCTCTTGTAATTTGCTAATTTCAAGTTATCTACATTTTCACAAATCAGTTGAAAAAATACATATGGTTTAAACAAGCAAGTTCAATGCCTTAAGTGTATAAAAAAAGGTTCAAACTGAATAAATTAAGCTCTTTAGGTACCCAAGGTGATCCTTAATCTGCCTTTATTTTAGTTGAAATTAAAATAAAAAATTTATAATTAGTAATATGTTAACAATGAGCCCAATATAAAAAATACATAAATACCTTTCATCTATGAGATTGATGGACACTTCCTAACGCATCTCAACTCCAATAGTATTAGCATTAACATGTATACCATCTATCGATCTTTAATATTAAAAGTTCCTATGCTTTCCTTGCACTGAATTTTAAATATCAAAAGTTCCTATACTTACACTGTAGAGCATTAAAAACTCTTCCTGTCCCATTGGGGTTGGGTAGACATTGTAATCACACATTCAGCCTGAATGACAAAATGGAGCTGGGACCGGTATAAGCGTTTTCATATGCCTTTCTGCTGGATATTTCACAACTCAGAAGAATCTGCATGGACAAGTTGTCCACCCAGCGATTGAAGAGAAGGAAAAAGACGTTATGCAATCAGTTCCTTTTGGGAAAAAACTAGACCGTCAATGTCTTGAAAAGCTATTTCGTTGATAAGTTCATCATCTGAAACCTAATGACTTTGAACTGCTGCGAAACGGGTTTTGATAATAATATTTACGAATATTTATATTTCAACACATCTACAATTTCAGGAGACAGATTTGACAACGCCAACAGAATTTCCTACTCTACTCGCTTTGATTTTATTCCCAGTAAATTGGGTCTTTTTACATTGACCCCTCATTAGCACTGCTGCTACCGCCCCTCCTGCCTGCAGTTGTGTTCTTCAATATCTGCACATGATGCAATGGGGTAAAACATCAGGACCAATCAGTTAGGTTAGTCAACATGAAAACATGTGAAGACTATGCTAGCAATCATATGCCTCTTGATTATGGTAATAAACTTTTCATGGGTTGAATATTAGCACCTACATATTTAAACTATGAAATTGTCTCTGAAACCCAGCTCCAATATAAAATAGGATATTTTAAGATATGAAGTTCTATAAAAATGTCTAGCATTTATTGAAGATCGTAATAATCATCTATAATATATCTAAATTTGATCAGCTTCAGGGTACACAAAATGGAACCAAAAGAATGTCAAGAACGAATGTAGAAGACACCAACAGAAGCCATTTCAACACACATTTACCAAGTCCATAGTTTGCATTATTGATGATCTCATTAATCATTTATCACCACTAAAAATTGATAATCTTCAGAGAACACAAAAAGAACCCAAGCAATGTCAGGAACAAATGTAGGAGACACCTAAAACAGAAGCCACCTTAACAAACATTTACCAGGTCTATGGTCTACACACATTACGATAAAAAGATTGCTCAATAAACAGTTTTGCGTATAAATATGTATTAGCTGTCTCATTGTACAATTACAATACCTAGTACTGGGAGCACTTTCCATATGAATTTGGAAACTTCACATGATGTTGCTGACTTGTATCAACACTAGGCCAACTACCAGAATTGATTCCAACTAATGAAGACAAATTATCTAATCAACAGAATGATCAACTAAGTAATCTCTTGTTAAAACTCATCTACTCGAGACAGCTTAGCCCAAAAATGTTGTTTACATATCCCGATGCCTGGAATATGCCCATAGAGATATGTTATGGATTAAATTATAACACGGAAAAGATAGATAAAATGCATATGACAATTCAGGGTCTAGAGTACTAATAAAAAATCAATGAAGTTGAGAATAGCTCGATTTTGCTAAGAGTGGAATATTTTATTATAAAAAATGCACAAAGCCGATAGAAACTAAGAAACTAAGCATTTAAAGAACATAAGGGTAAAACACATCCTTATTTAGGGAGGTAAGAGTGAAGATGTGTGAATGTTTTGGAAAAGCTGTGGAAATCAGGTGGATATAAAATTTAGGTCATGACGTCAATCAGTGCATCTTGATTACACCTATAGAAATGTGATCCCTCTACAGTGATGACACATTATAAATGAAAATCAAAGCCAAATCAATGATAACATGCAGAAACATTCTAGTGGAGATTAGAAAGCAATACCAAAGAGACATAAATAATTTTATGAGAAAGGCAAACTAGCTAAACTATGAGACCAAATAGAAGTTGTCTTTAATACAAGTGCTACCGCCATTATTTATTATGTCGACGGATATAAAAAATTTAGGGACCCAAAATGATGAAAATCCACAACAGTTAAAGACAACCTACAATTGCATTTTATATTGTGCAAGGTAAAATTTCTTTTATCCAAAAAGATAAGAGAGTGGATGACTATTGCCACAAAGATATAACAACACTGATCTATCAATCCTAGCATAGGGTTTTTTTTCGAAATAATTGAGGAATAATCAACATACAACCTAATCAGCTTACATGAATACAACAATAATAAAAAAGTTTTGAGGAATGTACAAGGAGCCCAAATACCTTCTTGGATGGGATATTACATATGAATACCTTTCTACAAACATGGATGGATGTCAACAAAATTACATTTATACACAACGCTGACTTTTATTGCAGTCAGACAATTATAGTCCGCGATCTCACAGTAGGACACACACTCGAACCATGGCAATTTCACAACACATTCAATCATTTATGCTTGCATTAACAGGTGTGGGAGACTACTAGCTTAACAAATCAAAGAGGAGTCAGAACATTCTATGGTGAGGCAATAAAGACTACTAGCTTAACAAATCAAAGAGGAGTCAGAACATTTTATGTAGGGATGGGAATTGGGTCAAATTTGGTTGGGTCAGCTTCGGCCCGCACTTAAATCGGGTCAGGTCATGACCGGACCCCATTTATTAAAAGGGTCGAAATTGCAAACTCTAACCCTACTTAAGTTGAGTTGGGTCAGGTATTTGGGCAACCTACATTTTTTTTTTGAATAATTTTTTTTCTTAACTTAATATTTTATATGTTATATTTGCATCGGCCAATTATAAAAAGAATTTAAATACATTGCAACATTATAAATAGATGTCAAACATTTTCTGTTTTATTTGAGAAAGTTATAATCAGAGAAAGAGCATTGAGACATTATAAGACACACGTCCAAAACCATAAAAACACTACAAAAACTATTGATTGATTATTAAATAAAAGAAGAACGTAAGAGAGAATAGAATTATAAGAGAATTGTTTTCTAATCTCTCCGACTTAGGTCATGACATAGTTAAATAATAGGGTGTAAGTCAGGTTATGGAGGTAAATCTTGATCCTACTTTTAAAACAGGTAAGGTTTTGAAACCTTAATCCTGACCCTATTTTTAATCGGGTCGGGTCAGGTGCAGGTTCAACGGGTCGGGTTGAATTTTCCCGGCCCTAATTCTATGTTACTACCTAACATACAGTAGCATGTGCCTGTCTTAATAACGTGTGTCCTGTCTTAATAAAGACTTAACTATGAAAGATCCTCGCAGCGAAAAACTACAGATCATGTTCTTATGATGATTATGCTTAGCAAAAAAAAGTTAGGATGATGATTACAGATTAAAAGGGAGCTTATTACATGTCTGAGCATTTGGTTCTCATTCTGCAGCGTGGAAAGCCTCTCCTCCAGCTCCGAGTTCTTGGTCTCCAAGTCCTTCACCTTTACCTCCATCTCATTCAGGTAAGCTTTCTTCCTCTCCCTCGCCTGTTGAGCAGAAACTCTGTTCCTCAACAACCTGTTCACCAAACGTACATAATGACTAAAGTGCCCCTCTCCGTAACGTCCAAATTGCCATCACCTCACCGGACCATTGAAATCAAGACAGTGCCAGACAGATTGATGATGACCTTTTCAAACGCTTGCTCTCCTTGTCAGCTGGGCTGCGGCCTCTCCTCCTCCGGCTCGGCTCCGACGTGGCCTGGATCAGGTCTTGTCCCGCTACTGAGCTGGCTTCCCGGCCGGACGTCGACGGACCAGCCGGATCGCTGCCGATCTCTGGCACTCTTCTGAGCTCGTCGTCGCTCTCCAGCCCTTTTCATCGATAAACACGAAAATAAGGAATCATAGAGCGAAATTTGACATTGTTTTGCTGAAAAAATTAAGCCCAACATGAGGAAATTTGCGACATGTTCAAATATTTAAAGTAAAGTCCAAAAGATCGATCACAAAAGGAAGAAATTTAATTTCAGAGCAAGTATTTCTGACTACTCAGTACCAAAAACGCTGACTTCACCGTATGTTCCCATAAAAAAATCTGCTCCTTGAGCTGAGGCCATAAAATTGTGATTAGAACACAATAAGGAAAGATAAAATTTGCTGTACAGAAGAAACCCAGATGCTAAAAATCTTGCATTTCAGAGAATCAAAAGAGTGAAGAAACAGAGGACAAACGTACACTAAAAACAACCAAAAAAAGGTGACCCAGATGAGGAAACTCCACCTTCTTTGACTCCCAAGTCTAAGGGCCGAGCAGAAAACCTCACATTCCAGAGACCCAGACGTGGGAAGAAACAGAGGCCAAATGACGACCAAAAAATACGAAAAAAAGATGACCCAGATAAAAAAAATCCCACCTTCTTTCACTTCCAAGTGCAGGGCCGAGCTGGAGGACCTCTCGCTGCTCGACGGGAGCGAATTCGCCGCTTGTTCTTGCATTTTTCTCCTGCATGTCAGGGCTGCAGACACAGGGGAAGCAGTTTGAGCAGAGCAGAAAGAGCGCGTGATCTTCCTTTGTTTTAGTGTTCAGAGTACGTCAGCTACCAGTGGGATGTTTGGGACAATCCGAATCGTCCATTAACAAATGATTGGACGGTTCTTAACTTATAACCGTGGAACACGAGCAGCCATGAAGGCGGTGGTGTATCCAAAGGCCGATAGAAGAGAACCGTGGTTCAATGAGAACCGTCCGATTAAAGTGCCATAAGAAGCCATGAACTCGAACCCGATTGGCATAAAAGCCCTTTGGATTTCATGATAATTACGAAACTACCCACATAGGTCCAACTTGTTGCATCAAGATCCTGGCCCACGCCCACTTGTCCGAGCTTTTTGCTGGGCCCGCTGCCTTGGATGGAAAAGCGGCCCAGTAAGTGGGGAGCGGTAAAAAGGAAGCTGGCTCAATTATTTTGCTTCGTCCCACTTCCTCTATACGCTGTCGGGGAAACAGGGAAGTTGGAGTTGGGCTTTTCGGATTGGTGAGTTGTTATTGTCAACAGCATATGTTAAGGCAACTGAGAGAATTTTACTTGCTCAATGTACACTAATATATATGTTATCAATCTAATCTGAGGATAGTTTGTATAAAATAGGAATAATTTCCATGAAAGTAGCTCTATTTGGCAAAAAGATTTATTCTATATTAATAATTTTATTTATAAATAAATAAGTACTTAAAATAGTATTATAAACTTATTTTCCCTCCTTTTTAGATGTGGGTTTTTCTATTTAATACTATTTTTTCAAATAGAGTTATTAATATAAGACCAGGAGAGTTATCAACTTTCAAATTTTAAGGTGGGACAGGGTGGTGGCCAACTCACGATCATGTGCCCTTTCACGTGCTTTCATTCTTTAAATGTGGACAAGAATGCCAACCCACCAGTGGATCAGGGATGAGATGGGGCCTGCCAATACAAAATGGATATTTATGCTTTTACATCTGTGATATGAGGAGACAAATTCAATTAGTTTTGCTCATCCTTGCAATGTGGAAGAGTAATGACTATGAATGATTGTTTAAATGTGACTAATTAATTAATCAATCAAGGTTTTTTTATTTGTTGACAATGGCCTTCGAGATTTTTGACTTCATTAGAAGGGTACATGACATGACAAACAACCTCTTAGAATACTCTATCTCATCATCAGTTCCTTTGGCAAGTACAACAGCCATACAATTTACACACCAAGGAAGTCGATATATTATCCATGTGGCTGGCCAAAGGAGTGGAAGGTGAAAAAGGAAAAACTAGTGTAATACTTGGATTTTTGTACTTTAGTTAAATGAGATTGGGGTTGTATAATGTAATAAACATCTTAACTCCATTTATAATTTATAATTTTTGTTTTTTTAAAAGAATGTGACTATATAACACGAGGCCCATTTAGGTGAGCCTGGGTTCAAATGCAATTGCGTGAGCTCAGGGTGTGTGAGCCATTGGATTTAGCGTTACTCATGGCTTAAATCACTTTATTTAGCTGCATGTGAGCCCAGGCTCACCTAAACTTCTTCCATATAAAATTTAAAAGATACATTTTTTTAAAATTTTTGGTATCTTAGAAGGTGAATATCTATAAAAAAAACTCATGGCTTGATTAAGATAGGTACCTTGACAAAATTATTGTTTTCTTAGAAGGTGGATATCTAATAAATTATTTCTTGTTTGACTAGCGTGAACTTACGATTCAAGGTTTCATAATTGGTTGACCAAAAAGTTAGAATTGATCAAAATATTGTGATAAAATAAAACCGTACCTAGTCAATCAATTTATTAATATGTAGGTCAATGGGAATATTTTAATCTCAAGTTTCATAATGTTGGCCTGAATCCCTCAATATTTAACTATGCCATACAAGTTGGTAGAGGAGCTGCATAGGGTGAAGGAATTTTCTTCAATCACTGAGGCTTTGTTTAGGTTAAGTAAATAACTAAAACAAAGAAATAGAAGTAAATATAAAAAATTCCTAGACAGAGGATTACAAGGATAGAAAAATTACTCAAACTTTAATTTTTCCTATTTAGTGATATGGGGTGCTTTTCAAGAAAAAAACCCTATTCATATTATGCCCTTATAGTAAATCAGTTGAGAAAAATAATAGCTTAAGTTCTTTACTAATGGATAACTTTGAATATGAAGCCACTAACCCACCACTACATACATTTGTACATAGGGAACCGTAACACATAATAGGGATGGAGTATTCCCAAGACCTTGGCTCAGATACCAAGTTAGTTAACAACCTTCTACTAAAAGTTATAACCTACCACTAGATGGAGCATGAGCAGTCTAATATGGATTCATTAACAAGATCATTCTTTGATGATTGATGTTGTGGTAATTATGAGCAGCTCTATATGTGTATTCAATTACTTTGTTTTTTTGCTAAAATCTAATTATTCTAATTTGTTGGCTTGAAGTTGGACAAATCAAGGGAGATATAGTGCCTCTACTTCGCAATTAAAGTACAATATATATTTTCTCCCTTATTAAAATTCAAAAATAGAATTTTATACTAAGGTGTTAAATTCTTATGTGTCTAGTGAGTCATGAAAATCAAAGTAAATAAAGATACAAAATAATTTTTACGTGAAAAGCCACCACCTCAGGAAAAACTACAGGACATTGATAAGACCAAAATATGCACTATTATAAATAAAGATATAAAGTTACTGGATTACAAAGAAAAAATCCTTCTTTTCTTTTCTCAGGTGGCTCCCACACTACTTTAAACTCTTATATGACCACCCTGATTCTATACTTGCATCAATTTAATTTTATCAACCTTGATTTCTTCTTAGAGATCTTGATTTCATTGAAACTCCTTTAGCACGAATAATCTACTCTTTTGATCTTCTCAGTAATTCTTTAAGTAAAACACTTAACCCTTCAAGTGCATATGCTCTTTGTCAACACTAATCATTCTTTTGATATTTGTCTCAAAGTTTCATGATCAAGGAAGGTATTTCACCCTTCAACTCATTGGAGAAGTTTCAAACTTTTTCTCTAAGGTTCTCAAATCTTCCTCTTAGTCTTTCCCACGTTCTCAACCCCTTTTTATAGACTCCTATGTTGGTTAAGCAGTTCTTCCTTGAATAGGAAACAAAATCAACACAGATTGTCCTATTTTCGATAACTCCACACTTGACTGATTGATCATTCTATAGGGTGATCGATCATTCCATGTATTGTTTGAACACAGGCTTGCAACTGATTGATCTTTTTGACAAACAATCAATCGTTCACTATTCTAAAATCATATGGCTCAGTTCCCCTATCAATCTCACTACTTGGTGATTGATCGTTCAATGTTATAGAAAAATTTATAAAATTCATTCAAGGTCAATTGATTGGATGTTTCCTTAGCAATCGATCGCTTACGAACAAAAACAATTTTTTGTCTAATGGTTGCCTATACTCTCTCACACTATACAATGAAGTTCCCATAACTCTCAAGTGTACTTGTGTGATGTGTGTGAGTGTTTTTACCTGTCAAAACATTTCTTGAGTTTGCTGTTTTGCTTCATCTACACATGTGATCTTCAACAATACTCTGACTCAAAATTATACATGATTCACATTATTTTGATTATCAAAATAAGAAAATACACTACATATGACCACATTTATTCTTACATAATTGACTCAAGGTAGGAAAGTGCATACCTACCATTCCTTCTCATCACAAAATTGCCATTTTATGAGAAGTTCTACTAGCAAGTTCAAGAAGCTAACAGAAGGGAAAGTTGCCCATAATGATCAAGAGAAGCTTCACGAGATTGAGTCCTCTCTATAGGAAAATTGTTATTGATTTTCCTCCAAGTGTTGAAGTATCTTGCTTTACTTTACCATTCAACTTTGACTTATTTTGAAACAATTATTGATTGATGGCTACTGATTTTCTTTCTCCTTCTCTTTTTCCTTCATTTCTTTTGATGCATTGTCTAAAGTCACTTAGGCTCAGAGGATAGTAGTGATTGTCATTTATTCCATATAAAATGTAAGGATATATTCAACAAAATCAGCAATATGAGCTATGTCACAACCCAAGATTTTTAAATTCATTTTAAAAATTCATTGAAGTGTAAAGAAGGAAATATGTATTTTAATCATGTAAAAATCCAACAAAATAGCTATTAAGCTACTACTCTTATTGTGACCATTGAAAATATTAATCACATTTGTGTTGTTGAATATAGTTTCATTGTCCATTGTTGAATTTTATAATCTATGAGCATTTGCTTCATCCACAAAATTGAGCATTGTAGCTATCAATTGCAATGCATTCAACTTTAGCAGTGGACAATGGGATAAATGTTTGTTTTTTTTACTATGCCAAGCTACTAAGCAGTTTTTGACATAAAAATAACTACTAATAGTGCACTTCCAACCATCAATGTTGTTGACCCAATCAACATCTCAATATCTAGCTAATGATGTAGAGTGTCACAGGGATACCAAAGACCAAGGTCAAAGGTTTCTACAACATACTTAATAATTCTTTTAATTGCGGTCAAGTGAAACTCTTTGAGATATACCTCATAACGAGCACATAATCCCACACTAAAGGATATGACAGGACGACTAGCAATCAAACAGTGTAAGTTACCAATCATACTCCTACAGAGATGAGATGAGATGAGAATCTACACTTCCCTTCATCATCCTTATAAGTACATATTGAATCATACATAATGTCTTGGCTTATTTCAATGATCAAAACAATGTCAAAATGTGTGTAATTTTGAGTCAAAGTAGTGTTTGTTGTTATTAAAGATCATATTGTAAAGATGAAGTAGAACTAAAAATTGAAGAGGTGTTTATAAGGTTAAAACTCTCTCTCTCTCTCTCTCACACACACACAACACACACACACATAATTGAGAGTGATGAGAATTATCATATGGGAGTATGAGAGAGTGTAGGAGACATATGGACAAAAGATTGTAAAAGAGCATGATTTTGCTGATTTACATTTAATTGCCTTGAAAGCTTGATTATTCAGCCTTGAATTTTTCCTCAAGATCTTCAGAAGATTAAATAAATCGCTCAGTGGATAGATCAATCGGAGTTGGTCTCGATTGATTTTAGTGCAATGACCAATCGATCATTGTATGGAACAATCGATCATTTGCAAGTTAGATTTTGAACATTAAAGGGAATGATCCATCATCCTACGGAATGATCGATTGGTTAGACATGCATTTGCCAAAATAAAGATATTCCGAGTGGAATTTGATTCATATTGAGGGTTCAATACCTAAATTGACTTAGGGGGCCTATATAAGTGGTGTTTAGATGTGGTAAAACACGAGTGGAAGTCAAAAAGTTAGATAGAGATATGTGATTGTTCTCTAGTGGGTTTTGAGATTATAGTACTTTCGTGGCTATTGTGCATTGATAAATTTATCAAAAGAGAAGAGAGAGAGCTTGATTTATAAGTAATTTATGAATTAAGATTGCGAGTTGTTAGTTGCTACACATCACACAAGGAGTTATCACACACAAGGGTTTGAAGATAAAACAAATTAAGATGGACTTTGATTAAAACTTCAAGAGCAAAGAGATTGTACTATGGAAGGAGAAGACAAAAAGCTCAAGTTTGTAAGATTAAGAAGGAATTTGATGGTCATGACAACTGAAAATGGACTTCTAGTATGTTAAGTTGGTAACAAAATTGAGTTTTTGTAAAGTCTTAATTCCTAGTAAATAGTTTGATCAGCCAAGGGATTAGTTGTGTGGTTTTTTCCCTAGTTAGGTTTCTATGTAAAAAAACTCCTTGTGTTTTTAGGAGTTTTTTGAGTAGTTGATTGATTGGTTTAATTTTTTGCATTTGAGTCATTGTAATTCCTACGAAATGAGGCCACATACTGTAGTCCTCTACATTTATTATTTTTGTAGCTGAGGAATTTTGGATAATTTCTTATTCTTTCATATCATGTTTGATATTTGCTACCTAGTTAATATTCTCCTTGATTTCTCCCAAATCGCTTTGTGCTTAATTTTTTTAATATGCCTATTACTTACACTAGTGATTTTGATGATTTAGAACAATAAGAACTCTTTAGAAAGCCATTGAATAAGGTAAAAAAAATTTAAAAATTGAGAAAATTATCAAATCGAATGACAAAATATTTGACTCAATTTTCAAATCTAAATATCAATTGGCTAAGAATAAGAAATTATTAAAGAAGGATGTTCAATACTTGAAAGCTAAGCTTGAGAAGGAGAGAGAGAAATCTAGATATTTAGAGAGCAAACTTGAGTGTTCTAATGAGAAACTTGATGCCTCCAAATTTGAGCAAAGTAATCTTATAAACAAGATAGAAGTTTTGGAGGATGAAGTTCATGATAAATTAGAGACAAACAAGTCATACTTGCAAAAAATTGAAGACCTAAGTAATGACTTAAAGCCTCTCAAGAAAAATTGAAACCTTCAATTTAGGGTAAGAGGAATTGGATAAAATATTGTACATGTGACAAGGAAGTAATGATAGAAGAGGACTAGGATTTGATAGGACAAATTCTTCAAAGTCTAAAGGTGTCACTAAATTTGTAGTGGCTAATGAACCAATGCACACTAGGATAGATAGTTTACATGTAGTTCACACGCCAAAGCTAAAAGGGCTTCTTAAGAGTCTTAATCTGAAGTCTAATCATAAGAAGAGTGCTCATAAAATGGAAAACTAGATTAGACAAATTCAAGTTCTGAAGTACAACCTAAAATACTCTAGTAAATATGTAATAAACAAATCTAAATTGGGGAAGTTTTTACGACTTCTAATGTAAATATTGTGCCTAAGACTAGGAAAGAGAACTTGTCAATCAAGTCACCAAGACCCTCTATGAATTCCAAAATTAGGTGATCAAAAATCAAATTAATATGGGTTAGGAAGGACTCAAAACCCACTTACATACCCCAAGAAGGCTTGACAAGTTAACAAGAAGAAGACTAAGTTTGTTTATATGAAAAAGGAAAATTTAGAGTACCTTAGGATACAATTTGGGGAAAATGATCTCTCACATATGAGTTTAATATCCATCTAATAGGCCTAGCAGATAACTAGATTGCTTCTAAAACTAATACTTCGACAAGTAAGAAAGAGTTTTAGCTTTTATGTGCAGAATTTTTTTTTCTATAGTAGAAAAAAGTAAATCTATTCATATATGCACTCAGGATGTATCAATCTATCAAACTATCAAGCATTCAATCCACACATGAACACACAATAATTTAACATAGAATCACCAAACTCGGGTTAAAAACCACGACAGTTCCAATAAGGAACCTAATCAATGCACTACTAGTAAGTAATATAATTACATGACGCAAGCAAACCACTAACCTTTATTTTGATTCTAACACAAGCTCCTTTTGTTTAGATATCCAAAAATTCTTATCGTTGTTGACCTTTAAGTCTTCTCCCTCAAGCACTTGAAACTTTTATTCTTCTTTACTTTATCCTTGTCTTCTTTTAGCCTTCACCAGGCTCCTCTTGTTGTATTGACTTTGGTCTTTTATAATCTTAAATTGCTCATTGAAACTTCCATGTGAAATCACTTCTTTTAGTTGTAGAATAGCTTCATTAATTCACCATGGATCTTCTATTTGAACTCTATGTGAATTCTCTTGGAAAACAATATGCAAATGTCTCCCCCTTCTTGTTCAATTTTTTCTATGTTTTCCTCTCTTCAAATTTGTTACTTTTTATCCTATATTGCTTTCCAAAATGATTTTAGTCTTTAACTTTTACAAAGAAAGAAATTGAATTCAGAACGACTTTTTTAGGGCAACAAGAATTGTTAGTAATCGATCATTTCTGATAACAATAAATCGTTCACTGTTTTCTGAATACACGATACCTTGAGCGATTGATCGTCTACAAAGTAATCAATTGATAACTCTCTACTTTATTTTACACAAGGATGATCCATGTATCGATTAATCACTCTCTTCTTCATATTGCCCTACGATCAATCATTAATACTATTTAATTATAATTTTGCCCTTTTTGCCTTAAAACCTCTTGAAACCTTTGAAATCACTTCTAAAACTTCTCCAAATGATTTTAATATGTGAATGTGATCTAAATAAGCTTAAAAGCCATCAACATCTTTTAGTCTTCAAGATTGAGCCATAACAATTTGTCTACTCCTATTTTTTAAGTCTAATAATTCTAAATCTAACTCGGAAATAACTACATCTAATCAGATTTTAAGACTAAATACATACTCAAGGATTTTGATAATATTTTAACAAAGAAATTAGCCAATTAACCTGATATATTATACATATGTTTTTACAATCTCCCCCTTTGGCTATTTCTTGTCAAATTACTAACTCATTTGAAAATTAAAATAAAATTACAACTCTAGACATAGTGCATTGACTTTTAAATTGTATAAAATAACTTGACACACTAAGACTTGACATAGACTCATTTAGAATTGATCTTTAAAAGCCTTTTATAACCCTGTAGTTATCCTGTACACTTAAAATTAAAATGATTTGCATAGTCCTGTTCAATCAAGTAGAGATAAGCATTTTAATTTTTATTAATCAATTCTCCCCCTTTTTGACATAAATAGACAAAAAACAAAGTTATCAAATAATGCAAATGTCAATTAAGAATGTTAGTCACGTACATAATCATCAAGACATGAAATTGAAATAATGATAATATATCAAATGTTTATCATCTTTTACATTGACTCTCTCCCTTAATCTATGACACTCATATCTAATGTAATATATTATTCACAAACAAGAGCATACCCATATAATATTATTCTAAGAAATAAGTAAACATAGAATTTAAATGTTCAACAATTCAAGCAACCATACCAGAATTTCATATTAAGAAGAATCGTGTCAATTTGACTTTTAGACATAAAAGATATAAGCAATCAAGACTGTGTCTAAAAATCCAATTAATTATTGTTTTACTTCAAAATACTCATTTTTACAAATGTTCTTCAAACACTTTGTGTAATTGGATTTTTTGTTTTCAAAAAATTTGAAAAATAAAGTATAATAAATTCTAATGCTTAAAAAAACATTGAATTCTATTGAAAACATATCAATTTGAGATCAAGAACTCATAAATAAAAAATTAACATTGAAATTAAGCATAGTTGAGCTCCTTTTGATGATTTTTGAATTAATTTCCCTTTAATCTAGGGCATCCACATGTTATGTTTTAATACTTTGCCTTAGATTAGTCAACTTCATTGGTATGTAATTATCAATTTTATTTTGCACTTTTTGATGCATTAATATTCTTTTATTAATTTTTGAAGAAAAACTACAAATGTATTCAACTCTTATTTCTTTTAATCTTGTATTTCATAAGATCACTCTTAATCAAATCGAGACAAATTTGTTCAGACCCTAGTAAAAACTAAGTTCACAATTTTTAACTCATTTTAGCCATTATTTGTCTAAAAAGATGAAACAATCAAAAGCTCATAAAATTATGCCCATATTTTTTTTCCTGAATTATAATATTTTTCCTCGAATCATTTTCTAGTGCTTGACTTTTTCTAAATCCTCACTACTTGCCTCATTATATTTCTTTCTTTTTTATTCATTTTTCTTGATGTCAAGAGGATGGAGCTTCACAGTAGCTTAGGCCAACCTAAGTAGGTAGCCTTTTCCCATCATCTTTACAGGGACAATTCCAATATCTAAAGATATTAAAGTACATAAGATTCATAAACATTGAAGTACATTACATTAAATATTCTTTTATTTGAATTCTTAACCGAAATTAGGCCAAAGATCCTCTAATCTGATCACCTAGACTCCACTAGAATCCCTACGCCTAAGTCAACTTATGTTTAAAAATTTTCTTTTGATGTTCATATATAAAAGTGACTTGAGTCTCAACATGATGTGCATGAGTTTAAAAATTTAGTGAATTACAACATCAAGCAAAAGAAAATCAAATTGATATTCACTCTCGTTGATGTATCCTCATTTTTATTAAAATATATTTGACCACTAATCATGTTGCTTTTCAACTTAAAATAAAATTAATTTTAATATGTCTCAAGAGCTGAACAAATTAAAAACCAAAATAAAGCCTATTGCAAACTCAAGCAAAAGCTATACTATTTTTTGTGTGTTTTTGATCAAATTCCTTCTTTTTTAAAAAAAATTCAAAACTTATGAATTAAAAAACATGAAAAAAACTAAGCTAGAATGTGATAAAACTAAAAACTTGAATGTCGAAAAGATTGAAAGAATTAAACTATGGACAAAAATAAAAATCTCTTTACTAAGATATGACAAGCTCCTTAGCTTTTCCCTGCCAACGTATCCTAAGGCAATCTAAGGTGCTCTTCCTCGCTTCATCAACTGTGGATCTAAAGTTATTTTAGAAATCTTTTTTAATCCAAATTTGATGAGTTTTCTTCTTGTTGTCTTGAACAACTTTCTTTGGTGTGGAGTTTGTTGTATGCTTTCTAATTCATGTACTTTTGCCTTGAGGTTTCCTATGATTTGTATTGATTTTTTCCTCTTCTTAGATAAATTGTTTAAGTATAAAGCACTTTAACTTTCCTTAGTTTAAGATTTGTTCATGACACATTGACTAAGGCAATTTATGTTGTGTTTCATTGCTTGAATTTGTTTAATTAAGTAGAACTTACTTTTCTAAGGTTAGACTTTGGACTTTGATTTCTATGAGAATTCTTAGGTTTTGATACATGGTCAACTTGTGGAACACCCTTCTTAGTATTCATGGGTTTTTTAGCTTTGACAAACTTAGTGATGCCCTTGGAACTAATAGAAGTTGACTCATTAAACAATATTTTTCTTTTATCACTACAATCCTTTCCCATGTACAAAATCTTGTCTAACTTTTCTTGCCCTAAGGTGAATGATATCAATTTATCTTAAGTCTCTAAATCACTCCATAGATCTTCAATCTTCTTCATATAAGCCTTATTTGTCTCTACTCTTTCATTGCTTCATTCTCTAAAAAAATATCCTCTCTAGAAGATAACTTTATCAGATTTGAAGGCATTAACTTCTTCATTAGTAGACTTAAATTCATCTTCTAAATATCTAAATTTTCTCATTTCTTTTTCAAGTTCACTCCTCAAGGTTTAAACCTTTTTCTCTAAAGATTCCTTATCTTCGACTAATTGAACTTTGTCAATAGAAATAAATTCAATTTTCTTCTCATTCAATTTGACAATCTTGTTTAACTTCTTACCCTTTTGACTCAATTCAATGGTTTGTCTCAATAACTTTTAACATCAAATTCTTATCATCACTAAAGAACAAGAATTAGACATGATGAACCAAACAAGCACAAGTAAATAAGTTCAACAAAACACACCAAAATCACAAAATCATACCCTTTTTGGAAGAGCAAGTAAGATTAAGCATGGTAGACACACACTAGCATGCAAAACAAATTGATATTATGAATCAAACTCAATTTATTAATAAATAAACCTCAACTACCACTTATGAGTTTAATATATGTTTAATCGACCTATCTGATCACTAGATTGCTCATAAAAAAAATACTTTAACAAGTAAGAATGAAGAGTTCTTGGCTCTATGCGCAATTTTTTTCTGTACTGAAACAAGTAAATCTACTCTCTATGTGTACTCACGATGTATCAATCTATCAAACTATCATGCATTTAATCTACACATGAATACACAATAATTTGACCTAAAAACTCAAATGCAGTTAAAAAATTATAGTAGTTCCAACAAGGAACCAAATCAATGCACTATTAGTAAGTAAGACAATTACATGACCTAAGCACACTACAAACCTTTGTTTTGACTATAACATAAACTCCTTTTATTTATATCTCCACAAATTTTTATCATTGTTGACCTTCAAGTTTTTTCCCTCAAGCACTTGAAAATTTTCTTCCTCCATGCTTTGTTTTTGTCTTCTTTTAGCTTTCAACAAGCTTCTCTTATTGTATTAACTTTGGCCATTTAGAATCATCAATTTCTCATTGAAGATTTGTTGCAACTCCTCCTTGAAACTTCTGTGTGAAATCTCTTCTTTTAGTTGTGGAATAGCTTCATGAATTCACTATGGATCTTCTTTTCGAACTCTTCTATGAATTCTCTTGGAAAATAATATGCAAAGGTTTCTCCATTCTTCTCCAATTTTTTCTAGGTTTTTTAACTCTTAAAATTCTTTACTTCTGATCATTTATATAGCTCTCCAAAATGATTTTGGATTTTTACTTTAATATGGAAAGAAATTAATTCAAAATGGCTTATTTAGGGCTAGTAGAACTGTTAGTGATCGTTTGTGTAAGACAACAATCAATTATTTTTTCTGAACATATGGTATATTCAATCGATAACTCTAAGCTTCGTTTTACACATGACTAATTCAGGTGCCGATAAATCATTGTCTTCTTCATATTGTCTAGCGATCAATCAATGATACTATTTATTTATAGATGTGCCTTTTTTGCCCTAAAACCTCTGAAATCACCCTAAAACTTCTCTAAGTGATTTTATTATGCAAATGTGATCTGAATAAGATTAAAAAATCATCAACATCCTTTAGTCTTCAAGCTTAAGTCAAAAGATTACATTTACTCATATTTTTTAAGTCCATTAATTCCAAATCTAACTAAACCACAACTACATCTAACTAGATTTTAAGACTAAGTACATGCTCATGGTTTTTTACATAATTTTGACAAAGAACTAACCAATTAATCTGACATATGATACATATGTTCTTACATCACCATCCTCAAAACCCTTAATTTGTCTTATAATTGCATGTTTAAGCCAATTAAAAGTTGTTTCTTTTATCAAAATGTCATTTAATTAATTATTTCAATCATATGGGACATATTTCAATTTTTTGTTTTGTTTAATTTTGTTATCTTTTTATAGTGAAAAAACAAAAAAATAAAAAAATAGTTTTCTTTATGCTTTCTTTATGCACTTTGATGTAGATACATTAATTTTTGGTTTGCGTGTTGGTGGTAATCCCAATCTCTATAATACTTGAAAAATTAATAACTAAGGCTGAAAAACACCATAAGGAGTGTTCTTGTTAATTTTCTTCTTCTTGATGCTATAAGTCTCTGTTTTTTTAAATCATTGCATACATTATGAAACTCAAGTCAATTTCAAGAGAAGAATTTTGATGTGAGATCTATAACACTTGAAGATGTGAGAGATTAGATTTTGGTGTAGTATAAGAAATCTAAACTAGAGGAACTTGCTAATCTTTAACAAAAATTTGATGTAATTTTCTTTTATACAATAGAGTTGTGTATTCATGTTAAAAAAAGAAGGAAAATCCTTGTAAAGATAATGGATTAGGGCTACCTATATAGAACAACCTATGCTTGTGTGAATGCTTCCATCCACTTAGCTTCCAAAATAAAATTGACACAACAGAAAAAAAATGACGCAAGAAAAAAATTCATCACTATAAATGACATTTTTTTAAGCGATGCTAATGTCTTTTACAATAGCGACTCTTTTGCAAAAG
This sequence comes from Saururus chinensis, assembly GCA_035235625.1. NCBI lineage: Eukaryota > Viridiplantae > Streptophyta > Magnoliopsida > Piperales > Saururaceae > Saururus > Saururus chinensis. Next base: position 25,494,301 of record CP141143.1, on the reverse strand, counting down.
CGTCACTAATAGTCCTGCTATTAGTGATGCTTAAAAAACGTCAATAATAGTTATAAATTAAAAATAAAAAATAAAAAATTAAATTATTAGCGACAATTTTAAATAAACGTTACAAATAGCATTGATAATAGCAACGCTTGTTTATAAGCGTCAATAATAACTTTATTAATTAATTTTATTCAATAAATATTAAAAAATTTAAAATAAACTTCCTAAATATAATATATTTTATTCAATATTTACTATTTGTATATATAATAAATAAATATTAAATTTTCAATAAAAAGTGGTGTTAATAATAGATTAAACTTTCATCATTTATATATAATATATTTTATTTCTTAAATTTTCTTAATAGTTTTAAAATATAATTTATAATAAAAGAGAGAGTGCATGGAGAGAGAAAGAGTGAGAGTGAGGAGAGAGAGAGGGAAGGTGAGGAGAGAGAGGGATCGATGAGAGAGAGAGGAGAGAGAAAGACAAAAAAGAGGAGCGGTGAGAGAGTGAGGTGATAGAGAGAGAAAGGGAAGAGTGAGATGGAGGAGAGAGAGGGTAGAGAGAGGGAAGAGAGAGAGAGAGGAAGTGAGAGGGTAGAAAGGGAGGGAGGAGAGAGAGAGGGAGGGAGAGAGAGAGAAGAGGAGAGAGAGAGGGAGGGAGGGAGAGAGAAGAGGAGAGTGAGAAGGAGGGAGAGAGAGAAGTGGAGAGAGGGGAGGAGAGAGGGAGAGATAGGAGAGAGGGGGTGAGAGAGAGTAGAGATGGAAAATTTAATTTTAATTTTTTTATATTTTTATTTTAAAATTAATTAAAAACTAAATAAATAAAAATCTATTAGCGACACATACAAATATGTGTCACTAATACTTTTGCTATTAGCAACGTATAAAACTATACGTCACTAATACCCTTAGGTAATAGCGACACATATGTTTATGCGTAGCTATTACCTTATAATTTTTTATATTAGTTTTAAAATATGTAGAGAGAGAAAAAATAGAATGGATATATAGAGAGAGGAGAGGGGAGAGAGGGAAGAGAGAGAAGAGGAGAGAGAGGGAGAGAGGGAGAAGAGAGGGTAGAGAGAGGGAGGAGAGAGGAGAGAGAGAGGGTGGAGAGAGGAAAGAGAAAGAGAGGAGAGGAGAGGAAAGGAGAGACAAGGGTGAGGAGAGAGAGTAGAGAGGGAAAATTTTAATTTTTTATATTTTTTATTTAAAAATTAACTAAAAATAAATAAATAAAAATATGTTAGCGACGCATACAGATATGCATTACTAATACTCTTGTTATTAACAATGTATAGGAATATACGTCACTGGATATTAGCGACGTATATTCCTATGTGTTGCTAATAACATAGGTAATAGCGATGCATACCTATACGTCACTTTTACCTTATAATTTATTATATTAATTTTAAAATTTGTAGGGAGAGAAAAAGATGAGAGGATATAGAGAGAGCGGAGAGGGGGAGAGAGAGGAGAGAGGGAGGAGAGAGAATGAGAGGAGAGGGAGAAAAGAGAGAGAAAGAGGAGAGAGAGGGAGGAAAAAGGGAGAGAGAGGAGAGGGAGAGAGGGAGGAGATAGAATGAGAGTAGAGGGAGAAAAGAGAGAGAAAGAGGAGAGAGGTTGAGAGAGAAGGTTGAGAAAGAGGGTAGAGAGAGAGAGAAAGGAAGAGAGGGGGAGGGGAAAAAGTTATAAAAAATACTATTAGTGATGCTCGAAAATGAGCATTGCTAATAGAACAATTAGTGGTGATGCTTATGCTTAAGCGTCGCCAATAATAAAACTATTAGCAACGTTTACCATGGAGCGTCACTAATAGTTTTTTTAAATAAAAAATTTCAAGATACTAGCGACACTCGACAACGAGCGTCGCTAATATCACAATTATTGGCGACGCTAACGTTTCAGCATTGCTAATGTATTTGCTTCTCGCAACGCTTCTTTTGAAGTGTCGCTAAATGTCTTACGTGGGTGGAAATTCGCCCGAGCGCGAAATTTCATGCTAGGGTGAACTTCTGCCTATGTCGTTATAACCACCAACTGCCATCCTCTCCTCGCCATCCCGCCGTTTAATGACCAGATTCCTCCTGCCTGTGCCTTCAACTTCTGGCCACCGTTTTCGCCTTGCCTGCAACTCCCCTGACCCTCACTCTCTCCTCTCCTCGCCGTCCCTCCATCTACTGACGAGAGTCCCCCCGCCCGTGCCTTTTAACCTCCGGCCACCATCCTCTCCTTGCCTACAACTTCTCCAACCCTCACTCTCTCTTCTCCTCACTGTCCCTCTGCTTGATTCCCCCACCCTCAAGCTGCCTCCCTTAGGGTGATATGTCATAGGGTGATCTTCTATGATCCGATAGGGGAAGCAGAAGCTATTCTGGAGGCGGCTGCGTGCTTGCCGGTGGGCAGAAGCTCTTCTGGAGGCCAAGAGCCGGCAAGCCTCGCCAGACGGAGGAGGGTGACATTTTTTGCTGGGGGACTCACCTTCAACCTCTCTGTCGAAGATGACCCGCTCCAGCCCACTCGGGTCTGCATCGACCCACGCCCATCGCGGGTCAGCACCGATCCAATTCCAAACTAGGTCAATAGACCTGGTTTTGTCTATTTTTTTTAATTTCTTTTTAGCGACACACTTGAAATGCGTTGCTAATAGTGTTAAATATTTTCAATTTTTTTTTAGTTGTTTAACTAATAATCTACATTAGTGACGTTTCATAAACGTCACTAATATTATATTATTAGCAATACATAGTCATAAATGCCACTAATGATTATTTTGTAATTAATTTTTTAAATAAATTATATTTAAAAATATATTTAATTATAATTAAATGTTGCTAATACTAGATTATTAGCGACACATAATAAAATGTGTCACTAATAATTATTTATTAGAGATGCAATAATAAATGTAATTAGCGACGCTTAACATAAACGTCGCTAATGAGCAATAGTGACACCATTTTTATCGACACATGTAGTAACGCTTTCTTTTAAGACCATTAGCGATGTTTAAAAGTGTCACTAATAGTTTTTTTTTGTTGTAATAAATTAAACAAAGGTCTCACCCTAGTTTGTGTCTAGTGCACATAATATACAACAGATATAATTAATTTGGCACTCATGTGCCTATAGTCATACACACAAGCTAGCCAAAAAAATTAGTTGATAAAAAGTAACAAGAGTTCTACATCAGCTATGAAGTTGCTTGCCAGCCTTTCTCTTGAACACCATAGCTCCTAACTATTCACTAAGCTAGTAAACCTGCATCATGAGGATGCTGAGTACACAAATATACCCAATAAAATGGCTAAATAAAACAATATGCAATGAAAATATAACAACAATTTAAGAGTAATATGATAGCATAATCATGCAATACATACATTTCATCAAGTAATTGCAATGTCATAAATGAACAATATCACATGAGTATAATCACTATAACACCATGATAGTACCTAGGAGTTCATCTATCTCACTAAATGCATATCACAATAGGGTCTCTATGACATGGTAACCACATCTAGGAGTCGAATCTCCCGCACTAGACCATAAACTAGCCACAAACTTGACCTCAATTTTTCTAATTTCTACTCGCCCTATCTATGCTATGAAGATAAAGCCCACTAGTGCTCATAGACCCAAGTAGTCGATATTTTGACTTCTATAATTATCAAAATCTTATGTATTGCACTGCACTGGACTAGTTGTCTTTTTATGCTCTAATTCTTTCAAACTTAACTCTCAGGCTAGGAGAGAGGCTCCACATACAACTCCATTTAGAGTGCCAGAAGACCATGATCCTGTTTTCATGTCATACCCTTCTGTCTACGTACGTGGCTAAGACAACTCACTTGAAGAGCCAACTAGACATTAGGGTTTCTTGTTCTTAAGTATTGAAATGCATTGGTTAGGGGTACAATCCATCACAAGGATTCACGCAAACATTAGAATTTACTTACCCTTTCATAAATACATTTTCAACATTATACAATAATTCATCCAGATGTACTGAGAAGCATGCTATTATAATACTTAGTAATAACATATACATTATCATAAATTATGCTTGAAAATACTCAGTAGTAATGTATCAGTGACAACTCATCAACATGTCGCCCAGGGCATTGATGACCTTCGACATCCCATTGATGCATCGTCCCCTTACTGATAGTGGGTTGACTATGAAAGCCTGCCTCAACAAAGCCACATTGATGCATTGGCCTCACTACCACAATGATCAGATTAACACTGACACACCACAACATGTTAATGCCAATGTCATCTTCCTCCTTTCGCTAATGGCATCATTGACATGTATAGGAAGAAAACAATATTGAATGCTCTGGTTTACTCATATCTCTCCAAACTGATAACATGGTTAATCCTCACTACATATTACCAACCCATCATGAAAAATTATATTTATTCTACCATATAATCATCATGAATGAAAGAACATAATCTCATTTCATAGACATGACATTAATAACAGAAATCAACCAAAACATGCTTTCATACACATCAATGAGCATAAACACTTTAGTTCATCTATTATGAGCTATTAAATGGTTGTAAGGTTGGCAAGCTGCATCAAAGGTATTTATAGCGAAGAGAAAATAACTGAATTCTATGCATAACTGTGTCTGAATATGCATACAAACACATGCACAACAGTTTTACACCAATCGGCATGTTGCAACTTCACCGACATGTATTTGGCCTTAATGTTAGTAGAAACTGTACTTCATCGAGGCGGATGTCAAATTTTGGAGTTTGCCGATTGTACCTAGATTCCCATCAACGTGAACATTGACATATCGATGCTTGTCGAGAGTAATTTTTATTTCATAAGTTCTGAACATTCAAAGAAACAACTTATCTGTCCTAGTTTAAATTTATCACTGTTACTTTCTTGAGTTTTGTACTCAATAGCATAATCTCCATCAACAAGTTCGTCGATATGTCAGAGTTGACACCGATGGATTCAAAACACATAAGATAAATTAAATAAATATACACAAAAAATTATAGTAATTAAACACACAAAATATTCTACAAAAATACCAGGTGTCACATAGAGTGGCAATCTATTTATGACTGTGTAGATTGAACTTGTAATGACAGACAAGTGCCCAACTTTAGGGTCTTGTGTTTATTTAATTTTTTATTTAGATATTAATGATATTTGTTATAATATCTTCATTTGAAATGTGATGGGCAAAACTTTATTGATGTCCCTGAGTGTTTTATAAAATCATGGTTTGTTAAAGACCTTAAGATCTCTTGATGTCATGGAAATTATTTTGTTCCATGGTTTTTTATAAAAAAATATTATTATTTTAAAATTAGGGGCGTGATTAGTCTCATTTTAAACTAATATCTCATATTAATTTTCCATTATATGTTAACCTTCTCATAATAGTTATGTGGATGTATTAAATCCATTATTGGATGAAGTGAAAGGTTAGTGGATTGGCTTTCTTAATAATTATTTTTTACTCAAATAATAAGACTATTAATATTATATAGAAAGAATATAAAATCAACGTTGGCAACCAATCCTTCAACCGTGGCCCTTAATGTAGGCCCCACCGCTCAACAGGGTGCGTCATTTTCTTTTCTTTAATTTTTTATTTTTTTTGGGGGGTGGAGTTCATCCCGTGGATGCATTAAGGTGGGTGTAAGATTGCTAAAAAATGCAATAAAAACAACTGCACAAAACATTGTGGAAGAGGTTTGAGATATGAAAAACAAGCTTTCAGACCATGAATGCTAGCGCCTGTAATTTCTTGAACGTGGATGAAATTAGATTCAGCCATCGAAATAAACCTCAACATATTACAAATGCCTATGCAAATGTATGATAAATGTAAACAGTTTTATATCTCAACAACCCATCCTAAGTATTAACTTTTCATTTTTTTGGGGTCCAGCTTGATAGTGTGACTAATGGTGTGATTGTACTTGTGGAGTGGTGCAACATTGCTCGATCGATCCTCCTGTGGGTCCTTGAGTAGCGTTGCCTTCTTCATCCTCTTGTCATTTCTTACTACTTTGTCTTCATCTGCATTCTTCTGATCAAACATACCATGGGTAGCTCGTTTCAGGTGCATGTGGTACCACCGTAAAACCATCTTCTTCAGGTAGACACAAAAGGAAACGATGAAAAGTGCTTTTGCAATGGATGAATCATTGTTACCAACAGTAAGCCATGGTATTTTCTCCGAGGTTTGGAATATAGTGTGGCCCGTTGGTCATGAACTGCCTCTCATAGCGTAGCTTATAAGTCGAAGCTTAGGCGATTTTGTTTATGGAAATCCTAGGGATGGGATGAAAGTTGCAAGGTTGAAATTTAAAGACATTGTTTTAAACAAAAATCATGATTTGAGTTTTCCAGTTTGTATAGATATGTTGGTCCTCAATGTCTGTGATATATGCTGCAGTTCTTATGTCCTCTTTGGTAACACAGAATCATACACATTTATATACAATTTTGCACAGTTTTTTGTTGTTCTATTGATACTAATTGTCTGAACTGGATTATTTATTGGGAGTCCAGACTGCACTCAGTGATGATTGATCAAACCACTTAATCGATGATGAGGATTTAAAGATTTATTATGGTGATAAGCTCTTATCCAGAAAACTTTAGGACTTCGAGTCATAAACCACAATATCAAAAGAATCTAAACAAAGGGTCATTATTATCGAAAAGAGATATAGCAGTCTCTTTGAATCAAAGAAGCATGGGTAAACTAAAAAGAGATTTTCTAAGGGTGACTATGAAGCTTATTGGACAACAATCATGATCATAACAATTTTGCAAACAAAGGTTCGGTATCTAGAACAGATTAGCAGTCTCTTCTGAATCAAGAAAGGGTTTTGTTACTCAAAAAGAAAGATCCTAAAAGAGAGTGCATAAGCCTATGAGAGAGCAATCACGAAACAACTGCTAGATGTTTATATTATTTTTGGCTGCTTAGTAGCTTGTGGACTAGAAAACATGAGACTAGATTCCGAGGGCCTACTACCATAAGATAATCTAGCATGAACTAGTTCAATGCAGTCTCTAAAATTCATAATGTCAAGATCTAGGAGAATACTGGCATTTGCATTAAGGAAACAAAAAATTTTAAGGGCTGTTGGCACACTCCAAAACTAGAAATAGAGAATCAGAAATGTAATTATACACTAAAATAACACCTGAT